>OZ038508.1:25217342-25222342 GCA_964036315.1 Acanthosepion esculentum | reverse complement strand
TTTTTATGAGAACATGCTTCGCCATGATGGATTTTTGATAAGATTTAGGGTCACCACCTCAAAAGGTTAAGAACCACATATATATCTAACATAAACTGGATTATAATTTAATAAATTTATATTGAACAGTACCAGTGCTTGGATACAAATGTTTTTTATGGACGGCTTCTCTCTTCCTTTATATCCCAAATTTTTGTTCTATAAAATTAAGAGCCAGTTCCCTCTTAGTATTTTTAACCGCTTAATTTATAAAATCCAAAGGGCTGTGAATTTGTGTGATTTTAGTAAACAGCTCACTGACATAATCTGACAGGGTTTGCTATACTTCTCTTCTTGAAATGGCATTTCTGGACGAGTTTTTGAACTGATTCAATCTGTCTTATCAAATTTCGAAATGAATGTTATCTTGAATGGCCTTTCTTCTAGATCATTTTGCCTTAATGCAGGTGTTTTCTAGGGCTCTCTCCTTTGATCTACGTTGTTCCGAATTTTTACAAATGACTTGTCTGATGTCATCAGTTCTCAATTCGATTATCTGTGGTAATTACACAATTATTTGCTTTTATCTTAATAGTGAGTCTGATCGGACCGATGAGCTGGTCTCAAGAATGACCTACAGTCTGTTGTTAAGAAACGTCTTCTTAATTATAACACCCCCTAAAGAAACTGCTCTCTTTCAATAATCTGTTAGAACCCTTTTTATCTTCCATCAGCATGGCTGGTGCTAACCTTCTCAGACCAATGTTTTCCCTTGACATAAAGTGGAAAGATTGCATTGAACGAGTTGCTAGGTCTGCATCTAGGAAATTTGGTTCATTGTGTCGGACTAAGAAAATTTTTTTCTCGCCAGAATCTATCTTACATATTTATAAGTCTACCATTCTTCGTTGCTTTGTATATAGCTGCCACATCTGGTCTGGTGCTCCTGATACGTATTTAGAGATTCTTGATAAGTTCTAAAGAAGAATCTGCAATATTATTGGTCCTGACCTGGCGTCTTGGCTTCAGTAATTTTCCCACCGCCGTAAGGTGGCTTCCCTATGCCCTTTCCATAAATGGTAATTGTTCTGATGAACTTTCTTCTGTGGAACCGAGTTAAAGTTTTAGGAAATTTTAATTTATTTTATTGACCTTATTTGATTTATTCTAAAACCCTCTGACTAAAATTATGTCGTTCTGGGTAAGACGTTAAACTACATCCGCGTCCTGGGTAAGACGATAAACTACATCCAGCAGCAAGGTCTCTGATCAGGAGGTTTTGAGGAGCGTGGAACCACCTCTTAATTGCTGGTGTTTCCAGGTCCACCCTGACCCGGGGTGGTAGCACCAGTTAGGTTCTTAGCTATGGGCAAACAGTTTACAAAAAAAATTAACTTTCCCACCGCCGTAACGTGGCTTCCCTATGCCCTTTCCATCAATGGTAATTGTTCTGATGAACTTTCCTCTGTGGTACCTGGACTTTACGAATTTGATCGCAGTGCTACAGGGTGGTCCGATAGTAATGAGAAGAATAGAACAACAGGAATACAGTGCACACGTACTGGATTCAGTTTATTCACTTTCACTGACGCTGTAATACGTCGAAAAGCCTCTCTTCCAAACTGTAGGAGCTCGTGTCAGCCATCTGAAATAGAAAATTATATTATGTAGGGGTGACAAGACTTTCGAACCACCCTGTATATTGGCGGCAATGTCTCATTATTTTACAGCCGCAATGGCTAGACATCACCGTATGTTTTCTGTTAACATTATTTCTTTTTCGCGCTTCTCACCCGTGGAACTTTATTCTTCTTTTTTGCTACCCAGTCAACTTTGGTTCTAAAAACTTTAAATGCAATATCAGTCGTTATCTTCAGTCTTCTTAATTCCTCTTCTTTATGTGTGGCATCGATTTAATAGCGTCTTTTTTCCATATTTTCTTAAACTCAGTAACTCCTTACGTTGTAGTGCCTTGTTTGGGTGAAATAATTTTTTTTAAAAAAAGAAGTAAAACAAACAAGACCCCTTCTTCAACTATTACACAGTTAACTCCTGATTTTATTGTATTTTGTCGTAAAATTTATTTTTTTGGCGACATTTGCCTGATTTGCAAAATTTGAAAATCATGGATTATCAAGATGTGCACCGTCCACACTACCCCAAACAAAAGGTTAGGAAGGAAACCCTATCTATAACGATAATTGAGATAAGAGTTATTGTCCTTTCGAAACTTATTTTCCTGAATAACTGTTTTTTTAAGAAAAGAATGATCTGAAGGTAGCAGTGGCTGCTCGGTCAATGAACGCTGAATATTTCCTTATAAGGAAACAGTTAATATTACCATTACCATTAGAGATGAGGAGAACAGATGCTACAAGTTTTATTTACTCGCTCCCACATCCACGGTGGCGAGATAAGGCACAAATTAAAATTGGGGTGCACATCCACGTACATGAGCTAAGACCCGCAAATTGCTCAGTCCCCACAACCAACATCGCGCTGGTGTTGATATTCCATCGACCCACTCTCTTTGGTGAAACGGGAGAGGTGCTGTTGGAGTTTTGGGGTACCCTGGTATACTAGTGAGCCAGCCGAAATGAGCTGACTAATCTTATAGTTAACAAATAAAGTGTTAACCAATCAGAAGGCTCAAAATATTCAATAGGACGTGTATAAAGGCGGCCATGTTTTGTCCGGAATATGCACTGCCAGCCTTTGATATCGAAGACTGAAGAATTACCGAACAGCTGCTGGTGGCATTGGTGATATAGTCAGATTCAGTAGAGTGTCTGACTCGTGAGTGTTAATCCTTAATGATGTTTCATTGAACAGATTACGTACTGTGCTGGATTCTATATTCATGGACTATGGTTGAACATAGCCAACAGGCGCTGCCACAGGGTCGAAATCTCCGGGACCAGGAATTCCTCAATGATTTTTATGTGTGTTTAATCCGAAGACAAAAACACAATTGAGAGATAAAATGTAGTTTGTCAGCCCGAAGGCAGATACTACAGTTTGATTCCAATCTGATAGCCAGGAAGAGATGCGTAACTCCAGTAGCACTGGCTACTTGCTCAATGAATGTTTGTTTGTTTTCTTATAGGAAAACGGATAACACTACCATTACTCTTACTATGAAATAACTTCATTCACAATTTATATTTAGAAGAAAACCTACATTCATAAGGAATTAAATTTGTTTCAAAATTTGTTTGATTTTCTTGAATAGCGTCGAACATCATAGAGGAGTCTGAGATCTGAGCCTTATGCAAATCGATGTTAATCTTAACGTAAGATACTGAAAGAGTATCTCACATCAACCTTGACATATTTGGGAAGGATATTAGAATAATCCTGACCGTATATAGGCAGAGACACTTCCTGCATACGGATGGAAATGAATTAAGTAAATATACAAAAATACAATGGCGTGTAAGACAAGAATGGGTCTTCTCTCCGGACATATTCAACCTATACAGTGATGAGATTCTGAGAGAATTAGAAGTCGTAAATGTCTCATTATTGGCGGCCACAAACGTAAGATAACTAGATGACACAGAGTTGATAGCAGATACAGAAGGGAAACTGAAAAAACTACAGAATGTAGTGAGGAAAGCGAGAAGAAAGGACTAATCATCAATTGCAAGGAGATGAAATGCATGGTTTCTAGCAAAAAGGAACAGCTCAACATTCAAATTAGAAAACGGAGATGCCAAGATCAAGCAAGTACAACAATTTCAATATCTGTGAAGTGTTTTAACAGAGGACGGAATTTGGGACGCTGAAAATCGAAGGCGTACTGGGATAGCGAAAGATGCCTTCCAAAAGCTAAGCAAAATATTAAGAAATAGCATAATTTAGTTAGAAACGAAGAGCACGGAACAGTTGTGTAATATCAGTCCTCCTATATGGCGGTGAATCCTGGACAGTTTCACAGATGAAGAACGGAATTGCAGCGAAAGTGCATGTGGTAATACAGAAGGATGCTGAGAATAACAGACTGGATAAATGAGCAATGACGAAATTTCTGTGACAATTGAAGCAAGAAGCACACTAAAGCTTAACATCAGTAAGAGGCAGATGACAATTCTATGGCATGTAGTGTGGAAAGTAGGCTAGGAAAATTTGATACGAACAGGAGATATTGAAGACAATATGGACAGAGAAAAGAAAAGCATAACCTACACAATGAGCTTGTGTAAGTGTATAGCAGTCAATAGATTAGAAGGAATAGAGAAAGAACCAAATTTACTAAGAGCCACAAAGGAGAGGAAATTATGGAGAGCCATAATCGACAATGTCCTGAAAGAAAACAGCATATAAAAAAGAATGAGTTTGGGCATCGTAAAATCATGACTTAAAATTAGGAATTGGCGGGCCTCGCCGTAGAAAACTGTTTGATAAAACCATTAGTACTATTAGTAGTTAGTTCACTATACGCAACTCTCTTCCTTGATTATGCTCTGAGAGAGGCTCGATAAATCGGGTAAGTTGGTTTTTGTGTTAACAGAAGACGGTAAGGCCGACACTGAAATTCGAAAGCGCACTGAGATAGCAAAAGATGCCTTCAAAAAGCTAAGCAAAGAATTAAAAAAACTAGAAAATTTCGTTGGAAACAAAGAGAATAATACTGAACTGTTACATAATATCAGTCCTCCAATATGGCAGAGAATGCTGGACAGTCTCCTCACAGAGGAAGAAGAGACTCGAAGTAACAGAAATGGGGTTCTACAGAAGGATGCTGAGGATATCATGGACTGAACATGTGCGCAATGATGAAGTTTTAGAGAAAATAGAAACAAAAAGGGTACTTATACTTAACATTTGGAAGATAAAGTTGAAGTTTCTGGGGCACATAATGAGGAAAGAGGGCTCGGAAAATTTGATACTCAAAGGAGATATTGAAGGCAAGAGGAACAATGCATAACCCACTTAGTGAGATTGAGTTAATGGATGGCGGAAGGTTTAGGAGAGTGAAGGAAAGGACAATGTTTATTAAGGAGAGAAAACTGTGGAGG
>OZ038508.1:25184842-25212342 GCA_964036315.1 Acanthosepion esculentum | reverse complement strand
CGCAAGTTTCATTGATTACTTTTTACCTGTTTCCTGTCTGTTAGCGGCCAGCGTTTCTCGCAATCAAAGCAACAAGAGCCGTATCTGTGAAAACCTGTCTCTTTCTTTTTTTCACCCATTACCTCCACCCCTGAATCATTTTCTGTCAGTAGGAATCAGTTTTACGGATTTTATTGTGGAAGTCCAACTGATAATAGTAACAATGGCGTTTACAGAAAGCGGAGATTTTGTTGAAAAAGAATCTCTAACAACAACAACAACAACAACAACAATAATAATAATAATCTATTATGCATGCCAAACAGCAAAGCAAAATCCGTCGGGACATAAAATCTTAGCCCTTAGAACATATTACCTAAGATTAGCAAAAATCTCAAAACGTCGACTGCTGTAGAACGCTTGCTTTTCGCCTTGCCGTCTCTTCGTTTTGGAAGTTGCCACTTAAAATGGGGACATTTGATAGTTACAGACAGAAATAGAGGACTAATGATAGGGTAACGGTAGCCGAGGTCAATTGGTTGTTGCCAAATTTCATTTCTCATTGCACTTTCTTGAGCTAACATTCTTGGCTGACAAGTGGAAAGACTATATTAAATCTGTTGTTTAATTTCGGTAGTTACCATTGTCGTTTTTATAGAAACCAGAACATCAAATATATATGTGCATAAAACATAAAAATAATATTGATTAGAAATAATAAAAAAATACTTTTCAAAATAGTCATTATTTTTCTACTCGTGAAATGTAGAATTATGACAGAAAGTGTCTTCTTATGAGTAATAATAAAACTTTAATAAGACATATTAAAAAGGATTTAAGACCGCATATAATTACAGATATTAATGTTTTTACAGTAATTTCTCCCTAACCGAGCTAAGTCACATAATTAAGTATAATTCATTATACTAAGTACTAAAAATTGGACTTAATCTTCTGAGACCCCTCTCTGACTTCCATCAACATGGCTAGTGATAACCTCCAGGAGAGCGAGTCATTGCACTTTCTTGAGCTAACATTCTTGGCTGACATGAAGTGGAAAGACTATATTAAATCTATTGTTAGGTCAGCTGCTAAGAAAGTTGGTTCACTGTGTCATACGAGATAATTCTTCTTTGCAGAATCTATCTTATATATCTATAAATCTACCATTGGTACATTCTTAGAATATTGCTGCCACATATGGTCCAGTGCTCCTGGTATTTATCTTAATAATATCCAAAGAAGAACGAACAATATTATTGGTCCTGATTTGGTGTCTCAATTTCAGTTACTTACCCACCATCATAAGGTTGCCTCCTTGTGGCTTTTCTATAAATACTTTCATAGCAATTCTTCTCTCCAGAATCTATCTTATATATCTATAAGTCTACAATTAATCCATGCTTAGAATATTGCTGCCACATATGGTTCGGTGCTCCTGCTATTTATCTAGAGCTCTTTGATAAAATCCTAAAAAAGAATTCGCAATTTAGACTTTATGAATTTAAGCGCAGTCCTAGACTGGCGAGGAAGTCTCACTAATATACAATTGAATTGGCTAGACGCAATCGCAAGTCCTATGCTAAAAGTTTCTTTTCTCGCACTCCTCGCTTGTATAACTATTCTGGCTCCATGCTTTCCAGCCATCTTTAATCTTCAAATATTTAAATACAATGTCAACCGCTTTCTACTGTCCTCGTGATTACTCTTCTTTTCTTCTCGCTCCTTAATAATGTTTCTGTTTTCTAATTCTTCCACACCCAGTAACCCCCTTATGTCTCAGTGGCTTTATTGCCTTGCCTGGGATAAAATCGATTTTAAAAAAAGAAAGAAACATATTTTGGATCATAAAGAGGTTGCTTACAATAGTAGATGTAACTGTAAGGTTCTCGTTTGTAGAACTCTCTTCCGGCTTCATACTTTCCAGCCAAGTTTAATCTTCAAAAATTTGAATACAATGTCAATCACTATCTACTGTCCTCGTGATTACTCTTCTTTTGTTCTCGCTCCTTAGTAATGTTTCTGTGTTCTAAGTATTTCACACCCAGTAACCCCTTGTATCCTAGTAGCTTTGCTTGGGATGAAATCGATTTAAAAAAAAATACACATTTATACAAAATTTATTTGACCAATAAATGATGATATAAAGAATTTAATTTACATGAGTCTACATCAAAAGCTTTCAGAGATAAGCGAGCGCTTTGAAGGGCTTGTCGAAGAATCTCTGCTGAGTAAGATGCATCAGAAAGTGATTTTTTGTTAAGGCCAACAATGTGCGTGATCATAATGCATTTATCCACCACAAATAAATCAAATAAATATATAAAGACAATTCAACTTCAAGAAATTAGTGAAAACAACGTAATTAGAGATTTCAACAATAACGTGAATTCATATATATATATATATATATATATATATATATATATATATATATATATATTTGACATACGCAAAGTGATAATAAGTTGCTTGTTAAATGTGGCAAGTGAGATAAGGTTACAAAGATTGACCATGCAGAAATTTAGTGAGTAAAGGTTGATAGTTTAAGTTTGTTTGTGGAATTAAAATAGTTTGATATCTGCAAGGAAAATTGTTAGTTGCGTAAGTTCAAGTGATAGTGTGTATGTGTGTGACAACTGTTAGTGTTGATTAGTGTCTGACTGACTTGAATTAAGTCGTGCGATTCTTTTTATAGCTTTTCGAGTTTTCAGATAGGCTCCAGGGCGCTGCGCAGGAAAACGGTTTGTCTCAACTTTGCTACATTTTAGTGTTCTTTTAACCAATGGGGGATTGAGTTTGGAAAGTAAAGTGATGATTGGTTAAAGATTTATTTGTGGAAGAGTTCATCTTCCCGTAGGGGGTGACAGGCAAATGTGGAGGATTCCATAGGCCCTTACTTAAGTTTTAAAATTCAAAATTTTTATGGCACATTCTGATTGGTGGTTTCTTACTGTGTCTGAACCAATGGAAGGGTTTTCCCTCCAAACTGATGACTGCGAAGAGCGTATTCATGGCCTACCTATCTGGTATGTAAAGAGGATTTAGAAGTTGCTAATTGGAGTCGACAACAAGTTACTACAGGAATTCAGGTTGCGCTTTTAAAATCGTCTCGTGTCGTATGTGTCATGTGTCGTGCATCGATAATTGTTATTACCTTAGTTATATTATTGGTCTTGATCTGGCATCTCGGCTTCAGACACATTCACTTTGCCGTAAGGTTGCCTCCCTGTGCCTTTTCTATAAATACTTTCAGGCACGTGCTCTTTGTTATGGTACCTAGATTTTTTCCCATTTAATCACAGTACTGGCTATGAGGTCTCATCAATTTGCAGTTGAATTGCCAAGATGTAGCTGCAAATTCTGTCTTAACCGTTCATTTTGTCACAGTTCTCACTTATGGAGCTCTCTTCCGGCTCCATATGCTTTCCAGGCAACTTTAATCGTCAAACATTTAAATGCAATGTCAATCGCTATCTACTATCCTCTTGATTACTCTTTTGTTCTCACTCCTTAGTAATGTTTCTGTTTCTAATTCTTCCACACCTAGTAACCCATCGAGTCTTAGTGGCTTGAATGCCTTGCTTGGGGTAAATTCGATTAAAAAGAATAAATTCGCCACATGCGAAGCTATGACGCCACTAAGACGTTATAGATGGAATTAAATTAGAAATCAGATTTCCGTGTTCCAATTTCTGTTGTTTTCGTTATGTTCACTTACGTGTAAATACACTTGGGAAAGGTATTAATCCATCTCTTCTCCCCAGATATGGGTTAATTAGTAAATCATTTTTATCCTAAAAAAAGGAAATATGTTCTTACAATCTAAAAATATGTTCTGTCTTAAAAAATGATAATTTGCAAAGGGTTGATAAACCGTAAAAACAATTCAATCAATCAATCCCGTGTCTTCAGCAAAGTCACCATTCTTTCTCTATATCTCTATTTAATTTTCTTATAATCTTGTACGACAAGAACTGTTGAGAAACAACGAGAATTAGAGCGAAGCCTGGAAGAAAATCCATGTTTTTCAACCAGGAGAAGATTGCAACAAATGGGAGTTTCCTCCTTACAATTTATATTGCCGAAAATCTCGGATGTATCATTTTACCTACTCCTGAAATTTTGTAAGTATAACTTGAGAATTATAAAAGTTATTAAAGATTTAAAAGCGTCAGTAACTTTTGGGCCACCCTGTATAATTGAATAAAATGCTCATTGTACTTTATTTTATGAAGAATAGTTAATAAGCAAAACCGGAAATGACTTACGACTCAATATAATAATTTCCTTTTGATTTGCAACATCGAATGTAAAGCGAGGCTGTTCTTTGCTCTTCTTCCCTAGATATACACGCAAATGTTTCAGACTGAGACCTCGAAATTGGACAAGCAATTCCGTCTAATGTCGTCTTGTGTCGCTTTAGCGCCAAAGATGTTTTTCCTAAATTGTCGCACGCGTTTTACAGCGAAACACTTTTATGGCGCGTTGCCATGAATCATAAATCTGTTTGCTTTTGGGTGAATTCGATTACCCAAAGTGCTTGTTCGTTTTAACTTCGTGCATTGCGAAGACATGAAGAATTTTGCCGATGCTGTCGGGTGCAGAGAAGGGAGGGTGATCTGTGAATTTTGATGAGGATTCGATTGCTTGATCGAAGGAGTGGGTTTTAGTTATTGGGGTCAGTGTTGTATCGACTAAGCGGGCAAGTAAACGGAACAGTAGATTTAGTCGCTTATTGGTACAGAATATGCTTTTCTGTTCATATTAAGCGAGTAACGTTACTTCTGAACTACATGTGTCTGTGATTAAAGGTATCTCTTTCATTTAGTCAGTATTCTTTCTACCTTTCTCTCTGTTCAGGATCTGTCTCTCTTTATTCAGGATCTTCCTCTCTGTATATATTATCTGTATCTCTAATCATAATCTATCTATCTATCTATCTATCTATCTATCTATCTATCTATCTATCTATCTATCTATCAGTCTGTTTCTATCTATCTATCTGTCTGTCTATCTATCTATCTCATATTCCATCTATCTATCTATCTATCTATCTATCTCAGTCTGTTTCTATCTATCTATCTATCTATCTATCTATCTCATATTATGTCTAGTATCTATCTATCTATCTATCTATCTATCTATCTATCTATCTATCTATCTATCTATCTATCTATCTATCTATCCAGTCTCTCTTGAGGATCTCTCTCCTCTCTGTCTCTCTGTCTCTTTTCCCGCCCTATGCCTCTATCCCTTCTTGATTATAACTCTCTATTCATCTTTCCTTGTTGTTGACAAATGAAAATTTGTCATCGGCCAATTTTGTTTTTTCATTAGAGCTCACGAAAAACAGCGAAAAACCTTCATGTACTGATTATTAAAGAACAGAGGACATTCACATTAAAGTGTGTTGCACAACACCATTTTTCATATTTTTATTGTCTCGAATTTGATTCGTTATTCTGTATATTTGTTGATCAGCGACAATTACCACTCTATTTGTGTGTGTGCGTGTGTGTGTGCGTGTGTGTGTGTGCGAGCGTGTGCGTGTGTGTGCGTGTGTGAGTGCGTGTGTGTGTGTATATGCGTGTGTGTGTGTGTGCGTGTGTGTGTGCGTGTGTGTGTGTATGTGCGTGTGTGTGTGCGTGTGTGTGTGCGTGTGTGTGCGTGTGTGCGTGTGTGTGCGTGTGTGTGTGTGTGCGCGTGTGTGTCTGTATGTGCGTGTGCGCGCGCGTACGTGCGTGTGCCCGTGCGTGCGTGCGTGCGTGAGTGCGTGCGTGCGTGCGTGCGCGTGTGTGTGTGCGTGTGTACTAGCAAGGTTTGTGGGAAAATTGTTGTTGGATACCTTTAATGGCTTGGAAATCAGAAACGCACACAATATTCCGATATTGGTCATGCTAATGTTAATATTAGCCGTTTCCCTATAAGGAAATATTCAGCCTTTTTTGACCGAGCAACCAGTGTTGCCCGTGTTAGGCTCTTCTTCATCCCTGGCCATCAGGCTGAGATCAAAGTGTGACATATTCTTCTCATCTCTAATGCTTACATTAACTGTTTTCCTATGGTGATTTTCTAAGCCTCGCTTAGATGTGGCACATGGCCGAAAATATGGGACACTTAATGAGGATCGAACTCACTATTCACTCGTAATTGGTCTAGCGAGACAAGCTTGTTAGGCGTCGAGGTGCCCCTAAACTTTTCCTTTCAAGGAAACATTCGGCATTGATTGATTAATCATTGCTACTCTAATGGCACATTGTTTGACTACCTGGTAATCCGGCTGGGATGAAAGTGTAGTTTGGTTTCGTTTGGTTTGTTGTGTTTTACGGTATATCAACCTCAATGGGTTGTTTAATGCCGAGAAAATTTTTATTGCTGGTAATATTTTGTCAAATCTATTTCTGGTAATAATTTTTTCCGTCAAAAACGTATTGGTAATATCTTTGTTTTCAAAATATATTGCTGGTAATAGTTTTTTTTCCCCCAGAAATTTTTTGCAGAATTTTTTTTTTTTTTACACAAAGTATTCCTGGTATTAAAACCTATTTTTACCCCAGTTTCGGGGTTTCCCATAGCTGAGACCCTAACAGGTGCTACCACCCCGGGTCAGGGTGGACCTGGGAACACCAGCAATTAAGAGGTGGTTCCACGCTCCTCAAAACCTCCTGTTCAGAGGCCTTGCTGTTGGACGTAGTTTATCGTCTTACCCAGGACTCGGATGCAGTTTAACGTCATACAGAGGACGCGGATGTAGTTTATCGTCATACCTAGGACGTTGAAAGTGTAGTATCTGTTGTCTTTATCTCTAAGTATAAAGGCAATATTAACCGTTAACATATGAGGAAACATTCGGCGTTCCTTGACCAAGTATCTCGTGCTACATGAGTTACGTTTTTCTTCGCTCTCTAGACAACAAGCTAGGATTAAAGTGTAGTATCTGTTTTGCTCATCTGTAATGTTAATGGTCAGATAAGCTGTTTCCTCATACAGAAACATTCAGTATTTACGTGGCCCAGCAGCCAGTGCTACTGTCAGGCGAAATTTATAACATTATTCTACTAGAAGAATTTTTCAGGAAAATAAACTTTTCAAGTCTACTGTGGTCGCTCTTCCCACTTTTGACAGGGATTTCCTTTCTAACGCTTTGTTTAAAGTAGTGTGGAACGTTAACATCTTGATTATGTCATTATTCGCTCTTCGTGTTACATGTGGTATCCATTTTAGTTGTTTCTACTGTTGAACGTCCTCACATGATTTGATTTTCGTTATTTGATACAGTTCTTTGTTTGTGATCCTGTAGCGCCAGGTCGCAAGAAGTAGATATTTACTTGACCCCCCCCCCACTGAGTCAGGTTGTGACACAAGGTCAGTTTTTAACGTGGGGACCCGAGTGTTTTCACTCGGGCCGCTAGTCTAAGCTGGTCTTAGCTGGTCATAGATAGTCCAACCTGGTCAGAGCTAGTCTAAGCTAGTCATATCTGGTTTTGGCTTGTCGTAGCTGGTCCAAGCTGGTCAGAGCCGGTCCAAGCTAGTCGTAGCCATGATACCACCAGCACATGGACGGAGCCCTGGGGCAGGTAAGTATCAAGGTCGCAAGAAGTATGGTCCTCTCTAAGACTACCAGGCTTCATTCGCTCGAAGGTATTTTTAACCATCGATTTGAGTAAGTGGTTGTATACAGTCGACAGTTTGTATATTTCTGAACGGGTCGGGCATCATAGATGATATCCGCCCGAGAGGTTAGATCAGGCGAGACTATTGAAGAACTCGAGTTCTCAGGTCAATGTTTTGGTTCTGTGGGAATTTGTTGCATAATTCGGATTTCCATTTCCTTACCTCCTATTTTAAATTTGAGAATAATAATAATAATAATAATAATAATAATAATAATAATAATAATAAAAGAAAGCAAAGACAGATGCAACCGACCAGATACAGAAACAATGGCAAGATAAACCGCTTTATGGCCAGTACTCTGCCCGTAACAAACAAGCTGACGTAGACAAAAACCGCACCCACCAGTGGCTACGTAGTGCAGGGTTGAAAGCTGAAACTAAAGGTTTTATCCTTGCTGCACAGGACCAATGCTTGTTAACTAGGAATTATCAAGCACATATTCTAAAATACTGTGTTAGCCCAAAATGTAGATTCTGTGATAAATATCCAGAAACCATTGATCATCTTGTATCAGGTTGCACGATATTGGCACCCACTGAGTATAAAACCCGGCATGACAGAGTGGGCCAATATCTGCACTGTAAAATATGCAACTTCTACGGGAAGGAAACTGAAAGAAACTGGTATGAACACCACCCAGGCCCGGTTACGGAGATAGGACCTGTTACAATTCTATGGGACTAAACAATACACACTGACAGAGCAATCAAAGCCAACCGCCCAGACATTGTTATTAAAGACCACAAACAAAAAAAGTGCCTACTTATTGATATGGCAGCCTCTGCAGACTGCAATGTATCTTTGAAGATATTCGAAAAGCTGTCAAAATACAAGGACCATGAAATAGAAATCTCAAAAATGTCGCACATGGGAAAATCCACATTCCTGTTGTAGTTGGAGTCTTAGGATTGGTTGGAAAAGATTCCAGTAGACTAATTGAAGGGATCCCTGGAAGTCCATGCCTCAAAGATATACAAAAAATTATTCTGACAAGTACAGTCCACTTTCAGTGGAAAGTGTCATGATACCATTTCTAACCTTAGGTCCCTGGGCAGGACCCGGAAAGAAATGTGTAAACGGCAGATAACTAAGGAAATAATAATAATAATAATAATAATAATAATAATAATAATAATAATAATAATAATTATTATTATTATTATTATTATTATTATTTTGGGGACGAATCAGAAGCCATGGATCAAAATCTAGCCCTACTCACGAAGAGAAGGTACTACCTTCGTCTTCCACTCTATAAGGTATTTATCGGACACCCACACGAACGGAATGTGGCACATCGCAGAGTTTAAAGTGGAAGTCCTACGCATACATAGAACTAAAAACACGTCGTGGGTAAGATGATAAACTACGTCCGATCAGGAGGTTTTGAGGAGCGTGAAACCAACTCTTAATTGCTGGTGTTCCCAGGTCCACCCTAACCCAGGGTGGTTGCACCTGTTAGGGTCCCAGCTATGGGCAAATAGTTAACCCCCCCAATCTAGTGCCAAAACGTGTAAAAATAGGTTTTAATACCGGCAAATACATTTTTGTGAAAATATTATCTGAAATCCTTTTTGAAAAAAATATTTTACCTGCAATAAAAATCTTGTTGGCATTAAATAACACATTATGGTTGATATACCGTAAACCAAACCAAACCAGACCAGTCGACAAGAATTAACTCCTGTCTCTTCTTGAAGGACTCCTTTAGTGAGCGATCGTCCTGATTTTGCCTATCGTCAAAATACAACGGTCACTCATTTTTTTTTCTGTTGGGTGGACGGGTCCTACTAACGTATTTTAATTTTTAGTTGGAGTGTTTTGTTGTATTTTATTTTAGTTATTGGGTTCGTCCCCTCCCACTACATTTCCTGCGACATATTTTTATAAGAAAAAAAAGAAGACATTTTTATATATTGTGAAATCATTAGGACATAGGTGTTTTTGTAGGAACCCCTTCAGTATGTGGTATTGTAGTATATTTCGGACGAATGGTGATGGATGATTTGTTGGCGGTGACTGAGTAAAATATAATGAATGAATAGGTCGCTAATCAGATTAGCTAGGATTAGGATAGACAATGGCAGCCAACCTCACCCTACTTCTCCTTCAGCTTTGTGACAAAATTGTATTTCTGAATGAATAAATATGCCCTTCTTGAAGGACTCCTCGAGATATAGTACCCGAATTAAAAATAACTAAATATAAGGTGTAAACCAGCAAAAAGAAGAATAACGAAACGAAACATATCTATCTATCTATCTATCTATCTATCTATCTATCTATCTATCTATACATATATATATATATATATATATATATATATATATATATATATATATATATATATATATGCACATTTCATTGAATGCGATAGACAAGGTGCTTTTATTTAGTTTTTTTATACAATTATATAGGCCACACTAAAACATTTTTCCCACGCAGACTCACTCTACACCTTTTCTGACAATATCTCAATTAAATCTCATTTAAATATTCATGGAGACCTACCGGACACTATTCGGAACATACTTGTTGACAACACTAATATAATAGCATTATCTACATGCAAAAAAAAAGGCTAAAAATAATGGAAGCCTTATTAATAAAAACAAACAAACCAACACTTAATAATATTAACTTCGAACATGGACATATCTTGACCGTGTTTTGAAAAAAATGAAAACATTTTATAAAACATACGTACAACAAACTATTTTTTATTTTAACAGTTAAAATATTTAATCCTTGAAAATGGCTAAATGTATAGCCGAAAGCCTTCGGATAAAAAGAACATTCGGACAGTTTTTATGTAATTTATCATCTGAAAAGAAAAAAATATTAGATCGCATGAGAAATTGTATAAAAACGAAATAAAAGCACCTTGTCTGTCGTTTTCAATGAAATGTGCATGAAAGAAGGATTGCTGCCTAAATACACACACACACACACATACACACACATACACATATATACATATATATTCTCTAGATAACTTCAAAATAAATTCTTTTTAATATTTATAATTAAAGTTGAAAAGAAAAGTGAAATTATTCGGGCGGTTTATGGGTTATTTGTGACATCTGCTTAGCTTTGCGATATTCGGTAAGCGGGACTTAAAAATGAATTTACAAAGCCTCTTTTAGATAACCAAGTATTATTTAGGCTGCAAATTAAAAAGCAAAAAAATAATTGCTAGGAAAACGAGATTTTATGCAATATTTTCTTTAAAAGTTTTATTAAAATGGGAATATTTATATATACTCTGTAACCGCTATAAATTATCAAAGGACGCTGTAAAAATTTTTTTTTCAAAATGGTTTCCATCTCAGAGTGGACCACACAAGATGAAACAAGAAGACAGTGTCATTTTAAAACACCAAGATTTTAAAAGCAAGCTAAAAAAAATAATTAATTATTTTGTCTTAAATTCTAGTAAAGATTTTGTTAAAGTGTTTGTTTTATACAAGAAAGTATGGTGTAATGGTTAGCGTTTATAAATGAGAAATCGGCGATCGGAGTTCGAATTTCGATCGGATTCGTTACATTCACTTTCTCACAAATACCGCGGGAAAGTTATGCATCTATCTAACCACCAAGTAATAGCAGGGCAGAGTGGATTCGTTATCCTTGGCTGCCAACCAATCTAGGTGAAGGATAAGTTTGAAGTTCGAATCTGGGAGAGCTGTGTGGTCATTTTATAGCACACTATGCGTCATTTATTTCCTACCAATTCTTCCAAAAGATCTGGCTAGTTCTGCAAAAGCATTCGCCCTTTTAAAACAAAGTTCGGAAGATTAAAGCATTTAAAACATTCAGATGCTGTTGTGTTTCTAGTACCAGGATTGCCTTTGCCGAAATATACGTCTGTCAATCTCCACGTTAAACTGGCAATGTGTCACCTTCTACTCGCCTCACGTGAGGAGTTAGTTAAATCTTACTTCAAAGATGTGTATCTCTGAGAATTATTGCACACACGACAATATATCTATGGGAGACTAGAAAAAAAAAGAAATTCTCGGCCCGACCTACGTTCGAATATTTAGGTGAGAATCTGAATTCAGATCTCGTTGCTGGTTCGAAAATTTTTCAGCATCCCCCGAACATACGACTGGCAAGAGAAAAGGCCACGGCAACAAGAGAATTCTTTTCGCACTGCAATTGCTTTGGAAAATCCTATTTTCTGACAATCATTCCGCCTGAAGACTGGGCATTTTTAGGTCTGGCAGACAAATTAAATGGCTGGTCAGTTTGTAGAAGCTGACCGACGCTATAAACATTAGCTGACATCGTGACATCCGCTTCATAATGATTGTCTAACACGGATTTTTATTCAGATACGTGTTTACAATGACAATATTATATATTACTGTTTGGCTGGCGGATTGAATTTCTGCTGGGGGCTGGTAATGAGAACACCCCAACGCATACGCATACATATACGCCTATATACCTACGCGAACAGTCATATTTCATCGCGACTATTTCCAGAAATAGGCACGTTGAAGTTACAGTCATTTTCGTTTAAGAATGTAAATAGATATTGATTTAGTTTAGATTATGGATAAATTGGTACGAACAGGAAGATTGTGTAGCCGCAATCTTTCAAGTGAAAAGTGCTTAATTGTTTTGAGGATTAGCCTCTAAATTAGTATATTTAACCTGTCGAACCTCACTGACAAAAACGAAACTCTATAGCCTAGATTCCTTTCTCCCTCTCTTTTCAGTATGTATATTTTGAGTATAATATATATATATATATATATATATATATATATATATATATATATTTGTGTGTGTGTGTGTCTCTCTCTTTAAACACACACACACACGCACACACATATATATGTATATATATGACGATTGCGTTTAAGCATGAAACAGACTGACATCGCTGGGTGTTGATCTCATTGTCTATATATATATATATATATATATATATATATATATATATATATATATATATATAAAGAGAGAGAGAGAGAGAGAGCAAAACAGTAAATTAATAAATAAACAGAATTTGTCTCATTGCTCATTTATACACACACACACACACACACACACACACACACACACACACACACACACACACACACAGACACACACACATACATGGTAAATCAAAAAGTAAAGAGAATTCGTCTCATTGTCCATTTATTCACACACACACACACACACACACACACATATATATATATATATATACACACATGGTAAATCAAAAAGTAAAGATAATTCCTCCATTGTACGTTTCACACTCTTACCCCCGGTCTTTTAGACATGACTAGACGTTTATTCTTTGCTTCCTGTTTAGGATTGGGTTTCCGGTTCCTTCTAAAGTTTACTCCAACTCTATACTTCTCATGTCTCCGCTTAAACTCTGTAATTTTATTTACTATTTTTTTCCTTAATAGGATTATTTAGGTTCGCCTATCGTCCGGTTCGCCTATCGTCCGGTTCAAACTCCTCCTTGATATTTTAAACACAGTCCTATGGTTACAGAGAATTTCAGTTGAGTTCCACCACGGAATATGTGAGCGAGCGGCGCTATATTGAGTCTGATTTGGACCAGCTGGTATGGTGTTTACTTCACAACCTAACTGTCAGGGTTTCAATTCTCGGTAGTGGATGCGCACTGCTGATGAGTCCCAAATATAGGACGAAACGGCCGTCCATTGCATTCTGTTGAGGTTTCTTTATATATATATATAGGTACCTCCAATAATTCGGTATACCTAAGGTTTATATGAATTTTCATAAATGAAAAATCTTTCTTAAAGCTTTCATTTTAGATTTAATTAAAAACTAAAGGCTTATAATTTCTAATTCCAGAATGTAAGACACTGTTGTGTATTTCAAATAGAAATTAGAATAATTTTTTAAGAAACAAAATCGGAACGCCTATTTTGAAACATTTGTGAACAAAAGTTAATCCTCAGTTTTAAAAATCTTGCAAAAATAAGATATATATATATTTCTGAAATCATATTTGCGGTTAAATTAATGTGTTCTGAAACAAATATTAATTACTTATAGCATAAAATGCTGTATAGAAGCGAGTCTTAACCACGGGGTCTTGTCAATCTCCACGTCCCCATCGATATTTTGACGGCCCAAGCTGTTGACAGGTTGAGTATGGTGAACCAGAATTAACATGAACTTACGAATTCTGAAACGGTTTTATTTTTGTCTTTTAACTACCAGGTAATTTTTAAAAATTAACAAAATATTTTAAGCATTTATCTAATATTTTATTGAATATTTTTAAGTACATAACATTACGTTTGAAGATGTCTTCTGAAAATATAATAAAATTTAAAATACTATAAAATTGCTTAAATTAATAACATTTCATAAATAATTGAATTACCTCTATAATGGTATTTTATTAATTATCTCAGTAATTAAATTAAAAATTTAATAACTGAGATAATATGATAATTCAATTTAATATCTGTGATAATATAATAAATTAATAATTATATTATCACAGTTATAACATTTTTAATTTAATAACTGAGATAATTATAATACTAATTATAATGTCAGCTCAGTTATTAACTTTTTAATTAAATAGTCGGTTATGTACCATGCGTGATACACCCTTAGGCGACCACGTATCATTCGATACATGACTGACGAGGCAGATTTTTTCCCCGCAGTAGGTTGCCATTTCTTTCTGCAGTAGACCAGTTGCCATCCAAGGCTATAGAACCCGGTCTGTCCCGGTATTTACCCATAGCTTTGGGGGTGGGGGAGAAGAAGTGGATTCATACCTTTCCCAAGGTTATTAGCATGTAAATGAATGTAATGGATTCGATTGGAATTCGAACTCAGCTCTCCGATTTCTCGATTCGAGCCGTTATCCACTACTCAAATGCTTAAATTCTTATAGTCTAGGTACCATCGATGAAAGTTCATCACAACAGTTGTCATGAAATTGACTGAAGCCGTGATGCCAGGTGAGGACCAATGACAATTTTTTCTTTAGACTTGATCTAAATATATAGCAGCAGCACCAGCAATATCCAAATGAAGAACAAATTGTAGTGACTTATAAATATGGACGATAAACACGGGTAAGAAAAAATTCTAGCACGACAGAGTGAACCAACTTTCCTAGCAGTTGAGCTAGCAATTGAGTCAACATATATTCTTTTCACTTAATGTCAGCGGAAATCAACGGGCCAACCTCCTATTCTTACTTGAATTAGCCGAATTATCCGCACCTTGCTGCGTGTCACACATTTTTGTAAGAAAATGATGATTTTAAATCATTATAATTTGTGAAGAAAAATGATGTATTTCAATATTACTCAAATTTACTCAAGGATCTTGCCGATGTGACCTCCGTCTTCTGGCTTTCTCCTTCTATATTTTAGGTAGGAGTCGTTCCCTTGTTCAAATTTAAATTTAATATAAATAAAAGGGAAAACAAATTTCAGTGAGGACTTTGTGCAAAAACAGCTTGATCTGAACCCTTTGATATGTATTTGATGCAATACTTGACCGAATGAATTGATGAGCCAATTTCAACATTGATATAACACACTGAATTGTCACAACAAATATGTATTGCAAGGTACTACCCACTGATTGGTGATTTCTTGCTCAACTTGACGTCCACACTGTCTCATTTTGATCTTTCCGATGTGACAATTTGCCCATCGTACCCTGTGTATATATATATATATATATATATATATAACCTGGCAGTTCAAATTGAAAAGGACCTCCAATCGGTTGTGAACTGGGACGAGAAATGGATGGTTAACTTTAACGCCTCTAAAACAAAACTGCTCTCTATTAACCACCACAAGGATCCATCCCTGCATCCCATTAGAATGTCTGAAGACCAACTTCTCGAGACCTCCTCTCTGCGGCTGCTCGGTCTCACGCTGTCCGCTGATCTGAGATGGAACAAATACATCGAGTCAGTTGCATCAGCCACCGCAAGGAAAGTTGGTTCCCTGTGCCGAGCCAGGAAATTTTTCTCCCCGGAATCGATCCTCCAAGTCTATAAATCGACCATTCGCCCTTGCATGGAGTATTGCTGCCATATCTGGTCTGGAGCCCCTGCTGTTTGCCTCAGGGTTCTTGATAAGATCCAGAGACAGATATGCAATGTGATTGGCCCTGATCTGTCATCTCGTCTGCAGTCGCTCTCTCACAGACGCGATGTTGCCTCGCTCTGTCTTTTTTACAAATACTTTCACGGTAATTGCTCCGAGGAGCTGCTTTCGCTTGTCCCTCGGCCTCATGAATTTAAACGTCCTACGAGGCTGGCATCCCGTCCCAACACCTTCACCGTTGAAACTGTTAGATGTAGACGTCTCTTCTACTCCAATAGCTTCATGTCTCGCACATCTCGCCTGTGGAACTCCCTTCCCTATTACTGTTTCCCTGACAAATACAATCTCCAACTATTTAAGTGTAACGTCAATCGACATCTCCAGTTGCCTTGATCTATCCACTTCCCTTCTCCACATCCTTTCACCTTTCATTCCTATCTGCTCTCGCTCCAAATCTTCTGTAACCCCCTTGCCTTGATCGACCCTCCGTCTTTCTCTTTCTCCACATCCTCTCCTTTACCACTCCTATCTGCTCTTCCTCCAACCCTTCTATAACCCCTTGCGTGATAGTGACCTCCAGCCTTGCTTGGGGTGATACGCTTAATATATATATATATATATATATATATATATATATATATATATATATACTTGGCGAATTAGCCGCGCCTTGCTGCGTGTAACACTAATGACCATGACGATGTGACCTCCATCTTTTGGCGTTGTCCTTCTATATTCTGGATAGGAATCATTCCATTGTTCAAATTTAAATTTAATTTAAATGAAAGGGAAAAATATTCATTGTGAAATTTGTGCCCCACCTCAGCGGACTCCATTTGATCAAAGTGATCTTGCCGATGTGACCTCCATCTACTGGCTTTCTCCATCTATATTTTGGATAGGAGTCATTCCCGTATTCAATTTTAAATTTAAATCAAAGTGAAAAATTCAGTGGGGTGTGTGTGCAAAAACAGCTTGATCTGGCCCCTCTGATATGTATTTGATGCAATACTTGATTAAATTAATTGATGAGCAGATTTCAACAATTTCAAATTTAATTTAAATCAAAGGGAAAAAAATTCACTGGAGGATTTGCAACCCCCGTGACCCCTTTTGATCAAAATGAAATATACTTATCCAAATACCTAGGAGTCATTCCCTTGTTCAAATTTAAATATAATTTATATCAAAGGGAAAAAATTCAGTGGGCATGTGCTTTGATCAAAATGAAATATACTTATCCAAGTACCCTGGGTAATGTAGTTTTAGAATATATATGATTAGGGGGGCTCTATCTCCAAATCTCTAGGATGAGTTCGGTAACAAACAAACAGACAGAGGCTACAATATATATATAGATTAAAAACACAATTTTTCTATATTATGAAAGGCGCTTATTCGAGAGTGCAATTATTCGAGTGGGGGGGCACTTATTCAGGGAAATGCGATAGTCATTGATTTATTTGTTGTTAGAATCGGATGGTTAATATAAAAGTTTTGTAAGTTTTCGAGGAGCAGTTATTAGTTGGTCTTTGTTACAGGAATGTCCCGTTGGACTTTTAATTAGGCTTTGTCCTCATTGGTGTTACAGTTCCGCGTTGGCCGTAAACAGATCCTTCGTTATTAGTCCCGGGGCATTCGTATTTTGGCTTGAGTGTCTATTGGACGGATACAGTCAGCGATTGGTGGGTGAGTTGGTCTCTGAGGAGCGTTCTCTCAAGTTTCCACGGGACAGTCAGAACTCGTTCTCTCTGCTCCACAGCCGACAGAAAGAAAAACATAAAGATGGTAAGAGGGTGAAAAGAAAGCAAGAGAGAAAGAGAAAGAGAGTGAGTGAGTGAGTGTGTGTGTGAGAGAGAGAGAGAGAGTAAAAGAAAGAAGGGAAAGTGGAAGGGGAAAAAATTGAAAATGATCCTAGAATCAGAAACGGAAAGAAAGAGGAACACAGAGAGGGAGAGAGGGGAGACAGAGAGACAGACCGAGAAACAGAAGGTTTGGTTTGGTTTACGGCATATCAACCTCAATGGGTTATTTAATGCCGACAACTTTTATTTTGTTTCCTGGTAATATTCTTGTTTGGTCAAAAATCCATTTCTATTAATATTTTTTTTCAAAAACGTGTAGCTGATAATATTATGTTTTTTCAAAAACGTACAGCTGGTAACATTATTTTTTCAAAAACGTATAGCTGGCAACATTAGTTTTCAAAAACGTTCCGCTGGTAACATTATTTTTTCAAAAACGTACAGCTGGCAACAGTATTTTTTCAAAAACGTATAGCTGGCAACATTATTTTTGCAAAAACGTACAGCTGGTAACATTATTTTTTCAAAAACGTATAGCTGGAAACATTATTTTTTCAAAAACGTATAGCTGGCAACATTATTTTTTCAAAAACGTACAGCTGGCAACATTATTTTTTCAAAAACGTATAGCTGGCAACATCATTTTTTCAGAAACGTACAGCTGGCAACATTATTTTTTCAAAAACGTATAGCTGGCAACATCATTTTTTCAAAAACGTATAGCTGGCAACATCATTTTTTCAGAAACGTACAGCTGGTAACATTATTTTTTCAAAAACGTATAGCTGGCAACATCATTTTTTCAGAAACGTACAGCTGGCAACATTATTTTTTCAAAAACGTATAGCTGGCAACATCATTTTTTCAGAAACGTACAGCTGGCAACATTATTTTTTCAAAAACGTATAGCTGGCAACATTATTTTTTCAGAAGCGTACAGCTGGCAACATTATTTTTTCAAAAACGTATAGCTGGCAACATCATTTTTTCAAAAACGTATAGCTGGCAACATTATTTTTTCAAAAACGTGTAGCTGGCAACATTAGTTTTCAAAAACGTTCCGCTGGTAAAATTATTTTTTCAAAAACGTACAGCTGGCAACAGTATTTTTTCAAAAACGTATAGCTGGTAACATTATTTTTTCAAAAACGTACAGCTGGTAACATTATTTTTTCAAAAACGTATAGCTGGCAACATTATTTTTTCAAAAACGTATAGCTGGCAACATTATTTTTTCAAAAACGTATAGCTGGCAACATTATTTTTTCAGAAACGTATTATCAAAGGCGTTGCTGTTGGACGTAGTTTATCGTCATACCCAGGACGCAGATGTAGTTTATCGTCATACCCAGGACGCGGGTGTAGTTTATCGTCATACCCAGGACGCAGAAACAGAAAGAAAGAGATTGAGAAACAGAGAGAAAAGAAGAAAGAGAAAGAAATAGTTAATAGAGGGGAGGTAATAAAGGAATGTAATAAATATTCAATAATGAAAGAGAGAGGGAGAGAGAGAGAGAGAGAGAAGAAAAAGAAAATATATAACGGAGAGGAGGTAATAAAAGGAATGCAAGAAATATTTAATGCGGAAAAAGAGAGAGATAGAATAAAAAGAGCTATATTTAAGAAAGAGGAGGTAAAAAGAAGGAACGTAAGAAGTATTCAATAAAAAAAGAGGGAGAGAGAGAAAGAGAGAGAGAGAGAGAGAGAGAAAGAGAGAATACGAAAAAGAAAGAAAATATCTCAGGGAAAAAAAGGTAATAAATGGAAAGTAAGAAATATTTAATGCAGAAAAAGAGAGAGATAGAATAAAAAGAGCTATATTTAAGAAAAAGGAGGTAAAAAGAACGAAAGTATAACATATTCATTAAGGAAAAAGAGAGATAAAATGAAAAAAAAAAGAAAAGAAAGATAAATAGTTAAGTGAGAAGAGGTGAAAAAGAATGTAAATAATATTAAATCGGGCAAGAAACGAAATGGAATGAAGGAGAGGCTTTACTGGCTGATTCCATGATGTTTTTTTGTGTGAGAAAACGTGTGAGAATGCTTATTTTCGTCAGAATCTCAATTGGCCTTGGAACGTGCCTGCAGCTCAAATTCACGTGCTCAACCTAAGGAATATTTTTTAAAACTCGCGAGTAAATTTTTTGATCTCCACGCAAAATTTAGTACTGCGTATGAAATGGGAGTTAGTCAAATTGTGTTTAGGTGTTGGGTGGTTTTGGAGTTTTGAATATTTCACGGAAATAAACACGGTATATATATATATATATATATATATATATATATATATATATATATATATAGTTTACGAAAAACTAGGTAATCCGTATGGGTAGACCCAAGGAGGATAAAATCCAGAGAGCTCAATGTAAATCAGAGCTAACAATTTAAATAAAAACAGACCACTTTAAGGTTCCATATAATAAATTATTTCACCACAGCCCTTTTAAAGAACCGCGGATTATCAGATTTTACTTCCAAAGGTTGAAACGAAAAATGAAAAGAAATTTACACATTTATGACGGGCAGTACTAAGTATATGCAATTTAACGAAGTGGGGAGGTGAGGGGGGAGAGAGACATGATTGAGTTAGATATAACATTTCTATTCTTTCAAATTTAAATTGTTTGAGGAAATCCAGACATTCATATATATATATATATATATATATATATATATATATATATATATATATATATATATATATATATATATATATATATATGTAGGTCGGATGAATTGGATCGTAATTACGATTCCAATGTAATAAATTATAACCATGGAATATTAATGTTTAAGCCTTTTTATTATAGCCTTACTCTGTCCTGGACATTGAGTTCTACCAGGATTCTATCCTCTTGGAAATTTATATATATATGTGTATGTGTATGTATATATATATATATATATATATATATATATGGAGAACTTGGAGAGGAGAATTAACAGGAGATAAGTGACAACTGACATCCATTAAACATGGCACGTGGAACTAGAACAGTCTACCCCAGTGAACGAAATAAAGAGTTCAGTTCGACATTCCAACCACCCGAAGAAGACCGGAGCGTACAACGGCAGAATCGATGTAATAAATATGGCGACAAAGATGAGGACAATAGTCCGAATAATGTAAATAGAGTGAACGTTATTGTATAGAAAAAATATATGAATAAAGACAAAAAGAAAACCTATCTTAGCCGTCGTGTTTCTTCCTCTAAGGCCGTTTATCAAGGCATTAGATGAAGAATATCTTCCATCACCGAAAACGCATGATTTTTAATTTCTTCAAAGAAATTACTTGCGTATAGAGCGCCCCGCTACATTTTGCGTAAAAGAAATCGAACTTGGGCACCTTGATGTGGTGTAATGGTTAACAAGTTTATCTCGCTCGATAAATTACGACTGAGTCGTAAGTTCGAACCGTACTCGGTGTTCCACACCTCGGGCCATGTGTTATATCTAAGCTACCCTTAGAAAATTATTTGGGCATTTTGACGTGGTTCAGCGAATAGCAAACTTTCCTTGCTAGATCAATTACGACAGAGTAGTGATTTCGCTCCTCACTGATGCTCCATACTTTCGGCCTTGTGCCACATTTGATTTGTTTTACGGCATATCACACTCAATGTGTTATTTAATGCCAACAAGATTTTTATTGCTGGTAATATTTTTTTTGCAAAAATGTAATGCTTGGTAATAATTTCTTTCTTCAAAAATTCATTGCTGGAAATATTTTTATACAAAAATGTATTTATGGTATTAAAAACCAATTTTTACACTTTCATAGTGCTTTGACCCTAATTTGGGTGGGTTAACTATTTGCCCATAGCTGGAACCCTAACAGGTGTCACCAACCCAGGTTAGGGTAGACATGCCAATAATTACGAGGTCGTTCAACGCTCTTCAAAACCGTCTGATCACAGGCCTTGCTGTTGGAGGGTAGTTTATCGTCATACCTAGGATGCGGTTGTAGTTTATCGTCTTACGGGTGTAGTTTATCGTCAACCGACTGACATTTACCTTGATAAAGACCGTTGAATGTATAAGTATAGTTTTCCTCTTGTCTTTTCAGTCATCTCTCTCTCTCTCTCTACATATATATATATATATATATATATATATATATATATATATATATATATATATATATATATATATATATATAATAATAATAATAATAATAATAATAATAATAATAATTATGGACTCTCCTGTCGGTTTCGACGTATGAGGATCTGACAGCTTAGTTGATTCAATATCTCTCTATATTTCTGAGATGAGGTATTATGTACATTATTTGGACTATTGTCCTCATCTTTGTCGCCATATTTATTACAACGTTTCGGCCGTTGTACGCTCCGGCCTTCTCCAGGTGGTTGGAATGTCGAACTGAACCCTTTATTTCGCTCAGTGGGGTAGACTATTCTAGTTCCACGTGTCATGTTTAATGGATGTCTGTTATCAGTTATCTCCTTTTAATTTCCCTCTGAAAGTTCTCCACTGCCTTAACAGAGTATTGAACTCACGCTCTTTGGGTCCTGACATCCATTAAACATGGCACGTGGAACTAGAACAGTCTGCCCCAGTGAGCGAAATAAAGGTTTCAGTTCGACATTCCAACCACCTGAAGAAGGCCGGAGAGTACAACGGCCGAAACGTTGTAATAAATATGACGATAAAGATTAGGACAATAGTCCGAATAATGTAAATAATGTTAGTTGATTCAGTTATGAAATTTTGTGCGATAATCTTAAGTGGCATTTAAGACCCGCTAGTGATTTGCAAAGGAGGCCACATATGAAGCAAGAGTGAGGATTGTGAGATGAAATAACTGTTAGATTGGCTGACCTTTTAGATCTTGCTCTCGCTTCTTGAAGATGATTCAGACAAGCAGATTGAAAACTGCTGAGTCCACTAAAACACGTTGATCTCCATTCTACCCACTCCAAGGCTAAGCACTCAAGGGTGTTATGTGGATAAGAACGAATCAAGGTCAACCGCTAGAAAACCCAGACAAGTGATTTGATTAAAATGGTGAAGACATGAAAAACCAAAATATAAGCTTTTACACACGCACACGCGAAAATATATATAATCACGAGTAACGAAATATAGAATCTGGAATCATTATCTCTTATTTTGCAGTAATATCTAGAAAATGCTGTATTATTTTGTATGATAAAGCAATCACTGTTTTATTAACACCGAGCGTCGACAACCTGTTTCATGCTTGAACGCAATCTTCAGGCCTTGTGTATTGGGGGTTGGCTCGACGATATATACGCTGGTCAAAGAGCCATTCATCTCTCTCTCTCTCTCTCTCTCTATATATATATATATATATATATATATGTGTGTGTGTGTGTGTGTGTGTGTGTGTGTTGTTGGCCTCTCCCGCCGAGTTCGACGTATGAGGTTCCAACGACCACGAACTAATTATCTGCATGCCTCTGACGGGCATGACTTTTGTGACCGGCTCGAGAATTGCCCAAAAGACCGCAAACAGTACAGGAGAATGTATTGTATCCAAGTGAAGCAGGAACACTCTTAGATGTCTTATTTCGCTTTCTCGTTTCATGTTGTCGACTGATGGTTACTTCTCAGTGCAGCTATATCAATGCTGTACTTCTTTCGCTCCAATGCGACCGGAGCTGTTTTTCATTCTGGTGCTGAGTTGTTGTCCTGGAGAGTCCGTACATTCCAAGTGCCAAGATGAAGTTGATGTTGTTTCGTAGAGTTATTCTTAGTAGCCGGATATGTGTGGAACTAATTAGATGTAGTTGTCAGAAAACCAACACAATGATTTGTTTCAAGTGGTGAAGGCTTTTTGTCGGACCATCCCCACTTTTTGGATCTGTCGATAAAAAAGTAACGGTGCAAAAGACTTGCCACGGAAACTCCGAACGACAGTCCTCATGTGTTATCGCGGAGTTTAACTTCTCCGGATCACAGTCAATATATATAATAAAGAACAAAGAGGAAACGTACCTTTATTAAAAGTGAAGCATATTGGACCGATATACGTTTCCTATTTGTTCATTATTTTATCATCCTGTTGGATTCCGATACATATTTGCTTTGTATTTGACCTTTAACCCATATATATATATATATATATATATATATATATATATATATATATATATATATATGTGTGTGTGTGTGTGTGTGTATTGTGCTGAGTAAATCAAATAATTGGATATTAGCCACTGTATATACGTGAGTTAGTGTACATACACAGGTAAGAGAATAAATATTTACTCATTCCTTTAGGATTTAAACAAAACACTGCTCAATGTATTTAGACAGAGCTAAGAAATATATATTAATAAATATACAACATATACCTACGTCTTAACATGCATATATATATATATATATATATATATATATATATATGAAGAAATATAGTCTTAAAGTGTGCTATATTTATGGGATAAAGTGCTCAATATCAGAGATAGTGCGTGTGTAAATATAAAAGTGAACATAGAAGTCAACACTTAGAGGCGACAGTCTGTTTCATGCTAGATGCAATCGTCAGGCCTGTATGCATGAATACTATATGGTTTGATTGAGTGATTTGATTTTTTACGGTTTATCAACACTTTGTGGGTTATATAAGGCCGAAACATATTTATGGGATTGTTAGACGAATCCTTTAATTCATAATATTTAACCCATAGTTGGGGAGAGAAGAGATGGATTTATACATTTCTCAAGTGCATTTGCACGTAAGAGAATATAAATCACCCTACATTTATAGGAACAAGACTGAGATAAATATATAGATAAGAATTTAAAGTGATAGATACATAGATCGATAGATAATTATAAACCTAAAGAGCCAGGTAAACCTACCTCGGTCTCACCTACGCGGATAGCGTACCCTGACGATCTGCGGAGACGAAACCTAGGTAGGTTTGCCTGGCTCTTTAGGTTCATAGTTAGATTTGCTCTACTTAGCGTATTGAGCACTTTGCTTAGTTACTTTTGCTTTACTCGTGTTGGAGGTTTTTTTCTTTGGACTCTGAGCTTGGATTCTGGACGATTGTTTTCGCCTCAATTACATGTTCTTAGTTCTTTCTTTTTTTATTCCTTATTTTTCCTTGGGTATTGGTTTGTTCATTTACAAGCCCAAACACCTCAGTTTTTTCCAGACGAGTATATTTACTCATATATATATATATATATATATATATATATATATATATTCTTAGTTCTTTTTTTTTTATCCCTTATTTTTCCTTCGGTATTGGTTTGTTCATTTACAAGCCAAAACACCTAAGGGCTTTCCAGACGAGTATAATTACTTATATTCATAAGATTATTATTATTTGATCGATCGATAAATATTAAGATACACACGCAAACGCGCGTGCGCGCACACGCGCGCACACACACACACACACACACACACACACACACACACACACACACACACACACGCACACACAATATCTGATCATAAAGTATCGGGAAGGCGCAATATAACGGAGTTAAAGTACACACAATGAAGCCGCTTAGCTCAGATTGACCTTGAATATATGGCACATGATAATAATATAGCATATGCAAACCCCAGCTTTATCAAATCAGTAAAAGAATTTCCCCAACCTATGTTCCTCAACATCATCAGTAGGTGTTTATAAACACAACTATAATGTCTTATGAAGGTACCTTCATAGATTCGCTAAAAAATCAAAATATACGATGAAAAATCCCCAAACTTAATGAAAACAAAATATTTATGCTATTATTAAAAGGAAACATCAAGTGATTTTTCGGTTATCAATATATATATATTTTTTCCTTTTTAGAACATTCGAAATTTTGGTTAAATTCTTTTCTTTCGCCAAGCATAAATTAGTATCGGAAATTTCAGCGCCCTTTTACGGTGAAAAACACATTGATTTGGAAATCCTTACAAAAATCAAATAAGTGTCGGATTTAATGAAACTTTCAGAACTTACTTACAAATAAATGAAATTATTTTATGAATGTTTTATTTTTTTTAGAAAATCTTGGTAAAAAACATTATGTCACTCATTTTATGACATTTTGAGAAATTCATTTTTGTACGTTTTAATGTTTATATTAGTTTTCCTCAGAGAATTTCAGTTATCAATTGCTTCCACACTTACTGGAAATTTGCTCTCGATCGTAAAATGAAAAAAAAACTAAGATATGATTCAGTTAGAAAAAATTTAATTGCTTTTATGATTGTTGTTTTTAAGACACTACTGTGTTAAAAAGATTTCAAAGTATAATGAATTTGTACAAGAATTGTTTACATTAAAAAAAAAGAGAAGATTAATTAGAATATAATTTATAAAGTGCTAAATCTTTTAAAATTCTGTATTAATTTGTACGGGTTAGTGATATTTTTATTAAGTAAAAACTCTATTTATTAATCATAAGTAGAAATGCGTACTACAATTCATCGATCACCAGTATCGTAAAAAAGTTTGAATTTTTTCATGTGAACATAAACGTGATGGTTTTTGTAAATCCGGGCGTCCAGACACGATATTATGTGAAAATAAGAGCGATAGCTAAAGTAAATTTAAAGCCAAAATGACGTTCAATAAACATTAGTTTAAGGAGAGTACTTTCCTAAAATTTTAAGGTTAAAGGTTAGTTAAAAATTATATAAAAACACCTACCTCTGTGTTAAAAAATGCTTTTCTGCAATAATTTAAACTAGAAATAAGTAATATTTATTTCACATTTATTAAATTTCATATCAGTCTGTATTCTTAAAGTATAACATCAGAAAAACATATACAGTAAAACCCCTCATATCTGGAATCCGGCATCCCTCATATCAGGAATCCGGAATCCCTCATATCGGGAATCCGGAATCCCTCATATCGGGAATTCGGAATCCCTCATATCAGTAATCCGGAATCCCTCATATCAGTAATCCCTCATATCCAGAGTGCTTCATATCCGGAGTCCATAATATCCGGGCGTGATTCTGGTGTGTATATTTGAAATATTTCGGTGATATGTAACTGATTTGAAATTTCTGTTTTCATGGAAATTTACTTTGGATAATTGCTTATTTCACCCTAATGGCTTGTATTGGTGCAAAAGATGATGCGAAAAAGAGGAAAGGATGACAACGGGACACATCTGCAACAAGATAGCGACGAGATGCATGATAGTGATGAAACCTGGACTGAAATTGAAAAAGTTATTGAAAAGGTTGTCAGTTTTATGGAAAGAAAGCCAGCATTTATCTATGACGATTGCAATAACGCACGCAGAGTTAGATAGTCTTTTGTTTAAAAATTTTCAAGAACAAAAGCAAAACGAAATGCGGAATGAATATATATATATATATATATATATATATATATATATATATATATAAATGCACATACATAGAGCAATATTTATGTAGGCTTCGATTCCGTTAATTTCGGGAAATATTCGGATGGACGCGTCGTCTCTTCTTCAGTTCGAAACACAACAAATTATGCTAAAGTTACTTTAAAAGCGTCAAATGCACGTACAACACGATTGACCAATGAAAATCAAACAACACAAAAGTAAAGATACCAAAACTTTTTTCTGTTTACTCCATATCTCATTATCTGACGTAGCTTTCAGGCATTACTGTAAATCAGGTGGCAAATGTTTTCCGTGAACTGCAAAATCGTATTACCCTTTGTATTGCTAATGATGGAGGACATGTGGAAACTTAAATAAAATTTCAATAAAACCTTAAAAAATATAGATTTACTTCTTTCTAATCCTTTTTAAAAATTATTTCTGTCGCAAATACAAATAAAGTTATAAATTTTTTAAAGTGTACACGAACTTTATGGACATAATATCTTGACCGTGTTTTGAAACAAAAAAATGAAACATTTTATAAAACATACATACAACAAACTATTTCTTATTTTAACAGTTAAAATATAATCCTTGAAAATGGCTAAATGTATAACCGAAAGCG
>OZ038508.1:25149842-25179842 GCA_964036315.1 Acanthosepion esculentum | reverse complement strand
TATAGCTGGTAATATATATTTTTCTAGACTCGGATGTAGTTTATAGTCATACCCATGGGCTCGGATGTAGTTTATCGTCATACCCATAGACTCGGATATGGTTCATCGTCATACCCATGGACTCGGATGTAGTTTATGGTCATACCCATGGGCTCGGATGTATATCGTCATATCCATGAACTCGGATGTAGTTTATGTTCATACCCATGGACTCGGATGTAGTTTATCGTCATGCCCATGGACTCGGATGTAGTTTATCGTCATACCCATGGACTCGGATGTAGTTTATCGTCATACCCATGGGCTTGGATGTAGTTTATGGTCATACCCATGGGCTCGGATGTAGTTTATCGTCATACCCAATGCCTCGGATGTAGTTTATCGTCATACCCATAGACTCGGATATGGTTCATCGTCATACCCATGGACTCGGATGTAGTTTATGTTCATACCCATGGACTCTGATGTAGTTTATCGTCATGCCCATGGACTCGGATGTAGTTTATCGTCATACCCATGGACGCGGATGTAGTTTATCGTCATACCCATGGGCTCGGATGTAGTTTATCGTCATACCCAATGCCTCGGATGTAGTTTATCGTCATACCCATAGACTCGGATATGGTTCATCGTCATACCCATGGACTCGGATGTAGTTTATCGTCATGCCCATGGACGCGGATGTAGTTTATCGTCATACCCATGGACGCGGATGTAGTTTATCGTCATACCCATGGACGCGGATGTAGTTTATCGTCATACCCATGGACGCGGATGTAGTTTATCGTCATACCCATGGACTCGCATGTAGTTTATCGTCATACCCACGGACTCGGATGTAGTTTATCGTCATACCCATGGGCTCGGATGTAGTTTATCGTCATACCCATGGACTCGGATGTAGTTTATCGTCATACCCATGAACTCGGATGTAGTCTAGCGTCATACCCATGGACTCGCATGTAGTTTATCGTCATACCCAGGACGTTTCATTTGAATGATATCGTTTCTTAACTAATGACCGTGATATTCTGCACAATCTGTAAAGGGAAGAAAATAAAAATACATGAGATAATGACATACACGAAAGAGGGAAAATAATAAAAGGGAATGTAATGAAATAAGTTTCGCGTGCCAGAACAGGTCATCGGTGTGCCATGTTTGGCACGCGTGCCAAGGATTGCTGACTCTTGTTACAAACCAGAGACTGGCTGACATATGTGCCGTGTCCCTTGGCCATGTCTCTTCTCAATTTCCTGTCTTTTGGCGCTTTTAATAAATTTTAGTTTCTTAAACGCCTCTTGCAGATTGATCACTGGGTGTCTCAACCCAACCAAAGTATATGAATTCTACGTTTTTTGTGACATTGCTCTCCCTTGCATAAGAAGGACAGTCCACTCCCAGATCGTGAAGTTGAAGCAGAAAAATGACCCTTGTCATCCACTCCACAGCTGACAAAAGGCGCAAGTCAAGATATAGCTTTTTACATTCAGTCGAAACACTGAACAACGAAGGTCCTAGTCAGCGTCTGTCCCTGTGGTACAGCCACCTTAACAACGTGGAATACAGGCTCTCTTACTCTCTCTCATACCTGCATAATCCCAAACCTTGGCGCCAGTGATGTCTGACGCTTCTGGTCCTGCCTAAAGTGTTGGTCGCTGAAATGGGGGTATCCACCGATGTTGATCTTAACTGCCAATGCAGACAATCAAACTATGGAACATCTACTAGTGTACCTTCACCTTTTATTCTCTTATATCCAGTTAAATAAATAACTGACTATTAACAAGGCCTTTTTTCCCCTGAATTTTCAATGCCTATAATAATGGAGTGAATGCCAAAACCTACCAAAATAAATTAGATAAAAATCATAAAATCCAATGCGTAATCAAATGTTTTTCCTCTACCAGCAAAAATATTTATATTTTGCTAGTGCAGAAAAAATTCAATTTGTTATATCACTATTTATATTATCATATAATGTGGAACATCATCACACACAAAGAAAATCGACCTTGCCTTAAACACCTCTTACAGATCAATCACTGGGTGTCTCAAGCCAAGTATATGACCTTTACTTTCTTAGTGGTATTGCTGCCCTTACATAAAGACAGCCCACTCTCAAATTGAAAAGTTGAATCAGGAAAGTGACCCTTGTCATCCGCTACACTGCTGTGAACCAATAACAAAGAGGCTCAAGTCAAGACATTGCTTTTTACATTCAGTCGAAACACTGAACAACGGAGCTCCTAGTCAGGTGCTTACTGGAGCGGTACAGGGGGGTGTGATCATTTTATTTGCATCTTTAGCAATGGACCGTATATAGGAATTCCATCTGAGGTCGGGTGTGAGTTTCAGACCCAATATTCTCTCAAGGCGCGGTGCCTCCTCGCGAGGACACCCGTTCATCGTCACTGGGGGTAGGTCCGGGGTAGATGCTACATAGGTTCTAATTACCCGCGTTGCCAGTTGAGATTACCATCGATGGCATATCGCCATTTCTGAAGGTTGGTTCTCCAGCGACCAACAGCTGTTCGGAGACGATGTAGGTAGGATCAGAATGGCCAGGCATCACTGGTGCCAAGAGTGGGAATTCTGTAGGTCTGAGAGTGAGAGAGAGAGAGAGAGAGAGAGAGAGAGAGAGAGAGAGAGAGAGAGAGAGAGCCTGACCTCAAGTAAAATTCGCTAAAGATGCAAATAAAATGATCAGTTCTACCGTTCCAGTAAGTACCAGACTCTTCATACTATCCCTTAACTTTACAAAAGACAGATCTGACCGGAAATGACGAACTGTTGCTCTATTTGGGCGGGAGCTGCCCAGTTGTCACTTTCCAGTTTTTGATAGAGTTCAAAAGCATATCGGAGTCCTTGTTGGAGATTAATTTATCCCCCCCCTCTAACAGGTGTGATGTAGCAAGTCGCTCACTGCTCCATCACTATTTTCATGGAAAGTTCTCGGGCGAACTACATTCCTTGGTTTCGCCAAGTCTATGCTTCATGGCTAGAACCCACCATGCCACTTACATTGTAGCAAACCAGTTACACGCCCTCTGTATTCCAGCGGTGAGAAGTAAGTTCCACTGGAACAGCTTCTTCCCGAGGACCTGTGGAATAGACTCACAAGAGGATATTTCCGCGATCACTACAATCTTAACTTGTTCAAGTCTAGAGTTAACCACCCTATCTGTATAAAATACCCCTTAACTCACTACCGCGAGTAGCTCTAGAGCCTTGTACAGTTTGACCTGTGAAAAAAAAGATCTAGTGCGCTCCAATCTTGAATATTCATTTACACTTGACGACCTTGAAACCTTAATTTCCCAGGCAAGTCTCTGTGTGTAACACTGGGTGGGTGTGGTGGCGCGTCTCGATATGAAGATCATTCTTTTGGGCTTCCGAAAGTAATTTTCGAATATGCTATATAAAATACGGGTACGCAGATCAAAACTAATCTTGGTCTCTGTCTGATGGAATTTCCAAGGAGTATTGCATTTCGAGATTGTTCCACGCGATCGCACCATCAATGGTAAACTGTATTGCCAGAAGCGAAACCGCGTGTCCGACAGAGTAAAGGAGTAACCTGCTTTGATTAATCGAGGTCCGGTTTTGTTTTAGCAAAACAATGCGAGGTCACACACTGCCAGGTTGACTAAAGAGAAGTTCAAACAGATGGACGGTGTTGAGAGTCTTCCACATCCACCTTTCAGTCCCGATGCTGCTCCGAGTGACTTTAGCTTATTCCGCTCAATGGCACACTTCCTCCGCGACCAGTGATTCAACACTTTTGATGGAGTGAAGAAAGCTTATTAACAGATTTTTTATTCAAAGCTAGCGGACTGGTATCTGGGACAGATTCGGATGCTGGCTGATCGCTCGCAGGAGATCGTCGAGAATGATGAACTTTATTTTGAAGGATAAATGTTGGTGTTGCTCCATAAATTTAAGTTGTTTTCTTTCCGCTTCCTAAGCGAGTCAGGATTTTCTGGCCAACCAAATATTTACAAAGTTTAACCGAGTATTGTCTGTCAAACTTAGAAATAATCTGCGTAACTTCCTTCGAAATCTTACGAAGCTTAGTCAGGCATGAGGTTACAAGAGAAGAACGCACGCTCCCCGGTTTTCGGGCTGACATCAGAGTATAGCCTCTACCTTCAGGCGGACAGACTACATTTGATCTCTCCCAAATGTGTTCGTCTACGGACAGAACACAATAAATAAATACGGGATGCCTGATTCAAATCCTTCGCCAGCACTTCCCTCATTGCACCATAAGTAGAATATCATCCTTCATTGCATCATAAGTAGAATATCATCCTTCATTGCATCATAAGTGGAATATCGTCGCCAGCGCGACGTAGATTGTGGGGAAGGGGCAATTTTTTCTTTAGCCCATGGGTACGCGCTTTGGCTCCCCATTTAAATCTTGTGCCATTTCCAGTCATCATTTCAGTAAATACCGAGCGTAGTATATATTCTTCATCTCTCTGCCGTATTTTTGTCTTCGGACAGTTAACGGAAAAAGCTTTGAGGGCTTCCTGATCACATGCTTTCTAACCCTGCCGCAGAAACTCCCCTATGGCACTAAAGATATTTAGAGAAATATTTGGTAAATCTTATTAACCCAAAAAATGCCTCCGTTTGGCTGGATTCAAACCCGCCTCTCCATTTGCAAGAGAAAACGTCGTTAGATCCGATGTGGCTTTAACCGGCTCAGCCACAACGACCGACGTAGATCAAGAAATTTTCTATACTGCCCTTCTTGTTCAGATTCTAACTCTGACTCGCAACTCTGATCATCCAAGTACCTCCTTCCAACAGAATATCTTTCTATCTGTAATGAGCAGATTAGGACTCTATTTGTGATTTCCTTCGCGACGTCCTTTAAAATGAAGTTTTCAATTATTCTGTTCAAATATATACGTCCGAGGTCTCCTCCTGGGTAAAAGCCGGCATCAATGCTTTCATTCCAGCAAGGAAATATTAAGTTAAACCGCTTTCATCTCTTTGGTTCTTACTTGCATGCTCGGTCGCTATAGCCCACTTCTGATTGCAATAGAAGTCTCCTTGTCTCTGCTCGTAACGAGTGCAAGTGTGTCCTTAGTGAAATAAAGTTACTGTTTGCTGATAGAATGAAACAACGTATAGAATCTAGCAAATTCGTTTCTAGAGATTATTGGCGGCCCTGGAAGAATGTGTTGAACAACAGCGAATCCTCAACCCTTCCTCTATCCAATCAATTTGAAGTTCTGATATCTACAGCAGATAAGGTTGAATGCTTTGCTTGGAAATTCTCTTCCAACTCAACACTCGACTCGTCACAACTGATTTCCCCATAGAACGGAAGTTCTACTGAGTGATATGCGCATAACCACGTCACTTCTTCCGGCTGTACCAGAGTGACACATCTGATTGCAACAGACGTCTCTTTCTCTTTGCTCATAACGAATGTAATCATGTTCTTTAAGAAGCGAATGCACTGTTTGCTGATAAAATGAAACAACATATAGAATCTAGCAAGTTCCGTTCCAGAGATTATTTGTGGCTCTGGAAGAATGTGCTGAACAACAGCAAATCTTCAATTCCTCCTCTATTGAATCAATTTGAAGTTCTGACATCTAAAGCAGGTAAGATGAAATGCTTTGATCGGAAATTCTCTTCCAACACAACACTAGACTCATTTGGAGTACTAACACCTGATTTTGCCCCTAAAACTGAGGACCTACTGAGTGATATGCGCATAACCCCGTTACTGGTCTCAGACGTCAATTCTAAATTAGACTATCATAAGCTAAGTGGAGGTGGCGTTATACCAGCTATCGTCTTAAAGAAATGGGCTCCCGAGCTGGCTTCAGTTCTCTCCAAACTCTACAATTATTACCCACATGCTTCCTGCTTTCCAGCTTGTTGGAAGTCCTTATCTGTAGTTCCTCTTTTAAAACCATGTGGAGAACCTTCTGACTCCTTTATCTCATCCCTTAGTCTTCTACCGATTTTCAGCGAAGTATTTGAGTCTTTAATCAATGCTGAAGTGGTTAAGCAGCGTACCTCTCATTACCTACTCTCTGACAAACAATATGACTTCTGTTTATCCCGGTTTACCGCTGACATGCTTACGGTCATCACTGAATATGAATATTAAGCTATCGATAATAACGGCGACGCTCAAGCTGTGGCTCTAGGTATCTCAAAGTCGTTTGACAGGGTTTTGCATGCTGGTCTTCCATGTAAACTTCAGGTCTACGGTATTTCAGGACGATTGTTTGATTTAATCCAATCATTACTATCAAATCGTAAAATGGAGGTCGTTCTGAACGGGCTCGCTTCCAGATCCTTTTACTGGAACGCGAGTGTTCCCAAGGCCTTATCCTGGGTCCAACGCCGTTTCTGATCTTCATCAATAATCTTCCTGGTGGTATCAGTTCCCAAGTAGGCATCGATGCAGATGACACAACCATTTACTCCTGTCTCATTAGCAAATCCGTCAAAAGCTGACAAAGTTAACCTGGCCGCTGCTCTTGAAATGGACCTCCAAGCGGTGGTTAACTGGGGTAAGAAGATGGCTGGTAAATTTTAATGTCTCCAAAAGTAAACTGCTCTATTAATTAACCACCATAGATAAACTACCCTGCCCGGCATCAGCACGGTTGATGCTCGACTTTTTAGCCTTACGTTTTCAACTCACTTGAAGTGGAACAACTACATTAAATCAATACCTGCATCTATTGCAAGGACATTTTGTTCATAGTGTCGTCCCAGTATGTTTTCTCGTCAGAGTCCGTCTTGCGCATTTACAAATCTACCATTCGCCCGCGCTTTGAATCCTGTTGCCATATCTGGTCAGGTGCTCCTGCTACTCATCTCGAGGTTCTTCACAAAATCAAAGGAATAATCTGCAATGTCATCGATCCTGACTTGGCAACTCGACTTCAGTCACTTTCTCACCGACGTGACGTGGCTTCCCTCTGTCTTTTCTACAAATATTTTCAGGGCAATTGCTCTGACGAGCACTTTTTCCCTGGTGCCCCGACTACATGAATTTAAACCAAACCAAACTATATATATATATATGATGAAAAATATGTAAAAGACAAAAATATGCAAGTTTACTGTTTTACTGTTGTTTTACTGTCGACGTCAGACGTTTCGAGCTAGTAGACCATCTTCAGGACTGATGTCGACAGTAAAACAACATTAAAACAGTAAACTTGCATATTCGGATTTTGTTTTGTCTTTTACATATTTTTCATCATACCGTCGGGTCTACATCCACATATTTGCTTACATATATATATATGTATGTATTGAGAGAGTGTTGAATAGAATTCGGGCCTGCATAGAGAGAATTCCCCAAATTTTGAAAGTGGGTCGGATTGGAATTTTTCAGCACCCCTCCGATAAATATTCCGTTTTATACATTCGGATTAATTTATTGAGTTCTAAGGATAGTCGTAGCTGGTGCTTTTTGCTGGAGGTCAAGGGACAACACGGCCCAATATTCCAGATTTTCTTTCACCTTTTTTTTTTCTAAATTCAATTGCAATTTGATACATTGAAGGGTCTCGCCTCTCAGTCGAGACGCGACGCCGATTGAGAGGGCCGGGTGATGAGAAATAAGGGCGGTGCCGGCGGTTCAGAGTCGGGTTGAGATTAAGATAATTAAACCCCAACAGAAGAAAAGCATTTTATCAGCAAACCCCTTCTTGTGAAGCAGATGGATTGGCAGTGAGACATGAGACCTACCGTTCGTCTACCTCTCCACTCCTGCCAGCACCCACCAACGACTGGTCTGCGATCAGCGAATGGCAGAAGAATTTTAGCTACATTAAGCAATGTCGAAAGAAATGGTGATTATAACGGAGACACTTCTGAATCAAAATACCCAAACAGCAAGTGCATTTCAGATCTCGACGCTATCCTATTTCACCGAGTCGGCAGAGGGAAGTTTTTTCTCAAAATAAGAACAGATAGGCGAATACTTCTTTATTTGATTCGAATTGAGTCTGTCGACTTTATGGCATCATCGCTTGCAGTTAACCCGGCAATTCTCTTTCCCCTCTTCTTTTTTTTTCTGCTGGACTGGGTTAAGTCTGGATCTAAACGTTTACGGGAAATTATTATTTGATGTATGTTGTTGCTTTATAAGCCCAACCTTCTCTGCTGAAACAGTGACTGATATCTCGTTAATTTATCCTTCTTCTGTGCCGTGTACTTTGAAAACGTGGGCGATCATGGCTCTCTCCATTTTCCTGTCCTTTGTAGCTCGTAGGGTAGTTCGTCTTTTTGCTAACTTTCCTAATTTTTATTTAGCCATTTTATTTTAACCATTCACACACACCCATCTTGTTGTTGTTGTTATTGTTGTTCTTGTTCTTCTTTTTTCTCTCTGTGTATATTTCTTTCTTTTTTTCTCTGTATATCTTTCTTTCTTTTTTTCTTTCTTTCTTTGTAGATATTGCTTTCTCTCATTCTCTCTCTATATATATTTCTTTCTTTCTCTAATTCTTTCTCTGCATATATTTCTCTCTCACTATTTATTTCTTACTTTCATTCTCTCTTCGTTTATATTTCTTTCCTTCATCCTCTCTCTATTTCTCTCTTTCATCCTCTCTCTGTATAGATTTCTTCCTCTCGCCCTCTCTGTAACTATTTCTGTCACTTTTGTTTTAATTTTCTCTAAAAGTTCGCCATTGTTCGCATATTCAGTTCATGGCATTCTCATCACCCCTTTGTAGAACTAGTTTTTTATTTAAAAATCATCTCATTTCCAGCAAGGCAATAATGCCCCTAAGATGCAAGGAGGTTTTTGAGTGTGAGAGAGTATAAGAAGAAAACATTATTAAGGAGAGAGAAGATTAAAAGAACAGGAATTAAGAAGACAGAATATAACGATTGACATTGCATTTAAATCTTTGAAGATCAAAATTGTCTGGAAAGCAAGAATAATGGAAGCATTGATGGCGCATAGGTCCTAAAAATGTAGGTTATGCGTTTTCTTCTGTCCCTCTTGACTTCAGTATTTCCTGAGAGTACTAAATTTTGAAGATCAAAGATGACTGGGAAGCAAGAAGCCGAGTGACAGTTCCACAAATGAGAAGTGCGATAGAAGAAACTGTTAACATAGAACTTACGGTTTCATCTAGCCATCTCAGCTGTTAAAACCTTTCCGCCAATCTAGTACTGCGTTTAAATTCATAAAGTCTAGGTACCATAGAGGAAAATATATGAAAAGAGATGGCCATTGATTTTTTAAGCATTTTCCATACCACATCTCAACCGAATCAATTAATATCACAGCGATCCTGCTTCCCATCCCAAGCCCAATCTACTGATGATGAGGCAGGGGTGGGGTGGACTATGCTGATTCATAGTTGGGACAAGAATAATCTTGTCAAAAGACCACTATCCGCTACCAAGTGTTCCAGGAATTAGGATTTAGGATAAACCTTTCTATAACAGAAACAAAGAACTAAAACTTGAATGGAATCCGTAATGGTATGTAACCTGAATAAAAAAATTCAGCATATATAGAATTAGTCCCCCATTAAGTCTAGGCGCGTTGAATCCACCAGGAACGGCCCCAACTGCCGAAAAAACGAAACCCGCTCCTCCCGGTCGTTGGGCGCATAAACCGCAACGACTCGGAACGAACCACTTTTCCCGCAATATCGGCCACGATCAACCGGCCTTCAGCATTGGTATACACAAGATCCACCTTCGCATCAAGAGTACGGCTAACCAGCAAAGAAACTCCTCTAGCATGCCGGTCCCCATATTCCGAATAAACGACAATATCGCTCTCCAGCACACACTCATCGACGCTGCAAACAAAGTGGGTCTCTTCAATCGCGGCGACATCCCTGCCGAATGACAAGAGATCCCGGAGCAGGCGGGATGCCTTACCCCGATCCCTCAAGCCCTTCCCATTCAGACTGGCTATCTTAATTGACATCATCTAGGCCAGCAAAAATAAAAAAAGAGTAAGAGCAAAAAACGTACTCACATATATGCCGGAAATCTGCAGCGGATAGGACCCCGACGGATCGTACCAGGTTCCCTGTCCCCCATCTCTGTCGTCATACGACCATCTAGGACAATGCCACCGACGTCCGTGGAATATGTTAGCTTTAGATCCCTGTATAAAGCGGGATGGTGTATAGCGCCCCCTCCACCCCGGTGCAAAACTTTTGTAATTTTTTCAAATCAGGAGATCCCATCTCCACCATTCTAATGTCAGAGAAGGCCTCCTCAGCCTCCCAAAGGTGATCCCATATAGTTAATCCCCTCCCCATGTCCCTAATCACTGTTAGGACACCTGAGGCTTTCGGGAAATTTTTGGGGTCTTCAATTGACACCCCACCGAGCGAAGTCATTTTAAAGAGAGGCCTTAGAAAAGCTTTTTGTTGCGAAGAAAGGCCCCGCTCCAGAGTCTTCTTGTCCGCTTGACATGTCTTTTCCCCTCTAGGGAATGGCCTCTTCTTTTCTTGGGAAGTGCTGGGAGGCGCGGAGTTGGTGGGGGTAGAGTCAGAAGGAGGGGTGTTGGAAGGGGGTGTTAGAAGGAGGCGTCTTCGGAACACTTCTGCTCCAATTGGGGCTTCTTCTGTTCGCCCTTTTGTTGCTGCTGATGCTGGTCGCATTTCTGCTCCTGCAGAGGCTCTTTGGCTTTCTTTGTCTCCTTTGGGACGTCCTGTTGATGTGAAGAGGATGTAACTTTTGTTCCCTTCTTCACCACTGCCGTCCATTCCCCGGAACCTTTTTTTGTTACTTTGGCACTTGTGTCCGTGCTTTCCTTGGCCGCTGTATTTTCCGGCTGCGGTTCCGGTCTCTTCCCAGGACACGTTTTGGATTAGATGACCGGCAGCTCCACAGGCCTAACAGAGAGGTCGTCGACCTTCAACAGTCACGTAGATGGGACGTCCTTCACAAGTAAGTACATTTGGCATAGCCAAACATTTTTCGTGGTAATCGTTACCATGACCTCCAGGTCTTCAGTAGCTATCCCGGCCTTTTGACGGCTGAAACACTGGCCAAATTTCGAAAAGAAAAAGCCCAAGTGGTCAAGTGAAATAAACAGCGGAACTCCATGCAAGATTACTTTAGTTTTCCTTTTACCAATGTATTCCGTTTGGAGCCTCACTGACTTGGTTGTCAATATGCTCCCGCCAGTGAGTTAGCTGCGTCCTCTGATGCCAGCAGGATATCCCACATTGCTCTACTTCGGGCTAAAACTTTAGCCCTAATGTTCAGACTTTTAATAGCTTCCTACATTATGTCTCTGTTAACTCCAATCAGTTTGCGAGTCTTGACATACGTAGTTACCAAGGAGATAGTTTTGGTGTTCACCGTTTCTTGTATAGATGGCACCAGTACCAATTCATTTTCCGTCACAAAATTTTCAAACTTCTCCGAGAGTCCTTTATAATATTGGGATCCTTTTTGAGTTGGTTTATCACCTGCCCACACCAAAGGGATTGCTGGTGTGGGTGTCTGCTCTTGGAGATGGGACTGCGCCATAGTGTTGGCGTTGCCACAACACCGGTTGGAAAAACCGGTCAAATACAAAAAGAAGTCACAGTCACAGAAAACAATCTCGGTACAATGGGTACAAAACAACAATTAAAAGATGTAACCACACTTACTTTGTGACAAGGTAACGCACGGAAATTTCAAGGGAATAACCGACGTAGAGACTGATGTGCAATGAAAAAGGACTCTCGCGTACGAAAAACTGAACAGTAACACAAAAAATCTCCCGCTGAATGACTTCTGTCTGTCGTTCTGCTGGCAATCCCCGCTTTTTATGCTATTCCAAGACGGCCAAAATTTGCATGTGTGCAAATATCGTCTCGTCTTGGACGAGATCGGCGCGCATAAATTGTGTCTTCAATAGCGGCCATATTTCTTTTTTGTCATCACTTTGCAGGCAAGACACGTTCGCGCTCGTTTCGAATTCCGAGGTAAGTCATGTCTTTCGTTACAGAAGTACTTACATTGTTAGGATAGTTGTCCTCATCTTTATTGTCATATTCACGACGTTTCGACCGTTGTACCCTCCACCTTCTTCAGGTGTTATACGATGGAATTTTAAACCTGAACCTTTATTTCGCCCACATTTGTAGATTGTTCTAGTTCCACGTGCCATGCCTTTTCTGGATATCTCAGTTTCAGTTATTTTTCTTTAGTAACAAACTCAAGGTCACATGGCTCAGTGGATAAAAGCATTGGTTGAAGTAAACCGGTGACTTGAACTAAAAAGTGTTGTGAGTTCAATACTTGGCCACAGCAGAGGTGAACCAAAACTAGGAGAGTTGGGTTACTAAAAGGGAAATAACTGAGACTGAGATATCCAGAATTGGCATGGCATGTGGAACTAGAACGATCTACCCCAGTGGAAGAAATAAAGAGTTTGGTTCGAAATTCTAACGTATATCATCTGAAGAAAACCGGAGCGTACAACGGATGAAACTTCAGGAATATGACATTAAAGATAAGAACAAAAGTCCAAACAATGTAAATACTTCTCACCTTCCTTCCTCATTATTTTTATTGAAAAATTCCAACTCTTTTTCATCATTACCAACAAATTCTTTGGAGTTTCAAGTTACGTGTGGGTGGTGCAGTCGACGTAGAAAATGAAATCGACGATCCGAGTTCAAATTCCGTACTAGTTCTCACTAGTGTTCTTGGAAAAGGTTTGAAGCCATCTTTTCACCCTCAGCCATGGATTAAATACCACTTCGTGCCTACCTATATATCAGCTATGGTAATTTAACCACGCACGCATGGACTCCACCAGCTATAAGTAGGAGCAGGTACTGCCTTTTTCGAGAGGGAAGTTTCCAGCACTCAGATCTGACAGTTGGACCAAACATTCTTGCTGTAACACTCGTTTGTATATGTTTGTGCTACTGTTTCTGTTAATATATTTGTTTAACTCAATTCCTCTCTTTGTGTCTTTATTTCTCTCCCCAACAAGGCTACAAGAATATCCTAAATATCATCTGAACATCTTTTGCTTTTATACAACTACCTCATTCAGTAACCCTCTCTACTTTGATGGCCTTGTACCCGGTGAAAAATTAGTGAAAAAAGTCAGAGGGAGTCTAATAACTAGAGAGTTAGAAATTTCTTGTGGAATCTTAGTTTCTATTAAATGTTGAACGAATGGTAAACTTTTTAAAAATCAATTCACCCCAAGCAAAGCGATAATACCACTAAGACGCAAAAGCTTACTAGGAGCGAAAGAGAATGAGAAGACTTTATAAGGAACCGGAAACCCAATTCTAAACAGTAGACAAGGGACAGACCTATAATCCTGCCCAAAAGAGAGGGGAGGAGTGTGAACGGGACGATAGGAAAACCTATCTACGCCTACTGATAAAAAAAATAAAACAAATAATGATTAAAATTTCAGAGATTAGGTAGAGACGTTAAATAAGTAAACGTATAGAGTTGAAAGAGACAGGAACCAGAAACCCTATTCTAAAAAGAAAACAAGGGATAAACCTCTACTCCTGTTCAAAAGACCGGGGAGGAGTAGGAAACGGACGATAGGCGAACCTATCTACTCTTACTGGTGGAGGAAAGAAAAAAAAATAAAATGAAATAAATAGTGAATTAAAGTTCAGAGTCCAGACGTTAGGAGTAAAGAGCTGAAGAAACTTTAGAAGGAACCGGAAATCCAATCCTAAACAGGAAGCAAGGGATAAACCTCTACTCCTGTTCAAATGACCGGGGAGGAAAGTCAACCGGATAAATTTGCAAAACAGATTCAGGTGAGAAAAACTAACCAGTACGACACAGTGAACCAAATTTCTTAAATACAGACTTAGCAATTATAAAGAGTTCGACATGAGCGCATTCAGTGTCTATGCATAATTCAAATCACAGTCCAGCAATATTCAGACCCACAGCCGTGAATCATTGCAGAGTGATATGTTGCATTTCATATCTGTCAATGCCCCTGATTCCATAACCTGATAGGATTGAGGAGCGCTATAGTGAAGGAGTCATACGTTTCAAACTGATCCATTAAACAAACCGAAACTTAGTATAATACACGGCGTGATTTAGTCGTTAACGAGGCTTGTCTGGTTGAATAGATTCTGATTCCATTTTCTTTTTCTTGCTGCCCGCTGCAGCTAGATGCCCGCTTAAAAAAAGAAAAGAAAAAGAAAGAAGATTTTCATGGTTTAGGCCACGTTCGTTATCGCTAAGCTTCGCGAACGATTCTTTGGTAACATTTTCACATCTAAAGAAACTGGATGGATTATGAAAACCCATGCGCTGAATGATTTTTCGGTGAAGTACTGGTGCCGATTACAGTGCTGATAGCTAAGACGGAAAGGAAACTACAAAAAACTCTTACAAACAAGCAATATGGGTTTCGCTTTTCCCGTTCTACAACTGATGTGCTTACGGCCATCACTGAAATTGTTTACCAAGCCCTTCATAATAACGGAGAAGCTCGTGTTGTGGCTCTTGATATCTCCAAAACATTTGATAGGGTTTGGCATGCCGGCCTTCTTCACAAGCTTCAGGGTTATTGAAGTACAGGTCGATTGTTTGACTTAATACAATCATTCCTGTCAAACTGTGTATTTAAGGTCGTTCTCAACGGATTCTCCTCTAGCTCCTATCCCACGAACGCAGGTGTTCTCCAAGGCTCCATCCTAGGCCCTACTCTGTTTTTTATCTTCATCAACGATCTTCCTGACGTCATAGATTCCCATGGAGGCATCTACGCGGACGACACTACAATTTATTCCTGCCTCAAAAACAAATCTAGTGTCGTTGACAAAACTAACCTGGCCGTTCGTCTTGAAAAGGACCTCGAATTGGTTGTGAACTGGGGCAGGAATTGGCTGGTTAACTTTAACGCTTCAAAAACAAAACTGCTCTCTATTACTCATCACAGAGAACCATCCCTGCCCCCCCATTAGAATGTCTGACGCTCAACTTCTCGAGAGCTCCTCTTTGCGACTACTCGGCCTCACATTGACTGCTGACCTGAGATGGAACAAATACATTGAGTCAATAGGTTCGTCCACCACAAGGAAAGTTGGCTCCCTGTGCCGCGCCAGGAAATTTTTCTCGTTGGAGTCGATCCTTCAAATCTACAAATCAACCATTCGCCCTTGCATGGAGTACTGCTGATATATATGGTCCGGTGCCCCTTCTGTTTGTCTCAAGGTTCTTGATAAGATCCAGAGACGGATATGCGACGTAATTGGCCCTGATCTGGCATCTCGTCTGCATTCGCTCTCTCACAGACGTGCCGTCGCCTCCCTCTGTCTTTTTTACAAATACTTTCACGGTAACTGCTCCGATGCGCTGCTTTCGCTGGTTCCTAGACTTCATGAATTTAAGCGTTCTACTAGACCTTCCACTGTCGTAACTGTTAAATGCAGGGGTCTCTTCTACTTCAATACCTCCATGTCTCGCACCTCTCGCCTGTGGAACACCCTCCCCTTTTCCTGTTTCCCTGATAGCTATAATCTCCAACTATTCAAATGTAATGTCAATCGACGTCTCCAGATGCCTTGATCTATCCCCTATCCTTCTCTTCATCCTTTATCACTCCTATTTGGTCTAAGTATAAACTACAAGATATCATCTTTATTGCCATATTCACGACGCTTCGACAGTTGTACGCTCCGTCCTTCTTCAGGATCTGTCTATATTTCTGACATGAGGCATTGTAACTATTAACATTATTCACGGTATTCGGACAGTTGTTCTGTTTCTTGCCACATTCACGACGTTTCGGTCATTGTACGCTCCGGCCTTCTTCAGGATCTGTCTATATTTCTAAGATGAGGTATTTTCATTATTTACATCGTTCGGATTGCTGTCCTCATTTTTATTTCCAGACTTAGAGCAACAGGAATGAGGTTCTGCAGAAGGATGCTAAGGATACCATGGAACCGAACAGGTGAGCTAGGACGAGGTTTTGGAGAAAATAGAAACAAGGAGGAAACTTTCTTAACATCAGGAAGAGGCAGTTGAAATTTCTGGAGCAAATAATGAGGAAGGCGGGCTTGGAAAATCTGATACTCTCAGGACAGAAAGAAGGAAAGAGAGAAAGAGGAATGCAGCGCGTAACATACTTGATCTCGAGGAAATGAACACGGTTTGGAAGAAATAACAAAAAAACAAAATATATTAAGATCTACAAGGAACATGAAGATGTGGAGCACCATGATCGCCTACGCCCTGAATAGGCGCGGCACATAAAAAAGATTGTGTGTGGTCGACTACAGCATTTAAACTGTGGGTTTGCTTACAATGACCCAACAAATTGAGACAGTGACAGAAACGTACATGGGTCGTAAGATTGTCGATAGAGTTTTCCTCTCCTGGGCAAACAGCTACTTAATTATGTGACCTTATTCTTTCAAAATATTTTTCTTGTTCCTTTCTTTTGTTTGGTTTCTTTTTTCTTCATTGTTTTCTTCATGTTTCTCCTTCTTCCTTGTTTCTTTTTTCTGTCTTTATTTATTTAATTTTTAATGTTTTCTCAATTATGATTTTTCTTCCTTAGTCTTTTCAGTCTCTTTTTTAAAATTCTTTTTTTCCGTCACAATTCTTCCTTTCCCTTCTTCCTTTCCCCTCTTCCTTTCCCTTCTTCCTTTCCCTTCTTCCTTTCCCTTCTTTCTTTCCCTTCTTCCTTTCCCTTCTTCCTTTCCCTTCTTCCTTTCCCGTCTTTCTTGTTTTTTTTGCTTCCATGTTTCTTTCTGTATTTTATTTTTATTCTTTCTTTTTAATTTTGTCCTTTTAATTTGGTCTTCTACCAGACTAGCTATTTTGTTTGTTTGTTTGGTTGTTTGTTTGTTTGTTTGTTTCTTTCTTTCTTTCTTTAACCACATTCATTCTTTTTCTTTCTTTCTTATTATTTCCCAATTTTTTCTTTCTTTCTTTCTTTCTTTCTTTCTTATTATTTTCCAATTCTTTCTTTCTTTCTTTCTTTCTTATTATTTTCCAATTCTTTCTTTCTTTCTTTCTTATTATTTTCCAATTCTTTCTTTCTTTCTTTCTTATTATTTTCCAATTCTTTCTTTCTTTCTTTCTTATTATTTTCCAATTCTTTCTTTCTTTCTTATTATTTTCCAATCGTTTGTTTGTTTGTTTCTTTGTTTCTTTCTTATTATTTTCCAATTCTTTCTTTCTTTCTTTCTTTCTTTCTTTCTTTCTTTCTTTCTTTCTTTCTTTCTTTCGCTCTTCTTTATCTCCAGTCTTTCTTTTCTTTGTATTTCGTGTTTTTCCCTTGTTCACTTTCTCCTCTTCCCACTTTGAACCTTTCTCTCTTCTTCTTGTTCATATCTTTCAACAAAGATAAAATATAAAACCTCTGGATTACAGCTAATTTGATTATGCATAGACACTCATATACATATGTATGTGTCTGTGTGTCTGTGTGTGCGGAATCAAGGAGGTCCAATTCTGGTACTGTGTGATCCTGACTACCACTTGAAGACCTCACCTCCCTTGCACTTCACAAGTGTCACTTCTGGCTGACTGACCATGTTGACATCAGATCCAATGGTGTCCACTGTCTATCCACCAGAGACGACGACGTGCACTGTAGAATGATAAATAGTAAGAGAGGGACAAGAACAAGGAAGTGAAAAAGAAAAGAAAACGAAATAAGAAGAGGTAAGAATAAAGAGGAGGATGTGGGAAGGAATTAAGAAAGAAAGAAAGAAAGAAAGAAAGAAAGAAAGAATAGGGAAATAAGAACGAAAGAAAAAGAAACAAAGAAACAAAGAATGAATAAATAGAAAGAATGAATGAGGAATTAAGAAAGAAAGAAAGAAAGAATAGGGAAATAATAAGAACGAAAGAAAAAGAAAGAAAGAATGTAGCAATAGAAAGAATGAATGAGGAATTAAGAAAGAAAGAAAGAAAGAATAGGGAAATAATAAGAACGAAAGAAAAAGAAAGAAAGAATGTAGCAATAGAAAGAATGAATGAGGAATTAAGAAAGAAAGAAAGAAAGAATAGGGAAATAATAAGAACGAAAGAAAAAGAAAGAAAGAATGTAGCAATAGAAAGAATGAATGAGGAATTAAGAAAGAAAGAAAGAAAGAATAGGGAAATAATAAGAACGAAAGAAAAAGAAAGAAAGAATGTAGCAATAGAAAGAATGAATGAGGAATTAAGAAAGAAAGAAAGAATAGGGAAATAATAAGAACGAAAGAAAAAGAAAGAAAGAATGTAGCAATAGAAAGAATGAATGAGGAATTAAGAAAGAAAGAAAGAAAGAATAGGGAAATAATAAGAACGAAAGAAAAAGAAAGAAAGAATGTAGCAATAGAAAGAATGAATGAGGAATTAAGAAAGAAAGAAAGAAAGAACTAGAAAAAGAAAGAAAGAATTGAAAAATAATAAAAAAGTAAGAAAGAATGGAAAAATAATGAGAAAGAAAGAAAAAAGAAAGAAAAAATCAAGAAATAGAAATAGAAAGAAAGAAAGAAAGAAAGAATCAAGAAATAGAAAGAAAGAAAGAAAGAAAAGGCCCAGAAATGGCAGAAGATCGTTTCTGTGAATGAGTTCTTCTGTTGTTTCTTCCTTTATGTATCAAATTCATTCTCGACACTCTCTTTCTCGTTGTTTTCTTTCTCTTCTTATTTCTCCCTCCTCTTCCCTCTACTTCTTTCTGTCTTTTTCATTCACATTTTCATTCCACTTCCTTTTCTTTTTTTCTTCTTCGTTCTTATTTCTTCCTCCACCATTCCCTTTTTCGCTTCCTTATTATTTCCCTATTCTTTCTTTCTTTCTTTCTTTCTTTCTTTCTTTCTTTCTTTCTTTCTTTGTTAATACCTCATTCATTCTTTATATTTCTTCATTCTTTCTTTCTTTCTTTCTTTTTCTTTCGTTCTTATCTCCCTATTCTTTCTTTCCTTTTTCTTTCTTTCTTTCTTTCTTTCTTAATTCCTCATTCATTCTTTCTATTTCTTCTTTTTTTTTTCTTTCGTTCTTATTTCCTTATTCTTTCTTTCTTTCTTCCTTTCTTTCTTTGTTAATTCCTCATTCATTCTTTCTATTTCTTCATTCTTTCTTTCTTTTCTTTCGCTCTTATTTCCCTATTCTTTCTTTCTTTCTTTCTTTCATTCTTTCTTTTTTCAAAAGAATGAAATGACATAAGTGACAATCAGAAAATACGGTGTTTTTCTTCGTTTCACATTTCTTTTTCATTTCATTTCTAATCTTTTCCCTTTCTTTTTCCTTCCTTTTCTTTTTCACTCTTTCTTTCTCCGCATTCATTACTTCTTTTCTTTTTATTCTTCTCCGTTTTCTTACGTTCTTTCTTTTTCTCACCCTTTTTCTTTTTCCTCCGCATTTATCCTTTTATTTTACTTTTCGAGATTTTCTTATTTTCTTTTTCATTGTTTCTGTTCATATTGAATATATCGCTGAATTCATTTGTTTTATTCCCTGTAAATGTATTCACTTGCCCTTCCATAACCCGTCATATTTTTCTGCCTCTCTCAATTATTACTTTCATTTTCTCGATTTATTCTTTCTTCATTTCTTCATAAACTCTCCATCTTTGTTCCTCACACACTTTTCACTTTATTCCAAAAACTGTCCGGTCCATTGAGAGCATTCCATTTGTTCAACAGTCAGTTTAACTCTAAGAATGATAATAGTTCTTGTGACGATTACAGAAAACATTACTCGCCATGTCTTAGAGTTTTCGGCTTTCTACAAAATATTTTTTTCAGATTTTTTATTATCTGTCTGAGGCATTTAAACTAGTTTTCTTATCAAGAAACACTATGACAGATCGAAAACAAATAGACGACATTTTTTAGATTGTTTTTTTCCTGAAACACCAACACATCCGTCAAATTGAAAAAAAGGCATCTTTCATCGAAGATTTAGAAACAATTTTTACATTTTATACATGACTAGTATGTAGTTGATTAATCCGAGATTAGCAAAAAAAAAAAAAAAATACTTGGTTTGGTTTGGTTTGGTTTGTTTTACGGTATATCAACTTCAGTGGGTTATTTAATACCGACAACATTTTTTTTTCCTGGTAATATTTTTGTTTTGTCAAAAATCTATTTCTGTTAATATTTTTTCCTCAAAAATGTATAGCTGGTAATATTATTTTTTTCAAAAAACGTATAGCTGGTAATATAATTTTTTTTTTCAAAAAAGTATAGCTGGTAATATTATTTTTTCAAAACCGTATAGCTGGCAACATTATTTTTTCAAAAACGTACAGCTGGCAACATAATTTTTTCAAAAACATCTTATCAAAGGTCTTGCTGTTGGACGTAGTTTATCGTCATACCCAGGACGCGGATGTAGTTTATCGTCTTACCCAGGACGCGGATGTAGTTTATCGTCTTACCCAGGACGCGGACATAGTTTATCGTCTTACCCAGGACGCGGACGTAGTTTATCGTCTTACCCAGGACGCGGACGTAGTTTATCGTCATACCCAGGACGCAGATGTAGTTTATCGTCATACCCAGGACACAAAAATTGACTCAATAATATTGTAGTTGAGTATTTAAATACATCAAAACTAGATTGAGAGACAACATAGCGAGTGCAGATTAACGAAATAAAGTGAATTTCTGTATATACTCGCGTGTCATGTATCTTTTGAAGACCTAATTTTGAAGCTAATTTTAAGGGGGTCGCATCATACATGAGATATAAAATTAGCATATGTACTGCTGGCCCAGGTTATACCGTTGATTAAACTATATATCCATTTACTGTAGTCAAAAACTACAGCTGTATTTAAAATAAAATGATTTTGATAAAACTGATATTTTACTTAGTGGTTTGGTTTGGTTTGTTTTGTTTTACGGCATATCCACCTCAATGGGTTATTTAATGTCGACAACATTTTTAGGATGGATTCGTATGAATAGAATATGTATTCTTTGGTTTAGATTGGTTTGGTTTATTTTGTTTTACGGCATATCAACCTCAATGGGTTATTTAATGCCGAAAACATTTTTAGGATAGATTCGTATGAATAGAATATGTATTCTTTGGTTTAGATTGGTTTGGTTTATTTTGTTTTACGGCATATCAACATCAATGGGTTATTTAATGCCGGCAAAGTTTTTATTGTTGGTAATATGTTTTTCTTCAAAAATCTATTTCTGGGAATATTTTCCTTGAAGAAAAGATAATATTTGATCATTATAGAAATAACCTTGTCATCAGTGATGACAGAAAAGAAGGATATTTTCATCATCCTAACCCTCATCATTATAAAAAACGACGCCTCGATCACAAGAGAATAAAAGTAGAGGAGATTAGTGTAATCTAGGATACCCATAGTAATAGACTACTAGACAAGAAGTCAGTAGTAACCACGTCTGCCAGTACTCCGCAAGATCGAAAACAGACGATTTCAAACGCATCCTCACAAACGAAATTCTCGGAACCAAACCAAGTAAGCACTGACTTTTAAACGATAATAAAAACATAAGGATATTTCATCATTCTAAAAATAGCCTTGTTATCAGTGATAATAGAAAAGAAAGATATTTCATCGTCCTACCCTTATCATTATAAAAACGACCCTTCCACCACAAGAGAGTAAGTCGAATAGAGTAGTGTAGCGTAGTCTAGGGTACCCTATAGCGGTAGACCAGTGGAAAAGTAGTAGTAGTAGTCGTACAGATACTCACGTGCCTGCCAGCACTCCACAAGATCGAAAACAGACGATTTCAAACGCATCCTCACAAACGAAATTCTCTGAACCAAACCAAGTAAGCACTGACTTTTAAACAAAAGACACACTGAGAAAATCTTTTACACACACCATACCAATATTCTGTAATTCACATCACAAAAAGAAAATATAAATTCTTCTTATTTATGTCAACACGTGTTTCAAGTTTTTATTGTTTATATTATTGTTGTACGTTTTAATTAATTTCATTTTCAATATAAAAAAAAGAGAAAAGGATTCTTCGTACACTACAAATGCATATAGCAACGGGGTAATTATTTTAACAACCCTCAAATAATATCAAGTCAGGATTACTACTAGATCAACACCAACTTACCTACCCAGACGCAGTTATTTACCCCGTTGCTATATTGCTAATCTTTTCCGTTGTTTAAGTTTATGAAATGTTTAGTTTAGTTTGGTTTGATTTGTTTTACGGCTTATCAAGCTCAATGTTATTGGGTCATTTAATGCCGACAGAAGTTTTATTGTTGCTAATATTATTTTTTTTTCAAAAATGTATATTGGTAATACTTTTTCCTCCAAAAATGTGTTATTGGTAATATTTTTCCAAAATATATTGCCGGTAATAGTTAAAAAAAAATGTATTTCTGGTAACGTTTTCGTTTTTAAAGAATGTACTGTTGGTAATATTATATCGCAGAAAATATTTTTTCTTCATAAATGTATTGCTGTAATAGTTTTTCTAAAAATGTTATTCTGGTATTAAAACTTATTTTTATATTTTCATAGTGTTTTGACCTCTTTGGGGGGTTAACTATTTGCCCATAGCTGGGACCCTGACAGGTGCTATCACCTCGGGAATGGGTGAACCTGAGAACACCAGCAATTAGGAGGTGGTTCCACACTCCCCAAAACATCTTGATCAGAGCCCTTGCTGTCGGATGTAGTTTATCGTCTTACCCACGAAGCGGAGATAGTTTATCGCCTTACCCAGGACGCGGATGTAGTTTATTGCCTTACCCATCACGCGGATGTAGTTTATCGTCTTACCCATCACGCGGATGTAGTTTATCGTCTTACCCAGGACACGAATAGAATTCTTTTAGTGTTCCAAAAAATACCCGAATCCAGTTGTCATGCTCTATCTTTACAGCAGTGAGTTCGGACCAGAAAATACAGCATTGTTATCATATACAAACTGGAGCTGCCTAATAGCCACTTTGATAGAATTCTTTTAGTGTTCCAAAAAATACCCGAATCCAGTTGTCATGCTCTATCTTTACAGCAGTGAGTTCGGACCAGAAAATACAGCATTGTTATCATATACAGACTGGAGCTGCCTAATAGCCACTTTGATAGAATTCTTTTAGTGTTCCAAAAAATACCCGAATCCAGTTGTCATGCTCTATCTTTACAGCAGTGAGTTTGGACCAGAAAATACAGCATTGTTATCATATACAGACTGGAGCTGCCTAATAGCCACTTTGATAGAATTCTTTTAGTGTTCCAAAAAATACCCGAATCCAGTTGTCATGCTCTATCTTTACAGCAGTGAGTTCGGACCAGAAAATACAGCATTGTTATCATATACAGACTGGAGCTGCCTAATAGCCACTTTGATAGAATTCTTTTAGTGTTCCAAAAAATACCCGAATCCAGTTGTCATGCTCTATCTTTACAGCAGTGAGTTCGGACCAGAAAATACAGCATTGTTATCATATACAAACTGGAGCTGCCTAATAGCCACTTTGATAGAATTCTTTTAGTGTTCCAAAAAATACCCGAATCCAGTTGTCATGCTCTATCTTTACAGCAGTGAGTTCGGACCAGAAAATACAGCATTGTTATTATATACAGACTGGAGCTGCCTAATAGCCACTTTGATAGAATTCTTTTAGTGTTCCAAAAAATACCCGAATCCAGTTGTCATGCTCTATCTTTACAGCAGTGAGTTCGGACCAGAAAATACAGCATTGTTATCATATACAGACTGGAGCTGCCTAATAGCCACTTTGATAGAATTCTTTTAGTGTTCCAAAAAATACCCGAATCCAGTTGTCATGCTCTATCTTTACAGCAGTGAGTTCGGACCAGAAAATACAGCATTGTTATCATATACAAACTGGAGCTGCCTAATAGCCACTTTGATAGAATTCTTTTAGTGTTCCAAAAAATACCCGAATCCAGTTGTCATGCTCTATCTTTACAGCAGTGAGTTCGGACCAGAAAATACAGCATTGTTATTATATACAGACTGGAGCTGCCTAATAGCCACTTTGATAGAATTCTTTTAGTGTTCCAAAAAATACCCGAATCCAGTTGTCATGCTCTATCTTTACAGCAGTGAGTTCGGACCAGAAAATACAGCATTGTTATCATATACAGACTGGAGCTGCCTAATAGCCACTTTGATAGAATTCTTTTAGTGTTCCAAAAAATACCCGAATCCAGTTGTCATGCTCTATCTTTACAGCAGTGAGTTCGGACCAGAAAATACAGCATTGTTTTCATATACAGACTGGAGCTGCCTAATAGCCACTTTGATAGAATTCTTTTAGTGTTCCAAAAATACCCGAATCCAGTTGTCATGTTCTATCTTTACAGCAGTGAGTTCGGACCAGAAAATACAGCATTGTTATCATATACAGACTGGAGCTGCCTAATAGCCATTTTGATAGAATTCTTTTAGTGTTCCAAAAAATACCCGAATCCAGTTGTCATGCTCTATCTTTACAGCAGTGAGTTCGGACCAGAAAATACAGCATTGTTATCATATACAAACTGGAGCTGCCTAATAGCCACTTTGATAGAATTCTTTTAGTGTTCCAAAAAATACCCGAATCCAGTTGTCATGCTCTATCTTTACAGCAGTGAGTTCGGACCAGAAAATACAGCATTGTTATCATATACAAACTGGAGCTGCCTAATAGCCACTTTGATAGAATTCTTTTAGTGTTCCAAAAAATACCCGAATCCAGTTGTCATGCTCTATCTTTACAGCAGTGAGTTCGGACCAGAAAATACAGCATTGTTATTATATACAGACTGGAGCTGCCTAATAGCCACTTTGATAGAATTCTTTTAGTGTTCCAAAAAATACCCGAATCCAGTTGTCATGCTCTATCTTTACAGCAGTGAGTTCGGACCAGAAAATACAGCATTGTTATCATATACAGACTGGAGCTGCCTAATAGCCACTTTGATAGAATTCTTTTAGTGTTCCAAAAAATACCCGAATCCAGTTGTCATGCTCTATCTTTACAGCAGTGAGTTCGGACCAGAAAATACAGCATTGTTTTCATATACAGACTGGAGCTGCCTAATAGCCACTTTGATAGAATTCTTTTAGTGTTCCAAAAATACCCGAATCCAGTTGTCATGTTCTATCTTTACAGCAGTGAGTTCGGACCAGAAAATACAGCATTGTTATCATATACAGACTGGAGCTGCCTAATAGCCACTTTGATAGAATTCTTTTAGTGTTCCAAAAAATACCCGAATCCAGTTGTCATGCTCTATCTTTACAGCAGTGAGTTCGGACCAGAAAATACAGCATTGTTATCATATACAAACTGGAGCTGCCTAATAGCCACTTTGATAGAATTCTTTTAGTGTTCCAAAAAATACCCGAATCCAGTTGTCATGCTCTATCTTTACAGCAGTGAGTTCGGACCAGAAAATACAGCATTGTTATCATATACAGACTGGAGCTGCCTAATAGCCACTTTGATAGAATTCTTTTAGTGTTCCAAAAAATACCCGAATCCAGTTGTCATGCTCTATCTTTACAGCAGTGAGTTCGGACCAGAAAATACAGCATTGTTATCATATACAGACTGGAGCTGCCTAATAGCCACTTTGATAGAATTCTTTTAGTGTTCCAAAAAATACCCGAATCCAGTTGTCATGCTCTATCTTTACAGCAGTGAGTTCGGACCAGAAAATACAGCATTGTTATCATATACAGACTGGAGCTGCCTAATAGCCACTTTGATAGAATTCTTTTAGTGTTCCAAAAAATACCCGAATCCAGTTGTCATGCTCTATCTTTACAGCAGTGAGTTCGGACCAGAAAATACAGCATTGTTATCATATACAGACTGGAGCTGCCTAATAGCCACTTTGATAGAATTCTTTTAGTGTTCCAAAAAATACCCGAATCCAGTTGTCATGCTCTATCTTTACAGCAGTGAGTTCGGACCAGAAAATACAGCATTGTTATCATATACAGACTGGAGCTGCCTAATAGCCACTTTGATAGAATTCTTTTAGTGTTCCAAAAAATACCCGAATCCAGTTGTCATGCTCTATCTTTACAGCAGTGAGTTCGAACCAGAAAATACAGCATTGTTATCATATACAAACTGGAGCTGCCTAATAGCCACTTTGATAGAATTCTTTTAGTGTTCCAAAAAATACCCGAATCCAGTTGTCATGCTCTATCTTTACAGCAGTGAGTTCGGACCAGAAAATACAGCATTTTTATCATATACAAACTGGAGCTGCCTAATAGCCACTTTGATAGAATTCTTTTAGTGTTCCAAAAAATACCCGAATCCAGTTGTCATGCTCTATCTTTACAGCAGTGAGTTCGGACCAGAAAATACAGCATTGTTATCATATACAGACTGGAGCTGCCTAATAGCCACTTTGATAGAATTCTTTTAGTGTTCCAAAAAATACCCGAATCCAGTTGTCATGCTCTATCTTTACAGCAGTGAGTTCGGACCAGAAAATACGGCATTGTTATCATATACAGACTGGAGCTGCCTAATAGCCACTTTGATAGAATTCTTTTAGTGTTCCAAAAAATACCCGAATCCAGTTGTCATGCTCTATCTTTACAGCAGTGAGTTCGGACCAGAAAATACAGCATTGTTATCATATACAAACTGGAGCTGCCTAATAGCCACTTTGATAGAATTCTTTTAGTGTTCCAAAAAATACCCGAATCCAGTTGTCATGCTCTATCTTTACAGCAGTGAGTTCGGACCAAAATATACAGCATTGTTATCATATACAAACTGGAGCTGCCTAATAGCCACTTTTATAGATTTCTTTTAGTGTTCCAAAAAATACCCGAATCCAGTTGTCATGCTCTATCTTTACAGCAGTGAGTTCGGACCAGAAAATACAGCATTGTTATCATATACAGACTGGAGCTGCCTAATAGCCACTTTGATATAATTCTTTTAGTGTTCCAAAAAATACCCGAATCCAGTTGTCATGCTCTATCTTTACAGCAGTGAGTTCGGACCAGAAAATACAGCATTGTTATCATATACAGACTGGAGCTGCCTAATAGCCACTTTGATAGAATTCTTTTAGTGTTCCAAAAAATACCCGAATCCAGTTGTCATGCTCTATCTTTACAGCAGTGAGTTCGGACCAGAAAATACAGCATTGTTATCATATACAGACTGGAGCTGCCTAATAGCCACTTTGATAGAATTCTTTTAGTGTTCCAAAAAATACCCGAATCCAGTTGTCATGCTCTATCTTTACAGCAGTGAGTTCGGACCAGAAAATACAGCATTGTTATCATATACAGACTGGAGCTGCCTAATAGCCACTTTGATAGAATTCTTTTAGTGTTCCAAAAAATACCCGAATCCAGTTGTCATGCTCTATCTTTACAGCAGTGAGTTCGGACCAGAAAATACAGCATTGTTATCATATACAGACTGGAGCTGCCTAATAGCCACTTTGATAGAATTCTTTTAGTGTTCCAAAAAATACCCGAATCCAGTTGTCATGCTCTATCTTTACAGCAGTGAGTTCGGACCAGAAAATACAGCATTGTTATCATATACAGACTGGAGCTGCCTAATAGCCACTTTGATAGAATTCTTTTAGTGTTCCAAAAAATACCCGAATCCAGTTGTCATGCTCTATCTTTACAGCAGTGAGTTCGGACCAGAAAATACAGCATTGTTATCATATACAAACTGGAGCTGCCTAATAGCCACTTTGATAGAATTCTTTTAGTGTTCCAAAAATACCCGAATCCAGTTGTCATGCTCTATCTTTACAGCAGTGAGTTCGGACCAGAAAATACAGCATTGTTATCATATACAGACTGGAGCTGCCTAATAGCCACTTTGATAGAATTCTTTTAGTGTTCCAAAAAATACCCGAATCCAGCTGTCATGCTCTATCTTTACAGCAGTGAGTTCGGACCAGAAAATACAGCATTGTTATCATATACAAACTGGAGCTGCCTAATAGCCATTTTGATAGAATTCTTTTAGTGTTCCAAAAAATACCCGAATCCAGTTGTCATGCTCTATCTTTACAGCAGTGAGTTCGGACCAGAAAATACAGCATTGTTATCATATACAGACTGGAGCTACCTAATAGCCACTTTGATAGAATTCTTTTAGTGTTCCAAAAAATACCCGAATCCAGTTGTCATGCTCTATCTTTACAGCAGTGAGTTCGGACCAGAAAATACAGCATTGTTATCATATACAGACTGGAGCTGCCTAGTGGCCACTTTGATAGAATTCTTTTAGTGTTCCAAAAAATACCCGAATCCGGTTGTCATGCTCTATCTTTACAGCAGTGAGTTCGGACCAGAAAATACAGCATTGTTATCATATACAGACTGGAGCTGCCTAATAGCCACTTTGATAGAATTCTTTTAGTGTTCCAAAAAATACCCGAATCCAGTTGTCATGCTCTATCTTTACAGCAGTGAGTTCGGACCAGAAAATACAGCATTGTTATCATATACAGACTGGAGCTGCCTAATAGCCACTTTGATAGAATTCTTGTAGTGTTTCAAAAATACCCAGCTCCAGTTACCATGCTCTATTTTTGCAGTCGAGCTGCAGCCCTCCACTGAGCAAAAGAAAGTTCTAGTTATCCTATAACTTTTGACACGTCAGGGTAGACTAATAGACTGGGAGATATAACTCTGTTCGCAAAAAAGACTAATGAACAAAACTGAACAATTGATAGACAGACTGGTAGATGTATTATAAAAACTGAATGTAATATTTACTGAATTTTAGTCAAAACGAAAGGATTCAATTTTCCTTAACTGATCTTCATTTTGATAGACAATTGTTTTTGCGCAGTCAATGTATAATCGAAGGATTTGATTTCTTCTGTCAGTAATGTGTTGACAAGGCTGCTGGAGTCAATAGGAAATCAATCAGTTCGATACGTGAAGAGGAGAGCAATTGCCAGTGGGGATTATAGACGATTTAACGCAATGAGCGACAAACCTTTGTGTTTGTTTGTTTGGAATACAAAGCAACTCGATATGGACACAGGAAATAACTTTAACTTCTCATTTTTCAGTTAATCAATCAATGAGCAACATTTGACGCCATCATTATCTCTAGTTTTGTCAGTTCCAGATCGAATCCGTTAATGGGAAGATTTCGTTCAGTAAATTTAGCTACAAATTCAAATTCTCTCCACAAAGTAAGCACTTTCGTTTCATCTTTCTCCTTCTTCCTTGCGCTGTATATTCCTTAACGACGTATCATGGCTCTCCACACCTTCCTATCCTTTGATGCTCTAAATTCGATCCTTTTTGTTTGTTTTCTGCTAACCATTCAGGCAAAATCTTTGTTACTTTCTGATTCATCCTACTTCTCTTACGTTCATTTCATCCCGTGAGTGTTAAAATTGCCAAACCCTATTTTTCTTATGTATCCAAGAAATTTCAACTGTCTTCAATGGTTGTGCTAGTCATTGTGACCGAGGTTTTCAGTGTACATGCTTCATTTAAATTTTGATGATCATGCCTTTTCTACCAAAAACTGTAAGCACAAATATGTAGGCGTCTGTAACAGAGATTTGGCTTGACGCTCTATGAGGCAAATATTCTTGAAACCAAGTAGCCGGTCATTATATATATATATATAATAATGGACTCTCCAGTCGTTTTCGACGTATGAGGATCTGACAGCTTAATTGATTCAGTTATGAAATTTTGTGCGATAATCTACCTGCTCCAAGGCTACGCACTCAAGGGTGTTATGTGGTATATTGACAGCTGACAAGTTGCTTTTCAACTTGTCTTTGTATCTTAGCCATGCATGTCACTTATCAGTTACCTCCTGTTAATTCACCTCACCAAGTTCTCCACTGCCTTAACCAGGTATTGAACTTACAACTCTTTGGGTCCTGTCACTGGATCTAACCAACGCCTTTATCCACTGTGCCACGTGTCCTTAAGAAAATCTGTGTATGGATTTCTGTATATAAACTTAATGTCTTCAGCACCAATCTTTTACCAGTGCTCATATTGCAGTTTTTGCTGTTATCATTTAATTTATTTTTACCAGAGCTCATTTTCGCTGTTGGTTCTA
>OZ038508.1:25064842-25147342 GCA_964036315.1 Acanthosepion esculentum | reverse complement strand
CTTGTGTTGGTCAAACGGCCTCTTTTAAGTTGTTTTTAAGATAGAGGCTGGGGAGATTCATGAGTTGCAGAATTCCCTTCTTGGTCATTTTGACAGTTTTATTGGTTGCTGGGAAGGGGATGTACGTGTGGTAAGTGTATTTTATCATTTGTTCTTTGGGTGAGGTATGATGTGTGTAAGTGTATATGTTAGTATGGGTGTGTGTATAAGTATTAGATACCCACAAATCCGCAAGCATGTCTGTCCTGTGTGGGTGAGAAATGTGGGTAGCGCTTGATTTATGCGGTTATATATTAATTCTATGTTGTTAAATTTGTGGACGAAGTGTTTTAAGGCACAAAATCTATTTGTCTTCATGTTCCTCTAGGATATTTCTAATGCTATCTTTTTTCAATTATAATGAATTTGGCATGGCTTTTAAAATCATATTTTTCTAGGCGGAAATGTTGTTCTACAGATAATAATCTTTCGTGGGGAGTCGACTTGATTCGATAACGATAATTATCAATTCTTTAGTGAAAGGGCCATTTAGATTTTCCTCATAGTGTGCACTTTAATAGGTAAATTATGTTATGACTCCTACAGTTAGAGATGTGGTAGATTTTGAAAGTAGATTTAGTGACTGATCTAGTGAAGGAATTGGTGTGTCTAATGTGGTTACAGCATAAGCTCCTCTTGTTCTTACATGGTTGGGAAAATCCTGTTGTTATATTTTTGGTCTATTACCGATTATCTTATCATCTGAAATTTGGTTACGACCTATAATTTCCTTAAGGTTCTTAGGTTTACGATATGCTAGACGGCCGGGTTCCTCAAACAAAGTTTTTAGGTTTTTTTGAGATGTAGTATTTCCCAGGAGCTTTTGATTAGCTTAAATAGTGGAGGAAGAATGGAGGTGATATATATATATATATATATATCGCATATTAGGAAAAAACGAGGTATTTTCAAGAAATATTTATTGAGATATAAATTTACTGCTTATTTATTTATGTATTTATTTAATTATTTAATTTAATTTAAATTATTCATTTACTTATATCTATATATTGCATAATATGTCATTCGCAGACAGTACTGTTTCGCTGTATCACAGCTCCTCAGTGCGACTAGACACCCGGATACTTCAAGCCCGGATCGAAACCCAACCGACCAGTCAGAGTTTCTACCACTGAGCTATCTTCATTCGACAGAGAGAAACAACTAAATCTAGCGTATTGTTTTTACGAATGTAAACAAATGCCAATTATAACTGTTGAGTGCTTTCTGGCATAAGTGCTACTGGCAGGAAAAATACGTTAAATCTGCAATGTTATCGGTCCTGAACTGGCATTTTGGCTTCAGTCACATTACCTCCACCATAATGTAACTTCCCTGTGCCCTTTCCATTGTGCGTGCGAACTTTATTCATTGACGCTCAGAATTGATGAATCTAAATGCACTACCAGATTGGCAAGAAGGTTTCATCACTATACAGTTGAAATAGTGAGATGTAGCCGCAAGTTCTATGCTAACTGTTTCTTCTCCCGCACTTCTCGCCTGTGAAACTCTATTTCGGCCTCTTTCCTTCAAGTCAACTATGACCTTCAAAAATCTAAATGCAATGTCAATCGTTATCTTCTGTCTCTTTAATTTCTTTTCTTTTATTCTTCTATCGCTCTAATAATGCGTCTAACTGAAACTATATATATGTGTGTGTGTGTGTGTATCTATCTATCTATCTATATATATATATATATATATATATATATATATGTGTAAGCAAATATGTGGATGTAGATCCGACGGTATGACGAAAAATATGGAGAAGACAAAACAAAATTCGAATATGCAAGTTTACTGTTTTAATGTTGTTTTACTGTCGACGTCAGACGTTTCGGCCTAGTAGACCATCTTCAGGACATGATTATTAGAAACATACTTAGAATTAGACGATATTTAAGTCAACATGAAAAGACGATATACACAAGACTAATCAGAACGTGACGCCAACCTGACCGAATCCCAAAAAAAGGAACGCTGACTTTAGAATTTCAGTCGTTCTGTTTCTGATTAGTATTGTGTCTATCGTCTTTTCATGTTGACTTAAATATCGTCTAATCCTAAGTATGTTTCTAATAACCATGCCCTGAAGATGGTCTACTAGACCGAAACGTCTGACGTCGACAGTAAAACAACATTAAAACTGTAAACTTGCATATTCGGATATTGTTTTGTCTTCTCGATATTTTTCATCATATATATATATATATATATATATATATATATATATATACGCACAGCACATAAGTCCATCCCAAACCATAATAATCTGATCACAATTTGAATTCATTTTTATTAAAAAAGGATATATATATATATGTATATATATATATACATATGTATATATATATATATACATATGTATATATATATATATACATATGTATATATATATATATATATATATATATATATATATATATATATATATGCATGTATATATATAAAAATCGCCCCCGCTAAAATAATCGTTAGAACTACTAATAAAAATAAGCATAGTTAAGCAAAAACATGTAAAATCGATCAATCCAAATAAATAAATAAAAGTGTTCTCCCCCGCCAAAATAACAGAATAGACTACGGCAAGCAATCTAAACATTGGACAAATAAATATCTTTAATTATCTTCCCAGACTAAAACAAAGTATTAAATAAGCAACCTAAGCATATCACCCCACACATTTTTTACTACGTTAATAAAACATCAAAAACCGAAACGGATAAATAATACAAAATGAAAATGAAAAACAAGTAAAATAAATTAACCCAAACAAATAAATAAATAAACAAACAAGCCAATTCCGCAAAAATAAGCGCCAGAATAGATTTCCCAAAATGCACCACTGACCCATATATATAAATAGTCGAGGAAAAATCCAACATTAGCGGCCTGACGATTGCGTCTAGCATGAAACAGCTTGTCGCCTCTTAGTGTTGACTTCAAGATTCACTAGAACAATAGAAGAGTAATCAGGAAGACAGTAGATAACGATTGACATTGCATTTAAATTTTTGAAGATGAAATTTGACTGTAAAGCAAGAGTCTGGAAGAGAGTTTTAGAAGCGTGAAGTGCAACAGAAAAAGCTGATAACAAAGAACTTAGTCATAGCTAGCCAATTCAACTATGAGACCTTGCCACCAATCTTGTACTACACTTAAATTCACAAAGTCTAGGTATCATAGTGCAAAGCTTATCAGAACAATTACCATGAAAGTATTTATAGAAAAGGCGCTGTAAAGCCACATTATAGTGACTGAAGCTAGGATACCAAGTCAAGACCCAAAATATTGCAGATTCTTCTTTGGATTTTATCAAGAATCTCTAAATATACAGCGGTAGCACCTGGCCAAATGTGGCAGTAATATTTGAATCATGGACGTAAATTTATAAATATATGAGATAGATTTTGAAGAAAAATTGTCTAGCATGACACAATAAAAATTATCTTCCTAGCTGTACACCTAGCAATTGATTCAATATAATCTTTTCACGTCATGTCAATAGAGATTGTTATTTCGAGAAGGTGCAACAAGGAGTCACTCTTCTGGAGGTAAGCATTAATCCTATTGATGGAGGGAAAGAAAGGGATCTCTCAGATGATTAATAGAAAGCAATTTAGTTTTGGTGGCGTTAAAAATAACAAGTTATTCCTTGCCCCAGTAAACAAAAGATTTTAGGCCACTTTTGGAATCTGTTGCCAATTTGACGTGAACGAAACTATCAGAGTTACTATTAAACGTCGGCAAATTTGAAATAGGAACCCGTAATGGACGTAAAGAAAAATGATTCCAGCGGTGCACGTCGAATGACCCAGTCGTAGTAAACATATGATTTCAGGAGCACGTTTATGGACATTGAAAAGGCCAGGATGAAAAGCAAAGATACAAATCGACTACATAACGACTACTAAAAGATTCAGAAATCCAGTCTTACACTGTAAAGCATATTGAAAGGCCGACTGCGGGAGCGACCACCTTCCAGTGATATGGGAACTTAGAGTGAAAGAAGAAAGTTGAAGAGAGCCAATAGGGCATCCAAATTGCAATATGACAGACTCTTGAATGACGTCAATTTGAACGAGGTTTGTACAACATAAACACTGAAAGTGACGGTTCCAATGAACTAAATGGGAATGGAAATTCGAAGTAAGATCCTTTAAGAGAAGCTTTAGTAACAGCAACAAAGAAAGCTAGACAAAGAGGAATGGATGACAGATGAAATTCTCGACAGAAAGTAAATGCGACAGAAAACAATGCCAATGCATGGTACCTTGAGAGACAATAATTGTTCAGAGCTACAAAGTTTAGGAAGTTGTGGAGAGCCATGGTCACCTAAGGCTTCTTCAGGTGGTTGGAATGTCGAACTGAACCCTTTATTTCGCTCACTGGGGTAGACTATTCTAGTTCCACGTGCCATGTTTAATGGATGTCAGTTATCAGTTATCTCCTGTTAATTTCCCTCTGAAAGTTCTCCACTGCCTTAACCGGGTATTGAACTCGCACTCTTTGGGCCCTGTCACTGGATCTAACCAACACCTTTATCCACTGTGTCATGTGTCCTTGAGGACATTCCAACCACCTGAAGAAGGCCGGAGCGTACAACGGCCGAAACGTTGTAATGAATATGGCTACAAAGATGAGGAGAATAGTCGGAATAATGTAAATGATGTTAGGCTGTTTAGTGCGATACTCTGTCACAGAATATGGGTCACCCAGCGGGAATCGAACTCACAACAATAGCAGCGGACCACAAGATAAGCATCTTAATTAATATGAGGCGAGGCGGCCATGTGTAAGTCATTCGTAAATGCAAGAGGTACATTCAATGTCATTCCGCGTTTAGTTGGAAATGTTAGCGGCAGTGGTTGGTTGTTTAAACATCTTGGATTAATTTAAAGTGAAATATAAGAATAAAAAGGCACATTAAGAATAGAGTTTGGGGACTTGTTTTGACGAGGAATACACGCATTTGGTAAACATTGGTAAATTCTTAGAGCGTCCAACACGGCGCTTGCTATGGCGGCGGGGGTGGGGGGTGAGTCGTAAACTAGATTCGCTGGCCAGCCAATCAATATAACGAATTCTAACTGCAACCATTGCCCACGGTAAATAGGAACAGCGAAAAATGCCCATCAAATACTAAGCAAAATGTTAAGAAAGATGAAAATCGTTAGAAAATGAAGACAAAAACGTTAAGCAGTTACGTAGTATTTAATGAATGTAGCAGTGAATGCTGGACAGATGGAAAAGAGATTTAAAGCGATAGAGATGTTGATCTATCGAAAAACGGACTGAACATTTGAGTGTTAAGTTCACCAAACCTACTTTCCTAATTCACAAACCTGCAGCTGATTCATTTCTGAATGTTACTACTACTTCGGAACCAATTCCGATTGTTTTCTATTTTTCTCTATTCTGGCCTCTAACATGAATACCCCAGCTACAGGTAAATATCACGAGAGAAAATTTCATTATCCATGGCAGTCAGCCAGTCCAGAAAAACAATGTTGGTTTAGAAATCAGGTAAGGAATCTTTGTAGAGCGCGAAGGGAAGGTTGAAATAGCCTTGTCACCCAATGCAATCTAGCCTTGTCACCCTCTGCAACCAAGCTTCGTCAGCCAATGCATACTAGCCTCGTCACCCAATGCAATCTAGCTTTGTCACTCTCTGCAACCAAGCTTCGTCAGCCAATGCATACTAGCCTCGTCATCCAATGCAATCTAGCCTTGTCACCCTCTGCAACCAAGCTTCGTCAGCCAATGCATAGTAGCCTCGTCACCCAGTGCAATCTAGCCTTGTCACTCTCTGCAACCAAGCTTCGTCAGCCAATGCATAGTAGCCTCGTCACCCAATGCAATCTAGCCTTGTCACCCTCTGCAACCATGCTTCGTCAGCCAATGCATAGTAGCCTCGTCACCCAGTGCAATCTAGCCTTGTAACCCTCTGCAACCAAGCTTCGTCAGCCAATGCATAGTAGCCTCGTCACCCAATGCAATCTAGCCTTGTCACCCTCTGCAACCATGCTTCGTCAGCCAATGCATACTAGCCTCGTCATCCAATGCAATCTAGCCTTGTCACCCACTGCAACCAAGCTTCGTCAGCCAATGCATGCTAGCCTCGTAACCCAATGCAATTTAGCCTTGTCACCCTCTGCAACCAAGCTTCGTCTGCCAATGCATACTAGCCCCGTCACCCAATGCAATCTAGATTTGTCACTCTCTGCAACCAAGCTTCGTCAGCCAATGCATACTAGCCTCGTCACCCAATGAAATCTAGTCGTGTCACCCTCTGAAACCAAGCTTCGTCGGCCACTGCACATCAGCCTCGTCACCCAATGGAAGCCAGCCTCGTCCACCAATGCAATTCAGTCTCGTCACCAATGTAACCCAACCTCATCACCCAATGCACCCAGTCTCTTCAGTCAATGCAATTAAGCCGTGCCACGCAATGCAACCCAACCTTGTCACCTACTGCAACCCAGCTTTGTCATCCACTGCAAACCAGGCTCGTCAGTCACGGCATCCAAGCCTCGTCGCCCTATACATCTCAGCCTCGTCTTCCAGTGCAACCCAGTCTTGTCACCAACACAACCCAACCTTGTCTCCCAACACAACCCAACCTTATCTTCCATTGCAACCCAACCTCGATTCACAATGCAAACTTTGTGTACCACTGCGACCCAGCTTCGTCAGACCACTGCACACCAGCCTCGTCACCCAATGCAACAGAGCCTTAAATAAAAGCATATCGGATATTTCAGAAATGACTTGAAACAACCACTCCCTGGTCTTGTTCTAGGTAAATAGCAGAACAGTTTGAAATTTTTAGATTTGTAAAGACAACTCATCTTCAGTATTTGACAGTTGATCAGATCAGGTTTATTCCTTTGCTGATGGTACAATGTAACCTCGTACAGCCTGTCGTATCTTATTTAGAAAAGAAATGAATACTGCAAGCTAAACTCCGTCCCTACCCCCCGGGAAATGTTACAAAGTGGATTTAATTGGCATGGCAAACGGAGCAACGCCCATATCCATGTTTTGAAAAGTAACAGATACTAAAACACTAAGTTTTCATTTGTCTGTGTCAGTAGAATATTTATTGATGTAATTATATTAAGTGTGGCATAAGGCCTAAAAATAAGGAAATGAGAAGCTAAGCATCTCTGTTCTATCATTTAATCTAGCTAGTCACAATTATTGATTCATTCATTCGATAATTTTCCTTTCACCAAAATTTCGCATTTACACTTCGTACTACAGTCGTTAAAATGACAATTTATCTATGAAGTCATTATTAACCCCAGATGTACAATTTTTGTAGGGGAGATATCGTAATATTAACAAACATGCATCTATACAGTAAAATATCTAAGAGTAATACTAAATACATCAAAATATCAAACGTATTAATATTTTGGAATATTGAATGGTATATATATTGAATGGTATATATAAAAATCTATATTATTAAATGGACAAAGTCCGACAATTATTTTTTAAGACATTTTTTATGTTTATACGTTCTTTTTATACATACAAATATTTAAGTAAATGTTCTGTTTATAATAAACAGTATTAACAACATTTACCGGCAGAGGACGTATATCTTGAATGAAAATTTCTCGGACGTTCAGGCCGGTAAATGTTGTAAAAAGAACGTATAAACATAAAAAATGTTTTAAAAAATAATTCTTGGACTTTGTCCATTTCATAATGTGTGACGTCATTTGTTTACATTTGGATACGCATTGAGCAGATATGAATGTAGGAGAGAAAATCACGGAGAATTGTGTTTAAAAACAGTAAAATCGACCTTGCTAACCGAACGTTCCTCTGTGGTCTAATCGGTAAAGTCACGTCAAGCTATATGACTGTTCCGTATATGATACAAGTTCGATTCCTGTCGGAGGACGCATATTTTCTATGAAAATTTCTCGGACATTCGGACCGGTAAATGTCGTTAATACTGTTTATTATAAACAGAGCATTTACTTAAATATTTGTATCTATAAAAAGAACGTATAAACATAAAAAATGTCTTAAAAAATCTATATATTAAATTACAGTTGCTTTTTAATAAATAGTAATTTGTCCATACCATATCGTCCTGTTCCAGCTCCTCCCCTGGTCTTTTGAATAAGAGAAGAGGTTTATGCTTTCTTTCTTGTTTAGGATTCAGTTTTCGGTTCTTTCTAATATATTTTTCAATCTGTTTCAATCCCAGTAATCCCCCTTACATCTTATTAGCATTATCGCCTTCCTTAGGGTGAATTGATTTAAATAAATAAATGAAAATATATGGTGGGAAGTAACTGCAATAAATTCACAAGTGTTCATAAGATTGTACCGGTAAAGTGCAATATTTATGACTTGCAGGAAACGATTTTCCGAAGAACGGTGGAGTAATGGATAGCGGCTTGGATTGAGGAATCGGAGAGCCGAGTTCGAATTGCAGTCGAATCCATTACATTCACTTAGGTGTTAATATCCTTGGGAAATGTGTGAATTCTCTTCTTCTCCCCCCAGCTATGGGTAAATAGCAGCGCAGACCGTGTTCTATAGTCTTTGATGGCAACGGGTCTACCGCAGAAAGAAATTGCAACCTACTGCGGGAAAAAATCTCTCATGTATCGTAAGATACCTGAGCGCCTAAGCGCGTATCACGCATGGCCTATAACTGACGGATGAAACGATTTAATCTTTCCTACGTGGTCATTATAACGATTGTGACGGGCGTACAAGCGAAGGCTATAAAAAACATTAGAGTTTATTTGCTTCACATTAAAAAGAGCATTAAATTCCAGGTGTGCTTTTTATATCCACCTAAAACATTTAGTAAACACATTTCGAATATAAACAGTCTTAAAACGAATTTGAACACACGTGCAGAGGCTTACATACTCCTCTTTAATATTTTTTCTGTTCACACATTATTTTTCTGGATACAGCTTATTTGATAAAATGCTCTGTTTTAATTAAACAGTATTAATTACATTTACCGGCCTGAATATTCGAGAAAACTCGTCGAAAATATGCGTCCTCCTACAGGAATCGAACCTGTATCCCATATGGAAACCGTGATTTGTCCTGACGTGCTGTTAATTGATTTAACCACAGAGATTTCTACGAGATTTCAGAAATGCAAGAGAAGAAACTGTTAGCATAGAACTTACGGTTACATATAGCCATTTCACCTGTAATATAATGAAAACTTACCGCCGATCTAATACTGCCTTTAAAGTCTAAGTACAATAGAGGAAAGTTCATCAGAACAATTACCACGAAAATATTTATAGAAAAGGCACAGGGAAGCTATATTATGGCGGTGGGAAAGTGACAGAAGCCGAGATGCCAGGTCAGGACGAATAACATTACAGATTCTTCTTTGGATTTCTCAAGAATCTCTAAATATATAACAGGAGCACCTGACCACAATTGGCAGCAATATTCAAAGCAAGGACGAATCGTCGTCGTCGTCGGCATCCGTCCTTCTCGGAAGACGATGGAGTAGCGCTGTAGGTGCTAGGCGATGGAGTTACATCGCCTCTGGTAACTGTGTAGTCCCGTCTTGTGCCGATGACTTGCGACGTCAATGGAGTGTACTCTCCAGTGCGCTACGACCCTGGGCGGGATGTATGGAGAACTAGGGCTGCCCAGAGGTCTAGTTCCCCCTCTCGCCCTTGCTAGCAGAGTCCAAAGGAAAGAATGAACCAATACAGTTTGGTACCAGCGCGGCTGCAGGAGTTGCCGGAAGGTAGAACAGTGCCGTCCATCCGCCTTAGGGGATCCACTCCGGATTTTTGTAGGGTTTACTCCTTAGCCTTTTTTCAAGGACGAATGGTAGACTTATAAATATGTAAGATAGATTCTGACGAGAAAAGTTGTCCATATCGACATAGTGAAACAAATTTCTTAACTTCAGATTTAGTGATTGATTCAATGCGGAAAAGTTAGCCAGAGAAGGTTCAATGGTCACTCTGCTGGAGCCTTAACCATGCGGATGGAAGCTAAAATAGGGTTCTCTCAGACGAATAATAGAGAGCACTTTAGTTTTAGAGGCGTTAAAATTAACAAGCCACTCCTTGCCCCAGATTGCAGGTCATTTTTAGATCAGCTGCCAATTTGGCCTCATCGAATCGATCAGAGCATCAACGTAGGCCCAAGGATAAATAAATGTATTTACTTGCCCGAAAAAAAAACGTTATTGTAAAAACAATTACAGATTGCACCACGTATCTGAGAACACATCACAAACGATTCAAAGCTAGAAGACGACCTAATGTAATGTTACGCGGCACACGCCAAAAATTAACATTTTCTTTTTTTCTTTCTCATGAATATTAATTAATACAGGAGCTCCTAATCTGATTGACGTGCACAAAAATGAAAACGTACGCCGTGTTCGTGGCAATTACCATCTCACACAGTGTGACAGGTTCCGAGCGCTTTTGGATAAACTACTTGTCCTTTCCAAGGTTTAAGCGTATCTCTACTTTCACCGACATTTAAACCATCTACAATATCACATACACACTATTTATTGTAGTAGTATAACAAAAATCTTTGAAAAAGGGGATAACAGTTAAGCCGAAAACAGCCAGAAATGATAGAATTTTGGAGAATTTTTATATTCATTTAGTTCAGAAAAGAACGTAAACAATATATACTAACTATAAACCTAAAGAGTCAAGTAAACCTACCTAGGTTTCACCTACGCGGATCGTCAGGTACGCTGGCCAGCGTCCCCTGACGATCCGCGTAGGTGAAACCTAGGTAGGTTTGCCTGGCTCTTTAGGTTCATAATTAGATTTGCTCTACTTAGTGTATTGAGTACTTTGCTTAGATACTTTTGCTTTACTCGTGTTGGAGGTTTTTTTCTTTGAACTCTGAGCTTGGATTCTGGACGATTGTTTTCCCCTCAATTACATGTTCTTAGTTCTTTCTTTTTTTATCCCTTATTTTTCCTTGGGTATTGGTTTGTTCTGGAAAAACCTTCGGTGTTTTGGCTACATATATATATATATATATATATATATATATATATATATATATATATAACGTAAATTTACGGACGTAAATTTACTGTGGAACCATCACCGATTAATCTATCTATCTATCTATCTATCTATCTATATATATATATATATATATATATATATATATATATATATATATATATATATTAGGCTAAACGGAAAATAAAATATTGCATTTTGGGGAAGGAAGGAACATTCTGTTTAAACGTAACAAACATTAAATTTACAAAGAATATAACGGCTGTCATTAGAAAGGAATTTAATTCTTTGATCGTCTTTTGAAAGAATCGGAATTTATAAACCATAAAATAAAACCTATATCGACATCTAAAGTAAAGCCTCAATGATGGATTGATTCGTTTTTTACGGCTTATCAACCCTTTTCAGGTTATTTAAAGCCAGGGAATATTTTTTCAGATAATGATTTTTTTTAGATAATAATGATTTAGCGATAGAAGCCCTATTTTTATTTCTTTAAATAATAATAATTTAGCGATAGATGTCATACAAATTCACCCATAACAGACGGGGAGAAGAGGTGGATTCATGCCTTTGCCAATGACATTTGCGCATAAATGGATATCAGGAACCTAACTGGAAATGAAACTCGGATCTCCGAATAACAATAACGAGCCATTATCACTTACACCACCCGCACATCCAAGATTACAACACCTGCTATTCCCAATCGGTCACCAATCTAGGTATTGGCCAGGCTCAACATTGTTTAACTTCGGTGATTATACGGAAACTTAACGTGATATAACTGCTGTTTCAACGTGATAAGTCACTAAAACTTCAGCCCTGAAATAAAAATCCGTTCAGCTCTAAAAAAAAAATGCAACTTTGTCAGGAACACACAAATATACGTTATTTTATCACTCTTTAAATTCTATATAAAGACAACTACATTTTAAAAAAATAGTTATGTTCACCTTGTCCATGGCCCAAGAGCCACTCGTGGTAGAGGGTTACAGTGTAAGATGCACCATCCCAAGTATAGTGATAATGCCACCGAGACGCAAGTGCTTACCGGAAGTGAAAGAGAAGGAAAATACTTTAGAAGGAATTGGAAACACTTTCCTAGATAGGAAACAGGGAATAAGCCTCTACTCCTGTCCAAAAGAACGGGCAAGGTTAGTAGTGCGAATTGGTTTGGAATGAAACGGTAATGTTTTGGTGACAGAATACAAAACAACTGTAAACATAACGGACGTTAGTTTTATTTGACTTTAAAATAATCCTCATTAATATCAATGATAAAAGCAGCTATTTTATTACTGATGCCCCATAATTCACCACTACGTTTATTGGCACACACACACACACACACACACACACACACACACACACACACACACACACACACACATATATATATATATATATATATATATATATATATATATATATATCCTAGTAGGCTTCGCCTGTCCCCTATCTGGTAATTTTTCTATGAAAAATTAGTTGTTTTTCTGTGGGATTAATGTTCACTGTTTACGAAATATGGAATGGGTTGTGGACGTTCAATATATTTGTTCAAAGAATATGATTGTAAAAGAAGAAGAAATTGTTTGGGTGTGGTGGGCAGGCGTGTTATAGTTAAGGAAAGTTTTACAAATAGATGCCAACTTGTCGAAAGCCAAGTAAAATGCAAATTTCAAACAGTTTTCTGCACTATATGAGACAATATTCCGAAACAGAACTATTTTTGATATGAAAATCCAAACAATCCTTGAATGAAACAACAGTAATGCAGAACAGTTAATTAATTAAATATACATTTGTAAAAGCAATATGCAAATTAGTTAAACCTGAAAACTGATATTGCCTAGTTTTAACCCCAGGATTCTGTGGAAGAACTGAGCCCCAATTTCGTATTTATTCGTATAGAAGAAAACAACCCTCATGATTATAAATAATAAAATCAGCTATTTTATTACTGATACCCTATAATTCACATTTACGTTTATGGGGCACCTCGAGGTGGTGTAATGGTTAGCAAGCTTGTCTCGCTAGAACAGTTGCGACTGAGTAGTCAGTTCGATCATCACTGGGAGCCCCCTACTTTCGGCCTTGTGCCACATCTAAGCTATGCTTGGAAAATTAATTGATACTTACCTGGTGTAGGGCTCCATCCCTGTGCTGGTTGTATCACGGCTACGACTAGCATGGACCGGCTCTGGCCAGTTTGGACCAGCTTATGACAAGCCAAGACCAGCTATGACGAGCTTAGACCAGCTATGACTAGCTTGGACAAGCTAAGACCAGCTTAGATCAGCGGCCTGAGTGAAAATACTCGGGGCACCACGTTAAAAACTGACCTTGTGTCACAACCTGACTCAGTGGGGGGGGGGGGTCAAGTAAATATCTACCCTATAATTCACATCTACGTTTATTGACATAGCTATTTGCATTTGTCGTATATTTGCATTTCGTAATTCTGTTCACTTTCTTTTCTACACACCCGCACCCCATATATATATATATATATATATATATATATATATATATATATATATATATATATATATATATATATATATAGATGAGTTCGTCTGCTTGTGTGTGCGTGTGCATGCGGAGGCGTGTAAACAGTTTGTTCACAATAACTTTAACCGTTATTATTATTAGATCGTTTTAATTCCTGCCCACAACGTCTATGGTTGTTGTAGTGCCGACAGCAACGCATGTTCAGGTAATCACCGTATATAATGAGTCACCGTGAATTGAAAATAAACCAGTGCCTTGTTAGCACAAACGATCATGTTGAAATAAAGAGTACATATTCTCAGGTAATCAGCCATACATATTAATTTTTCACTGAGTCAGCCGAACAGTTCAACGTCGCCGCCATCTTTACTTCTAAACCGACCGCAGCGCCTCTACGCGGTTAACCCAGAATATTTGTATGTAATTGGCCATGTAATGCCGATAGCTACAACATGTTCAGGTACCAACCCGATCTCAGCTGATTAATCAACAATATCGATCGGTGTGGATTATTCGTTCTATAAGATGTCATGTCAGTTCCCTTTGGATTAAATTTCAAATAGCTAACGGTCATAAAACGATGACGACTTGTGCAAAGGTAATCTTCAAGGTGGTGTACGAGATCGTCTGCTTGGTTTCAAATTTTTGTTTTGTTGCATTCTTCAATCAAAAGATGGTAATTTTCTTTTTTTATCCGTGGATTCTTTTTCTTCATTTTAAATATGTAGTTTGTTGGAAATATTTAAAATAAAAAATAGAACTCAAAATTTAATCAGAGAATTGATGTATTTTCCGTTGACAGAATTCGTGGACGTCAGTATTCTCAATAAAATCATTAAAATCCTTGGTGAATTTTGAAGGAATTGAAAAATAGTTCTGCAAAAGAGGGAAAGAAATCAGCCAATAAGAGTTTTTGGAAATAATATAAAGAAAATAGTTTATCAAATATCTTGCAGGTTTCAATTCAAATAATGAAAAAGAAAAAGGAAAAAAAAATGGGGAAAACACCATATTAGGAAGTGCAGATGTTAGTTACTGAGCAGAAGAGAATGGCTATGTTAGAAGCAAAAGAAAACTACAAATAAATACTACGCAGTTATTCTCAAGGGACGAAATGAAAGGAGAGAAAAAGAAAGAGAAGAAAAATAGGCGGGTTGGTTAGAAAGAGAGAGACGTGAAGTTCAGAGAGACAGACTAGAGGAAAGATAAAAAAGGGAAGAGAAAGAACGAGGAGAAAGGAACAAGGAGAATTTTTGTAGATATGAGGAAATGGGGAATCAGAAAAGGAAGAGGGAAAATGAAAAGAGTGAGTGAGAAAGAAAGAAAGAAAGAAAAAGAAAGAAAGAAAGAAAAAAGAAACAGAGAAGAAACAAAGAAAGAAAAGAAGAAAGAAGGGAAGAAGGAGAGAAGAAACAAAGAAAGAAAAGAAGAAAGACGGGAAGAAAGAAAAGAAGAAAAGAAAGGAAGAGAGAAGAAAGAAAGAAAAGCAGAAAGAAGGGAAAAAAGAAAGAAAGAAAAAGCGGAAAGAAGGGAAAAAGAAAAAAGAAAGAAAGAAAAAAGAAGAAAGAAGGGAAGAAAGCAAGGAAAAGAGAAAGGATGAGAGAAGGAAGAAAGAAAGAAAGAATGGAAAAAAGAGAGAAAGAAAAGCTGAAAGAAAGAAAGAAAATGAAAAACAGGAAGAAAGAAAGAAAGAAAGAAAGGGAGAAAAGCAGAAAGAAGGGAAAAAGAAAGAAAGAATAGCAGGAAGAAGGGAAGAAAGAAAGGGAGAGAAGAAAGAAAAGGAGACAGAAGAAAGAAAGAAGCAAAGAAAGAAAAGGAAGAAGGGAAGCAAGAAAGGGAGAAAGAAATGAAAAGAGAAGAAAGAAAGAAAGATTGTGAAGAAGAATTCTTGCTTTAAAATCTCTTGTAGTTCATCTCTTAACATCGATGAGGTTGACTGATAAAAGGAAGCTGAAAAAGAGGAATCGGATGTAGAATAAGGATGATGAGAGAATAACGAAAAAGTAGTGATGATGAGGTATAGCTATACACGTAGAGGAAGAAGAGAAAAAAGTATTAAATGAATTAAGGTAGAAAGAAATTGAAAAAAAAAGTCCAAAGGATAATAGAGAGTAGGTAGAAGTGAAGGAAGAGGAGGACAAAAAAGATAAAGAAAAAAAAATGCGTAGAAGAAAGAAATGTAGAAAATGAGAAGAAAAATGAGAGAAAGAACACGAAATGAAGAAGAAGGTAAAAAACGCAGAGAAGAAGAATAAAAGGAAAGATGAGATGGAGGAGACGAACGAGTAAGTTAATTAAAAAAAAGGAGGCGAAAAAAATAAGGAAGAAAAATAAAAAGGTAACGTAAAAAAATTAGATAAAAATGATTAATAATCAGGAAAAACAGGAATAAAAATTTAAACACATCCAATAAGAATCGCCTCGTTTTCAGGTTCTTTTTCATATATCGATTTTTTGATCAGCTCGTCTTGCGATTGTCCATCTAGGAAGAAGAAAAGATAAACAAACCAGTGTCTTCTTTATCAGCCCCGACGATTACTCTGTGCGCATTGTTTCTTTACAAGCAAGTATTAATATTTACACCTCACCAAACAGATTACACTATTCACCGCCAGCACCTTTCACGAGAAACGGGTCGGTCGGTCTTTTTCGCCTCAATTAACCAAACAGATGTTACGGCAGGGCTTTACAACTTCAGTCCGAAGCCTGTAACCTAGTGTATAGTGTACATTGTGTGCTATCATTGCTTGAGAAACGTGACCTCCACACAAGCGAGGTCGCCAAGAAAATATGGCGCCGTTCGTCAATATATCAAGATTAACTGTTGCACGTTGCTACGAGAGCTACTGGTTAAACTACTGAAATCCAGAATGATACGAGTTTATCTGTCTATGTCTCTCAGATGAGGTATTATGATTACTTGCATTATTTACATTATTCAGACTGTTATCCTCATCTTCATTCCTATATTCACAACGTTCCGGTTGTTGTACACACCGGCCTTCTTCAAGATCTGTCTATATCTCTGGGATGAGGTATTATGATTACTTGCATTATTTACATTATTCGGACGTTTATCCTCATCTTCATTACCATATTCACAACCTTCGGTTATTGTACACACCGGCCTTCAAGATCACTCTATATCTCTGAGATGAGGTATTATTATTACTTGCATTATTTACATTATTCGGACGTTTATCCTCATCTTCATTACCATATTCACAACCTTCAGTTATTGTACACACCGGCCTTCAAGATCACTCTATATCTCTGAGATGAGGTATTATGATTACTTGCATTATTTACATTATTCGGACGGTTATCCTCATCTTCATGCCTATATTCACAACGTTTCGGTTGTTGTACACACCGGCCTTCTTCAAGATCCTTCTATATCTCTGAGATGAGGTATCGTGATTACTTGCATTATTTACATTATTCAGACTGTTATCCTCATCTTCATTCCTATATTCACAACGTTCCGGTTGTTGTACACACCGGCCTTCTTCAAGATCTGTCTATATCTCTGAGATGAGGTATTATGATTATTTACTTTATTTACATTATTCAGACTATTATCCTCGTCTTCATTACCATATTCACAGCGTTTCGGTTGTTGTACGCTCTGGCCTTCATCAGGTTATTGGAATTTCAAATCGACCCCTGGGGGGGTAGATTTTTCTAGTTCCACGTGCCATGCCTCTTCCGGATGTCTCGGTTATTTCCCTTTAACTCAATTCTCCAAGTTTTTTGATTCACTACTGCTGGGGACAGATACTGAACTCACAACTCTAGTCACTGGATCTAACCAACGTTTTTATCCACTAGACTAGAGACAAGAGTCCAATCACCTGAAGGCCGTAGCGTACAACGGCCGAAACGCTGAGAATATGGCAGTGAAGATGAGGATAACTGTCCGAATAATGTAAATAATGATACGAGCTTATTTTCCCTTTCATGAGGCGATCGTTCGCTGTACAGCAAACTTAGAGATAAATAAACAAGAAGTCAAGCAGATTAATTGTCGATCATTTGTTTTCCCCGATCTGGCATAAAGACACCATTTGCTTTATGTATGTATGTTCGCATTCTGATCATGAGACTCGGGTTCGAATCTCACCATGGTCGATTTGTCGAGACTTCCAGAGGGGTCGATCCCAGCGTGCGGCATCTTTGAAAAATGGACATGTGAATTCGAAAAAAAAAAAAAAAGAACTGATCCGACGTGCAAATTTTCGGGATAACAACCGAGACACTACTCTATTTATTGAACAATTTAGTTCATGACACCGACTGAAAAACTCCTAGAAAAAAAATTCTCAAATTATCATTAGTAAAAATCGCACCCTCTTAAATTTTCAAAAAAAAATTCAACCTTAGCGTTGCGACTGCACGCTCCAAAATTTATTATCCGTTAACAATAACACATTTCTAAAAACAAACAAAAAAAAGCCTATTTCGATTCGCATTTAACTTCTAGAGGGGTGCGATCCCAGCGTGCACCACCTTTGAAAAATGCACATGTGAATTCCAAAACCATATTGTTTCTCTGTATTTGGGATATCGCATATATATATATATATATATATATATATATATATATATATATATATATATATATATATATATATATATATATAAGAACATATATATATATATATATATGTACATATATATATATATATATATATATGTACATATATATATATATATGTGTGTGTGTGTGTGTGTGTATGGGCGCGAGTGGTTTAGAACGTTCGCTTTCTGACCATGAGGCCCCGATTTGAATCGATTTGTCAGGAAGAAAACTTTCTGAAGTTATTGCTGATCCCAACATGCGGAAAGTGCCTGAAATCCATACCACGGGTTGACCCAAGCCTTGTGAGGGAAATTGGGTAAACGGAATCCTTGTTATGAAGTCACAAGTCATTGTGGCTGAGGGTGTGAGCGTGCTGGACTTGTTGAAATTGTTGATCACGCTAGATAACAAGCTCAGCATATTTGCATCTGTGGGTATTTAGTAAACATAAATGCGCTGGAGCAAGCGTCTGCAATAGGGATTGGGTATATATATATATATGTGTGTGTGTGTGTGTGTGTGTGTGTGTGTGTGTAACGAATGCACGGCCGCAATTTTCGACGGATTTGCACCAAAATTTATATGCACGTGCTCCAAGTTAAGGACAAGGCCAAGACTGACTTTGCATTTCCCAACTCCCGTCGATAGTAGAAATAATCGATTTTTTCATGCTTCTACGGCAGTTTTCATGTAGTTTGCGGCCATTTTCTACTGGCCAGAGTGAGAGCCTATAGCTGTCTGCCACGAATAGGCAGGAAGATTCTATTGGCCAGCGTGAATGACACGAATGTTAACTAGCATGCTAGCATGCAAAAAAATCAATAGCTGCATTCGTCACAAGCGTGAAAAATTAAAATCTGCATGGCACTTTACTCCAATTGGCTCATTCAATTGCTTAAACTCAACGTTGATTCTGATTCCGCAGAACTGGGTTGGGTGTGAAAAAGTATTTGTTGTTAACATTCTATTTTCATTCGGTTTTTCCAGTTACGAGTGTTTTTTTTTAAAGCTGATCGTTTTGTGTTCATTTTGTTTAGTTCTTTTTTCGTAACTGATTTAATGTTTAGTATAGTGCTTAGAAAAAATTCGCAGTGTGAGATAGGCTAGAAGTAAGGCATGTAGCAACATCAGCACGGCAAAGGGCACTCCTTTAAAGTCAAGAAAGGGCAAAAATATTTTAAGTCAAGTGATAGCGATTGCTGTATGAGTCGTACGATTTTTGAATCATGCACGGGCAACGCCGGGCCATGCTGCTAGTATTGTTATATTTATAATCGGTCTAGGGGAGGTTGACCCAAGCTTTGTCAGTGAAACTGGGTAGACGTGATATGCCCTTTATTAAGAGATAAACGATAAGTTAATGTAGTGGTTGTATAATCAATGTAGGTTTTGTTTGAATTATTATTAGGGAGACATTTTCTAAGTCAGCAATAGCACCTTAGCTCCTTGGCAACAAAATATTAAGAAATGATTTGTGGTGACATAAACACTGACGTGGCAAAACGTGATAGGGAGAATGTATATAAAGATAATGCTAGATGGCGCCACCATACATTGTCTAGGCAAGGAGACGTGAATTATTTGGTTAGAAAAGCACATGATAGTCTCCGGTCTCCGATGAATGAGATATTTTGGGGACATCCTTTGATCTACAATGTCACGTGTTTATCGGGAATGCATTAAATTCAACCGTAAAGAACTCAGTGGCCGATTTCTTCTTCTATGTGCAGCATCCCTTTCGGACAAGGGCGATCATGTCTCTCCACGTCTTCCTCTACCTTGTAGACTTTATCATTTTTTCTTCCTTTTTGCTAAGGCTCCCGTCACTTCTCTTTTACCTCGTGAGGATTAATTTTTCCATATTTCAGCTCTCTGATAACACATATCACTAGGGTTAAACAAAGACTTGTGAATTTTAAATCTGTGTTAATGTTTCAATAGATAAAAAAAATTTTTTTTAGATATATTTAAAAAAACCTTTTTAAACAACATCTAAAATATTATTATCGTTAGATTTACGTTAGAAATATTCAAACACAGTTGCATTCCACATCACGTGACGTCCGCGTCTCGCGACGGACGCTACTTGTAAACAAACTTCTGAATACAGTTATTTCTGATGAAAGATCGGGGCAGATCTGCAATATCAAATATATATATATAAAAAAATATAAATAAATACTTTCACAAAAAAACATTCAATTTTTTAAAATTTGCAACTTTTCAGTTGTTTTCTCCATATTATATATATATATATATATATATATATATATATATATATATATATATATATATATGTGTGTGTGTGTGTGTGTGCGTGTCTGTGCGTGTGTGTGTGTGTTTTAAGCATTTTACCCCAAGCAAGGTGGGGGCGCCACGAGCACGCAGTGGGTTACAGAGAGTGGGAGCAAAAGGGGGTGTTTGGGGGAAAGGATAAAGAGAAGGACGGGAAATTAGATCAAAGCATCAGAAGATGTCGATTGACATTGCATTTGAATATTTGAAGACTATAACTGTCAGGGAAGCAAGTAAGAGGAAGGGAGTTCCACAGACGGGAAGTGCGAGACATAAAGCTATTGGAGTAGAAGAGACAGCTACATTTAACAGTTTCGTCAGTGAAAGGGTGGGACTGAGATGCTAACCTAGTAACACGCTTAAATTCATACAGTTTGGGAACCAGCGCAAATAGCTCGTCGGAGAAGTTTCCGTGAAAATACTTGTAGAAAAGACAGGGGGGAAGCGATCACACGTCTGTGAGAAAGTGACTGTAGACGAGATGCCGGATCAGGACCAACCACATTGCATATCCGTCTCTGGACTTTGTTGAGGACCTTCAGACGAACATCGGCGCTCCAGAAAATATATGCCAACAGTATTGCATGCAAGGGTGAATGGTTGATATATATATATATATATATATATATATATATATATATATATATATATATATATATATAGGTAGTAATCCGTTGGTATAATCCAGGCTTATTAACTCAACATAGAATTTGAAATATGTTAAAACTGACTCACAAAAGAGCGTTTAATGTTTATTCAGAATAAACAGAGCAAATTTTCTTTACAATTGGAATTAAGATACCTTTAGCAAATGGCTATTTTCACCTACGAAACAAAAGTTAATCGGTGAGATAATGTATTGGTTGTATAATCGATGTATGTGTTGTTTAATTATTCTGAGAGAGAGATTTTCAAAGTGAGCAAGCGACAACATTATGCACTTGAATACGTAAGCAAAATACCAACAGATTTACTCTCATAATTTTGGGGTTAAAATTTGAGAAGCTCATGTTTTGCTACGAATATTTTAAATTCCAAAAACCTCTCATTGTTAATAGAAGTCAATAATGTGGGAAATCCGGGCCAGATTCTGGGAAACACCCTTGCGGATAAAAAGATCCCCCACCCTAAAAAAAAAAAGAAAAAGAAAAAAAATGTAGTTATGAGAACGCTGGTGGATCTCGTATCTAATTAGCGATATAAAAAAATAACCTGTTCACTAAACCTGTGCATTGTAGGGTATTTAGGCTCCACCCGTCCATCAGATGTTATTATAACATGCATTACTTATAAGGTTTTGGGGCGTTGAATGCTAGTAACGTTATGTAATTGTATTAGTGTCAGTTGACATCTGCGAGGCGAATGGACTCTACCCACGTAGTCTAAACGGGGACATCTGGAAGGATGAGATATTAGTCTTCAACGCACGAGGTGGGGAACGTTATAGGTTTTTTTTACAATAAAGAGGGGCAGCAACAGAGAGAATGAAAGCGAATAGAGAGAGTGAAAGAGAAAAGAGTGTGAGATAGGGAATAGAAAGTGTGCGATTGAGAAAGACGGGAAGACTAGAGATGTGGAAGAGAAACAGAGAGAAAACGAGAGAGAGGGGGAGAGAGAGAGAGGAAAGAAGAGAGAATTTAGGATAAAGAAAGAGAAAAAGGAAAGAAGAGAAAGAAAGTGAGAAAGAGGATAAAACGGAGAAAAAGATACCAGGAGAAGTGAAAACTAACAACAACAGCGACAACAAAAATAACGACAAAGAAAACAACAAAAAAATATGTAAAATGGCGTTGGGTGTGTTTTTTGTTTTGGTCTTTGGAAATATATCACGGACTTGCAAAAATGAACGAAATTTGGTTTTGCGAACAATCCTTCTTACCGAAAAGAACTTCACGTCTTGGAAACGTGTGTGTGTGTGTGTGTGTGTGTGTGCGTGTGTGTATGAGAGAGAGAGAGAGGGGAGAGAGAGAGAGAGTGAAAGGCAAAAAGGAAAAAAGAAATAAAGAGAAACAGAGGCAGAGAGGATGAAAGCGAATAGAGAGAGTGAACGAGAAAAAGTGTTAGATAGAGAACAGAGAGTGTGGGGTTAAGAGAGACGAGAAGACTAGAGATGTGAAAGTGAACCAGAGAGAGAGAGAGAGAGAGATAGATAGATAGATAGATAGATAGATAGATAGAGAGAGAGAGAGAGAGAGAGAGAGAGAGAGAGAGAGAGAATTATGGATAGGAAGTAAAGAAACCAACAAAGAAAGAGAAAGGAACTAAAACAGAGATAAAGAAGCGAAAGGAAAAGAGAAAAATGATAGCGACGGAGAGATAAGAAAAAGTCAAAGAGAAACAGGGAGTGAGAAAAATGAGAGGTGGGGGGAAGAAAAGAATGAGAAAGTAAGGGTTGGAATAAAACTGAGAAAGAGAGGGAGAGATAAACAGCAAAAGAAAGAACGAAAGATTTAGTGAGATAAAAAAAATATAGAAAGAAACATGAGAGAGAGAGAGAGAGAGAGAGAGAGAGAGGGAGAATAAAGCGAGAAAAGCAGAGAGAATGACGGAGAGACGAGGAAAAGTGAAAGAAAAACAAAGTGTTGAAGAGAAAGAGAGGGTGAGAGAGAAAGGCAAAAGTGTAAACAAGGGATAAAGAAGAGGAAAGAAAGTGGGAAAGTGTGAGAATTAGAGGAAACTAGGAAAGAAAGAGTGATGGGAAAAAGTCAAAACGAAAGAAAAAAAAGAAAGAAAGAAGTAATTTTTTTCTTCTTTTTCTTCTCCTCTTTTCTAATTCTTCTATCAATTTACCTCGGCATAGCTTAATGGTTAATATGGCTGTTTTGATTGAGAATTCATTAAATAATTTCATCCCAAGCAAGTTGGAAATGACACTAGTACGCAGGTGGGTCACAGGGAGTGAAAATAAAAGAAGACTGAGAATGAGAACGATTGAGGAAAGGACAACAGGTGAACAGGATTCAAGAAGACAGATGTAGTTATCAGGGAAGCAAGTAAACAGAAGGGAGTTCTACAGGTGGGAAGTGCAAGAAAAGAAACTTTTGGAGTAGAAAGGTCAGTTATATTTAACTATTTCCACAGTAAAAGGGTGGGACCTAGATGCCAGTCTGGTAGCACACTTAAATTCAGGAATTTGTTGTACCAGGGAAGAAAGCCCGCCAGAGCAGTCGCCATGAAAATATTTGCAGAAAAGACAGAAGTCCCGCCATAATGATGAAAAAGTGAGTGACGTCGAGATGACAAGTCAGGGTCTAATACATTGCAGATCCTTCTTTGAATTTCAAATTGAATAGCAGGAGGACCAGACCAGATGTGGCAGCAAAATTTAATGCACAGATGAATGGTAGATTTGTAAATGTGAAAGATGGACTCTGAGGAGAAAAAATTTTCTAGCATGACACAGTGTCTCAAATTTCCTTGCATTCAAGCTGGCTAGCTTAATAGATATTTTTAAAAGTTAATCCCTTGAACACAGATGGGATGGAAATGTGTAGGGGACAGGACCCAGATGCATTGTCCTATGCAAGCTGGATGACTTGTGATTAATTCTGGCCTCTGTCGCCTTCTCGTACTGATCAAGTGCCTTCTCTACTACCTCAATGTTGCTATTGCACAACATAAAAACAGAGATGTCATTGGCAGGCATGGAAAACCTGGCTTGACCTCCAAGGATGGCGATTCCGTCAAGAGCCGGACTGCACATCCTGTCCCTTAGCCGACACAAAGGAGGGGTTCCACGGCCAAATTGTAAAGTGTATATATATATATATATATATATATATATATATATATATATATATATATATATATATATATATATATATATATATATATATGTGTGTAAAATGAAGAGGTTATAATGGTTCCAACGAGAGAAAAGTGTGCATATTAAAAAGAAGAGAGGTACCGCAAACTTTTTTGGTTGTAATGTGGGTTTTTAAAAGAATATTATTCTATATATATATATATATATATATATATATATATATATATATATATATGTATATATATGTATAATCATATATATATATATATATATATATATATATATATATATATATATATGTGATATATATATATATATATATATATATATATATAATCATTTCAAGCAAGGCAGAAATGCCACAAGTACACAGGGTGGGGGCTACAGAGAGTGAATGTGAGAGAAAAGACTGCGGATATGGAGGATTGAGGAAAGGATAAAAGATGAATATTATTCAAGAAGATAGAAGATGGTTATCGGCATTGCATTTAAATTTTTAAAGATTGTAGGTTTCAAGGAAGCAAGTAAACGGAAGGAAGTTCTCCAGGTGGGAAGTGCAAGAAAAGAAACTTTTGGAGTAGAAAGTGATTTCGATCCACACTGTGTACCCCATATAAAATTCCCCATCAAATATATAGCTGACCTATCGTAATCGAGGAAACCCGTTTACTAGGGCGGCTAGCCAATCCCTATTGCAGGCGCATGCTCAGGCACATCTGTGTTTATTCAACACCCACAGAGCGTACCTGTGGTTTATACTTCAACTATGTTGAGCAGAACTTAGTTGCAGTTTCTAGGAAAGAGCATGTTATCGAGTGTGATCAACAGTTTGAACAAGGCTCAATCGCTCGGTCACGATGACTTGTGACATCGTGCTAGCAGAGCTATCGACAGCGCCCAAGGGTTCTGTCTAACCAATTTCACTCACAAAGCTTGCGTCAACACGTGGTATGTTTTTCAGGCAATTTCCAAAGGTGCCGCACGTTGGGATCGACCTTTCCAGTACGATAACATCAGGAAGTCTCCTTCGATGATAAATCGAGCACGGTGAGATTCGAACCCAGGTCTCATGGTCAGAATTACGTATGCGAGACATCAGAATCAAGGAAATATGAAAAGTTAAATATCGAGGCAGGTTTTAGCAGACGGCATAAAATGTAAAGCCAAGAACAAAAGACGCACTGGAATAGTGAAAGGTGACATCCAAAAGCTAAGCAAAGTATTAAGAAATAGGAAAATCTCGTTAGAAACAAAGAAAAGAGTGCTGGGCTTTTATGTAATGTCAGTTCTCCTATATATATATATATTAATCGGTTCACCCAAGGGAATGTAATAATGACACTAAGACTCGAGGGATTACTTGGAAACGAAGAGAATGAGAAGATTATAGAAGGAAACAGAAACCCAATCCTAAGGAGGAAGCAAGGGATAAACCTTCACGCTTGTTGAAAAGATTAGAGGCGATTGTGAACCAGACAATAAGCGAACTTATCTACTCCTGTTGAAGATTAAAAACAGATAAAAATAAATACAATTTCTGAGATTAGATGGAGACATTAGAAATATAGAGTTTAAATAGACTTTAGAAGGAACTGGAAGACCCAATCCTAAACAGAAAACAGAGGATAAACCTTCACGGTTGTTGAAAAGATTAGAGGCGATTGTGAACCAGACAATAAGCGAACTTATCTACTCCTGTTGAAGATTAAAAACAGATAAAAATAAATACAATTTCTGAGATTAGATGGAGATATTCAAAATATAGAGTTGAAATAGACTTTAGAAGGAACTGGAAGACCCAATCCTAAACAGAAAACAGAGGATAAACCTTCACTCTTGTTGAAAAGATTAGAGGCGATTGTGAACCAGACAATAAGCGAACTTATCTACTCCTGTTGAAGATTAAAAACAGATAAAAATAAATACAATTTCTGAGATTGGATGGAGACATTAGAAATATAGAGTTGAAATAGACTTTAGAAGGAACTGGAAGACCCAATCCTAAACAGAAAACAGAGGATAAACCTTCACGCTTGTTGAAAAGACTAGACGCGATTGTGAACCAGACAATAAGCGAACTTATCTACTCCTGTTGAAGATTAAAAACAGATAAAAATAAATACAATTTCTGAGATTAGATGGAGATATTCAAAATATAGAGTTGAAATAGACTTTAGAAGGAACTGGAAGACCCAATCCTAAACAGAAAACAGAGGATAAACCTTCACTCTTGTTGAAAAGATTAGAGGCGATTGTGAACCAGACAATAATCGAACTTATCTACTCCTGTTGAAGATTAAAAACAGATAAAAATAAATACAATTTCTGAGATTGGATGGAGACATTAGAAATATAGAGTTGAAATAGACTTTAGAAGGAACTGGAAGACCCAATCCTAAACAGAAAACAGAGGATAAACCTTCACGCTTGTTGAAAAGACTAGACGCGATTGTGAACCAGACAATAAGCGAACTTATCTACTCCTGTTGAAGATTAAAAACAGATAAAAATAAATACAATTTCTGAGATTAGATGGAGACATTGGAAATATAGTGTTTAAATAGACTTTAGAAAGAACTGGAAGACCCAATCCTAAACAGAAAACAGAGGATAAACCTTCACTCTTGTTGAAAAGACTAGAGGCGATTGTGAACCAGACAATAAGCGAACTTATCTACTCTGGTTGAAGATTAAAAACATATAAAAATAAATACAATTTCTGAGATTGGATGGAGACATTAGAAATATAGATTTGAAATAGACTTTAGAAGGAACTGGAAGACCCAATCCTAAACAGAAAACAGAGGATAAACCTTCACTCTTGTTGAAAAGATTAGAGGCGATTGTGAACCAGACAATAAGCGAACTTATCTACTCCTGTTGAAGATTAAAAACAGATAAAAATAAATACAATTTCTGAGATTGGATGGAGACATTAGAAATATAGAGTTGAAATAGACTTTAGAAGGAACTGGAAGACCCAATCCTAAACAGAAAACAGAGGATAAACCTTCACTCTTGTTGAAAAGATTAGAGGCGATTGTGAACCAGACAATAAGCGAACTGATCTACTCCTGTTGAAGATTAAAAAAAGATAAAAACAAATACAATTTCTGAGATTGGATGGAGACATTAGAAATATAGATTTGAAATAGACTTTAGAAGGAACTGGAAGACCCAATCCTAAACAGAAAACAGAGGATAAACCTTCACTCTTGTTGAAAAGATTAGAGGCGATTGTGAACCAGACAATAAGCGAACTTATCTACTCTGGTTGAAGATTAAAAACATATAAAAATAAATACAATTTCTGAGATTGGATGGAGACATTAGAAATATAGAGTTGAAATAGACTTTAGAAGGAACTGGAAGACCCAATCCTAAACAGAAAACAGAGGATAAACCTTCACTCTTGTTGAAAAGATTAGAGGCGATTGTGAACCAGACAATAAGCGAACTTATCTACTCTGGTTGAAGATTAAAAACATATAAAAATAAATACAATTTCTGAGATTGGATGGAGACATTAGAAATATAGATTTGAAATAGACTTTAGAAGGAACTGGAAGACCCAATCCTAAACAGAAAACAGAGGATAAACCTTCACTCTTGTTGAAAAGATTAGAGGCGATTGTGAACCAGACAATAAGCGAACTTATCTACTCTGGTTGAAGATTAAAAACATATAAAAATAAATACAATTTCTGAGATTGGATGGAGACATTAGAAATATAGAGTTGAAATAGACTTTAGAAGGAACTGGAAGACCCAATCCTAAACAGAAAACAGAGGATAAACCTTCACTCTTGTTGAAAAGATTAGAGGCGATTGTGAACCAGACAATAAGCGAACTTATCTACTCTGGTTGAAGATTAAAAACATATAAAAACAAATACAATTTCTGAGATTGGATGGAGACATTAGAAATATAGAGTTTAAATAGACTTTAGAAGGAACTGGAAGACCCAATCCTAAACAGAAAACAGAGGATAAACCTTCACTCTTGTTGAAAAGATTAGAGGCGATTGTGAACCAGACAATAAGCGAACTGATCTACTCCTGTTGAAGATTAAAAAAAGATAAAAACAAATACAATTTCTGAGATTGGATGGAGACATTAGAAATATAGATTTGAAATAGACTTTAGAAGGAACTGGAAGACCCAATCCTAAACAGAAAACAGAGGATAAACCTTCACTCTCGTTGAAAAGACTAGAGGCGATTGTGAAGCACACAATAAGCGAAATTATCTACTCTGGTTGAAGATTAAAAACATATAAAAATAAATACAATTTCTGAGATTGGATGGAGACATTAGAAATATAGAGTTGAAATAGACTTTAGAAGGAACTGGAAGACCCAATCCTAAACAGAAAACAGAGGATAAAGCTTCACTCTTTTTGAAAAGATTAGAGGCGATTGTGAACCAGACAATAAGCGAAATTATCTACTCCTGTTGAAGATTAAAAACAGATAAAAATAAATACAATTTCTGAGATTAGATGGAGACATTGGAAATATAGATTTGAAATAGACTTTAGAAGGAACTGGAAGACCCAATCCTAAACAGAAAACAGAGGATAAACCTTCACTCTTGTTGAAAAGATTAGAGGCGATTGTGAACCAGACAATAAGCGAACTTATCTACTCTGGTTGAAGATTAAAAACATATAAAAATAAATACAATTTCTGAGATTGGATGGAGACATTAGAAATATAGAGTTGAAATAGACTTTAGAAGGAACTGGAAGACCCAATCCTAAACAGAAAACAGAGGATAAACCTTCACTCTTGTTGAAAAGATTAGAGGCGATTGTGAACCAGACAATAATCGAACTTATCTACTCCTGTTGAAGATTAAAAACAGATAAAAATAAATACAATTTCTGAGATTAGATGGAGACATTGGAAATATAGATTTGAAATAGACTTTAGAAGGAACTGGAAGACCCAATCCTAAACAGAAAACAGAGGATAAACCTTCACTCTTGTTGAAAAGATTAGAGGCGATTGTGAACCAGACAATAATCGAACTTATCTACTCCTGTTGAAGATTAAAAACAGATAAAAATAAATACAATTTCTGAGATTAGATGGAGACATTAGAAATATAGTGTTTAAATAGACTTTAGAAGGAACTGGAAGACCCAATCCTAAACAGAAAACAGAGGATAAACCTTCACTCTTGTTGAAAAGATTAGAGGCGATTGTGAACCAGACAATAAGCGAACTTATCTTCTCCTGTTGAAGATTAAAAAAAGATAAAAATAAATACAATTTCGGAGATTAGATGGAGACATTAGAAATATAGAGTTTAAATAGACTTTAGAAGGAACTGGAAGACCCAATCCTAAACAGAAAACAGAGGATAAACCTTCACGCTTGTTGAAAAGATTAGAGGCGATTGTGAACCAGACAATAAGCGAAATTATCTACTCCTGTTGAAGATTAAAAACAGATAAAAATAAATACAATTTCTGAGATTAGATGGAGACATTGGAAATATAGATTTGAAATAGACTTTAGAAGGAACTGGAAGACCCAATCCTAAACAGAAAACAGAGGATAAACCTTCACTCTTTTTGAAAAGATTAGAGGCGATTGTGAACCAGACAATAAGCGAACTTATCTTCTCCTGTTGAAGATTAAAAAAAGATAAAAATAAATACAATTTCGGAGATTAGATGGAGACATTAGAAATATAGAGTTTAAATAGACTTTAGAAGGAACTGGAAGACCCAATCCTAAACAGAAAACAGAGGATAAACCTTCACGCTTGTTGAAAAGATTAGAGGCGATTGTGAACCAGACAATAAGCGAACTTATCTACTCCTGTTGAAGATTAAAAACAAATAAAAATAAATACAATTTCTGAGATTGGATGGAGACATTAGAAATATGGAGTTTAAATAGAAGGAATTGGAAACCCGATTCAAAACAGGAAAGAAAGGATAAACCTGTTTAAAAAGGCAGTGAATGTTGGACAGTTCCGTCACAGATGAAGAATGGTCTTGAGATAACTGAAATATGGCTCTACAGGAGGACGCTGAGGATACCAGGCGCTGAATCTATTAGCATTATCTATTATTTGGAGAGAAAATGGTTACCAAAAATAAACTTGTTTTTCATCAGGAAGAGTCATTTCTCGGGAGCATAGTAAGGAAAGAGGATTTGGTGAATTCGACACTCACAGGGCATATTGAAGGTAAGAGGAATAGAGGAAAGCAGCTATTAACTTACCTAATGAGAACATGGATTGGTCGGGAATTGGTTGGGGGCAAAAACGAACTTTAGTCAGGACTGCAAAAGACAGGATGTTGTAGAGAGTTATGAAAGTACACAGAACATAAACGAAAACGAACCTTACTCATACGCACACACATACACTAGCGCACACATATAGACAAATGCACGCATGCATATACACGAACACACAACGATACATACAAACATCCATACACGATACACGTACAAACATTTAGAAAACGATTTAGCTATGCGAACACACCTATGTACGCAAACACACACAAGCACGCATACACAAGCATGCACAGACATACGCATACAGGGGTTAGACAAAATAATTGAAACTCTTGCTAAACTCAAAGAAAATTTATTTAATATGGAGTTGGTCCTCCTTTACATCTTTAATACGTCTAGAAATGGAATCATACAGCTTCCTGACTTCATCCAGAGGAATTTTCAGCCATTCTTCCATTAACACCTGCTTCAGTTCTTTAAGACACGACGATGGAGGATAGCGGCTCCTAACTTGTTGCTCCAAAATCCACCACAAATGTTTAATAATATTGATATCTGGAGATTGGGGAGGCCACCCCATGTGTTCTAGCTCACTTTCATGCTCTTCATACCAATTCTTAACCACTCAAGCGGTATGTATTGGAGCATTATCATCTTGGAAGATGCAGCCACCATCAGGGCATAAAGTCTGGGTCATGAACATGATCTCCCAAAATGTTCAGGTAATCTTTGCTGTTGATTCTACTATGCACTACTGGACTGAGATAATTCTATGGTATGGCGGCCCAAACTATTACTGATGCACCTCCATGCTTCAATGTTGGAAGAAGGCAGTCAGGGTTGTAAGCTTCTTTGGGCTGCCTCCACACATAAACTCGCCCTGAAGTTGGGAAAAGAGAAAAACTGGACTCCATTGGTCTGCAGATCAGGTATTGTGATCTCTGCACCACTTCAACCTCTTTTGAATGTTGCAAGTGGAGAGAAGAGGTTTCCTTATGGCGGCTCTTCCATGATATGCAGACTTATGGAGCTCACGACGAACAGTTTTAGTAGAAACTGGACTATTCAGATGATTATTCAACTCAGCAGTCACTTTGGCCACAGTAGTCCGATGATTTTTGGCCACGTTGCATTTAAATGCACATCGGTCCCTATCAGTAAGTTTGCAAGTCCGGCCCGAATTGCTTCGGTTGCTAGAGGTTTTGCCCTGTTTCTTGAATTGCGTCATAGTTCTTGATATGGTAGCTCTTGAAAAACAAAACAGTTCAATAACCTTAGTGATCGAGGCTCCTGCCATGTGAACTCCAACAATTTGCCTTATTATCGAACTCAGAGAAGTCAAGCATTTAGCTTAAATTTTACTAAATTCTAAAAATAAATAAGACAAAAACATTAAATTAGATAAATAAACGTATTTACAATAGATATAACCTGCAATTACGAATTTTTAGTTAAAGTTCTTAATATAATAGGTCATTGAAATATAGGAGTGGAATTTGCACCTGTTCCAAATATTTTGTCCAACCCCTGTATATACATAAGCGCATTGAGTGCCTCGAGGTGGTGTAATGTTTAGCGAGTCTGTCTCGCTAGAATAATTACGACTGAGTAGCGAGTTCGATCCTCACTGGGAGCCTCATATTTTCGGCCTTCTGCTATATCTATGCTACGCTTGGAAAATCTGGGCACCTCGAGGTGGTGTAATGGTTAGCAAGCTTGTCTCGCTAGAACAATGGCGACTGAGTATTGCGTTCCATCCTCACTGGGAGCCTCATACGTTCGGCCTTGTGCTACATCTGACCTACGCTTGGAAAATCGCTATAGACAAACGTATATGTACAAACATACATATACGTAAATATACAAGGAAAAGAGTCTGTCTATATTTCTGAGATGAGGTATTATGTACAGTATTTACATTAGTCGGACTATTGTCCTCATCTTTGTCGCCATATTTGTCACAACGTTTCGGCCGTTGTACGCTCAAGGACACATGGTACAGTGGATAAAGGCGTTGGTTAGATCCAGTGACAGACCCAAAGAGTGTGAGTTCAATACCCGGTTCAGGCAGTGGAGAACTTTCAGAGGGAAAATTACCAGGAGATAATTGATAACTGACATCCATCAAACATGGCTCGTGGAACTAGAACAGTCTACCCCAGTGATCGAAATAAAGGGTTCGGTTCGAAATTCCAACCACCTGAAGAAGGCCGGAGCGTACAACGGCCGAAACGTTGTGACAAATATGGCGACAAAGATGAGGACAATAGTCCGACTAATGTAAATACTATACAAGGAAAAATATGAATAAGCAAACTTGATTGAAACGTGCAGACAAGAGGCACATTTGTTTTTTATTCAGACATTATTCCTGCTCCGATAAGCAAATTAAAAGATCGATTATCAGTTATTACGTCAATCCTCTTTCTGTTAGGGGGATCGATTATCGTGGCGGTGTGAGATCAAGCTGCTTTGTGTTTTAACCAAACATATGCTGTGGTTTGAGCAGCTCTCCACAGTTTTTATTTTCTTTCTTAATCTCAATTGTTTCTCGCCGTTTGCAAAGCTTAATTGGGACTTTTATCAAGGTGGGAATGCTGAAAAGTTATCCCATTTATCAAAACCTGACCAAATGAGCGAGATTTATTTATTTTATCTTTGAAAGGGCTTCTTATTAGATCCCCTATCTTGTCAACCACGTCTTGTGCAAGGCCACGTTTATGATTCGAACCCGCTAACAGAGGGTTTCGAAACTGATTGATCATAGCCCAGTTCAGATGCGTAACTTGTTATTCTTTTAATGCTCCTAAAATATATAAAACCTTGGTTTTTGGCTAGAGTCAGTCATTTTATTTAATACTCAAGTTCTGTACAGCAAAATGGGGTGGTAACCAATAAATATGGACATGATTTTTGGACGCAGCGTACTAAAATTATCTAAGAAGATGTGTTGGCTTGCACACAAAAATGGTTATTTAAATGTGAAAAATGGAGAAAGGATTTTATTATACTGGGTGGTCCGAAAGTCTAGTCATGCCTACACAATACAATTTTTTATTTCAGATGGTTGACACGAGCTCCTACAGATTGGAAGAGAGCCTGCTTGAAAGTGTATGGGCAATACCAGAATATCCATGATTTGAAGGGCGTCGTTCAGAGTTCCTTTGTAGCAATCAACAAAGCAGAGTTGTAATAAATATGGCGACGAAGATGAGGACAATAGTCCGAATAATGTAAATAATGTACATAATACCTCATCTCCGAAATATAGACAGATACCGAAAGGCCGAAATTTTGTAATAAATATGGCGACAGAGATGAGGACAATAGTCCGAATAATGTAAATAGTGTACATAATACCTCATCTCCGAAATATAGACAAATACTGAAAGGCCGAAACGTTGCAATAAATATGGCGACAGAGATGAGGACAATAGTCCGAATAATGTAAATAGGGTACATAATACCTCATCTCAGAAATATAGACAGATACTGAAAGGCCGAAACGTTGTAATAAATATGGCGACAGAGATGAGGACAATAGTCCGAATAATGTAAATAGTGTACATAATACCTCGTCTCAGAAATATAGACAGATACTGAAAGGCCGAAACGTTGTAATAAATACGGCGACAAAGATGAGGACAATAGTCCGAATAATGTAAATCATGTACATAATACCTCATCTCAGAAATATAGACAGATACTGAAAGGCCGAAACGTTGTAATAAATATGGCGACAGAGATGAGGACAATAGTCCGAATAATGTAAATAATGTACATAATACCTCATCTCAGAAATATAGACAGATACTGAAAGGCCGAAACGTTGTAATAAATATGGCGACAGAGATGAGGACAATAGTCCGAATAATGTAAATAGTGTACATAATACCTCATCTCAGAAATATAGACAGATTATAAATATTGTGTTGTAGTTGGTTCATATTTTCTTATAAACTAGTAAATAGAAAATTATACTTGTAATTAAGCAAACTAATAAAATCGTGTTTAATACAGTGTGTTCGGAAAGTCACTATGCACTTTTATATTTATTAACAAACATGTTTCAATATAGAATACGGGAGGAGAATATAAATTAAAATTAAAAACAATGTTGAAAGTGATGCCGATTAGCATCAATACAGTCTTGCATCCTTCTTATCTTGTTTCTGAACATCACTATGTATTTTGTATGGGAAGAGTTTTCATTTTTCCCTGACAACCTGATGAGCAGTTCCAAGACCAATATCTGTGCTGCTGTGCTGACTTTTCTAATGATTTTCTTGGACTCTGCTTTATACTGTCAGAAATATCCAACAGTTTCTACTCTGATAACTTTTCTGGCCTTCCACAATATTTGGTATCATCCTGCTTCCTGAAATTTATCAACAAGGTAATGAACTGCTGTGACGCCAAGCCGTCGGCCTGTGGGCAACTCTTAGTCACGGGGCGAAGTTGTAATGTTTCTTCTACCAAGTTCTACTCTGATAGCTTTTCTGGCCTTCAACGTTTCGCATCGTCTATTGATTCCGTTACCCGAAATTTATGAATAAACGAACTGAATTGGGATGTGGAACAGGTATATATGAAAATTTATCCCCTGTCGCATCAAATCTGTGTCTACCACCTTCACGAAATACGTGTTATCCACTGTGCCATGCGTCCTTGAGGAAGGGTTCCGTTCGACATTCCAACAACCTGTTAAGGCAGTGGAGAACGTGGAGAAGGGAATTAACAGGAGATAACTAGCAACTGACATCCATTAACCATGGCACGTGGAACTAGAACAGTCTACCCCAGTGAGCGAAATAAAGGGTTCACTTCGACATTCCAACCATCCGAAGAAGGCTGGAGCGTACAAAGGCAGAAACGTTGTGATAAACATGGCGACGAAGATGAGGACAATAATCCGAATAATGTAAATAGTCTAGAAATTATCTCGATGCAGCATTTCCAGGAAGATGGTTTTTAGAAAGAAATCTGAAAATTTAAATCCGGATATAAAAAACAAAATTTCAGTGAGAGTGTATGTGAGGGAGTGGGAAACAAGTTTGAAAGTGATATGTATGAAAGCCTTAGAGAGGGGGTGTAATAGAAGAAAGAAGAACAGGAAAGGCCTAAAGGTGAAGGTAGGGATTAAAATTTAACAGAGAGAAGGTTTAAAGAGAGGAGTTAAATAACGGTTTAAATGAGTGACATACAGATAAATATGAATTATTTTTCGATGCATAATTCGCTACCGAATCGCTGACCTACATTAAAATTAAAAAAAAACAGACACCGGAAAAGTGTGTATACATTTGTGGTGACACTACGCACTCTCACTGAAATTTTGTTTTTTATACCCGGAGTTATATTTTTCGATTACTTTTTGAATTTTTAGGTCTGATGAATAGGATTGTGATTACGATTACAATGTAATAAATTATAACCATGGAATATTAGTGTTTGAGGCTTTATTATATATATATATTCATTTTCTATCCGTATGCAGGCAGTTTGCTGCCAGTTATAGGTTCTGGATTATTCTAATATCCTTCCCGAATATGTCAAGCTTAACGAGCAGGAACAACAGTTCTTTGTCACGTTCTAATTAAAAAAAAAGGGAATTAAAAAATTAAAGCTGGATGTTTTAAGATGCATACTTACATTTAGTATGCAACTCAAGATGGTCATAGGAGGAAAGTGCTTAATCTATATTACTGATACAAACTAAAAATAGTAAACTATATTAAGGAGAATCCTACTACACACTAAAAACTGTTTTTCTCAATAGTCCCTACTGAAATGGTCTGTGTATAAGAGGCTTATAAGATAGATAATCTGACAGTCAAAAAAAAAAAAAAAATTAAGATGGGGTGTTGTGGGGGGAAGAAACCAACAACATGTGAATCTGGATCTAAAGATGATCCATAAACTTTTTTCGCATTTCTTGTAAATCAATTCATAGTTGACGTGGTCTATGAAGAATGTCCTGCTCTCGAACCGCTGGAATGATCTGATGTTGAAATGGGAGTAATGGAATTACATGAGGGTCTGGATCTAAAGATGATCAATAAACTGTTTTCGCCTTCTTGTAAATCTATTAATATTTGACGTGGTCTATGAAGAATGTCCTGCTCTCGAACCGCTGGAATGATCTGATGTTGAAATGGGAGTAATGGAATTACATGATGGCCTGGATCTAAAGATGATCAATAAACTGTTTTCGCCTTCTTGTAAATCTATTCATATTTGACGTGGTCTATGAAGAATGTCCTGCTCTCGAACCGCTGGAATGATCTGATGTTGAAATGGGAGTAATGGAATTACATGAGGGTCTGGATCTAAAGATGATCCATAAACTTTTTACTCCTTTCTTGTAAATCTATTCATAGTTGAAGTGGTCTATGAAGAAGGTCCTGCTCTCGAACCGCTGGAATTATCTGATGTTGAAATGGGAGTAATGGAATTACATGAGGGTCTGGAACTAAAGATGATCCATAGACTTTTTTCGCCTTTCTTGTAAATCTATTCATAGTTGACGTGGTCTATGATGAATGTCCTGCTCTCAAACCGCTGGAATTATCTGATGTTGAAATGGGAGTAATGGAATTACATGATGGCCTGGATCTAAAGATGATCCATAAACTTTTTACTCCTTTCTTGTAAATCTATTCATAGTTGACGTGGTCTATAATGAATGTCCTGCTCTCGAACCGTTGGAATTATCTGATGTTGAAATGGGAGTAATGGAATTACATGAGGGTCTGGATCTAAAGATGATCCATAAAATTTTTCCGCGTTTCTTGTAAATCTATTCATAGTTGACGTGGTCTATGATGAATGTCCTGCTCTCGAACCGCTGGAATTATCTGATGTTGAAATGGGAGTAATGGAATTACATGAGGGTCTGGATCTAAAGATGATCCATAAACTTTTTCCGCGTTTCTTGTAAATCTATTCATAGTTGACGTGGTCTATAATGAATGTCCTGCTCTCGAACCGCTGGAATTATCTGATGTTGAAATGGGAGTAATGGAATTACATGAGGGTCTGGATCTAAAGATGATCCATGAACTTTTTACTCCTTTCTTGTAAATCTATTCATAGTTGACGTGGTCTATAATGAATGTCCTGCTCTCGAACCGCTGGAATGATCTGATGTTGAAATGGGAGTAATGGAATTACATGAGGGTCTGGATCTAAAGATGATCCATAAACTTTTTACTCCTTTCTTGTAAATCTATTCATAGTTGACGTGGTCTATGATGAATGTCCTGCTCTCGAACCGCTGGAATTAATTGATGTTGAAATGGGAGTAATGGAATTACATGCGGGTCTGGATCTAAAGATGATCCATAAACTTTTTACTCCTTTCTTGTAAATCTATTCATAGTTGACGTGGTCTATAATGAATGTCCTGCTCTCGAACCGCTGGAATTATCTGATGTTGAAATGGGAGTAATGGAATTACATGAGGGTCTGGATCTAAAGATGATCCATAAACTTTTTACTCCTTTCTTGTAAATCTATTCATAGTTGACGTGGTCTATAATGAATGTCCTGCTCTCGAACCGCTGGAATTATCTGATGTTGAAATGGGAGTAATGGAATTACATGAGGGCCTGGATCTAAAGATGATCCATAAACTTTTTAATCCTTTCTTGTAAATCTATTCATATTTGACCCGGTCTATGATGAATGTCCTGCTCTTGAACCGCTGGAATTATCTGATGTTGAAATGGGACTAATAGAATTACATGAGGGCCTGGATCTAAAGATTATCCATAAAATTTTAATCCTTTCTTGGAAATCTATTCATATTTAACGTGGTCTATGATGAATGTCCTGCACTTGAAGCGCTGGAATTATCTGACGTTGAAATGGGAGTAAGGGAATTACATGAGGGCCTATATCTAAACATGATCCATAAACTTTTTACGCCTTTCTTGTAAATCTATTCATAGTTGATGTGTTCTATGATGAATGTCCTGCTCTCGACACGCTGGAATGATCTGATGTTGAAATTGGAGTAATGGAATTACATGAGGGTCTGGATCTAAAGATGATCCATTAACTTTTTACTCCTTTCTTGTAAATCTATTCATAGTTGACGTGGTCTATAATGAATGTCCTGCTCTCGAACCGCTGGAATTATCTGATGTTGAAATGGGAGTAATGGAATTACATGAGGGTCTGGATCTAAAGATGATCCATAAACTTTTTCCGCGTTTCTTGTAAATCTATTCATAGTTGACGTGGTCTATGATGAATGTCCTGCTCTCGAACCGCTGGAATTATCTGATGTTGAAATGGGAGTAATGGAATTACATGAGGGTCTGGATCTAAAGATGATCCATGAATTTTTTTCGCCTTTCTTGTAAATCTATTCATAGTTGACGTGGTCTATGATGAATGTCCTGCTCTCGAACCGCTGGAATTAACTGATGTTGAAATGGGAGTAATGGAATTACATGAGGGTCTGGATCTAAAGATGATCCATAAACTTTTTCCGCGTTTCTTGTAAATCTATTCATAGTTGACGTGGTCTATGATGAATGTCCTGCTCTCGAAACGCTGGTATTATCTGATGTTGAAATGGGAGTAATGGAATTACATGAGGGTCTGGATCTAAAGATGATCCATAAATTTTTCCGCGTTTCTTGTAAATCTATTCATAGTTGACGTGGTCTATGATGAATGTCGTGCTCTCGAACCGCTGGAATGATCTGATGTTGAAATGGGAGTAATGGAATTACATGAGTGTCTGAATCTAAAGATGATCCATAAACTTTTTACTCCTTTCTTGTAAATCTATTCATAGTTGACATGGTCTATAATGAATGTCCTGCTCTCGAACCGCTGGAATTATCTGATGTTGAAATGGGAGTAATGGAATTACATGAGGGTCTGGATCTAAAGATGATCCATAAACTTTTTACTCCTTTCTTGTAAATCTATTCATAGTTGACGTGGTCTATAATGAATGTCCTGCTCTCGAACCGCTGGAATTATCTGATGTTGAAATGGGAGTAATGGAATTACATGAGGGCCTGGATCTAAAGACGATCCATAAACTTTTTAATCCTTTCTTGTAAATCTATTCATATTTGACCCGGTCTATGATGAATGTCCTGCTCTCGAACCGCTGGAATTATCTGATGTTGGAATGGGACTAATGGAATTACATGAGGGCCTGGATCTAAAGATTATCCATAAAATTTTAATCCTTTCTTGGAAATCTATTCATATTTCACGTGGTCTATGATGAATGTCCTGCTCTCGAACCGCTGGAATTATCTGTTGTTGAAATGGGAGTAATGGAATTACAGGAGGGTCTGGATCTAAAGATGATCCATAAACTTTTTCGCCTTTCTTGTAAATCTATTCATATTTGACGTGGTCTATGATGAATGTCCTGCTCTCGAACCGCTGCAATTACCTGATGTTGAAATGGGACTAATGGAATTACATGAGGGCCTGGATCTAACAATGATCCATAAACTTTTTACACCTTTCTTGTAAATCTATTCATATTTGACGTGGTCTATGATGAATGTCCTTCTCTCGAACCGCTGGAATTATCTGACGTTGAAATGGGAGTAATGGAATTACATGAGGGCCTGGATCTAAAGATGATCCATAAACTCTTTTCGCCTTTCTTGTAAATCTATTCATATTTGACGTGGTCTATGATGAATGTCCTGCTCTCGGACGGCTGGAATTATCTGATGTTGAAATGGGAGTAATGGAATTACATGAGGGCCTGGATCTAAAGATGATCCATAAACTCTTTTCGCCTTTCTTGTAAATCTATTCATATTTGATGGGGTCTATGATGAATGTTCTGCTCTCAAACCGCTGGAATTATCTGATGTTGAAATGGGAGTAATGGAATTACATGAGGGCCTGGATCTAAAGATGATCCATAAACTCTTTTCGCCTTTCTTGTAAATCTATTCATATTTGATGGGGTCTGTGATGAATGTCCTGCTCTCGAACCGCTGGAATTATCTGATGTTGAAATGGGAGTAATGGAATTACATGAGGGCCTGGATCTAAAGATGATCCATAAACTCTTTCCGCATTTCTTGTAAATCTATTCATATTTGATGGGGTCTATGATGAATGTTATGCTCTCGAACCGCTGGAATTATCTGACGTTGAAATGGGAGTAATGGAATTACATGAGGGCCTGGATCTAAAGATGATCCATAAACTCTTTTCGCCTTTCTTGTAAATCTATTCATATTTGACGTGGTCTATGATGAATGTCCTGCTCTCGAACCGCTGGAATTATCTGATATTGAAATGGGAGTAATGGAATTACATGAGGGCCTGGATCTAAAGATGATCCATAAACTCTTTTCGCCTTTCTTGTAAATCTATTCATATTTGACGTGGTCTATGATGAATGTTCTGCTCTCGAACCGCAGGAATTATCTGATATTGAAATGGGAGTAATGGAATTACATGAGGGCCTGGTTCTAAATATGATCCATAAACTCTTTTCGCCTTTCTTGTAAATCTATTCATAATTGACGTGGTCTATGATGAATGTTCTGCTCTCGAACCGCTGGAATTATCTGATATTGAAATGGGAGTAATGGAATTACATGAGGGCCTGGATCTAAAGATGATCCATAAACTCTTTTCGCCTTTCTTGTAAATCTATTCATATTTGATGGGGTCTGTGATGAATGTCCTGCTCTCGAACCGCTGGAATTATCTGATGTTGAAATGGGAGTAATGGAATTACATGAGGGCCTGGATCTAAAGATGATCCATAAACTCTTTCCGCATTTCTTGTAAATCTATTCATATTTGATGGGGTCTATGATGAATGTTATGCTCTCGAACCGCTGGAATTATCTGACGTTGAAATGGGAGTAATGGAATTACATGAGGGCCTGGATCTAAAGATGATCCATAAACTCTTTTCGCCTTTCTTGTAAATCTATTCATATTTGACGTGGTCTATGATGAATGTCCTGCTCTCGAACCGCTGGAATTATCTGATATTGAAATGGGAGTAATGGAATTACATGAGGGCCTGGATCTAAAGATGATCCATAAACTCTTTTCGCCTTTCTTGTAAATCTATTCATATTTGACGTGGTCTATGATGAATGTTCTGCTCTCGAACCGCTGGAATTATCTGATATTGAAATGGGAGTAATGGAATTACATGAGGGCCTGGTTCTAAATATGATCCATAAACTCTTTTCGCCTTTCTTGTAAATCTATTCATAATTGACGTGGTCTATGATGAATGTTCTGCTCTCGAACCGCTGGAATTATCTGATATTGAAATGGGAGTAATGGAATTACATGAGGGCCTGGATCTAAAGATGATCCATAAACTCTTTTCGCCTTTCTTGTAAATCTATTCATATTTGATGGGGTCTGTGATGAATGTCCTGCTCTCGAACCGCTGGAATTATCTGATGTTGAAATGGGAGTAATGGAATTACATGAGGGCCTGGATCTAAAGATGATCCATAAACTCTTTTCGCATTTCTTGTAAATCTATTCATATTTGATGGGGTCTATGATGAATGTTATGCTCTCGAACCGCTGGAATTATCTGACGTTGAAATGGGAGTAATGGAATTACATGAGGGCCTGGATCTAAAGATGATCCATAAACTCTTTTCGCCTTTCTTGTAAATCTATTCATATTTGACGTGGTCTATGATGAATGTCCTGCTCTCGAACCGCTGGAATTATCTGATATTGAAATGGGAGTAATGGAATTACATGAGGGCCTGGATCTAAAGATGATCCATAAACTCTTTTCGCCTTTCTTGTAAATCTATTCATATTTGACGTGGTCTATGATGAATGTTCTGCTCTCGAACCGCTGGAATTATCTGATATTGAAATGGGAGTAATGGAATTACATGAGGGCCTGGTTCTAAAGATGATCCATAAACTCTTTTCGCCTTTCTTGTAAATCTATTCATAATTGACGTGGTCTATGATGAATGTTCTGCTCTCGAACCGCTGGAATTATCTGATATTGAAATGGGAGTAATGGAATTACATGAGGGCCTGGATCTAAAGATGATCCATAAACTCTTTTCGCCTTTCTTGTAAATCTATTCATATTTGACGTGGTCTATGATGAATGTGCTGCTCTCGAACCGCTGGAATTATCTGATGTTGAAATGGAAGTAATGGAATTACATGAGGGTTTGGATCTAAAGATGATCCATAAACTCTTTTCGCCTTTCTTGTAAATCTATTCATAGTTGACGTGGTCTATATTGAATGTCCTGCTCTCGAACCGCTGGAATTATCTGATGTTGAAATGGGAGTAATGGAATTACATGAGGGTCTGGATCTAAAGATGATCCATGAATTTTTTTCGCCTTTCTTGTAAATCTATTCATAGTTGACGTGGTCTATGATGAATGTCCTGCTCTCGAACCGCTGGAATTAACTGATGTTGAAATGGGAGTAATGGAATTACATGAGGGCCTGGATCTAAAGATGATCCATGAACTTTTTACTCCTTTCTTGTAAATCTATTCATAGTTGACGTGGTCTATAATGAATGTCGTGCTCTCGAACCGCTGGAATGATCTGATTTTGAAATGGGAGTAATGGAATTACATGAGGGTCTGGATCTAAAGATGATCCATAAACTTTTTACTCCTTTCTTGTAAATCTATTCATAGTTGACGTGGTCTATAATGAATGTCCTGCTCTCGAATCGCTGGAATTATCTGATGTTGAAATGGGAGTAATTGAATTACATGTGGGTCTGGATCTAAAGATGATCCATAAACTTTTTCCGCGTTTCTTGTAAATCTATTCACAGTTGACGTGGTCTATGATGAATGTCCTGCTCTCGAACCGCTGGAATTATCTGATGTTGAAATGGGACTAATGGAATTACATGAGGGCCTGGATCTAAAGATTATCCATAAAATTTTAATCCTTTCTTGGAAATCTATTCATATTTCACGTGGTCTATGATGAATGTCCTGCTCTCGAACCGCTGGAATTATCTGATGTTGAAATGGGAGTAATGGAATTACATGAAGGCCTGGATCTAAAGATGATCTATAAACTTTTTCGCCTTTCTTGTAAATCTATTCATATTTGACGTGGTCTATGATGAATGTTCTGCTCTCGAACCGCTGGAATTATCTGATGTTGAAATGGGACTAATGGAATTACATGAGGGCCTGTATCTAAAGATTATACATAAAATTTTAATCCTTTCATGGAAATCTATTCATATTTGACCCGGTCTATGATGAATGTCCTGCTCTCGAACCGCTGGAATTATCTGATGTTGAAATGGGACTAATGGAATTACATGAGGGCCTGGATCTAACAATGATCCATAAACTTTTTACACCTTTCTTGTAAATCTATTCATATTTGACGTGGTCTATGATGAATGTCCTTCTCTCGAACCGCTGGAATTATCTGACGGTGAAATGGGAGTAATGGAATTACATGAGGGCCTGGATCTAAAGATGATCCATAAACTCTTTTCGCCTTTCTTGTAAATCTATTCATATTTGATGGGGCTATGATGAATGTTCTGCTCTCAAACCGCTGGAATTATCTGATGTTGAAATGGGAGTAATGGAATTACATGAGGGCCTGGATCTAAAGATGATCCATAAACTCTTTTCGCCTTTCTTGTAAATCTATTCATATTTGACGTGGTCTATGATGAATGTTCTGCTCTCGAACCGCTGGAATTTCTGATGTTGAAATGGGAGTAATGGAATTACATGAGGGCCTGGTTCTAAAGATGATCCATAAACTCTTTTCGCCTTTCTTGTAAATCTATTCATATTTGACGTGGTCTATGATGAATGTGCTGCTCTCGAACCGCTGGAATTATCTGATGTTGAAATAAAAGTAATGGAATTACATGAGGGCCCGGATCTAAAGATGATCCATAAACTCTTTTCGCTTTTCTTGTAAATCTATTCATATTTGACGTGGTCTATGATGAATATCCTGCTCTCGAAGCGCTGGAATTATATGATGTTGAAATGGGAGTAATGGAATTACATGAGGGCCTAGATCTAAAGATGATCCATAAACTTTTTACTCCTTTCTTGTAAATCTATTCATATTTGACGTGGTCTATGATGAATGTCCTGCTCTTGAAGCGCTGGAATTATCTGATGTTGAAATAGAAGTAATGGAATTACATGAGGGCCTGGATATAAAGGTGATCCATATATTCTTTTCGCCTTTCTTGTAAATCTATTCATATTTGAAGTGGTCTATGATGAATGTCCTGCTCTCGAACCGCTGGAATTATCTGATGTTGAAATGGGAGTAATGGAATTACATGAGGGCCTGGATCTAAAGATGATCCATAAACTCTTTTCGCCTTTCTTGTAAAGCTATTCATATTTGACGTTGTCTATGATGAATGTCCTGCTCTTGAAGCGCTGGAATTATATGATGTTGAAATGGGAGTAATGGAATTACATGAGTGCCTGGATCTAAAGATGATCCATAAACTTTTTACTCCTTTCTTGTAAATCTATTCATATTTGACGTGGTCTATGATGAATGTTCTGCTCTTGAACCGCTGGAATTATCTGATGTTGAAATGGAAGTAATGGAATTACATGAGGGCCTGGATCAAAAGATGATCCATAAACTCTTTTCGCCTTTCTTGTAAATCTATTCATATTTGACGTGGTCTATGATGAATGTTCTGCTCTCGAACCGCTGGAATTATCTGATGTTGAAATGGGAGTAATGGAATTACATGAGGGCCTGGATCTAAAGATGATCCATGAATTTTTACTCCTTTCTTGTAAATCTATTCATATTTGACGTGGTCTATGATGAATGTCCTGCTCTTGAAGCGCTGGAATTATCTGATGTTGAATTGGGAGTAATGGAATTACATGAGGGCCTGGATCAAAAGATGATCCATGAACTCTTTTCGCCTTTCTTGTAAATCTATTCATATTTGACGTGGTCTATGATGAATGTCCTGCTCTCGAACCGCTGGAATTATCTGATGTTTAAATGGAAGTAATGGAATTGCATGAGGGCCTGGATCTAAAGATGATCCATAAACTTTTTACTCCTTTCTTGTAAATCTATTCATAGTTGACGTGGTCTATAATGAATGTCCTGCTCTTGAAGCGCTGGAATTATCTGATGTTGAATTGGGAGTAATGGAATTACATGAGGGCCTGGATCTAAAGATGATCCATAAACTCTTTTCGCCTTTCTTGTAAATCTATTCATATTTGATGTGGTCTATGATGAATGTTCTGCTCTCGAACAGCTGGAATTATCTGATGTTGAAATGTGAGTAATGGAATTACATGAGGGCCTGGATCTAAAGATGATCCATAAATTTTTACTCCTTTCTTGTAAATCTATTCATATTTGACGTGGTCTATGATGAATGTTCTGCTCTCGAACCGCTGGAATTATCTGATGTTGAAATGGGAGTAATGGAATTACATGAGGGGCTGGATCTCAAGATGATCCATAAACTTTTTAATCCTTTCTTGTAAATCTATTCATATTTGACGTGGTCTATGATGAATGTCCTGCTCTGGAACCGCTGGAATTATCTGATGTTGAAATGGGACTAATGGAATTACATGAGGGCCTGGATCTAAAGATGATCCTTAAACTTTTCAATCCTTTCTTGTAAATCTATTCATATTTGACGTGGTCTATGATGAATGTCCTGCTCTCGAACCGCTGGAATTATCTGATTTTGAAATGGGACTAATGGAATTACATGAGGGCCTGGATCTAAAGATGATCCATAAACTTTTTAATCCTTTCTTTTAAATCTATTCATATTTGACGTGGTCTATGATGAATGTCCTGCTCTTGAAGCGCTGGAATTATCTGATGTTGAAATGGAAGTAATGGAATTACTTGAGGGCCTGGATCTAAAGATGATCCACAAACTCTTTTCGCCTTTCTTGTAAATCTATTCGTATTTGACGTGGTCTATGATGAATGTCCTGCTCTCGAACCGCTGGAATTATCTGATGTTGAAATGGGACTAATGGAATTACATGAGGGCCTGGATCTAAAGATGATCCATAAACTTTTTAATCCTTTCTTGTAAATCTATTCATATTTGACGTGGTCTATGATGAATGTCCTGCTCTTGAAGCGCTGGAATTATCTGATGTTGAAATGGAAGTAATGGAATTACTTGAGGGCCTGGATCTAAAGATGATCCACAAACTCTTTTCGCCTTTCTTGTAAATCTATTCGTATTTGACGTGGTCTATGATGAATGTCCTGCTCTCGAACCGCTGGAATTATCTGATGTTGAAATGGGACTAATGGAATTACATGAGGGCCTGGATCTAAAGATGATCCATAAACTTTTTAATCCTTTCTTGTAAATCTATTCATATTTGACGTGGTCTATGATGAATGTCCTGCTCTTGAAGCGCTGGAATTATCTGATGTTGAAATGGGACTAATGGAATTACAGGAGGGCCTGGATCTAAAGATGATCCATAAACTTTTTACACCTTTCTTGTAAATCTATTCATATTTGACGTGGTCTATGATGAATGTTCTGCTCTCGAACCGCTGGAATTATCTGATGTTTAAATGGAAGTAATGGAATTGCATGAGGGCCTGGATCTAAAGATGATCCATAAACTTTTTAATTCTTTCTTGTAAATCTATTCATATTTGACGTGGTCTATGATGAATGTCCTGCTCATGAAGCGCTGGAATTATCTAATGTTGAAATGGGAGTAATGGAATTACATGAGGGCCTGGATCTAAAGATGATCCATAAACTTTTCACTCCTTTCTTGTAAATCTATTCATATTTGATGTGGTCTATGATGAATGTTCCGCTCTCGAACCGCTGGAATTATCTGATGTTGAAATGGGTGTAATGGAATTACATGAGGGCCTGGATCTAAAGATGATCCATAAAATTTTTACTCCTTTGTTGTAAATCTATTCATATTTGACGTGGTCTATGATGAATGTTCTGCTCTCGAACCGCTGGAATTATCTGATGTTGAAATGGGAGTAATGGAATTAGATGAGGGCCTGGATCTAAAGATGATCCATAAACTTTTTAATCCTTTCTTGTAAATCTATTCATATTTGACGTGGTCTATGATGAATGTCCTGCTCTCGAACCGCTGGAATTATCTGATGTTGAAATGGGACTAATGGAATTACATGAGGGCCTGGATCTAAAGATGATCCATAAACTTTTTAATCCTTTCTTGTAAATCTATTCATATTTGACGTGGTCTATGATGAATGTCAAGCTCTTGAAGCGCTGGAATTATCTGATGTTGAAATGGGACTAATGGAATTACATGAGGGCCTGGATCTAAAGATGATCCATAAACTTTTTAATCCTTTCTTGTAAATCTATTCATATTTGACGTGGTCTATGATGAATGTCCTGCTCTTGAAGCGCTGGAATTATCTGATGTTGAAATGGGACTAATGGAATTACATGAGGGCCTGGATCTAAAGATTATCCATAAACTTTTTAATCCTTTCTTGTAAATCTATTCATATTTGACGTGGTCTATGATGAATGTCCTGCTCTCGAACCGCTGGAATTATCTGATGTTGAAATGGGACTAATGGAATTACATGAGGGCCTGGATCTGAAGATGATCCATAAACTTTTTAATCCTTTCTTGTAAATCTAATTATAGTTGATTTGGTCTATGATGAATGTCCTGCTCCCGAACCGCTGGAATTATCTGATGTTGAAATCGGAATAATGGAATTACATGAGGTCCTGGATCTAAAGATGATCCATAAACTCTTTTCGCCTTTCTTCTAAATCTATTCATATTTGACGTGGTCTATGATGAATGTCCTGCTCTTGAAGCGCTGGAATTATCTGATGTTGAAATGGGAGTAATGGAATTACATGAGGGCCTGGATCTAAAGATGATCCATTAACTTTTTACTCCTTTCTTGTAAATCTATTCATATTTGACGTGGTCTATATTGAATGTCCTGCTCTCGAACCGCTGGAATTATCTGATGTTGAATGGGAGTAATGGAATTACATGAGGGCCTGGATCTAAAGGTGATCCATAAACTTTTTCGCCTTTCTTGTAAATCTATTCATATTTGACGTGGTCTATGATGAATGTCCTGCTCTTGAATCGCTGGAATTATCTGATGTTGAAATGGGAGTAATGGAATTACATGAGGGCCTGGATCTAAAGATGATCCATAAACTTTTTTCGCCTTTCTTCTAAATCTATTCATATTTGATGTGGTCTATGATGAATGTCCTGCTCTCGAACCGCTGGAATTATCTGATGTTGAAATCGGAGTAATGGAATTACATGAGGGCCTGGATCCAAAGATGATCCATAAACTTTTTACTCCTTTCTTGTAAATCTATTCATATTTGACGTGGTCTATAATGAATGTCCTGCTCTCGAACCACTGGAATTATCTGATGTTGAATGGGAGTAATGGAATTACATGAGGGCCTGGATCTAAAGATGATCCATAAACTTTTTACACCTTTCTTGTAAATCTATTCATATTTGACGTGGTCTATGATGTTATGTCCTGCTTTCGAACCGCTGGAATTATCTGATGTTGAAATCGGAGTAATGGAATTACATGAGGGCCTGGATCTAAAGATGATCCATAAACTTTTTTCGCCTTTCTTGTAAATCTATTCATATTTCACGTGGTCTATAATGAATGTCCTGCTCTCGAACCACTGGAATTATCTGATGTTGAATGGGAGTAATGGAATTACATGAGGGCCTGGATCTAAAGGTGATCCATAAACTTTTTCGCCTTTCTTGCAAATCTATTCATATTTGACGTGGTCTATAATGAATGTCCTGCTCTCGAACCACTGGAATTATCTGATGTTGAATGGGAGTAATGGAATTACATGAGGGCCTGGATCTAAAGGTGATCCATAAACTTTTTCGCCTTTCTTGTAAATCTATTCATATTTGACGTGGTCTATAATGAATGTCCTGCTCTCGAACCACTGGAAGTATCTGATGTTGAATGGGAGTAATGGAATTACATGAGGGCCTGGATCTAAAGGTGATCTATAAACTTTTTCGCCTTTCTTGTAAATCTATTCATATTTGACGTGGTCTATGATGAATATCCTGCTCTTGAAGCGCTGGAATTATCTGATGTTGAAATGGGAGTAATGGAATTACATGAGGGCCTGGATCTAAAGGTGATCCATAAATCTCAGTCAGAAATTAAATATCCTGGATTGAAAAATTAGTGAGCGACTCATCTCAATTTTCAGAACAACATACTTCTGTGAATCACTCTACTGCGCAGTGAAGTTTGGGAAGCCGTAGAATTGTGCAATCTTTCCAAACTAACATCTAACGGAGCTTATTTGTACAGTCATGACAACATATCAAACAAATTTTCAACAACTCACAGCCAATATGGACACCCACATGATCACTACTAATGGCTTTAATAGTTTGATATTTGTAGCATTGTCTGTTTGTTATAAAAATAATTTAGTAATTAGTAATTTTTAATGTGGTATCTGATGAAACAATCTTTAATAAGTTTGCATTTTTTAACATATTTGTTTCATGTTTTGACCAAGTATTCATTAAGATAAATAAATATCATTAAAAAGAATTTATTTTCTAATTTAGAGTTAATTTTGGCAGTTTAATTTTATGTTACTGACATAATTTGAACATTTTTCTTAGAAGTTTCCGTCGTCTATTATCGTATTGAAATACATTCAATATAGTTACAAAAAATCATCAGTTAATATCTGGAAAACTTTTGGTATATGCGTGTATAGTAACTGAAACCCAAATACCAATTAACAGTTTTAAAGCAACTGCATACATGAAGAAGTATTATTGTGCATTTATTTATAATTACATAAAAATTATGTCACAAAATGTGAATGCAACAAAAAGGCACGAGTTTGTGTCTCTCAAATATCTGAATTTTATCGTATCGGATTCTTACATTAAGCATATTTGGCCACCCCTTGTATACAGGGTGTTTGAGAAGCAAGCCCCTATTTTATGTATGATGGACTCTCCCATCTTGTAGAGTCCATCATACATAAAATAGGGGCTTACTTTTCAATCACCTCGTATATGAATGCGTGCCTCAATGGGTGTGAATGGTTTGTATAGGCATGATTGTCTGAGAGCATGGTTGTATGTGTATAGGTATGTGTATGAGCGTGTGCGTGAGTATGTGTGAGTTTCTGGCTGTACGTGCAGGTGCTTACTTCAACGTATGCATGTGTATAAGTGCATGTAAGAGTGTGTGTTTTCAAGTAGATGTGTGTCCTGTTAATGTGCGTGTATAGATGTGTACGCATGTGTGCGTATGAGTGAGTAAGTGTGTGTATAAGTGCATGTAAGAGTGTGTGTTTTCAAGTAGATGTGTGTCCTGTTAATGTGCGTGTATGGATGGGTACGCATGTGTGCGTATGAGTGAGTGAGTGTGTGTATAAGTGCATGTAAAAGTGTGTGTTTTCAAGTAGATGTGTGTCCTGTTAATGTGCGTGTATGGATGGGTACGCATGTGTGCGTATGAGTGAGTGAGTGTGTGTATAAGTGCATGTAAGAGTGTGTGTTTTCAAGTAGATGTGTGTCCTGTTAATGTGCGTGTATGGATGGGTACGCATGTGTGCGTATGAGTGAGTGAGTGTGTGTATAAGTGCATGTAAGAGTGTGTGTTTTCAAGTAGATGTGTGTCCTGTTAATGTGCGTGTATGGATGGGTACGCATGTGTGCGTATGAGTGAGTGAGTGTGTGTATAAGTGCATGTAAGAGTGTGTGTTTTCAAGTAGATGTGTGTCCTGTTAATGTGCGTGTATGGATGGGTACGCATGTGTGCGTATGAGAGAGTGAGTGTGCGTATAAGTGCATGTAAGAGTGTGTGTTTTCAAGTAGATGTGTGTCCTGTTAATATGCGTGTATGGATGGGTACGCATGTGTGCGTATGAGTGAGTGAGTGTGTGTATAAGTGCATGTAAGAGTGTGTGTTTTCAAGTAGATGTGTGTCCTGTTAATGTGCGTGTATGGATGGGTACGCATGTGTGCGTATGAGTGAGTGAGTGTGTGTATAAGTGCATGTAAAAGTGTGTGTTTTCAAGTAGATGTGTGTCCTGTTAATGTGCGTGTATGGATGGGTACGCATGTGTGCGTATGAGAGAGTGAGTGTGCGTATAAGTGCATGTAAGAGTGTGTGTTTTCAAGTAGATGTGTGTCCTGTTAATGTGCGTGTATGGATGGGTACGCATGTGTGCGTATGAGTGAGTGAGTGTGCGTATAAGTGCACGTAAGAGTGTGTGTTTTCAAGTAGATGTGTGTCCTGTTAATGTGCGTGTATGGATGGGTACGCATGTGTGCGTATGAGTGAGTGAGTGTGTGTATAAGTGCATGTAAGAGTGTGTGTTTTCAAGTAGATGTGTGTCCTGTTAATGTGCGTGTATGGATGGGTACGCATGTGTGCGTATGAGTGAGTGAGTGTGTGTATAAGTGCATGTAAGAGTGTGTGTTTTCAAGTAGATGTGTGTCCTGTTAATGTGCGTGTATGGATGGGTACGCATGTGTGCGTATGAGTGAGTGAGTGTGTGTATAAGTGCATGTAAGAGTGTGTGTTTTCAAGTAGATGTGTGTTCTGTTAATGTGCGTGTATGGATGGGTACGCATGTGTACGTATGAGTGAGTGAGTGTGCGTATAAGTGCATGTAAAAGTGTGTGTTTTCAAGTAGATGTGTGTCCTGTTAATGTGCGTGTATGGATGGGTACGCATGTGTGCGTATGAGTGAGTGAATGTGTGTATAAGTGCATGTAAGAGTGTGTGTTTTCAAGTAGATGTGTGTCCTGTTAATGTGCGTGTATGGATGGGTACGCATGTGTGCGTATGAGTGATTGAGTGTGTGTGTGTTTGTTTGGGTGTACCTCGATTTGTATGAATGTGAAATTCTCTCTGAGTGTTTGTGTGACGTTATTTGATTTTGTGTGTCTGTCTGGCTATCCAGGAGTGTGTCTTAGAATTTACTCAAATGGGCGCCTCTTTGCGGACCGGTAGAATATCGTGTGAGTGTTTCGCTGTGTGTCCGCATCTGTTTGAAGTTGATCTTTTGAACAAAGAGGGGAATTTATCGAGAAAGCAATTGATCCCGTGAGAAAAATAAAGCTAATGAATTTATAAAAGAAATAAAAGGGTATTAGTGGAAAGAGAGGGCGAAGTGGGTGGAATGCCGAAACGCAATCCGCCTACTCACTCCTGGGCGTAAAAACAGTGACTAGGAGAAGAGAAGGAAAGAAAGATCAAACATTAAGTGAGGGGTAGAAAAGAAAAAAGAAAAGCCTTAGAAGGAAGAAAAGGTAAAAGAAAGCGTATACAAACATGAGAAGGAGAAAATAGGTAACCGAAGGCAGAATGAGTGAGTGAACTTGAGAAGAACACGGGTTTGAAAAGGACCAGAGAAAAGATGGACGAATATATATATATATATATATATATATATATATATATATATATATATATATATATATATATATATATATATATATATATATATATAAAGACATTTATAATATGTTTAACGTTCTTTTTATAGATACAAGTATTTAAGCAAATGCTCTGTTTTATAATAAACAGTATTAAATAACATTTACCGGCCTGAATGTCCGAGAAATTTTCATAGAAAATTTTCGTTCTCGCACATTCAGGCCGGTAAATGTTATTTAATACTGTTTATTATAAAACAGAGCATTTGCTTAAATACTTGTATCTATAAAAAGAACGTTAAACATAATATATATAAATGTCTTTAAATAAATTGTCGGACTATGTCCAATTCAAAATTATATATATATATATATATATATATATATATATATATATATATATATATATATATATTCTCTCTTTCTCTCTCTCTCTCTCTCTCTCTCTCTCTATATATATATATATATATATATATATAATTTCTCTATATATATATACAATTTCTATCATATATATATATATATATATATATATAGATAGATATTAAGAAACGGGGGTGAACCGAGATAGAAATTTAACGAGATATTTATGCACAACTTGACTTACATGAAAAGGGGTGGAGGAGAATAATATAAGAAAGAAATGAGCGGAACAAAAGAAAAAAGAAAAATGAGAAAGAAAGATATGCAGAAAGAGAAAGAGAGAGGAAGAGAAAGTGAGAAAGAGAGAGGAAGAGAAAGTGAGAAAGAGAGAGGAAGAGAAAGTGAGAAAGAGAGAGGAAGAGAAAGTGAGAAAGAGAGAGGAAGAGAAAGTGAGAAAGAGAGAGGAAGAGAAAGGGAGAAAGAGAGAGGAAGAGAAAGGGAGAAAGAGAGAGGAAGAGAAAGTGAGAGAGAGAGTGGGCGTTTTAGAGAGACGGAATAATGTAAGTAGAGCGGTAAGTAAAATACAAAGAACTGGCAATAAAGGAAGTGATTGAAGAAGAGAAAGGCAAAAGGAATGTGAAAAGAGAGAAAAGAGCGAACAAAGAAAGGAGAGAGAGAGGAAGAGAGAGAGAGAGAGACAGAGTAAAAGAAAGAAAGAAATAAAAACTCTTCGGAAAAAATTGAATTTTTCTGCCTTAACTAATTGGTCAGTATGACAACTTATGATGCACTATAACAGAACTTGTATCACTCACGAGTTATAACCCCGCATAGTATAACTTTCCAGCGTCCGCCTAATAATTACGCCACGTTGCATTTCGATTTCCCTCGGTGTACCCCGAAAACTGGGAAAGGGCCTGCTGCATGGTCACGAAGTAACAGTGATGAAAAATAAAAATCATGTTGAGAAATAATAACACAAATCCTGTTTCCTATATTATATGTAGATGTTTTATTCAGGACTTTGCCTGGTTTCCACTTGAACAACTTCTGCTATGTGGATCTCATAGATCAGCTCTTCCCTTGTCCATCCACACCTCCTGACGTCTGCTTGGCATTTTGAATAGGTGGTAGCGGAACTAGACGACGGATAAAACCCGTCTTTTGCCAAGGGCGAACCAGAACTGACCCTCCGATCCCAAACATGATTGTTAATACAGACCAACAACAGGAAATAATCAATAACCATTTTTTTTGTCGCTTCATCCACTCCTTTACTACCCTGTTCCCCTTTGACCAAAGTGGATACGTCTTAGAAGGTTTCAAAATGAATCATCTGCTGGCTATCAAACAGGAATACTTAAGATCGCGATAAAAACCACTTCTTCCTTTTCAACGTGGGTGTCCATATTATCACAACAGTATATATAGCTTTCTCGGGAGAATTGCCCACTTGTATTTCAGGAGGCAGTTATATATTTTTTCACCTTCATAGTCTGGAACATATCTTTGTTGGGGACATAGATATATACAAACAAGCCCTAGATTATACATAAATAAATAAATTCATACATACATACAAATGCATATATATATATATATATATATATATATATATATATATATATATATATATATATCAAGTATGTGGTGCAGTTCAATTTACATTACATGAATCATTCATACAAAAAACAGATAGTGAAGTTAATGATATAAATGGCAAGAATGACTCTCGCAAACAATTTTTAATAAAATACATTAACCTCGAACCCGTTGATGAATGTTACGAACCCTGTTTATAAATTCCAGTGGTATAAGGTCTTTTTTTTTTACTAATCGAAAGCTTGTAGTAAAAAAAGACCTTATACTACTGGAATATCTATCCCATAACTATAGCACACCTTAAGAGTATATTTCTTTATATATATATATATATATATATATATATATATATATATATATATATATATATATATATATATATATATATATATATATATATATATATATATTATGTTTTGATGACTCCCAGCTATATGATTTTCCAGACCCCCCTTCTACATTATGTGCCCGACAGCTATTCGGGAGATGCAATTAAATATACGTTAATCTTTAAAAAAATAGTTAGTATTATTATTGTTGTTGTTTATTATTATAACATAGCACAAATCAATGCCGGCTATTGAACTCACACTCTTTGCCTCTTGTCACTGGATCAAACTAACGCCTTTATCCACTGTGCCATGTGTGCTTGAGGACTCATGGCCCAGTTGATCCAAAGAGTGTGAGTTTAATACCCGGTTAAGGCAGTGGAGAACATTCAGAGGGAAATTAACAGGAGATAACTGATAACTGACATCCATTAAACATGGCACGTGGAACTAGAACAGTCTACCCCAGTGAGCGAAATAAAGGGTTCAGTTCGACATTCCAACCACCTGAAACGTTGTAATATATATGGCGACAAAGATGAGGACAATAGTCCGAATAATGTAAATTATTTTTTTTTAACTTTATCAAAAACGACATTCTTGTAGATGTAATTATGGAAAATATTATACATTAATTACTAATTTTTTTAATTAATAACTATTTGTGCTCAGATGTTGACATTAATAGCTATGTGCTGATGTGTTAAAATTTTGGAATAATGCAATAATAAAAATTTAAATCGTGATCTGTAAATATCAAATTTTACATATAGACAATTTCAAGATTCATTTAATATGATGCCGGGTCTTTTGTACTTTTTCTCTCTCATAAATCTGACTCTAAATGTAGTTGTTGTGTAAATTTGTCTCAAAATAAAGTGGAATGCTCACGCCAATCAACGATTTGCTGCTATGGAATTATTTATATCAATGTATATCATATTTCATTTTACTTGCTGTTGGTAACCAGGCAATTTAATACTACACTTTTTAGATGGTCCATAAATCTGATTTAAAATTGTTTTGCCCGTGAATCAGAGCGACCAATCTCTTTGTAACAGATTCTTCGAAGGAAGACAATTTCTGGTGGACGCTACGGTGTACAGATATTGTAAACTTAATGACGGGTTCATTGAAAAAACAAAAAAGGAAAATGTATACATTCTAGCCACTGATTTTCCGCCAGTTCAGACCTGAACAGTTTGGACACGCCATGCCACGTTCACGAAGCTGAATCACCCACATTTCCCCCATATTCCGTTTATAAGGAGAAATTTCTGCTCAGTATTTTGTTTGTTTCTTTGTTATTTGTTTTTGTTTTTTAGAACTGCTACTTTGTGTTAGCTTTCCTGAACCCGACACTCCTAAACGCTTAAAGTCAAAGGTCAATCGCTATCCTCATAATCTTCACTTCGTTCTACCTCTTCTTTCATTGATATCAGACACTTCAATTCAGTAGCCTTATATCTTAGGTTATATAACCTTGAAACACCGATTCTCGTATCATCAAGTTAAGCAACGTCGGGGCCGGTCGGTGCCTAGATCGGTGACTGTTTTGCGATACAAGGTGTGGTAACTAACATTAGTTACATTACAAAACTTGAAGAGTTGAGTTAAAAGGAAATAACTAAGACATCCGTATGAGGCATGGCACGTGGAACTAGAACAATCTACCCCGGTGGACGAAATAAAGGGTTCGGTTCGAAATTCCAATTACCTGAAGAAGGGCGGAGCGTACAACAGGCGAAACGCTGTGAATATGGCACTGAAAATGAGGATAACAGTCCGAATAGCGTAAATAATGTAAGTAATCATAATGCCTCATCTCAGAGATATAGACAGATAAGGGGTCGTAAGCTTGCATTAACTTCTGAATCCATGCAAATGCACGATTTTCTGCAATCAAGATGCATTTACCGTATATACTCGCGTATCATGCGACGTTTGAAGACCTAATTTTAAAGCTAATTTTGAAGTGGGGTCGCATCTTACACAAGATATACATCTGTCAGTCACTTATGTGCCATGCGTGATACACGTTTAGGCGATCATGTATCTTTCGAGACATGAATAACGATGCAATTTCTTTTTTCCACGACTAGGTTTCCATTTCTTTCTCCGGTGGAGAAGTTGCCTTCCAAGGCTATAGAACCCGGCCTGTCTTGCTATTTACCCATAGCTGGGGGAGAAGAAGTGGATTCATACTTTTCTCAAGAGTATTTGCGTGTAAGTGAATATCAGTCAGTTTTGTGCCATGCGTGATACACTCTTAGGCGATCATGTATCGAAAGATACATGACTGACGAGGCAGATTTTTTCCCCGCAGGAGGTTGCCATTTCTTTCTGCGGTAGACCAGTTGCCATCCAAGGCTATAGAACCCAGTCTGTCTTGCTATTTACCCATAGCTAGAGTAAGAAGAAGAGGATACACATCTTTCCCAAGAGTATTAGCGCGTAAGAGAATATCAATCAGTTAAATGCCATGCGTGATACACGCTTAGGCGATCATGTATCTTTCGATACATGACTGACGAGGCAGATTTTTTACCCGCAGTAGGTTGCCATTTCTTTCTGCGGTAGACTAGTTGTCATCCAAGGCTATAGAACCCGGTCTGTCTTGCTATTTACCCATAGCTGGGGGGAGAAGATTCATACCTTTCCCAAGGGTATTAGCACGTAAGTGAATATCAGTGTCATGCGTGATACACGCTTAGGTGATCATGTATCTTTCGATACATGACTGACGAGGCAGATTTTTTACCCGCAGTAGGTTGCCATTTCTTTCTGCGGTAGACTAGTTGTCATCCAAGGCTATAGAACCCGGTCTGTCTTGCTATTTACCCATAGCTGGGGGGAGAAGATTCATACCTTTCCCAAGGGTATTAGCACGTAAGTGAATATCAGTGTCATGCGTGATACACGCTTAGGTGATCATGTATCTTTCGATACATGACTGACGAGGCAGATATTTTTCCCCGCAGTAGGTTGCCATTTCTTTCTGCGGTAGACCAGTTGCCATCCAAGGCTATAGAACCCAGTCTGTCTTGCTATTTACCCATAGCTAGAGTAAGAAGAAGAGGATACACATCTTTCCCAAGAGTATTAGCGCGTAAGAGAATATCAATCAGTTAAATGCCATGCGTGATACACGCTTAGGCGATCATGTATCTTTCGATACATGAGTGACGCGGCAGATTATTTTTCTCCGCAGTAGGTTGCCATTTCTTTCTGCGGTAGACCAGTTGCGATCCAAGGCTATAGAACCCGGTCTTCCCTGCTATTTATCCATAGCTAAGGGAAGAAGAGGATTCATATTAGCACGTATATGAATATAATGGTTCCGACTGGAATTCGAAATCGGCTCTCTGATTCTTCAGTTGCCATTTCTATTAATTATGGATCATAATTTTGTATAGATTAGATTGGTAAGGGGTCATCTGTTACCGGAAAATCGGTGTTGTACCTCTCTTCGTACGTAAACGACCGCATCACGTTGAAGCACCGGTTCCCGTTTGATCACCGAATTTAATTTAATTATGTCGAGCCTGGTCAGAACCTAGATGATTTGGGAATACCAGGTGCCGTAAGCTTGGATATGCAGATGGATAATGATGCGGAATTTTTTAATTAGAGTTCCAATTCTGGTTGGGTTCGTTATGTCCACTTACGCGCAAATACCCTTTGGGAAAGGTATGAATCCATCTCTTCTCGCCCAGCGATGCGTTAATTAATAAGCCTTGTATCACTCAACCATTATTATCTAAAAAATGTTACTTTCTAAAATGCAAGGTGTCCCCTAAAATTTGACATCAATTTAAAAGCAATTGTCTTGAAAACTACTGAGTCTAGCTCAACGAAATTGAAGAGTTTAGGTGTTGAACATCATACGTTTATTCTGGGACCGATTTCGTAAGTGTTCAATATGTGTACTGCCTGTGACACGGCACACGTCACGTCGGTAGTTAAGCTCTTGCCAAACACGCTGTAGCATGTCTGCGGTAACATTATCCAGTTCGGAAGTGATTCTCTGCTTGAGCTCATCAATGCTAGCAGGAAGAGGTGGAGGGACATAGACCAGTCCCTTCACATATCTCCATAAAAAGAAATCACACGGGGACAGGCCCGGTGACCGTGGCGGCCATTTCCTCAGAAAACTGTCTTCATCTCCACCATGCCAGATTCATCTCTCTGGCAGATTCTCATTTAGATAAACACGTACTGTCCTCTACCAATAAATATAAAATCTTGATCTGTTTCTATACATTCTGTGAAAATTTGAGGTTATTTCAACAAGAATTGCCAACATTATTGGCCTGCGAAATGATACCAAATTTTTGGGGACACTCTGTATTTTCTGGCGTTAAACAACCTGTGTTGATAAGCCGTAGGAAACGAATGAATAAAAAAAGTGTACCTTGAGTGGCTCTTGGGACTTGTATTAGCTGATCGTTATTAAAAAAAAAAGATTGTAAGTATTTGTGGAGAGATAGGAGTAAAGTTCGAGATTTTTTCTTTGTACACTAAAATCCGTTGTCTCTCAAGAAGTCACGTGTTTTGTTGTATTTGAATGACGGTGAAAACTTTTTCAAGACCATCGGCAGATTAAACTTTGGTGCATAGAATTGACTAACATTTCTGATCGGTTTAAACATTTACATAAAATAAATACTAACCCATAAAGGAAAAAGAGAACACGTCTTAACATCAGTAGATTAAATTTGCACAAAGATCGGCAATCATTTGAAACAAATAACTGTGAAGATGGAAGTTTTAAAGGTCTTCCACAACCAATGAATCCTACGTGAAATGCGGTATTAGTTTTTTGCTTATATAACTATGGGGAGATATTACAAATATACATCCCGCCACAAAAATAAATAAATAAAAGAATTTGATTGGATGAGAAATCCATTTCTTTCAGCAGCAACAAATTGCCTTTCACTTTTTTTTTTAAGCTTATCACCCCAAGCAAGGCTGGAAGCCACTAGCACGCAAGGGGTTACAGAAGGTTTGGAGGAAGAGCAGATAGGAGTGGTAAAGGAGAGGATATGGAGAAAGATAGTGGATCGATCAAGGCAAAGGGGTTACAGAAGATTTGGAGAGAGAGCAGATAGGAATGAAAGGTGAAAGGATGTGGAGAAGGGAAGTGGATAGATCAAGGCAACTGGAGATGTCGATTGACATTACACTTAAATAGTTGGAGATTATATTTGTCAGGGAAACAGGAATAAGGAAGGGAGTTCCACAGGCTAGATGTGCGAGACATAAAGCTATAGGAGTAGAAGAGACGTCTACATCTAACAGTTTCAACGGTGAAGGGGTGGGAACGGGATGCCAGCCTCGTAGGACGTTTAAATTCATGAGGCCTGGGAACCAGCGAAAGCAGCTCATCGGAGCAATTACCGTGAAAGTTGTAGAATAATGATTGGCTGATATAAAAATAATCAAAGTTTATTAATGGTGTAGAATGAGAGTAAATACTTTTGTTTTTAGCCGACTAGGCGTTCAGATAGGGGAAAAAAACAGAGGTAGCAGATGTGGTTCTACAGAAAGATGCTGAATATTCCAAGGACGCAAGAGTAAGCAACAAGGAAGTCTTAAAGAAAATGTCAACAGAAAGAACACTTCTACTGAAAAATCAGATTAAGACATCTGAAATTCCTTGGAAACATAGTAAGAAAGTAGGGCTCGGAAAACTTAACCCTCACGGGGCATATTGAGGGCAAGAGAGTTAGGGAAAGGCAGTGAGCCACTTACCCGAGGAGCGTGTGTGAATAGAATGGGGATCCGTGCAAAGGGGAAAAATCTGCTTCGTAACACAATAAGATAGGAAGTTGTGGAAAGCCATAATTGTCTATATCCTGAAGGTACGCGGCACATATGCGAATGTATCAGCATCAGAAAGAGACCCTCTTCTCTCCCAGATATAGATTAATTAGACCTGGATCAGTAAACTATTATTATCACCAAAATATTCTTGAGATCTAAAAATACTTTCTGGCTTTAAATAACCTCTAAAAGGTTGATAAGTAGTAAAAAAACAAATCAATCAGTAAAATTCGGAAAGTGACTGTTGGAATTTCTAGCACACATAATGAGGAAAGAGTGATTAGAAAATCTGACACTCACAGGGCATATCGAAGGAAAAACAGTGCCTAACGTGATTGCGTTGGTGGAACAAACATTAGGAGAGATAGCAGAAAAGCAAACTGTACTGCAGGGAATTGTGGAGAAACTGGTCAGCAACGTCCTGAAGGGACACGGTACATAGAAGAAAACAAAGAAGGCGTAAAAGTGAGGAATTATATATATATATATAAAACAGAGATGTCTGTGTGTGTGTCTGTGTCTGGCTGTGTCTGTGTCTCTGTGTGTCTCTGTCTGTTTGTGTGTCTGTGTCTGTCTGTGTGTCAGTGTGTGTGTTTGTGTCAGTGTGCATATCTATGTCTGTTAGTGTGTCTCTCTGTGTGTGTCTGTGTGTGTGTGTCTGTGTGTGTCTGTTTGTGTGTATGTGTCTGTGTGTGTGTGTCTCTGTGTGTGTCTGAATGTGTGTCTGTGTGTGTGTGTGTATCTGTGTCTGTTTGTGTGTCTTTGTGTGTGTCTGTGTGTGTTTGTGTGTCTGTGTGTGTGTCTGTGTGTGTGTCTCTGTGTGTGTGTGTCTGTGTCTGTGTGTCTTTGTGTCTGTGTGTGTATCTGTGTGTGTGTCTGTGTCTGTTTGTGTGTGTGTATGTGTTTGTGTGTGTATGTCTGTTTGTGTGTCTGTGTGTGTATGCTATTTATGCACGTCCACATTTCTCGAGGAAACTGTACACACATATTACAAATTTATGAAATTTATGAAAATAGAGGATGACCACCTTTTAAATCTCCAGGCACGTCGGGTTTTAGCAGTACGACGTTTTTGTAAAAACCAAGGAAAAGTTATACGCGAACAAATTTTTTACTGGATGAGCTGATGTTTTTTTGCACTTAATGCAAAACATATCTCGTGTTACGAAGTTTATGTAGAGTGCTTCATAGTTGTCCTGTGACATTAGTTTCACACAAAAAAGTGCAAAAAACTGTGAAAAAAATCGTATTTTACGTACTACTTAAAAGAAAAATTTGTATAGTTTCCTCATTTTTATCCGGTTTTTCTTCAAAAATTTGCTCTCATGCAACAAATATGATAGCGTGCTTTTAGTCCTGCTCGCCTCCTCGCGTATAACAAAAAAAACACGAAAAACTGTTAAAAAAAGCTCGATTTTCGGCCATAACTCCCTGGCTCTTCATTCGATGTTTTCCAAATTTGCCATGCAAATACATATGACACACAGATTGTCTTGCGTGATTATTTGCTTTTGATTATTTCGACAAACTAAGTCCCAAATCGGCTTTTGCCATTTAACCAATAGTTTCTTCATATGATTCCATCCTAAATTGGCATTCAAACAACCTTTGATGCAAAGATTGTTTGAGAAGGATTATTGAAGCGTTAAAAGGGAAAATTTCCCAAATAACCTCTTATTAGCCACAGCTTTACAGTAAAGGTGCGAGGAAGGACGTCGCCATTCATACAGTTGAATCAAACTATGACGTTTCATCACTGTTTTTGTTTGATTATTAGATTTGTAAACAATGCCATACTATTTGAAAGTTATTATGGCCATGGGAAATTTACTGAATATCTAAAACATTGAAACAATTTATCCCCGAGCAACGACCACGCAAGAAAGTTTTATCGATGGAATTTTTTTTTTATTAAGATCAACCAAACACTTGCGAAGGTCATACCGTAAAAAAGACGAGGGAGAGCAGCTTAGTATACCAACGGCTGATGTATGTAAGCGGGGTTGCAGGCAGATATTTCTAGACAATAGGGGCGTATATACAGGGGGTGAAAGGATACAATTGCAGCCATGTACACCTGAGCAACGACCGGTATCTCGGCTAGTTATTTAATATATCATGCTGCTAGTATTTCACTCTGTTTTATGTTTTGACAGGAACCAGTCAGAATGAGGCGTGTAAATTTTAACGAGATATCACGACGTCTAAACATATAATAATGAAATGGACAACGTAGGCAAGATGGCCGTCGTAAGAAGCGCTTACTTTTCTACTTAAAGTTTTATAGTTGACCGAACTGAACCGTTTCGCTAAGTTGATCCTGACTAGATTTAATTCACCCCCCGCCCCGCCAAAAACAATTTGACAACTAATGCTTTGCGATGTAAAAAGCAATGAGGATTTCGAATCTATTCATTTCCATTTTTCTGTCAATGAACCAATGTACTTTGGAAAGTGCCTGAAAACCATATCAAAGGTTGACCAAAGGCTTGTCAGTGAAATTGGGTAGACGGAACCCTTGGGTGCCGTCGATATCTGTGCTAGCACGAAGTCATAAGTCATCGGGGCCGAGGGCTTGAGCGTGCTGGCCTTGTTCAAATTGCTGAACAGACGCTCTTTCCCAGAATCTGTAACTAAGGTCTGCTCCGCATTGTTGCAGTATAAACCACAGGTGGGCAAGCGTGTGCAATAAGGATTGTTGAATTATATATATATATATATATTTAGATCTCATTTAATATATATATATATATATATGCTAGATATTATTTAAAAAATATATATACATATTTTTAGATATTTAATATATATATATATATATATATATATATATATATATTAAAGGAAAAACAGACCACTTTAAGGCTCCATGTAATAATTTATTTCGCCAAGCATTGTGGGTAGTCTATATACCGCCAAAATAGACTAACCACAATGCACCACTGACCCGTATATGTAAATGAGAAAATATAACACCACTCGTGGCCTGACGATTGTGTCGAGCATGAAAAAGACAGTCGCCTCTAAGTGTTGACTTCTATGTTCACTTTTATATATATATATATATATATATATATATATATATATATATATATATATATATTAAATGACGGAATATTTCAGTTGCCCCAATGGTTATATAAAAGTGTTTCTAAATTCTTCTAGTTACTAACGACATTTTGTTCTTTGTTTATAGATACTTTGTTTCAATAAATTCATTTCATTTTTTTTCATTGAAAAAGTCCACATTGGACGAAACGCGTCGCCTAAAACTACATAAAGTTTTCCTATTGTCTTTTATATATATATATATTTTTAAATAATACTAAAACACGAAGTAAAAGCAACCGTTCCGATCATTTTGGCCGCCATGGATTTTGCAGTAAATCACTAAATCATCTATAACTTTTGTATTACCCTCTCAAATTACACCAAAATCTCAGACAATAACAAATAATAACGTATTTATTGTCTGTGAAAATTATAGAATATAAAACAACTTTGATAAAAACTTATACCTAATTTTCTGACGAAAATAATGCCGTTCTGAACATTTGGGCCCCAACTGTATATATGACGTGTTTGGGTGAGGATTCAATTTCCGGAGTACTTACGGTTGTTGACAATGGAGGTAAGAAATTTTCACAGTGATTGCTTGGGGAAGTAAATTATTTGTGAAAAGTGTGAATGGTCCTCAAGAGCTTTCTCATCCAGATTTTATATATATTGTTATATCTGAGACAAAACACTGAGTGAAGCCGATTTATGACTGTCTTATCTTAAACTTAATTCAGGTTTTCATTACGACATTGCTGCCACTCCTCTACCTGTCTCTTTCGCAGTCTTTTCATTATCTATCTATCTATCTATCTATCTATCTATCTATCTATCTATCTATCTATCTATCTATCTATCTATGTCTTTTCATATCTATCTACCTATCTATCTATCTACCTATCTATCTATCTCAGTCTGTTCATTTCTCACTATCAAAATCAATTCGTGTTTATCTTTTTCTTTGTAGGTAGACATAGAAGAGGGTTTTCGGTTCATTGATTTTAGATGATGTTACCCTTACTGAGGTATTTAATGTCGAATTTTGTATGGGGATCGAACTCATTAATCTGTAGATAAGCTTCGTTATTTTTTATCCAAAACCGAAGGTGCCTGATAAAAAAAGAAAGAAAGAAAAAAAGAAAGAAAGAAAAAAAGATGGATGGGGAGAAATGCTGAGAAAGAAAGTTTGAAAAAATATCTCGTGTAAATTACACAAAGTGTAACAGAGACATTTTAAAAAAAATTGAGGGATATTGAGTAAAATGTAAGTATATAGAGAAAGTCTTTAGAAACTACGCGAGAAAAGCAAGAGAAGGAGAAAAGACAAAAATACAGATAGTGTGATGATAAAGAAAGGAAGAAAGAAAGGTTGTGACATGACACCGAAGGAAAGAAACAAAAAGAGCGTAATAGATAGATAGATAGATAGATATGAACAGACTTAGATAGATATATAGATAGATAGATAGATAGATATGAACAGACTTAGATAGATAGATAGATAGATAGATAGATAGATAGATAGATAGATATGAACAGACTGAGATAGATGTGAACAGACAGAGGTAGATAAGGATTAGACTTAGATAAAAATTAAACTGATAGATAGAAAGATATATATATATATACACACACACACACACACACACACACACATATATATATATATATAGAGAGAGAGAGAGACAGAGACAGAGACATATAGATAAGGAATAAACTGACATAGATAAATAGATAGATAGATAGATAGATAGATAGATAGATAGATATGAACGGCCTGAGATAGATAGATAGATAGATAGATAGGATCAGATAGAAATAGATAGATAGGATCATATAGAGATAGATAGATAGATAGATAGATAGATAGATAGATAGATAGATAGATAGATATAGAAAGACGGAGAGATGGAAGAGATAGATAGGGAAAGAATTAAGTTAAACACGTAGACTGACCAGGTGAAAAGTAATTTGCACCTTCCCGATGCCTGCCAACTAGGACACGACCGCCCGTCATCTCCTTTCCATTACTTTTGCTGCCCGGTGTCGGAGAGTCTTATTTCCTGTTCCTGTGTAATGGAGGAACTCGATCGGAAGTAGCAAACACTTCATATTTGTTGGCAAGTCGGACTGGCATTTCTGTCGGCTTGGCACTTACAGATTACCGTTTGCCATTTTCGCTTCGTCTCTTACTAAGACCTCTCATCATCAAAAGCGTGCATTCGATCTGACAAATTCAGACAGGTGTCTTGATTTGCAAGACGGAACTTTGCCAGGGAGTTGGTTGTCTTTTATTCGGTGTTGGTTTGAATATCTAAATATCTACAAATAGAGTGAACCGTTGCCAAAGGGGAAAAAAGACCCCCCCCCAAAAAAAAGTAAGTAAAAGATGCAATCAAAAAAAGATAAAGATTTTTTTCTGCTTGAAAAAGTATTATACAAGATATAAGGATACAATATGAGAAAAGAAGCCTGGGAGAGATCACACTCAAGAGTAAAAGAGAATAGCAGTGCCTAACCAGACCAACAAGCTTGTGTAAATCGATGGCAGAACAGCGACGTTGAATGGTAAAAAAGATTGAACAGAGATAGCAAAGAGACAAAATTTACTAAGAGCTACAACTTGAAAAGACTAGTGGCCATTTTATAAAAATAATACGAATAGACAATGAATACTGACGATGCTTGGAAAGCAATTCTGTTCGGCACTTGTCACGAAGCGTCTGGAATTCGAAGCGGACGAATGTGGAAAATGGAGGAAAAAACATGAATAAAGCATAAGGTGAATACGCATGCGTATTGGTGTGCTTGCTTATAGAAAATAGTAGATCATTGTTTATTTCACATCGACACCAAATGTCGGTGTTTGTGTCCAGGTAAAAATAAATGAAAAACAACAGCGAAACAGAGACTTTGGTCGTGAATTCTTATAGAGTCATTGTTTTGCTGGATGACCCATTGATGTTTTAGCCCCAAATTTTCTGCACAGTTTGATATTTTAGTCAAACATCGACATATATTCTTCCTTCTTTATGATTAGATGATCAGTTCCATATTCTCCTGGCGACAACTTAAACTGACGCCTATCACTAAAGAGATATTTATGGGATTTTCTTGGTGCTTGTATTACATGTCAAATGATTGATTCTTTTCTACGGCTTATCAAACTTTTGCAGGTTATTTAAAGCCAGAAAATAGATTTAGATTGTAAGATTTTTTGGGAGATGATTATGTGAATATATATTCTATATCAGGATCAATATATAAACCGATCCCTCATATTGTGGCCACGGTGGTTTCTATACATTTATATCCTAGAGAATGTAAATAAATCTAAAAGACATATCAGTGTAGCTTAACAGTATTTGATTGATTCGTTTTTTTACGGCTTATCAACCCTTTGCGGGTTATTTAAAACCAGAAAATATTCTTAGTTTGTTTTTTGGATGATAATGTGGATATAAAGTGGAGGATCAATTCTCTATTACGATCAATACATAAACAGATCCCTCATTCTGTGGCACGGTAATTTCTATACATTTATATCCTAGAGAATGTAAATAAATCTAAAAGACATGCCGGTGTAGCTAATCAATATTTTACGGATTCGTTTTTTACGGCTTATCAACCCTTTGCAGGTTATTTAAAGCCAGAAAATATTTTTAGATTTAGGAATTTTTTGCGCGATAGTAATGATTTAGTGATACAAGTCTGACTAATTAACCCATAGCTGGGGAGAGAAGAGGTGGATTCACACCTTTCCCCAGGGCATTTGCGCGTATGTGATATAACGAACCAGACTGGAATTGGAACTCGGCTCTCCGATTAATACTTCACAGACACTGTCCAGTACACTACCTGCACATCCAAGCTTATAGCACCTGGTATTTACAAGCGGTTACCCATCTAGGCACTGATCAGCCTTGACGTTGCTTAAATTCGCTGAACCGACGGAAACCGATGTTTTCACGTGATATGGCCGTAAACCGGGATAAAGAAAAAACAGACAATCATAAAACAGATAGACAGATAATTAAAATCAGAGTGTGTGTGTCAGAGAGAGAGAGAGAGAGAGAGAGAGAGAGAGAGAGAGAGAGAGAGAGAGAGAGAGAGAATGTGAGGGAAAGAAGGTGGGAGATAGTGAGAAAGGGACAGTGAGAGAGGGAGAGAGAGAAAGAGGGAGAGAGAGTGAGAGAGAAAGAGGGAGACAGAGATGGAGCGAGAGAGAAGGAGTGAGAGAGAGAAAGAGGGAGAGAAAGTGAGAGAGAGAAGTAGGGAGAGGGGGATAGAGAAAGAGAGAGTGAAAGAGAGAAAGAGGGAGATAGAGATGGAGTGAGAGAGAGGGAGAGTGAGAGGGAGAGAGAGAATTGGAGTGAGACAGAGTGATAGAGAGAAAGAGGGAGAGAGAGGGAGGGAGAGAGAGAGCTGGAGGGAGAGAGAAAAAGGAAGACAGTGATGGAGGGAGAGAGAGATACAACTACTGAAATAATGAAGGAATAACATTAGTGCACAAGTGTGTGTCAGAATTATAGTACTTCTTATATCTTACGTAGATTTCACTGGATGCAGTGACCATAATTTTATTTGTTTTGGATTTTTGTGTATTTAGGCAGCAAATTCTATTTTAGGCATGTCTGATTAAATAAATTACGGACATTAGGTCTGTTTATTTTTAACATAATCCGTCCATACTCACGAATAAACTTTCGTGTATTGCAATCGAATGATGCGAGAAATGCGCTAAAACTGTGAAAATCGCTTTTATTTTCCAAGTACTTTCGATCTTCTTCCAGGATCATCTTCAGGGGTGCAAGCAGTAATACAAAACTGTATGTTGCTATCCATTACTGTAAGTTTTTTTTCTTTTTGCTTTTAAATGCAACGGTTGACAGTTATGCTTAGCGTTCATTAGAACGTGAAAAATTATTGTATATGGATTTTTTTCTTGTATGTTGTAATGTCATGGTCATGCGCGCATTAAAATGTGAACAACCTTTCCTTTTATAGGCATTTCAGAGCATTATTACAGTATTCGTAGCTGATTCTATTTGATTCATATTTGCATCTTCTGATATCAAACAAACTTTTACTGTCTCTTGAAGTCTCTAGTTAATAATAATAATAATAATAATAATAATAATAATAATAATAATAATAATAATAATAATAATAATATTTCATGAAAGGAATTCAGACAATTTAATAATATTATATCTAATATGAATATGTATAAAAAGACCTGGAGGAAATTATATAATGTTGAAGGTATGTATATGGCTAAATTTAAATGACTAAATATGAATAAAATATGAATTAGCCAAAAATAAATAATAGTAACAACAACAATTAGAGAAATGCAGGTAAATTAATCAAACATGAAAAAATCATGTTGAAAATACATGTCTTCTGATAGATTCTGCAGCACCAACCAACAAAAACACATCTTTGAAAAGATTTGAGAAATGAAGTAAATACCTCGGGATAAAATCATTAGAATGCATCCGAATACAACAACAGCATTATCTGTTGTTATTGTGGCCACGGCTATGATATCAAAAAGGGTTAATAAATATGCGGGTCAAATACCGGGTAACCTTAAAATTTGTGAATTGCAAATAATGATTCACTGTGCATCTATTTTATGAAGGGGGAGGGCGGGCTGAGGGATAACTACAGCTGAGTGTCGAGACAATTATTTTTATGTTTTAAGTTTGAAAGGTGATGAAGCCAAGGCGACTTTAGAGTCACATCTAGATACTTAGGAACACTCTATAAGAGACCATTTGAACAGACTGGGTTACTCGCCCCGAAGGTATTTCTAACTGTGCCCCACCTGCAATGTTATACATTGATTTTATCGAAAACTGCCACCATATCGTACACATTTGGCTGTTATGCATGTATCTGGTATACCCTTATCAGACTGGGACTCGTTATACGTTTATTAAGCTTCATATATGTGTACCACAGCGTCATTTTGTTGACGTGGCGCCCTCTCACATAATAATAATAATAATAATAATAATAATAATAATAATAATAATAATAATAATATATTCTTGCTGCACATGGACAATGCTTGTTAATTAGAAATTATCGGTAAATTTGCTTGTTAACACCCGCGCTAAATATCTCTTAAAATTTTCCCAAATCGTCATAATTCCGTGCAAATGTACATGCTGAACTCGAATTAACAATTAAATTATGAAGAAACCTACCGTTTTGGAGTTATCGACAAGAAAAAATCGAACTTCTTTTTGGTCATTCGTCCACCATTACTGCCATCAGGATTACTGATTCAATGCGTAGTATTTCCGCTGGCGTAATCAGAAAAATTGGCCTATTTACTTTTTTTACAGACTTTCCTTGCAGAAAATCACTACGCACTACCGTAAAGAAATGTAATTTTTTTTTGTTTTTGGTAAGTGTAGTTTTATTTATAACAAAAACAAATTAAATAATACAATAGAACCGTTTCTTTCTGTGTAGAATAGCAATATTTAGCGTGGGTGTTAACAAGAAAATTTACCAAATTATCAAGCACACATACTGAAAAATTGTGTTAGCCCAAAATGCAGATTCTGTGATAAATATCCAGAAACAATTGACCATATTGTATCAGGTTGCGCGGTATTGGCAACAACTGAATACAAAAACGGTATAAAAGAGTAGACCAATATTTGCAGTGAAAAAAATATGCAACGTTTACGGAAATGAAACTGAAAGAAATTGGTATGAACACCATCCAGACCCGGTTACGAAGATAGGACGTGTAACAATTTTATGGGACTACAAAATACGCACAGACAGAACAATCAAAGCTAATCGCCCAGACATCATTATTAGAGATCTCAAAGACAAAAAAGCCTCCTTATTGATATGGCAGTCCCTGTAGACTGCAATGGATCCTTGAAGATCTTCAAAAAGCTGTCAAAATACAAAGACCTTGAAATCGAAAATCTCAAAATGTGGCCTATTAGAACATCAACAATCCCTCGAATTGATTGGAAAAGATTCTAATACACTCATTAAAGGGATTCCTAGTAGCCGATGCATTAATGAAATACAAAAAAAATGTTATCACGAGTACAGCTGACACCTTACGAAGGGCTTTATCTATGTAAACTATTTTTTTAATTGCTCAGTGGAAAATGTCATGATGCCATTTCTGAGCTTAGATCTCTGGTCGGGACCCGGAAAGAAATGAGTATACACCAACAATCAAATGAAGTAAAATAATAATAATATTGAAGGGAATAGGCCAGACATAATTATCAAAAGTCGAAACGAAAAACCTTGCCTACTAATTGATATGGCTTGCCCAGCGGACTATAACATAGCAACCAAGGACATTGAAAAATTATCGAAGTATAAAGTCATGTAAATCGAAATAGAAAAAATGTGTAAATTGAAAACAAGTATAGTACCAGTCATAGTAGGGGCTCTTGGAATGATAAAAAAGGGAACACAACAATACATTGCAAAAATCTCTGTAAATCCCAGCTTAAGAGATTACAAAATAACACATCACTACTAGTCTTAGGTACTCCTGCAGACTTAATAGGTAGTGTGACCATAGTGTGTAGTGTGACCATAGCAGAAATCAGAATAATAATAATAATAATAATAATAATAATAATAATAATAATAAGAAGAAGAAGAAGAAGAAGAAGAAGAAGAAGAAGAAGAAGAAGATAGTGGAGCACAATAAAGCAGAAATAACGATGAAAGATAAAATAGATAAGAAGGATTTAGTGGAACTATTGCAGAAAGGAAGCCTCTTCAGGAAAGCAAGACTAATCCGGTGAGTGATGTCAAGATAAAATAGAAAAGAAGGGTTAACCCATGGTGTCCATTTGATTCAAAGATAGAGAAAAAAAGGAAGAAGAGAAAGTAATCAACCATGACCCGATGGAGTTTGAACTCGCAAGGCTTTGGAGGTTGAAAATGGTCACAGTGATACTGTCATTTGGGCATCTGGTATGGTGATTGGCAAAATAGAAACATGGATGAAGAAAATTGGCATTGCTTGCCAAGTGGAACTATTGCAGAAAGGAAGCCTCTTCAGGAAAACAAGACTAATCCGGCAAGTGATGGACACTGAATGTCGGAGGAAAATCGCTGGTTGTGAGTCACTAGCTTAATTATTCATAATTACCGGAAATCTGAAGAAATATTGACAATAATAATGATTATTTATTATTTCATTTTTTTAGTTTATTTATTATTAATTAAACGACAATATATTCTTGTCGTTTAGTTGAATCAATTGCTAGGTGTGCTGCTAGGAATGTTGAGTTACCGTGTCGTTCCAGACAAGTTTTTCGCGCCCGAATCTATCTTACACATTAAAAAGTCTACGATTCGTGAATGCTTTTGCTCTTTATCTATAGATTCTTGATAAAAACAAAGAAGAATCTGCAATGTTATTGATCCTGAACTAGCATCTCGGCTTATGCCACTTTATCACCGCCGTCTTTTGTATGTTTTTTTTTCATGGTAATTGTTGTGACAAGCTTTCCTCTTGATACTTTATTAATTTTATCGCAGTACTAGTTTGGCGGTTAGGTCTCATCATTTTACATTTAAAATATTTTGATGTAAGTTCTATTCTAATAGTTTCTTCTCCCGCATTTCTCGCTCGTGGAACTCTTTCCCGGCTTCTTGCATTCCAGTCAACTTTGAACTTTAAAAAATTATATGCAATGCCAATCTTCATCTTCTGTTTTATTAATTCTTGTCCTCTCTCCTTAATAATGTTTTTCTTTTTCTCATATTCTTTTGCTCTCATTTTATTTCTTGCAACTTAGTGGCTTTATTGCCTTATTAAAATGATTAAAAAAAAAACGAGATAGAGACATCAATACATAGAAAGATAGGTATATAGATAATATATAAATAAAAGTAGATATATAGCACTTAAAATGAAACTGGGCAAGACGATGTTAAATGTCGCTTATAAAACGCTGGGTTAGAGGAAAAAGATACGTGACTGGAAGGATACCGCCAAAGAGATGCCTGAGAAATGACGCTGCATTTTGAATTTTTTAATCACTCCTTGGGGAGCTAGTTGAAGTAAATAAAAAAAAATCTGACGAATTACTCTTAAGACTTCCGTCAAAAAACTTTCTTCGAGCCAGAGTCATTTAACAGCAACGCCACCGCCATTACTTCCTCTTCTTTTTCCCCCCATTTTTTTAAAAAGTCGTCTGCTGTCCCAGTTGAAACTGCTACATTCTGATCTGATTTTCATTTAATTTCGTTCTCATTTTATCTTTCATGTTATTTTCAATCTTTTCTCAATGTCTCCATCTCGTTTTACTTCTTTGTCAGCCTTACGTTTATTTTTCTTACCTGCTATTTCTCTAGACGAGGCCAACCGTCTTCGATTGCTTTCGTCGTCCTGGCGTCATGGTTTAGTTCTTCCTGCCTCGTGGGTCTGATGTTTTTCCTCCCCTGTCAAAGTCCCTCTTTGACTTAGGTTTTTCTTTTTCTTTTCGTGTATTTAGATCTCCATCTTTGACATTGTCTTTACTCTTTCTTTCATTTGCAGATGCCATTCACTCGTTCATTCTTTAACATTATCCTTTTCTTCTTTTACCTTCTGATTATTCATTGACGTTCTTTCTTTCTTTCTTTCTTTCAAGTAGCTATTGATTATTCTCTCATTATATATTGTGAGCGTCAGTTTTCTTTCTTTTTACTTTCTTTCCATCTTTCTTTCTTTCTTTCTTTCTTTCTTTCTTTCTTTCCTTCCTTTCTTGCTTGTTTGCTTCCTTCCTTCATTCTTTATTTCTATTATTCTCACCTTTTATATTGTTGACGTTCTTTCTTTCTTTCTTTCTTTCTTTCTTTCAAGTAGCTATTGATTATTCTCTCATTATATATTGTGAGCGTCAGTTTTCTTTCTTTTTACTTTCTTTCCATCTTTCTTTCTTTCTTTCTTTCTTTCTTTCTTTCTTTCTTTCTTTCCTTCCTTTCTTGCTTGTTTGCTTCCTTCCTTCATTCTTTATTTCTATTATTCTCACCTTTTATATTGTTGACGTTCTTTCTTTCTTTCTTTCTTTCTTTCTTTCTTTCTTTCTTTCTTTCAAGTAGCTATTGATTATTCTCTCATTATATATTGTGAGCGTCAGTTTTCTTTCTTTTTACTTTCTTTCCATCTTTCTTTCTTTCTTTCTTTCTTTCCTTCCTTTCTTGCTTGTTTGCTTCCTTCCTTCATTCTTTATTTCTATTATTCTCACCTTTTATATTGTTGACGTTCTTTCTTTCTTTCTTTCTTTCTTTCTTTCTTTCTTTCAAGTAGCTATTGATTATTCTCTCATTATATATTGTGAGCGTCAGTTTTCTTTCTTTTTACTTTCTTTCCATCTTTCTTTCTTTCTTTCTTTCTTTCTTTCTTTCTTTCTTTCTTTCCTTCCTTTCTTGCTTGTTTGCTTCCTTCCTTCATTCTTTATTTCTATTATTCTCACCTTTTATATTGTTGACGTTCTTTCTTTCTTTCTTTCTTTCTTTCTTTCTTTCTTTCTTTCTTTCAAGTAGCTATTGATTATTCTCTCATTATATATTGTGAGCGTCAGTTTTCTTTCTTTTTACTTTCTTTCCATCTTTCTTTCTTTCTTTCTTTCTTTCTTTCTTTCTTTCTTTCCTTCCTTTCTTGCTTGTTTGCTTCCTTCCTTCATTCTTTATTTCTATTATTCTCACCTTTTATATTGTTGACGTTCTTTCTTTCTTTCTTTCTTTCTTTCTTTCTTTCAAGTAGCTATTGATTATTCTCTCATTATATATTGTGAGCGTCAGTTTTCTTTCTTTTTACTTTCTTTCCATCTTTCTTTCTTTCTTTCTTTCTTTCTTTCTTTCTTTCTTTCTTTCCTTCCTTTCTTGCTTGTTTGCTTCCTTCCTTCATTCTTTATTTCTATTATTCTCACCTTTTATATTGTTGACGTTCTTTCTTTCTTTCTTTCTTTCTTTCTTTCTTTCTTTCTTTCAAGTAGCTATTGATTATTCTCTCATTATATATTGTGAGCGTCAGTTTTCTTTCTTTTTACTTTCTTTCCATCTTTCTTTCTTTCTTTCTTTCTTTCTTTCTTTCTTTCTTTCCTTCCTTTCTTGCTTGTTTGCTTCCTTCCTTCATTCTTTATTTCTATTATTCTCACCTTTTATATTGTTGACGTTCTTTCTTTCTTTCTTTCTTTCTTTCTTTCTTTCTTTCAAGTAGCTATTGATTATTCTCTCATTATATATTGTGAGCGTCAGTTTTCTTTCTTTTTACTTTCTTTCCATCTTTCTTTCTTTCTTTCTTTCTTTCTTTCTTTCTTTCTTTCTTTCCTTCCTTTCTTGCTTGTTTGCTTCCTTCCTTCATTCTTTATTTCTATTATTCTCACCTTTTATATTGTTGACGTTCTTTCTTTCTTTCTTTCTTTCTTTCTTTCTTTCTTTCTTTCTTTAATTTAATAATTATTTTTTTTTGATATTGTAGGCGACCTTTCTTTCTTTTTACGTTCTTTCTTTCCTTCCTTGTTCTTTGTTATTTCTTTTCTTTCTTTCCTTCTTCCTTCTTTTCTTTCTTTCTTTCTATTAATTATTGACAATTCTCTCTTTTCATATTTTTTTTCCTTCTCATCTTTCTTTCTATTACCTATTGATTTTTTCCCTATTTCTGAGATGAGAAATTGTAATTATTTACATTATTTACCTTGTTCGGATTGTTCCAATCACCTGAAGAAGGCCGGAGCGTACAACGGCCGAAACGCCGTGAATATGACAAAAAAAAAAAGAAAAGAAAAAAGAAAATTAGGACAACTGTCCTAACAATGTAAATAGTGTAAATACTTATTGATCATTCTCCCTTTTATATCTTGAGGCTCTTTCTTTCTTTTTCTTTCTTTCTTTCTTTCTTTATTTATTTATCTTTCTTTCTTTTTTTCTTTCTTTCTTTCTTTCTTTCTTTCTTTATATTAACTATTGATTATTTTCTCTTTTGATATTGTTGGCGTCTTTCTGTCTTTCTTTTTCTTTCTTTCTTTCTTTCTTTCTTTCTCTCTGTCTGTCTTTCTTTCTTTCTTTCTTTCTTTCTTTCTTTCTTTCTTTCTTTCTTTCTTATATCCCCCTTTAAGCATTTTCTTTTTATTTAAAAAAAAAAAAGGTCAGTCAGCCTCATCAGTGCAGCTCGTCCCATTTGCAGCGTGTGCTTACAACATGACGTCATCAATAAAATGACGTTATCTTAAATCCCTTGAGGAGGAGAAGGAGGGAGAGGAGGAAGATGATGACGATGAGGAGGAGGAGGCCGAGGAGGAGGAGGAGAAATCTTTCGCTCTGATTCAGACTGGAAATACTATTATTCAAAGACAAAGAAATGGGCGTTTGAAGTAAAAAACGACAGAGAAAGAAATTAAGACTGTAAGCGAGAAGGGAGAAAGAGAGAGGTAAAGAGAAAGCAGGAAGGGATATATAGAGAAAGGGAGAGGGAGAAAGAGGGAGAAAGAGGGAAAGAGAAACATAGAGGGTGGGGAAAATAAATGGGAAACAAAACAGAAACCCGACGCAAAAAAAGAGAGAAAAAAAAATACCTCAAAGATTTTATTAATAATTAATTCTGAAATGAAAATCGGTTTGGTGTTATTTTTTTATTATTATTCAAAAGAACTGAAAATATTTTATACACAACTTCCCGAAGAAGCGACACATTTTTGGCATCAGTTTTGCGTGTTTAAATTTGGCTCACAAAAACAAAACTAAAATTTCTATTTTTATATACCATGTCCTTTCAGGACATGGGTGATCATGGTTCTCCACAACCTCCTTACTTGTTCGAAACAACGTTTGTCCTATATTCTACAAACCATTGTTGGGTACTTTACTCGATGATACCTACTGATTCTCTTGAATTCAATATGTCCTGTCCGTTCTGGGTAAGACGATAAACTATATCCACGTCCTGGGTATGACGATAAATTACATCCACGTCCTGGGTAAGACGATAAACTACGTCCAACAGCAAGGCCTCTGATCAGGAGGTTTTGAGGAGTGTGGAACCACCTCTTAATTGCTGGTGTTCCCAGGTTCACCCTTACCTGGAGTGGTTAGCTATGGGCAAATAGTTAAACCCCAAACTGCGGTCAAAACACTATGAAAGTATGAAAAATAGGTTTTAATACCAGAAATACTTTGTAAAAAAATATTACCAACAATACATTATTACCAACAATACATTTTTGAAGAAAAATATGAACAGAAATAGATTTTTGAAGGAAAAAAAATATTACCAGCAATACATTTTTGAAAAAAAAATATTACCAGCAATAAAAATTTTGTCGGTATTAAATAACCGATATGCCGTAAAACAAAACAAACCAAAATATGTCATGTGAGTGTTAAGTTTTCCAAACCTACTTTCCCAATTATGTGCCATAGAAACAATAATTATCATTTTCAATTATCGTTTTGGTTTCATTTTTTTAGGATATTCGGCAAGAAAGGCGATAAGGCAAGGGATTACTGATGGTGTAAACACCTGAGAAGAATTATTATTGAGGAGAGAGGACAATAACAGAACAGAACACAAGGAGACAGAAGATGATGATGATTAAAGTTGCATTTGATTGTTTAAAGTAGCGTAGTTCACAGGAAAGCAAGAAACAGAAACAGAGTTGAATTGGTGAGAAATGAAAAAGAAGAAAACAGTAATTACTGTTACATCTGGTTTACACGAGAATAAAGATGGTAGACCAGGCTCGGATTACACGATAATCGAAGAGGTAGACGACATCCGGATTACACGAGAATCCAAATGGTAGATATAGGTCCGGATTACGCTAGAAATGAAAATGTAGACTAGGTTTCAGATTACACGAGAATGCAAATGTTAGATAAAGGTTCAGATTACACTAGATTTGAAAATGTAAACTATGTCTAGATTACATGAGAATCAAAACGGCAGGCTACGTCCAGATTTCACGAGAATGCAAATGGTAGATACAGGTCCGGATTACGCTAGAAATGTAAATGAATACTAGATTTTAGATTACATGAGAATCGAAAAGATAAACTACCATTTGATTGCACGAGAATCAGAAACTTAGAGTAGGTCCTGATTACACGATAATCAATAAGTTAGACTAAGTTGAGATTACACAGGAATCGAAAAGTTAGATTACGCTTGGATTACACGAGAATCCAAATGATATATATAGGCTCGGATAAAACTAGAACTGAAAAGGTAGATTACACGAAAACAAAAAAGATAAACTAGATGAGGATTAAGCGCGAATAGAAAAAAATTGTTACACTAGGTACAGATTACACGATAAACAAAATAGTAGACTAAATTTAACTCAAAATATAAAAAGGAAACCGAATATACACAAGGCTACAAAATGCAACTAAAACCGAATGACATCCCCACCCTTATAATATAACAACTGATAAAAGAATTTGTTTGCACAATGTTGTGCTGTTCGATAAAAGTGACTCACCTTATCCTTTGAATTTAGCTCAACTTTCGTTTCATCGGAGAAGAGAACATTCTTCCTGTCTTCTACGGTGAAGTTTTTGTAATTGTGTGCCCATTCAAGTCTCTTGGCTTTGTTGACTTTACTTATTAGCGGCTTAAACCTTCGTGTACAAGATTTGTAGCCCTGTTCTAACAGCCACCGATGGACTGTTGAAGAGGCAAGACTAACACTTTGATCTTTGCTTAGACTGGCTGCAATTTCTTGGCTAGTTAAGGTCCTATTCTTCGCAACTTCTCTCTTGATTACCCTGCCAGTTCTATCATCAATCTTTTTCTTTCATCCCCTTGTTTTCTTCCTTGGAGCAGGAGTGGAATCATTATGTGCCCTAAGCACTCGAGAGACAGTTGATTGCGAGGTTATAGCAATTTCTGCAATTTCTCTCGTAGACTTGCCTGCTTTGAGAGGGCAATAATAGGTGCTTTAAGTGGTTCTGATGCGTGTTTGTTACCTTTCATCTGTTTAGTGACTTGAGTGGCTATTTCAAGCTGTTTTTATACTGTATGAGGCTTTCTGGAATATTCTAGAATACTCCAGATTTAATTTAGGCTGTTCTAGAATTCTCTAGAATATTGTAAAAAATAGTGTATTGTAAAATAGTTTTCAATATTTTGTCAAAAGCTCTTTAAATCTCCCAGTGTAATCATTAAAATGCGATAACCGAGTCACTTTTTTTTGCACAGAGTTTTTTCCTGAATCTCATTTATATCCAAATTTATAATTATGAATAGAATACCTTAGGGTGAATAAACTTTTTTCCTAGGTGGTCGGGAAGGGGTCTTTATATTAGTAAGATTCAAAATTATTTTAACCCCAAAAACAATAAACAAAATTATTTTTAGTAAAAAAAAAAAAAAAAAAATAAGGTGAGTCACTTTTATTAAACAACACTGTAAACACAAAAATTTTAAAACTACCCCATTCGGCGTGAATTGACACTTTTGGTTGGAGTGCTGGTAAAATAACCCATCTAAATCTAAAATCTTTCACGGAATGTCTATTTTAAGCCCTGCCGACATGACAAGACAAGACAGCGAATAAATATACTGATATACACTCTTGTGCAAATTAATTGAAAGAAAACGAATAATTCCGTTATTATTTACTCTTTTTTTTTCGTATTTTCCAAAGAAACTTCACCCAGTGCCCATATTAGTGCGTCGTATGTCCATTCCACGGAGTCGTTACTTGCAAATTGACCACAGATTCTCGATTGGAATTAAATCAGGAGTGATACCTGGTATAGTACTTTGATTTGCTTACTGGTCAGACTTGACAGTGTTCTCGGCCAGCGCTACAACTTTAAATCCTTTTATTTGTTGTCGTCCCACTTCAAGAGATTGTTGTTTGGAATAAAATTCAGATAAAAAGCATCTACAACATGTATGAAATAAACTAAATATTATGAAATAATAATAATAACTTCCATAGCATCCATAGCCAGTTGGTCGATCAGAAAAAGCGTTCAATTAGAATGGAGCAAAAACAGCATCATGTTTAGATATAACAGAGTCTATCTTCAGCATTTACATTAGTCGGACTATTGTCCTCATCTTTTTCGCCATATTTGTCACAACGTTTCGGCCGTTGTACGCTCCGGCCTTCTTCAGGTGGTTGGGATTTCGAACTGAACCCTTTATTTCGATCACTGGGGTAGACTGTTCTAGTTCCACGTGCCATGTTTGGTTAAGGCAGTGGAGAACTTTCAGAGGGAAATTAGCAGGAGATAACTGATAACTGACATCCATCAAACATGGCACATGGAACTAGAACAGTCTACCCCAGTGATCGAAATAAAGGGTTCAGTTCGAAATTTCAACCACCTGAAGAAGGCTGGAGCGTACAACGGCCGAAACGTTGTGACAAATATGGCGACAAAGATGAGGACAATAGTCCGACTAATGTAAATACAGTACATAGTACCTCATCTCAGAAATATAGACAGACTCCAGAGTCTATCTTCTTCAATTACTTTAAAGTACTTTCATTAAAAAAAAAATTTTTAATTAATGTAATTACTAATATAACAGAAGTAGTCTGTATTTATTCAATCGAAGTTATCCGAGGACATGAAGGGGTAAAACAAATCAAAAGCCTGTCATGAGTGAATAGGTCAGTATCTACATTGGAAGATCTTCTGTTACTAAGGATTACAAACAGCTGCAAACTGGTATGAACATCATCCTGTATCTGTAATTGAGTGACCAGATGTTATCCTCCTCTGGGACTTTCCTATCAATACGGATCGAACTATAGAAGCAAATCGACCAGACATTATTATCAAAGACAGAAAAGAAAAAAGTTTGTACATTCACTGACATGAGCGTGCCAAGTGACAAAAACATCTATACGAAGACCTGGAGTTGAAAATAGAAAAAATATGGAACTTGAAAACTAAAAGAATTCCTATTGTGACTGGAGCTCTGTGTCTGATAAAGAAAGGAACTCAACAACAAATCAACAAAATCCCTGGTGCACAATCTATCCAGTAAATAAAAACTATTTCTAACATGCACACTTCGATATTTAAGGGTTTTTTTTAATCAATAGCTGTTTTTTGTTTAATTAAGTGAAAGCAACAAATATTTACATCCTTCGCTTGTCCTAAATCTTTACTTATGGCCCGTTATATGGTTATATAACAAATGCAATTTAAATCGATTTTTTTAAAATAATAATAACTACTAGGGAAATCCAGGCAGATCGACCAGACATAATTTTGAAAAATCATGTTGAAAATACATGTCAGCTAACAAAAATTAATCTTTGAAAACGCTTGAGAAAGAATTACAAAGGATCTCCAGATAGAATTTGGCATAATATGGCATTTCAAGATAACACGATTACCTCTTGTCAATGGGACTCTAAGAATTATATCAGTAGGTGCAAAAAAATGAGGAACAATTTTCTGTTAACCGCAAACGATATCACTACTCAGTCGTACTTGTTCTAGTGAGTTTGGAAAAAAAAACGCCCCCAAAATCAAGAGAGTGTATATACGTCTTAATGTTAAACGCTGTAAACAGAAAGATTTAGTTCTTATCAATGCTCAAGGGAAAACAACTGCTACACCTAGTTATCTATCTATCTATCTATCTATCTATCTATATATCTATCTATCTATCTATCTATCTATCTCAATCTTTTCAGTATCTATGTATCTATCTATTCCTTATTAAATCAACTTCAGTCAGCCAGTTATGTGCCATGCGTGATACACACTTACGCAATCATGCATTTTTCGATAAGTGTCTGACGAGGCAATTTTTTTCCCGCGGTAGGTTGCCATTTCTTTCTGCGCTAGATCAGCTACCATCCAAGGCTATAGAACCAGGTCTGTCCTGCTATTTACCCATAGCCGGGGGGTGGAGAAGAGGATCCATAACTTTCCCAAGGGTATTAACACGTAAGTGAATATAATGGATTCGACTGGAATTCGAACTCGACTCTCTGATTTCTCAATCCAAGCTGCTATCCATTACTCCACCAGTACCATTTTTGACTTCCATCAGTATGGCTGATGCTAACCTCCAAGGCGAGTAACTTATTGCACCTTCTCTTTGAATTAGATTATATTGAATGAATATGCTTGGTCTGCAAATATGTCTGCTGTGTCGTGCTAGACAATCCTTTTCTTCAGAATCTATCTTGCATCGTTATAAGTCCACCCTTCGTCCGTGTATTAAATATTGCTGCTACATCTGGACTTTTCCTTCTGCTACGTATCTCATGATTCTCGAAATCCGAAAAAAGACATGCTATCGGTCTTAACCTGGCATCTCGAATTCAATCTCTTTCCCTTTTCCTATAACCATTTTCATGAATTGAAGCTCAGTACTTGATTGGCAGTTAGGTTTTGT
>OZ038508.1:25034842-25059842 GCA_964036315.1 Acanthosepion esculentum | reverse complement strand
CAGACCGCCCAACTCCCGGAATAGTTTGTCTCGTTGTCTTGGGAATTCTGGCGATTTCAAACATTCATAATCCCGGCGAGAAATATTGTTGATAATGGCCAGTCTAGCTTTAATGTTCGTTGGCCGGAATGATTATCATGAATTATGACTGCTGGACAAACACGGCCGGAGATCGGACCGCCTGATACCTATTGTCATTGACATTAGTATCATTGGTCAGCTATGACTAAACCGAGCGGTCAGTGAACAACTCCGGCGATGACTAATAAGGCTGAAACATAGTCCATCAATACATCCCACTCCTTCCATACGTCTGAAAATGACCAATTGGAAACGAACGGCCAATGGTTAGCCTGGATAGATGTACCAGTGTCTATTTAACCCATGCCCTACAAGACAGATACTTTGTTTAGATTAGTGATTGCTTTGAAAAACAGTAATAAATCGAATTGGTCACCGTTACCTAAATATTCTTAAGCAAGGGCGATAATTATGTCTGGATAGACGGTGTGCGCATGACGGTAGGAATCATAATTCAATCGAAAGGAGGTTCGTTTGCCGAAATTGAGGGCATTTCCTTCTTGTCTCTTTATTTCATGTTTCGGGATAATTCATGTTTAATAATTTTGACCAGGTTTTTCGGAATCGCAAACTGATCAAGAAATGGCCTCGGGTATGTCAGGGAGGTTGTTTTCTCTAGAGAACAAAGAGGCTTTACAAATAATTAGTGCCGAGTTTCACCTCCTACGTTCAAAATCAATTCCTTGGGGTATATTATTTGACTAATTCCTCGTTTATCCACTCTCAGTGCCTGTCAATGTCGATCTGTCTGTTTCATGTAAAAGCTTGGACTGCATTCAAAAGAGAAATTCTTGCTAAGAGATGTCTTTAAAATTATATATATATACATATATATATATATATATATATATATATATATATATATATATATATATATATATATATATGTATATATATATATATATATATATATATATATATATATATATATATATATATATTTATATTTAATTGTGTATTTGGGCAATAATCCCTCTTTTATACAGGTTTAATTAAAGACGTCTATCAAGGTCGTGTGATTAAGCTTTTTATTTATTTTTTTTTGTGTTCGTATGATATATTTTTCTTTTTTGAACATGAAGTGTGTGAAAATTGTCCGAGTGTTCTGTATATCCTAGCACTTTCTTTTAGCCATTATTAAGGGTTATTTTTTGTTTCATTTTTAACTGATTGTGTATTTTTTTTCTTTATGTTTCTTGAGCAGTGTTTCTTAACCTTTTTAAGCAACGGCACACCCCGAGTGAATATCACGGCACACGAAGAACATTTTTAGACGCTGTTCATTTAAATGTTATGAAATAAAACTATAGATTTAAAAAATAAAATACACACGCAAATCAGAACTTATTTATTTCAATGTATCTATTCGGCTATTTGTGAACCTTATTCAGTGTGAAACCTGTGAATGGTAATTTTTGGACAATTTCTTCAATGTTTGGTCGAATGTGTGATAAGCAGATCCTCATTTTTTCTTCAGGTGAGCGTAGTCTTTCACTTCTTTTCCTTTTGATGTGATGGAGGGTTGAGTAGAAAATTGCAATAAATCTGATAAATCCTTTTTAGCTAATATGAGATAAAAAGTTGAATACTTATTCATTTATTCAAATACTAATGCTGTACCATTACTACTCATATATATATATATATATATATATATATATATATATATATATATATATATATATATATATATATAAACACACAGATATATATATATATACACACGCACATATATATATTGTATATATATATATATATATATACATATTGTATATATATATATATACACATATATATATATTGTATATATATATATATATATATATATATATATATATATATATATATATATATATATAGACTCCAAAATTCGCTTGACGAGGAAATGGAACTAATGTCTTTGGTTTAATAACAAAATTAAATTCAGGGGCTTTAGCTTCCATTTCTGAAACATGGTATCACTGTGTAGCGAAAAAAACATATTTTAAATCAATTAATTTATAATATTAATGCTCTGTAAATTTACATTGAGCACTATTGTGTAAAAATAAAAATATCTATAAGAACACCAGATTTTATATCTTACTGTTCTTTCTTTTTATTTATATATACATACATACATATATATATATATATATATATATATATATATATATATATATATATAATAGCTAGCTACTCGTATTCGAGGATACCCGTTTAGCCAAGCCCAAATTCAGACATTTATGTTTATTCAACACCCACAGAGCCCAAGCGTAATTTATACTGCAACTATGCTGAGCAGACCTTAGTTACAGTTTCGTGTTATCTAGCGTGATCAACTTGACTTGTGGCTTACCCGTCAACCCAGTTTGAACGAGGCTTACCCGTCTACCTAATTTTCACACGCAAAGGTGTGATTTGTTGCATGCTGGGATATATATATATATATATATATATATATATATATATATATATATATATATATATATATATATATATATATATATGATGAAATGTATAAAGTCTGACAATTGTTTTAAGACATTTTTATGTTTATACATTCTTTTTATAGATACAAGTATATTTATTTAATAAATTATTATAAATGTTGTTTAATAGTGTTTATTATAAAACAGAGCATTTACTTAAATATTTGTATCTATAAAAAGAATGTATAAACACGAAAATATCATAATATATATATATATGAAACAGTCGGTCGCCTCAATGTTCACTTTTATATTTATGTTTATTTATATTTATATTTACATAATTGTTCTATCTCGGATATTGAGCACTTTATCCCATAAATATAGCACACCTTAATACTATATTTCTTCATCTCTCTCTCTCTCTCTCGCTCTCTCTCTCTCTCTCTCTCTCTCTCTATATATATATATATATATATATATATATATATATATAATAATCTTGTAAATATAAGTAATTATACTCGTCTGGAAAAACCTTAGGTATTTTGGTTTGTAAATGAATAAACAAATACCCATGGAAAAAAAAGTAATAAAAAAGAAAGAACTAAGAACATGTACTTCAGGCGAAAGCAATTGTCCAGAATCCAAGTTAAGAGTTCAAATATATATATATACATACATACATATATATATATGTGTGTGTATATATATGATTTTTATTTATTAATCCGTGCTGTGGCCTTGTTAGGGCCAGAAAAAAGACACAAGAGAGGAATTGAGTTAAACAAATATATTAACAGAAACAGTAATACAAACATATACAAACGAGAGTGTTTCAGTAAGAATGTTCGGCCCAACTCTCAGAGCTGACTGCTGGAAACTTGCCTCACCAAAAGGCAGTACCTGCTCCTATTTATAGCTGGGAAAGTCCATGCATGCGTGGGTAAATTACCATAACAATACGACAGATTTGTTATGTGGGTAGGACTGCACATGCGCACGAACGAAGAGTGCTAAGAATTTTAGAATTTTTAAAGCTAGCCGAGTTCATTTTAGTGTCTTTTTCTGCTTTTTTTTCATCACTTTTGTAAGTAGGTATTACACACTGTGATATTATAAGATCTGCCATTAATGCACTCTCTAGTCATTTACATCGTAGTGAATTATTTTCTTCTTCGATCATGGTAGCATTATTTATGTCAAAGTTGTAGTCAGTATCGGTACGGTGGGCAACCAATGCATTTAATGTATTATTTTGTAAAATGTTCATCTTGCGTTCATATAATATTTTATTTAAATTCCTTGAGGTTTCTCCTATGCATTTTTTTTGTGACAGTGGACGGAGTAAATTCCTCCTTAGCTTATGGTTTTTGCTTATTGTTTTGTTTAGTATTCACTAAATCTTTTATTGTTCTGGATATACTTTTTATGTTGAGTTTAGATAGATTCTTTTCGATTGTAGATGTGCTAGAATTAGTATGTGGGATAATACATTTTTTCATTCATTGTTTCTCAGGAGGGGCCTTTTTATTTTTGAATATATTGTGGGCCTTTTTTCTCGAATTGAATATAAAATAATTAGAATACTGAAGAAGTTTTAAAGTGTTTTTTTTATGTATTTCTCCTCTTCGTGTAAATAATGTATTTCTCCTCTTCGTGTAAATAATCCGGGCTGCATATTTTTAGTGCTCTTAGGTAGAATTTGATGATTATGCCGGATTTTATTTGTTGTTATGATGTAAATAGAAATTTATTATGTCGTTTTATACGTGGATTTCCGGTGAATATCGAGCTTTAAACTGTCGTTAATACAGTATATCTTGATATCTAGGAAGGGGAAGTAATTCTAAAATTCGCAACATCTCTCTGTCTTGCACATGTGCAGTCCTACAGACATAACAAAATTAATCAGACAAAGTCTTGAATGATAAAATGCGTAACAAGTAAACTTTTTCCACTTTGTCAGAAAATGTTCCCAAAAATTGTTCTTCATATATATATATATATATATATATATATATATATATATATATATATATATATATATATACATATTCGATATCGCATATATATATATATATATATATATATACGATATCGAAAAAATATATATGAAGAACAATATTGGGAACATATATATATATATGTATATATATATATATATATATATATATATATATATATATATATATATAACCTGCGGAGGGTCGTTTGGGGACCTTGTGGCATTCGCTGCACCAGGTCCCTGTATTCGTCCCTCCAAAACGTGTGGATGGCCCTGCACAAAGCCTTCACCATTATAATCAAATCTCATGTGTCGGTGTCGAGCTTTCAGTTTCTAGCAACTGATCTGCCTGACCCTCATACTCGAATTCGACGGGAGAGTTGATCATATATATATATATATATATATATATATATATATATATATATATATATATATATAGAGAGAGAGAGAGAGAGAGAGAGAGAGAGAGAGAGAGAGAGAGTGAGAGAGAGACTTAATACATATGTATAATTAAGATATATATATATATATATAACTAAAGAGCCAGGCAAACCTACCTAGGTTTCACCTACGCGGATCGTCAGCGTACCCTGACGATACGCGGAGGTGAAACCGAGGTAGGTTTGCCTGGCTCTTTAGGTTCATAGTTAGATTTGCTCTACTTAGCGTATTGAGCACTTTGCTTAGTTACTTTTGCTTTACTCGTGTTGGAGGTTTTTTTCTTTGAACTCTGAGCTTGGATTCTGGACGATTGTTTTCGCCTCAATTACATGTTCTTAGTTCTTTCTTTTTTTATTCCTTATTTTTCCTTGGGTATTGGTTTGTTCATTTACAAGCCAAAACACCTAAGGTTTTTCCAGACGAGTATATTTACTCATATGTATATATATATATATATATATATATATATATATATATATATATATATATATATATATATGTGTGTGTGTGTATATTATACGAAATCGATTAAATCCGACAGATTATTCAATTTATTTGTTTAAACGTTATTTTTAAATCGATACTCATATTAGAGTAGATAGTCTGTTTTTATTTATTTATTAAACACTAAATTTCTTTATTTAAATCTTACCGCCTGAATATTCGAGAAATCTTGTTATAAAAAAAGCGTCATCCGGCAGGACTCGAACCTGCGCCCCCTAGGGGAAACAGTCATTACATCTGACGTGCCTTAGGCCAACTCAGACACGTAGATCCTCTTGGTCAAACAAGTTCAGGAATTCAGCCAACATTACTCAGCTACTAACAGAATAGGGAACACACACACACACACACATATACACACACACACACACACACACATATATATATATATATATATATATATATATATATATATATATATACAGGGTGTCCATAAAGTTCGTGTGCACTTTAAAAAAATTATAACTTTATTTTTATTTGCGATAGAAATAATTTGTAAAAAGGATTAGAAAGAAGTAAATCTATATTTTTTAAGGTTTTATTGAAATTTTATTTAAGTTTCTACATGTCCTCCACCATTAGCAATACAAAGGGTAATACGATTTTGCAGTTCATGGAAAACACTTGCCAACTGATTTACAGTAATGCCTGAAATCGCATTAGTTATTTTAGCTATACTTAAAACTAGGTACATTAAACTTTATAACATATTTTACAGATTAATTCTATCGCAAATACAAATAAAGTTATAAATTTTTTAAAGTGAACACCCTGTATATATATATATATATATATATATATATATATATATATATATATATATATATATATATATATATATATATATATATATATATATATCCAAGTACTGAGTTGGTATAGATGTAATAGAATGCCGATAACCAAAAACACTGTTCTTAAAAGAGAGCTTAATAGCGAGACTAGCAAATAATATTTATTCAAAAATTATATCATAAGCATGTTATAACATCACTACAAAAATAGCCATTTTGATAAAAATTAAAATTACAATTTTCAAATTCTAGAATTGAAATTCGTAATTTCAATTTTTAATTTTACAGTGAAATTAAAAGTCCAATAATGATACCGATTCCTAATGTCACGTTATTTTAAATTATCATATATTTGTATTATGATTGGTCATCATTGGTTACGTAACAATGAAGGGGTTTGTTTGTTTTTTGCACTCTTAAAAAAACGTTTATTTTCCATTCAACATCATCACTTGATAAAACAACAGAAGTGTCAAAACAGAATTGCAACTTTTGTAGTGATCTTATAACATGCATATATTGAATATATATATATATATATATATATATATATATATATATATATATATATATATATATATATATACAAGGTGGCCCAAAAGTTACTGATCCTTTTAAATCTTTAATAACTTTTATAATTCTCAAGTTATACTTACAAAATTTCAGCAGTAGATAAAATGATACATCCGAGATTATCGGCAATATAAATTGTAAGGGGGAAACTCCCATTTGTTGCAACCTTCTCCTGGTTAAAAGACATGGATTTTCTTCCAGGCTTCGCTCCAATTCTCGTTGATTCTTAACAGTACTTGCCGTACAAGGCCTTCCAGACTTGGGAGATCACAAACTGCACCCTGCTCCTGAAAACGTCTAACTATTCCGCGAATCGTGTTTTTGCTCGGGGCTTCTCTGGTATTGAAATGTCGACGGTAAGTAAGCTGCGTTTCCGAAATTGACCCATTGGACTCAAAGTACCACTGCACAATGAGGGTTCGCTCCTCGGTGCTATATCTGCTCATGGTGACGTCGGAAGGGCAGTTCTAAATGCTCTGAAAAAAATAAAAGAAAAATATTCAGAAATAAAATAGTTATGAATTTTTTTCATGGGTCAGGTACCATTTGGGTCATATATATATACAAAGAAATAATCACGCATAGAATCAATCAGCAATATTAATGCGATTATTGGCGATATCACATCGCTAGTAGAATATTTTAAAATACTGTTAATCCATAGAATGATGTGATCCTCATCCATAAAACTGTTGTCAGTTGTTTCCAGTTTATATTTTTTAAATGCGAGTACTTTCGAATAATCCTTTATTCATCCTCAGGCATATTTTTCCATTAAAATTAAGACTTACAGACGAAAGATGTTTTTATTATGAATGTGCCATTATCGACGGTTGTATACAATATCGGAACGTGCGAAGTCGCAAGGCTAGGTTTTTCAAATTTTAAGTGAGAATTTTTTATTTGAATTTTTTGTGATGTGGTAAATCCACGTATTCTATTTTTACAAGTGTTTTCAGTTAATATGTCATGAACTAAGTATAAAGTTCAATTAATTTAGTGTAATGCCTCAGTAGTTCTTTTAGGAATTTTGTTTTGTACTGCGGATCAATAGTTATTTATAAACATAAAACATTAGGCAGCATGTATTTTATATACAAAGATATATATATATATATATATATATATATATATATATATATATATATATATATATATATATATATATATATACGAGGGTCATTCAATAAATAAGCTGAATTTTTCGGTATAAGGACTTCTAATACAAATAGAAGCTTACTCTTTTTAATTTTTTTTTGTTTTACTTCTTTTTCACATGGATTTAATTTATTTTGCAGATTAAAAAAAAACTTTGAGAGTTTTGGCGATTAACAAAGATGGCCGACCAAGAAGCATGCTCCAGGATTGAACAGCGGTCAGTTATCAAGTTTTTTGTTGCTGAAGGGTGCAAACCAGTTGAAATTCATAGGAGAATGTCAACTGTGTATGGTGCCACATGTTTCAGCCAAAAAATGTCTACAAGTGGACTAAATTGTTTAAAGAAGGACGGAGCAGTGTTGAGGATGAAGACAGGCCTGGGAGGCCTACAGAAGTGAGGTCTCCTGAGGTGATCGAATCAGTCAATGACCTCATTCAGTCTGACAGAAGGGTGACAGTGGGTGACATTGCAAGGACTTTGAGCTTATCTGTTGGGACAGACACAGGGGTCATCAGTCAGAAGGAGTCATCTTGCATCATGACAACGCAAGGCCTCACACAGCAGCCCAAACGGTGCAGACCATCAACGAGCTGGGCTGGGAACTGCTCCCTCATCCCCCTTACAGCCCAGACCTTGCGCCTTCAGACTTTCACCTGTTTGGTCCCTTGAAAGCGTTCACGAGAGGCACGAAGTTTAAAAGTGACGATGAAGTCAAAAGTGTTGTGAGCGACTGGCTGAGACATCAGTCCAAAGATTTTTACGCTGAGGGAATACGGAAGCTTGTGCAAACATGGGAAAAGTGTGTGACAGTGCTGGGAGACTACGTTGAAAAAAAAGTAACCTTCTATCTGTATTAGAAGTCCTTATATCGAAAAATTCACCTTATTTATTGAATGACCCTCGTATATATATATATATATATATATATATATATATATATATATATATATATATATATATATATATATAGGTAACTATACTCGTGTCGAAAAACCTCCGAATTCTTGATTTAACAATAGCCAAATCAATCACGAAGGGAAAAAAGGTTTTAAAAAAGAAAGAGCCAGGAACATGAAAGTCTGTCGAAAATAATTGCACAGATACAGGTTCAAGGCCCAAAGAAAAAAATCCGATACGAGTAAACAACTAACTAAAGAGCTCGATACAAACGTAGAGCAAACCTGACGATCTGCCTAAGTGAAACCTTGGTAGGTTTGTCTGGCTCATTAGGTTTGACTATATATATATATATATATATATATATATATATATATATATATATATATTCCCTATTCTGTTAGTAACATTCGCTGAATTCCTGGTCACTGTCCCTGTCATTTTTTATAGTTAATGGACTCCTATCTTTTTCTATGTGCCATGTCGATCATGGCCCTCTACGATTTCCTGTTCTTTTTTTTCTGGCTTTTACATAATTTACTAAGAGCTGTTGCTCTAAGTAAAGTTTCTTTTTTTTCGTTATCTCTCCTAGTCCCCGTTCTGCCAACCATTTAAGCAATCTCATTCCGTGGATTATTCACTGCTCGCCTCTGTCCCCCTTCCCTTCAGTATGACTTGTCAGTTTCGAATTAGTAAAATCAATTCCGATACACTTTATAATGAAAATAGAAACTGGTACAAAATAACAATATATATCAACTCTAATTTTTCATACTCCACATCATTTCCTGTAAAAATCAAATGTAAATCATTTTACAGCAAAATATCTTACCAAATAATTTACTGTAAAATATATTACAGATCATTTTCTATAGAAAAATGTATTGCAAATTATTTTACTATAAAAACGTATTCCAAACTATTTTTGTACACAAAATCATTGCACATTACTTTACTCTAAAAATGCATTGCGAATTGAGATGATAATGTAATGTAAATTAGTATACTATAAAATGAATTGCAAATAACTTACTGTAAAAACATATTACAAACCATTTTACGATAAAAATTTATTGCAAATCAATTTACTGAAAAAATGTAAAAAAATAATATTGCTATAAAATCTATGACAACAATTTTAGCATAAAATCCTTTTCAAATTATTTTAGTATGTAAACGTATTCTAAATCATTTTATTATAGAAATGTATTTCAGATCAACTTACTATAAAATACATTGAAAATGAGTTTTCTATAAAAAAAAGCTACGACAATACATTTTAGCATAAAATATATTCCGAATCATTTTACTATAAAAATATATTGTGAATCATTTTATTATAAAGATGTATTGTAATTCATGTTATTATAAAAATGTACTGTGAAACATCTTGTGAAAATGTATTACGAATCATTTTATTTTAAAAATGTATTACGAATCATTTGATTTTAAAAATGTATTACGAATCATTTTAGTTTAAAAATGTATTACGAATCATTTTAAGAATGTATTACGAATCATCTTGTAAAAATCCATTGTGAATCATCTTATTATAAAATGTATTTTGAATTATCTTACTATAAAAATCTATTGCAAATCATCTTATAAAAATGTACTGTGAATCATCTTATAAGTTGTATTGCGAATCATTTCATAACAAATGTTGTGCAAAACATTTTGCTATAAAAATGTATTGTAAAACATTTTGTTATAAAAATGTATTGTAAATCATTTTGTTATAAAGATGTATTGTAAATCATTTTGTTATAAAAATGTATTGTAATCATTTTGTTTTAAAAATGTATTGTAATCATTTTGTTATAAAAATGTATTGCCAATCATGTTATAAAATGCATTGTAAATCATTTTCTTATCAAAATGTATTACGAATATAAATGTGTTGTGAATCATCTTATAAATATCTATTCTGAATCATTTTATTATAACAAATGTATTGTAAACCATCTCATAAAACTGTATTGTAAATTATTTTATAAAATATATTGTAAATCATCTTATAAAAATTATCGTAAATCATCCTAATATGAAAATATATTACGAATCATCCTAATATGAAAATGTATTACGAATCATCCTAATATGAAAATGTATTACGAATCATCCTAATATGAAAATGTATTGAGAATCATCCTAATATGAAAATATATTACGAATCACCCTAATATGAAAATGTATTACGAATCATCCTAATATGAAAATATATTACGAATCATCTTAATATGAAAATGTATTGAGAATCATCCTAATATGAAAATGTATTATGAATCATCTTAATATGAAAATGTATTGAGAATCATCCTAATATGAAAATGTATTACGAATCATCCTAATATGAAAATATATTACGAATCATCCTAATATGAAAATGTTTTACAAATCATCCTAATATGAAAATGTATTGAGAATCATCCTAATATGAAAATGTATTACAAATCATCCTAATATGAAAATGTATTGAGAATCATCCTAATATGAAAATGTATTGTAAATCATCCTAATATGAAAATGTATTGAGAATCATCCTAATATGAAAATGTATTGTAAATCATCCTAATATGAAAATGTATTGAGAATCATCCTAATATGAAAATGTATTGAGAATCATCCTAATATGAAAATGTATTGTAAATCATCCTAATATGAAAATGTATTGAGAATCATCCTAATATGAAAATGTATTGTAAATCATTCTAATATGAAAATGTATTGAGAATCATCCTATTATGAAAATGTATTGTAAATCATCCTAATATGAAAATGTATTGAGAATCATCTTATTGTAAAAATGTATTGCAAACTATTTCGCCGAGGAGTTAGTTGGCAAATACGTGCCGACGTTAATTTACTCTAATCCGTTCCATCTCAAGTGAGTGTGAAATGTATCGGTCACGACGAAAAGAAAGCAATGTCAATATTCTGTCACCGGCTATACTTACTCAGGTCCTACTCATCGATTCACACGTTCTTTGTCATTCACCCAAGACATTCTCAATCGGCTTTATTCGTTTTTCTGTACTAACGGACTAAATATTTTTGACAGTGTGGAAAACGTTGACGATTTAGCAACGAATACTGACTGACCCAAATTTTGTTTTAATTATTAATTAATCAGAAGACGAAGCCTTTTCGCTAAGATCAATTTTTTACAGATATATTGTCGTTATATCTGAAAATTTACATATACACATGCACACACACGCACACACGCACACACACATATATATATATATATTAATATATATTAATGCATGTTTCATTAAATAATATAGACAAGTTTTGTCTATTTATTTTGAGTAAATTCCTTTCATATTGTCGAATAAGCTTTTTAGCATTATCACTGAAACACGAAAGAAAATCACTATGTTGATACATGTTTTTATTGTTAATCCTGTCTAAGCTTTCGGCTTACATAATGAGGAAAGAAGGCTTGGAAAGTCTGATATTCACAGGACAGATTGAAGGCAAGAGGCACAGAGGAAAACAACGCATAACATAGCGAGCTTAAATAAATGGATTGCGGTACGAGGTTCAGGCGAAATAACAAAAGGACAACATGTATTAAGAGCTACAAAGAACAGGAAATTGTGGAGAGCCATGGTCACCTCCGTACTGAAGAAACACAGCACAAAGAAGAAGAAGAAGAAGAAGAAGAAGAAGAAGAAGAAGAAGAAGAAGAAGAAGAAGAAGAAGAAGAATTAATTGTTTAGATCATTGTCGGATTGAGCCAACTTTATTGTAAAATGAAAATTCATGAAGCACCCAATCAGAAACGAATTCACTAGCCTTGACTTGCATGATAAAGCCTCATTTCATGAGAGTTTATAAGACGTCGACAGTATTTTATTTACTCTTTTATTATTATTATTATTATTATTATTATTATTATTATTATTATTATTATTATTAATGATATGAGAAGCCATGAACAAGTATCAACTAAGGACTTTTTCGTATCATTATCGATCTGAAATATCTGAATGCTTTTTGAAAAGCAATTTCATTGAAACAGTGGAAATTGAAGTAACATCTTGACTATCGTATCATCGGCGAGGTAACACGTCCGAAATATAAGTAAAAGAACACGCGCCAAAATGCCTGGAAATCGTCTGAAACGAATGTAAAATTGTCACGGACTCAAACGTCTAGCCGCCATCTTTTTTTTGTTTTTGTTTTGTTTTGTTTCATATACAGTCCGTCTATTTATTACCAAGTGAGCTGGTTGCCTTCTGGAAAGACTAAGTTAATATTATTAAGGAGGGGCTATATTTTAAAAATAACAGAAGATCTGTTTTTATTTTTGGTATTACTCCAAGCAGTACAACAGATAATGAGAGATACTGAAAATTTAATATTTCCGAAATGGATAGAATGCTGGTCGAGTAAGCCTTTGTCCTGTGTCCGGTAATTTTTAGTCCTAAGATTTACCAAGTTCACATGAGTGCACCAGACGGTCAAAATGACGTTAAATACCGTCTAGAGATTGTTTTGAGACAGTTATTCAAATTTTGAAAGCTTGCTTTGTAAATCACAATATAAAACTCTGTTTTTCGCTCTTTTTTTCGATCAAGATCGTGACTCCTGTAGTCAATTAAAGTTGTAGGGACGTCACACGCACTGCAGCTGTATCAGTAGTAGGAGTTTCTAATGAAATGTACCCTGACGAAGTCTATCCCTCTTCAGTTTGGTTTTGAGTTTTATGAGTTTTCTTTTTCTTAGACTGGTTGTTCTAACAAGCTTATAGAACTCAATCTGCTCTGCCATTTAACTCACCGGTCGAAGAAAAATGTTTTCTACCTTTTCCACGGGTGTCACTGCGTCTTCTTGGCCTCTCGTTTTCCACTGGCTTGACGTGGAACAACTACATTGAGTCAATGACTGCATCTACCGCAAGGAAAGTTGATTCTCTATGTCGTGCCAGAAGGTTTTTCTCGTCTGAGACCATCCTGCGCATCTACAAATCTACCATTCGTTCTTGCATGGAATACTGTTGTCATATATGATCTGGTGCCCCTGCTACTCATCTCGAGATTCTCGACAAAATCCAAAGACGGATATGAAACGTGATTGATCATCACTTGGCATCTCGTCTACAGTCACTTTCTCACTGACGTGATGTGGTTTCCCTCTGTCTTTTCTACAAATATTTTCATGGCAACTGCTCTGGCAAGCTACTTTCACTGGTAGCCAAACTGCAGTAATTTAAACGTGCTAATAGGTTGGCATCTTTGTCCCGCCCTTTCACTGTCAAAACAGTTAAATGTAACCGTCTCTTCTGCTCCAACAGCTTTTTCTCTTACACTTCCCGACAGTGGAACTCCCTTCCTCTTACTTGCTTCCCTGGTAACAATTATTTAAAAAATTAAATGTAATGTCAATCGTCATCTTCTGATGCTTTGATCCCCGTTCTTCTTTTTTTTATCCTTTCCTCAATCCCTCCCCCTATACCCAGTTTTTTCTCTTATTTTCACCCTCTATAACTCCTTGCGTAATAGTGGCACTTGTACTTTCTTGGAGTGAAATGCATAAAAAAATATTATGAAGTGGATGAGACAGATTTGGTTAGAATTTGAACTGGGCACGTTGATTCCACTTTCTGCACACATAACCATTACCCTACACGAAAAATCTTATTTCTTGTCCCTTTCTTCCTTTCTTTCTTTCTTTCTTTCTTTCTTTCTTTCTTTTGTGTCTAGTGTTCTTTTCTTCTACGTGTCAAGCCTCATATTCGAATATTTGTTGTTATCATTGCATGTTTTTTTACCGGAGTTCATATTGCAAATTTTTTTATTATTATTTTATGTTTTTTACCAGAGTTCATATTGCAATTTTTGTTGTTATAATTGCATATTTTTTACCAGAGTTCATATTGCAATTTTTGTTGTTATTATTGTATGATTTTTTTTCTTTTACCAGAGTTCATATTGCAGTTTTTGTTGTTATCATTGCATGTTTTTTTTACCGGAGTTCATATTGCAAAATTTTTTATTATTATTTTATGTTTTTTACCAGAGTTCATATTGCAATTTTTGTTGTTATTATTGCATGATTTTTTTTCTTTTACCAGAGTTCATATTGCAATTTTTGTTGTTGTTATTGCTTTTCGCTGGCACTCCTTATTACTGGTTCCATATTGTATCCTGAGCCGACTAAGCATAGAAATGAATACATTATGGGAACCAATAATAAAGAGTGCCAAAAAAAATTGATAGTAACAACAAAAATTGCAATATGAGCACTGGTAAAAATGATTGCTGAAGTCCCAGAATTTTTTACACTGATGTCATTAAGGACACATAGCACAGTGGATAAAGATGTTGGTTAGATACAGTGACAGGACCCAAAGAGTTGTGAGTTCAATATCTGGTTAAGGCAGTGGAGAACTTGTAGAGAGGAAATAACAGGAGATAACTGATGACTGACATGACACGTGGAAATAGAACAGTCTACCTCAGCGAGCAAAATAAAGGGTTCAGTTCGACATTCCAACCACCTGAAGAAGGTCGGAGTGTACAACAGCCGAAACGTTGTGATAAGTATGGCAACAAAGATGAGAACAATAGTCCAAATGATGCAAATAACATGCATTCTGTTGAGTCTTGACTCATTGTTGAATCTCGCCTATTGCATGGAATAATAATGCAACACAAAATGTACTTAGAACAAGAATGTATTATAACAAGAAAGTGTACACAATAAGTACATATAGTATTTCTGTATATTTCTGGGAAGACGTTCCTGGAGAATGTGTTGACTAGTCGCAGTCGATCAGAGTCTCTAGTTGGATCTCGTGATTCCTCCTCCCTCGTCTTCCGGTACCAACCATTATTTATATAGTTGGTAGTCACCTATGCAGATTAGGTGAATCCCACCACAACACATTCTGTAAGCGATCTGGGATTGCAAAGGAAATATTTGTCGCAGATTACTTCCACAACGCAGAGAATAAATCACTACGTTCAGATTGGAACATCGGGGGCAGGAAGAAACGCCGAAAACTCGATTCGCAGGTACTATCTCACAAATCACAATGCACGCAACCAGTCACTCTCCGACAAACCCGGTAGCCAAATGCCCGAATTTTCCCTCCCGATTCGAGAACACATAACAGCTTTTATCGGCCGAGCATTTTTTTTCCATTCGTCGACAACTGGGAGAGGACGCCCAATTTTTGCATATCAAAATACTTTTACAGCAACTCCTGCGACGGACTTGTTTTTAATTTACATATTTCGTCTTCAGCATGTCATGCAGAATACGTGCCCTTTTCTTTTTCGACACATTTTCCGTCGTAGGATACACGCGACGCGCTGTCGATTGGTTTGACGAACTAAATCGCTGTTTTCTTCGCTATACATTCTGTCTTTTTTACAATTGATAGTTAGTCCCATCTTCTAACTTTCCTTTACTCTCTTATCCAGGAGAGACGGATATGCAATGTAATTGGCCCTGATCTGTCATCTCGTCTGCAGTTGCTCTCTCACAGACGCGACGTTGCCTCGCTCTGTCTTTTTTACAAATACTTTCACGGTAATTGCTCCGAGGAGCTGCTTTCGCTGGTTCCCAGGCCTCATGAATTTAAACGTCCTACGAGGCTGGCATCCCGTTCCCACCCCTTCGCCGTTGAAACTGTTAGATGTAGACGTCTCTTCTACTCCAATAGCTTCATGTCTCGCACATCTCGCCTGTGGAACTCCCTTCCTTATTCCTGTTTCCCTGACAAATACAATCTCCAACTATTTAAGTGTAACGTCAATCGACATCTCCAGTTGCCTTGATCTATCCACTTCCCTTCTCCACATCCTTTCACCTTTCATTCCTATCTGCTCTCGCTCCAAATCTTCTGTAACCCCCTTGCCTTGATCGATCCACTATCTTTCTCCACATCCTCTCCTTTACCACTCCTATCTGCTCTTCCTCCAAACCTTCTGTAACCCCTTGCGTGCTAGTGGCCTCCAGCCTTACTTGGGGTGATAAGCTTAAAAAAAAAGAAAAGTTCCTGTAGTTTCCTTTCTGTGTCTGTTCTCAACATCATGTTATTGACAGAACGGATGATATTACAAGAGTTATCGGCGCCGAAATTGAAACTAGCGTGCTAAGTTCAAATCCAGACCGATTATGTTCATTCCACTTCGCACTACTCTCTTGGAAAAAGGAAGAATCTATCAGGCACAAACTTCGGTCTAAATAGCACTGTAGACAAAGCTGTTTAACCATGGCAGGGCAACCAGTCTAGGAGAAGGAGAATTATTAATTCAAAAACTGCCTGAAAGAAACGGGTTTCTTCAGGATATCTTGTTCTAGATACGTCCTCCGCGACCAAAGCTGCAGTACATGCGATGCCCTATGGCCTTAACAGATTATGAGACACGTGACTGTGACTTTCATTTTTTAACTAGTTTCATATAGCGTTTTTTTTTTTGTAATGGTGATAAATACTTCGCCGTTTCCACTACGAGGCAAGCTAACAGCAAAGTAGTGATAAATATCAGTTAGAAAGATTGTGTTGTGTCAATATTTAATTTGGGGGTGGGCCCGCTGTATCAGTCTTGAAAATTACCACTGGAAATTTCGGGTTGAAATAGAGAGCATCACCAGGAGCGGGAAACCCTATCACGACTACGCATCAGGCTTTATTACGGCACCTTTGCTTCTGGTCGATCTGTTGCAAAATAGTCTCACAGATTACTTCTCATCACATGCCCCACATATTGTGACCTTGTAACAGACAATGATCAGATCGATAAATAAATATTGTAGCCTTCTATATGATTCAAATGGGACACTTCAGCATGGCGTAATGGTTAGCAATGTTGTCTCGCGAGATAAATTATGACTCAGTAGTGAGTTCGAGCCTCAATTGGCGTCTCATACATTCGGTTTTCTGCCACATCTAAGATACGTTTAGTAAAGAGCACCTCGACGTGGCGTAATGGTTAGCAATGTTGTCTCGCTAGATCCGTTACGACTGAATGATTTCGATCCTCACTGGGTGCCACATACATTCGACCTTGTGATAAATCTCAGCTACACTTAGTAAATCACTATAACATCCGAGTAAGTTTATTAAATAAAATATAAGATAATGGCTGGTAACTCATTTCCGAGTACACTGCTGCTGACACCCGCTCAGGAACTTTTGTGTTTTTTCAACAACATCTGTGCCCACCTGTGGTTTATATGGTATCTATGCTGATCAGATCTTAGTTTATGGGAGTGATCGCATATTGACATGGACAAGGGCGGTGGGCTCGAACTACAAAATAAATCTTTCTTTTTTTTCTGGTGTTAATTGTGGATAAATGAAGCCACGGAAAGATAATCCGTGGATAAACTGTAACACACACACGCACACACACACACATATATTTCTTATTACTTTAAACGCTATATAGTGAATACACGTATTTCAGTAGACGTATTATTATATAAATAGCGTAAATTATGTCTACCGGCCTGTGCGTCAGAGAATCTTAATAAAGCAATTGACTCCTTCGGTAGTGTTCAAATCTGAGTCCCCCTGGTGGTTGAAACCGCCGTTAGGTCCGATGTGCTGTAGATCGCTACAGAGAGCATTACAGACCAGCAAGGTGTAATTACTGTGGTAAAGAATGCACACCCTTTCGTTCAGATTGAATCGAAACTCACGTCTGTTAACTTTATTTTCGTATCCAAAGATACGAAAATAAAGTTAACAGACATTAGTTTCAATTCGATCTTTGAAAAGTAATTTCTAAAAAGTTAATGGATTTTAATTCCAATGTGATATTATTATTCTATTTATTGGATACACATGTCTGAATAGAAGCCGTGTTTTTTAAAAATGTGTAAATTACGCCAACCGGCCTGTGCACTTGGCAGACTTATTGGTAGAACTGCCGTCTGAATCGATACGCTTTAGACTGGGCTTTAACCAAAAGAAAAATATACATAAAAAAACGGTGACCGAGAGAAACAATACTGTTGTTTTAGCTTGTTGATAGCAGTTTCGTGAAGAATAGATTGGGTGTTGAATGTGGACTGGTCTGTGGAGATTTTTGTTTTGACCGGTGTTTATCGGCAAGAAAAATCTCCACAGACCAGTCCACATTAAACACTCAATCCATTCTTCACGAAACTGCTATCAACAAGCACTATTGTTTCACTCCGTCACTATTTTTTTAAAAAAAATTTTAATGTATATTTTTCTTCTCAAACAAATGGAAAAAGGAAGTGACGTTTCACATACGCCTTGCCTACAAGCAGGATTGTTCATAGCCATTTTCGATTCTCACCAGACGAAGTGCAGTTGAAATGCACTGAAACGAAGTTGCATTTTTGTAGTGAGTAAAATGGTTTTGTCTATATGATAAAATTATTATAAATAAATAATTATCGCTCTACTATCGGTATCGAGCCCTCTTTTACATTAATGCTGTGAACGTTGGAATTTATATATTACTTTCGTTCTCATGACATCGGATATATATATATATATATATATATATATATATATATATATATATATATATATATATATATATATATATATATAGCATATTTTTATTCAAGCATGTTTCATTACGAAGATAGCAACAACATATTAAAATGTATTTAACATTTAATGCCATTTTACATTTTGTAACAATTTCCGGTCAGTTCCCTTATATTGGGACGCTTGATTTGCACCCCCACCCCAAAAAAAACCATAGCTGCAACGGGTAAATTTAAAATCGCAGTTACAATTAGTTTGTCTTTGTAATTTACCCCTGAAGATGATCTTTGCTATAGATCGAAAATATTTGGGTTAAAAAAAACAAAAAAAACAAAATAAAACTACGGTGCCTTCCTTGATGAATTTCATCTTAACATCAAGAAACTGTTTGGACAACTGGAAAGGATCGTTATTAAAAATAAATAGACACAATATGTTTATTCAATAAAACACACACACACACACACACACACACACACACACACACACACACACACACACACACACATATATATATATATTATGCGATGGATAAAGTTTCGTCTAAATGACGCAAAAATAAAAATAACACTGACATCTCATTTATATATTAAACTAAAGAGTAAATTTATTCAATAAAATCGCCATTGGCGTCAAACACGACCCCCAGACGACTTCAGAATCTCCTGCAACTCTTCTTGACGGTCTCCGTGTTTAAGTTGGTGACTACTGCCATAATCCTTGCCTTCACTTCATCTTTGGTGTCACAAGGAGATTTGTTGGTCTCTCGCTCAACTGCGCCCCACACATAATAATCAAGGAGGTTGCAGTCTAGGAAGAAAAGGTAGCCAGATGTAAGGGAATATGCAGTTGCTGAAATTGTATGACAACCATGACTATGTTTTTCTGCTTGTGTGGCATGGTGCAGAGTCCTGTTGCCACACATAGGCTCTTTCAGCAGCCACCATCTTGAACCCGGACAGCACTACCGCTTCAAAGCACTTGATGTGGGCCTCCGTATTGAGTCTGAGAGCATACCCAACAAATTCAGGTGTTATTTCTTTATTAGAACGATCCGAGTGTATTTTCCGATCTGCAGTACCTTCGTGATCACCATTAAACTCATCCAATTCTTTCTGAATCCTCTGTACTCTACTCAGATTGAAACCCAAGCATTCTGACATGTTCGTATTTGAGCTTCCGGCGCGAATGCCAAGCAGTACGGCATGCGATTTTCAAATTTTGGTCGGAGTTAATTGCGTTTCTGGTGGTCTTTTACTCACTGGCCGTGCCCAGCTGACTCTACTATACTGTCCAGGCGACAAAATCGAAAACAAACAACGCACATGCGCGAAATTAAAAATAAAAAATGACGACAATTTACTCATATCACACACACACACACACACACACACACACACACACACACACACACACACACACACACACACACACACATATATAATCTCTTTTTGCGGTTTCTGGATGTTTCACCGATGTACATTATTATGTATTTTGTGCAGTTTATTTTGTATATTTCTGCTTCTGTTTTGTCGTTGCTGTTGTTGCTATCTCATTGATGCTAACTATATCCCGTACTGTTCAAGTGATGGTGTTGATGAATTTTATGTCAAGGTTGGAAAGGTTTTATTCAGTGGTGGCTGTTTTGGATTTGATAGGTAGGATTGTGTATTTGATTTTGATATGATTGTCAAAGAAAAAAAATTTTTTGTTTGATGTTTCAGGATGTTTCGCCATTGTACAGTAATGGGCATTCTGTGCCGTCTATTTTGTATATTCCTGCTCCTTTTCTTTTCTAGTCGCAGACTCCTTTGATGCTAATTATATCTTGTACTGTTTTAGTGGTGGCGTTGATAAATTTTTTGTCAAGGTTGGAATGGTTTTATTCAGTGGTGGCTGTTTTGGATTGTGTGTTTGACTTTGATATGATTGTTAAAGGAAAAAAAATCATCTCCAATCTTGACTCAACGTACATCACCCGCAAACACCTATAATCCACGCATTATCAAAAATATATAAACCAGATATCCAGACGAGCCCCATTATATCCGGAATAGGTAGCGACCCACACAAACTAGCCGGCACACGAGCCGAAATGTTAACCCCACATTATGGAGCAATTTGCTCCTCGCATAAATAGAAAACTTTGGTGATCTTTTAAAACAAATAAAAAACACAGATATCGAAAACTAGACTAGTTTCGATATCAAATGCATAAAATTTTAAAAAAATGTGCCGTTTAAACACTAATCAATAATTTGACCTTCGATAACAATTTTTAGAGACAAAACTTTGGTTTACTGATGGGCTCTACTCTTAGTACTACACACACACACACACACACACATATATATATATATATATATATATATATATATATATATATATATATATATATATATATATATTATGAAATGGACAAAATCTGACAATTATTTAAAGACATTTTTATGTTTAACATTCATTTATTGATACAAGTATTTAAGTAAATGCTCTGTTTTATAATAAACAGTATTAAATAACATTTACCGGCCTGTCGAGGATTAATAAAAATCGATTATTTCTTTTGAATTATATATATATATATATATATGTGTGTGTGTGTGTGTGTGTGTGTGTGTGTGTGTGTGTGTATGTGTTTGTATGTGTGTGTTCATATATCAAATCTTTATATATAAATATTCCCATAAAGAAACCTGCTGTAATCGGTTTGTAGGGGGAACTCACAATAGATTTTACCTTTGAATCTGTCTAACAACACTTCACCCTTCCTAGATATCATGCTACGTAGAACTAATAACGACCTTTAGTTGGAGATTCACAGAAAATCTAACAACAAGAATGACTGTATCAATTTTTATTCCCACTACTGTTGCAGGATGAAATCTGGAATAATTTTGCGACTCTATTTAAGAGCACTAAGAATACGCATCCCCGAGTACTTGCCTGAAGAAGAAATATACATAGAAATCACTTTCAAAAACTTCCAATATCCTTATACAGTGTAACCCGGATATAAGAGACCCGCATATAAGAGAAACCCGGATATAAGAGCGATTTTCTCTGGTCCCAAATTAGAGCCTGTGTTAATGTATATATAATAGACCAAACCCGCATATAAGAGCAACCCGGATATAAGAGAGATTTTCTCTGGTCCCAAATTAGAGCCTGTGTTAATGTATATATAATAAACCCTAACCAGGATATAAGAGAAACCCGGATATAAGATACTTCTCCGGTCCCGACAACTCTCTTATATCCGGGTTACACTGTAATTGTATTCTGAACACTATGTGAAAGGCGTATAAAAAATATACGACCGCAAAAAAAAGATAATTACATTATTAACAACAACAATGACAATAAACTAGATGAAAACAGGCATATAATATTATCTAGTAACTCTTTAACATATAATATTATCTTTAACATCTACTATCCAAAACAATTTTTCTAATTTTAACTATATCAAAATAATTACAAGCACATTTAAAACTATTATGGATTTGATCTGAACCCAAAATATCCATAACAATAATAATTCTGACGCAGGTAAAAATAAACTACCACAAGTGCTTTTAACAATACATTGGGGAGACTTGCTAAAATTGAAAAAGAAAGTATCTATGAACATAAAAAGGATCTTATATACAATAATTTATCAAATACATTAGTTATACATAAAAATAAATTCAACAATAACTTTGATCTAAAGAATATCTCATTTATTAAAGGAGAAAGTAAATTACTTCGACGGAAGATTCTCGAGATTGTCGCTGTCGAACCTTATGAAAATATAAATCTTCGAGTCGGATTTTATGTAATATCCGCATTCCTGAATGAAATATTCCTCTCCCAAGCCATACATGACTAATACAAATACTAAAAATTATATGAAATCCTTTAAATTCATAACCTCCTCTTATTTGAAATATATAAAATATATAACACATAAATTAATCCCAAACTAAAATCATTTAAATATCAATTGAAAAAAAAAAAGAAGAAAACTTCAGCATCATTTCCTCAGTTTTGTTTATGAGACATTAAATTACGTCACTTCCCATCTTCCCATAATTTACCTTGACTTTCAGTCAGCCTGATGTATATTTATGAGCGTTCTTAAATTTAAAAATTTTGAAAACTAACCACATTTTTACTTTTGTTTATAAATACTTGTTGCAAAATAAAATCCTTACATTTGCCTTGATGAAGTCCATCCGAGGACGAAACACGTCGGCTGAGATCCGTCTCTCTTTTGTCTTTATTCATATTGTCCTTTTACAGATACATATTTTAGTTATTGTTGTGAGACGGATACTTTCCTACATCATGGGCTCTCCCAGTACTATATTATTATGTGAATGGTAGTATCATGGGAGTAGCACCAGTAATGCTTATCCAGACGTCTTACGTTACACCTATCCGATCACAGCTCCATTAGAACCCATTTAAACACACACAAAAATTTACCAGACTCCATTAGAAATATACTTGTAGAAAACACAAATATATTAATTGTTTCCACCTGTAAAAAAGGTTAAAAATAATGGAGGCTTTAATAATAAAAAAGAAAAAGCCTACCCTTAACAATATTAACTATGAACAAAGCCACAACGTGCTAACCGTATTTGGAAATTAAAACACCACTACTACACACTAAGACATATACATAATGCACACACTCAATTAAGCTGAGAAATCAAATCATCCTTGATAATGGCTAAAGGTATAGCCAAAAGCGCTCGGAAAAATAAAACATTTGGACAGTTCATTTGCATATATATATATATATATATATATATATATATATATATATATATATATATATATATATATATATATATATATATATATATGGGGTGGGTGCAAGATTTTCAACAAAATGAAAATTTATCTTGTCCAAGTGCATTTCCTGAGTATTGAACTTACACCGAATGGTTTACAAGCTCAGCACGATTAGCTTATTTTCATATGTGCATTTCATTGATATTGTCTTTGTTAAAATATATTAAGATCACCATAGTTTTGCCCAACGCCACAAGAATTGAGCACCGATAACAATCAAAATCACAGCTCAGTAGTAATTGGCAATAACTAACACAGCCACACGCTGAGTTGACAAACTGCTTTTGCCGTTGTTCGTTATTTTTTTTTCCTCACTTGAGGACACATGGCACAGTGGATAAAGGCGTTAGTTAGATCCAGTGACTGGACCCAAAGAGTGTGAGTTCAATACCCGGTTAAGGCAGTGGCAAACTTCGAGAGGGGAATTAACAGGAGATAACTGATAACTGACATACATTAGACATGGCACGTGGAACTAGAACAGTCTACTCCAGTGAGCGAAATAAAGTATTCAGTTCGACATTCCAACCAACTGAAGACGGCCGGAGCCTACAACGGCCGAAACGTTGTAATAAATATGGCGACAAAGATGAGGACAATAGCCCCAAAAATGTAAATAGTGTACATAATACCTCATATCAGAAATATAGACAGATACAGAAAAAAGATCAGCTAACTTATATTCCAGGACTCGCCTCAATATTCTTTGTTGATTTTAATGATGCTATCGTTTTCATGGCTTTGATTTTTTCCTCCAGTTTTTAATTTTTTTCAGACTATTTCATCCAG
>OZ038508.1:25019842-25029842 GCA_964036315.1 Acanthosepion esculentum | reverse complement strand
GAACATGTATCCTATACGGAACCGTCATTATTTTATTAGAAAGCAGACCATTTACTTAAATATTTGTAACTTTAAAAAAGAATGTAGAAACATAAAAATATCTTAAAAAATAATTATCGGACTTAGTCCATTTCATGATATATATATATATATAGTCAAACCTAATGAGTCAGACAAACCTACCAAGGTTTCACTTAGACAGATCGTCAGGTTTGCTCTACGTTTGTATCGAGCTCTTTAGTTAGTTGTTTACTCGTATCGGGGTTTTTCTGGGGGCCTTGAACCTGTATCTGTGCGATTATTTTCGACAGACTTTCATGTTCCTGGCTCTTTCTTTTTTAAAACATTTTTTCCCTTCGTGATTGATTTAGCTATTGTTAAATCAAGAATTCGAGTATAGTTACCTATATATATATATATATATATATATATATATATATATATATATATATATATTTTCAAACAGGTTTGGTTAAATAATTTAGATAATTCACATGAGATAGAAAGTACTTGGAGAAATAGAAATTATTTGAAAAAAAATGTTGTATTTTTCTTAATCAATTTTCTAAGGCTACCAAGATATTCATACGTTAACTCGAAATGATCAGGAGGAAAATTAATCGATATGATATGTCTAAATTATTTAACCAAATCTGTTTGAATTAAAATATGCTGCCTAAATAGTATACGCAATATATACCCACTAATTCTATCACAATTATAACCGAAAATAATTTATCTAAACTCAACATGAAATTTTGGCAAAACTACAAAAGGAAAAAATAAACTTAATACAAAACGACACAGGCTAAAACCTGAAGGAGTAATTTACTATATCACCTGTAAGGACTGCCAGAAAGAATATATTGGAGAAACCAAGCTGGAGAAGTTTAAATGAAAAAACATATGAACAGAAAAGTAACATTAAAATAAAATACAACACATTAAATGCATTTGTTGCTCAACGTAACGGGACTGAGAACAATTTTGGCATAAAAAATGCTACTCTAATTAAAAGAGAAAATAATTCACTAAGACGAAAGTGCTTTAATGGCGAGTTCAGCCACTGTGAATTTACGTCCAGGTTCTTACAACGTTTCACCATTCTTGGCAGATTTTCTGTTGTCACAATGTGAGTTAATAGCAAAGATGATGGCAATAAAATAGTTATGTATCGAAAGATACATGATCGCCTAAGCGTGTATCACGCATGCCACATAGCTGATAAATAGATAGATAGATAGATAAATAGATAGATAGATGCTGAACGGATCGAGATAGATAGATTGATAGATAGATAGATGCTGAACGGATCGAGATAGATAGATTGATAGATAGATAGATGCTGAACGGATCGAGATAGATAGATGGATAGAAACGGTGATGACCAGAGGTAAGTAGCTAGCTAGATAAATAGATAAAGAAACATTGATGAAAATAGATTTAGTAGATGATGATGAATTTTGTGCTTATTTCTAGTATTTGAACAGTAAAAGAAAAATAGTTTCGAAAAAAAAAAACCCAAAGCGGTTGAAATAGATACAGGAATCTCGGTATTTAAAAAACAACCCGTACAAAAATGATACAGTTTTGGTGGGCTTCTATAATAATAATAAAAAAGAACATTGGTAAAAGAGATTGAGGATAAAATATGTATTGAGTTCCATATAAATAAAATATGTATTGAGTTCCATACAAATAAAAACCGTTTTTATTAGTCTTCGCTGAAAAGGTTTGTATGTATCTAATGTATTTCTCTGTGAAATATTTCGTAGAGTTGAGTTCCATACAAATAAAAACCTAATCTAATTGAAATTCGCTAGATTATCCATCCGAAACACATTAAAATATTATATTTAAAAAAAATGTAAAATTCCCACCGTCTTTTGTTTGCGCGCATGCGTAGTCGCGTCAACGTAAACGTACACAGTCTGATGAAGTGCTAAGGGACGAAACGCATCACACGAAAACTTTTTCCACTTTGTTATACATCTTTCCTCCAAAATTGTTCTTGATATATAAAAATGTATATATCGTTATCATATATAATGGAAAAATAAAAGAAATGAAAAAACTATGGCGCCCGCCTTAATAAATTTAATATCAACATTAAGAAGTCGGTCAGAGAATTCGAGAGGATTAAAATAAAAAGAAATAGACATAATACGAAGCGTTTCACCTTAAGCAAGGCGGGAAGCCGCTAGCACGCAAGGGGTTACAGAGAGTTGGAGCGAGAGCAAATGGGAGTGATAGAGGAAAGGATGAAGAGAAGGATAGGGAATAGATCAAGGCATCTGGAGACGTCGATTGACATTACATTTGAATAGTTGGAGATTATAGCTATCAGGGAAACAGGAAGAGGGGGGGGGCAGTTCCACAGGCGAGAGGTGCGAGACATGAAGCTATTGAAGTAGAAGAGACAGCAACAATTAACAGTTTCGACAGTGAAAGGGTGAGAGCGAGATGACAGCCTAGTTGAACGTTTAAATTCATGAAGTCTGGGAACCAGCAAAAGCAGCTCATTGGAGCAGTTACCGTGAAAGTATTTGTAAAAAAGACAGAGGGAGGCGACGGCACGTCTGTGAGAGAGCGACTGCAGACGAGATGCCAGATGAGGGGCAATTACATTGCATATCCGTCTCTGGATTTTATCAAGGACCTTGAGACAAACAGAAAGGGTTCCACATCATATATGGTAGCAATACTCCATGCAAGGGCGAAATATATATATATATATATATATATATATATATATATATATATATGTATGTATCGTGCATATAGTGCTGGTGTTAATAAAATAGTTATCGATATAATATACCACAGCTATTAAGTGTGTGTGTGTATATATATATATATATATATATATATATATATATATATATATATATATATATATATATGTTATACCTCACCGGTAGCACGATTCAGATTTGCATGCAAAACGCAATCTTCAGGTGTTGAGTATAGATTGAACATTAAGTGATTTAAATTTTAATAAATTTTTAATCAAATTTGAATAAAATATATCTGGTTACCACAATTTTAGCGTAGTCATATATAATACAGGGAATACATTTTTTTTTCATTTTAAAAGATATATTTAACATTTATAACAAGCGTGATTATATATATATATATATATATATATATATATATATATATATATATATATATATATATATATATATATATATGTTATACGTTATTTATATAAACACAAATATTTAAGTAAATGCTCTGTGTCAAATAATTTGTCTCCATAACAGCACATAAAGAATATTGTGTCTACAACAGCACATAATACAGAAATCCATAAATAATGAGTAGAAAAATTTAATGAACAACATAATAAAATAGTCACAAAACTGCATTTCGATCCACAATTATTTCCACTCAATAACCCTTAAAATAATTTGGAACTTAACCGTTACTGCCAGCCAATAATCGTTAGACTAGTACAATAGAACTACCCATAATGCACCATTGACCAGTATATATAAATCGTCGAGCCCAAACACAATACATATGGCGTGAAGATTGTGTATAAGCATGAAACAGACTATCACCGCTGGGTGTTGTCCTCAATGCCCACTTTTATATATAAGGTGTGCCTGTAGCATATCAGTTATCGGTGTTAGGTCGAAATTCTGCATTGCACGCCGTACTCTTATGGCACAAATAATTATAAATAATAATTATTATTCACACACACACACACACACACACACACACACACACACACACACACACACACACACACATATATATATATATATATATGTATGGTTAACGGGAAAGAGGCAGAAATACTAGTGTAAACTGAATAGAAAGTGATAAAAGTTTCAAGCACACTTATGTACGTGTGTATGCAAGTGAGGGCGAAATATATTCCGTCATTTTGAATATGTCGAGAACTAGTCGTGCGATCTTGGCGACCATTCAACGGGGATCTTATTGCACGTGTGTGAACAGACATCTATATATTTTGGCAAAGCATCACATCACTGAAGTCTTTTCCAAAATCCCCGTTGAAACACGGTGGATGAGAATGAGTTGAATGTATGCTAGCAGGAGATGGCAATTGTGAAAATGGGAAATAAACTTTGAGTGAGATTCCAAGGAAGTACTTTGAAGATGTCCAAGGCGCCACTGCCCTAGGTAGGCTGTTGGACTTTCTCTGTACAGACGAAATACCGGAATATAATAATGGACAGGATTTTATGCTGCCTGGTTTTATATTTTGGCACGTTCAAATATTTGAGCCATAGAAAGCAGAGGCCCAGAACCTGCTTAAATGTTCCAGATCTACAGGGGGCCATGGGTAAATTGTCGCCCTCGCCAGGAACGTAAGAGGGACGAAGAAAGAAAGGAAGAAAGAAAGAAAGAAAGAAAATTATTAAACCTATGGAAATAACCTGTTTAAATGTTCCAGATCTTCAGGGTGCGATGGGTAAATTGTCGCCCTCATCTGGAATGTAAGAGGGACGAAGAAAGAAAGGAAGGAAGAAAGAAAGAAAGAAAATTATTAAACCTATGGAAATAACCTGCTTAAATGTTCCAGATCTGCAGGGGGCGATGGGTAAATTGTCGCCCTCATCTGGAACGTAAGAGGGACGAAGAAAGAAAGGAAGAAAGGAAGAAAGAAAGAAAATTATTAAACCTATAGAAATAACCTGTTTAAATGTTCCAGATCTTCAGGGTGCGATGGGTAAATTGTCGCCCTCATCTGGAACGTAAGAGGGACGAAGAAAGAAAGGAAGAAAGGAAGAAAGAATGAAAATTATTAAACCTATGGAAATAACCTGTTTAAATGTTCCAGATCTTCAGGGTGCGATGGGTAAATTGTCGCCCTCATCTGGAACGTAAGAGGGACGAAGAAAGAAAGAAAGAAAGAAAGAAAGAGAGGAAGAAAGAAAGAAAGAAAGAGAGGAAGAAAGAAAGAAAGAAAGAAAGAAAGAAAGACAATTATTAAACCTATGGAAATAACCTGCTTAAATGTTCCAGATCTACAGGGGGCGATGGGTAAATTGTCGCCCTCATCAGGAACGTAAGAGGGACGAAGAAAGAAAGGAAGAAAGAAAGAAAGAAAGAAAGGAAGAAAGAAAGAAAGAAAGAAAGAAAGAAAGACAATTATTAAACTTATGGAAATAACCTGCTTAAATGTTCCAGATCTACAGGGTGCGATGGGTAAATTGTCGCCCTCATCAGGAACGTAAGAGGGACGAAGAAAGAAAGAAAGAAAGAAAGAAAGAAAGGAAAGAAAGAAAGAAAGAAAGAAAGAAAGAAAGAAAGGAAGAAAGAAAGAAAGAAAGAAAGAAAGAAAGAAAGACAATTATTAAACCTATGGAAATAACCTGCTTAAATGTTCCAGATCTACAGGGTGCGATGGGTAAATTGTCGCCCTCATCAGGAACGTAAGAGGGACGAAGAAAGAAAGGAAGAAAGAAAGAAAGAAAGAAAGGAAGAAAGAAAGAAAGAAAGAGAGGAAGAAAGAAAGAAAGAAAGAAAGAAAGAAAGGCAATTATTAAACCTATGGAAATAACCTGCTTAAATGTTCCAGATCTACAGGGTGCGATGGGTAAATTGTCGCCCTCATCAGGAACGTAAGAGGGACGAAGAAAGAAAGGAAGAAAGAAAGAAAGAAAGAAAGGAAGAAAGAAAGAAAGAAAGAAAGAAAGAAAGACAATTATTAAACCTATGGAAATAACCTGCTTAAATGTTCCACATATACAGGGTGCGATGGGTAAATTGTCGCCCTCATCAGGAACGTAAGAGGGACGAAGAAAGAAAGGAAGAAAGAAAGAAAGAAAGAAAGGAAGAAAGAAAGAAAGAAAGAGAGGAAGAAAGAAAGAAAGAAAGAAAGAAAGACAATTATTAAACCTATGGAAATAACCTGCTTAAATGTTCCAGATCTACAGGGGGCGATGGGTAAATTGTCGCCCTCATCAGGAACGTAAGAGGGACGAAGAAAGAAAGGAAGAAAGAAAGAAAGAAAGAAAGGAAGAAAGAAAGAAAGAAAGAGAGGAAGAAAGAAAGAAAGAAAGAAAGACAATTATTAAACCTATGGAAATAACCTGCTTAAATGTTCCAGATCTACAGGGTGCGATGGGTAAATTGTCGCCCTCATCAGGAACGTAAGAGGGACGAAGAAAGAATGGAAGAAAGAAAGAAAGAAAGGAAGAAAGAAAGAAAGAAAGAGAGGAAAGAAAGAAAGAAAGAAAGAAAGAAAGAAAGACAATTATTAAACCTATGGAAATAACCTGCTTAAATGTTCCAGATCTACAGGGGGCGATGGGTAAATTGTCGCCCTCATCAGGAACGTAAGAGGGACGAAGAAAGAAAGGAAGAAAGAAAGAAAGAAAGAAAGGAAGAAAGAAAGAAAGAGAAGAAGAAAGAAAGAAAGAAAGAAAGAAAGAAAGAAAGACAATTATTAAACCTATGGAAATAACCTGCTTAAATGTTCCAGATCTACAGGGTGCGATGGGTAAATTGTCGCCCTCATCAGGAACGTAAGAGGGACGAAGAAAGAAAGGAAGAAAGAAAGAAAGAAAGAAAGAAGAAAGAAAGAAAGAAAGAAAGAAAGAAAGAAAGAAAGAAAGAAAGAAAGAAAGAAAGACAATTATTAAACCTATGGAAATAACCTGCTTAAATGTTCCAGATCTACAGGGGGCGATGGGTAAATTGTCGCCCTCATCAGGAACGTAAGAGGGACGAAGAAAGAAAGGAAGAAAGAAAGAAAGAAAGAAAGGAAGAAAGAAAGAAAGAAAGAAAGAAAGAAAGAAAGAAAGAAAGACAATTATTAAACCTATGGAAATAACCTGCTTAAATGTTCCAGATCTACAGGGTGCGATGGGTAAATTGTCGCCCTCATCAGGAACGTAAGAGGGACGAAGAAAGAAAGAAAGAAAGAAAGAAAGAAAGAAAGAAAAGAAAGGAAGAAAGAAAATATTAAACCTATGGAAATAACCTGCTTAAATGTTCCAGAAATCGATCCTTAGAATATTTGCGACGCATATAGAGGTAGTCTGGGCGTGGCGGCTAAATGACCCCTAGAGAATAATTCGCCAAACAGCAGCCTATTTTCAAATATCTCTGATTAATTCATTTAGATGTTATCTCACTATTATTTTATTTTTTTTATTTTTAACATGTACATTATCCGATCAGTCATTTTACCTCCTCTTCCTGCATACATTATACTTAATTATAAAAAAAAGCCCTCGGGCATCTTACCGTAGAGTAACGGCTTAGTAGGTATATCCGCGGGCAATTATAAGGGTGGCTGAATGGTTAATCTGATGGGGCATTGGATTAAGTGCATTGACAAGAAAGGGATGGTAATGAAAAATAAATATTTGTTGAGCAAAATATTTTGTTCATCATTAGGCCATAAACTTACGGGGGCACCTATTGGTGAATGGGTGTGTGTCTTCATCCTCACTGGGCCTCCTATGTTTTATAGGATTGCATCAGATGAAGATGCCTACCGTGTGCCGTGATCGTAAGGATGGAGAGTTCGATCGTCACTGATTTCACCGTCGTTGTGACTGTTTGGCAGATTGATGTTTCCATATCTTTTGTTTTTTGTCTCGAGTTATTCATTTTTCGCAAAACTCATTTTTGTTTTGTTTTCTTCCTTTTACGGTTCATTATCATTATTTAATATTTTCTTTTTATTTCTTGCTTTCTTTCCAAATATTATTTTCTTTCTTTTTTCTTCCTTTCTCATTACTCAATATTCTTTCTTTCTTTCTAATTGCTCAATATTTTTCCTTCTTTCTTCCTTTCTTTCTCATTAGTCAATATTCTTTCTTTTTCTGTTCCTTCCCTCCTTCCTTCCTTCCTTCCTTCCTTCCTTTCTCATTGCTTAATATTCTTTCTTTCTTTTTACTCTCTTTCTTTCTTTCTTTCTTTCATTCTTTCTTTCTTTCTATCGTTCTTTCTTTCTTTTTCAATATCAATAAACTTTTACTCATTACCAATGCTTTTTCTTTCTTTCTTTCTACATCACTATTCAATATTATACTTTCTTTCTTACTTTCTCATTACACAATAGTCTTTCTTCTTTTTTTTTCTTTATTTGTTTGTTTTTTCTTTGTTTCTTTCTTTCTTCGTCAATATCAATAACCTTTCTTTGTCCATAGCAATATTCTTTCTTTTGTTCTTTCTTTCCACATTAATATCCAATATTATACTTTTCTCTCTCTCTCTCTCTTTCTTCCTTTCTTTCTTTCTTTCTTTCTTCATCAATATCAATAATGTTTTTCTCATTATCAATATCCTTTCTTTCTTTCCTTTTACATGACTTTTCAATATTATTCTTTTTTCTTTTTCTCTTTCTTTCTTTCTTTCTTTCTAATTACACAATATTTTTCTTCTTTCTTCCTTTCTTTCTCATTACTCAATATTCTTTCTTTGTCTCTTCATTCCTTCCTTCCTTCCTTCCTTCTTTCCTGCTTAATATTCTTCCTTTTCTTTCTTTCTTTCTTTCTTTCTTTCTTTTTTTTCGTCATCCCTTCCTACCTTTTAATATTTCCTTCTTTTTACCACTTTTTTCCCTTTTCTTTCTTTTCTTTTTTATAGCATTTTTCTTTTTTTCATTCCGTCATTCTTTCTAATTTTTTTACTATTTTTCTTTCTTTCTTTCATTCTTCATCAATATCAATACTATTTCTTTCTCCTTATCAATATTATTTCTTTCGTTTGTTTGTTTGTTTTTTCTTTCTTTCTACATCACTATGCAACATTATACTCTCTCCCCTTCTCTCCTCTCTCTTTCTCGCACATTCTTTGTTTCTTTCTTTCTTCATCAATACCCGTATTCTTTCTTTCTTTCTTCATCGGCGTCGTTATCAATAGTAACACTCCAAAGTGAGTATTGGAGACATCAAAACCAATCAATTTAAATATCAGGCAAGGCTTATAGCAGATAGATGGCAAACGTCTATCAGAAAGAGACAACTGCCATTTCTGGGAGACAATTTGAGGGAATAGTGTTTGGAGAATTTGACACCCATGAGGATATATTGAAGGCAAGAGTGACAGACGAAAACAGCAGGTAACCTGAAAATGAGACTGTCAATGTGTGTCAGAACAGTGATTGTGACGGATAGTAAAGGGACAAATATTACTTATAGCTGCAAAGAATGGGAAGATGTGGAGAGTCATGATCGCTCACGTCCTGAAAAGATAAAGAATATTAAAAAGAAGGTGTAAAGAATATTAAAAAGAAGGTGTGACATTCTTCTTTCTTTCTTTCTTTCTTCATCGATGCCAATAATCTTTATTTCTTCATCATTATTAGTCGCTATTAGTCTTTCTTTCTTTCATCATCGGTAGCCAATATTCATTCTTTCTTTCTTTCTGTCTTTCTTAAAGGACAGTATTCTACCTTATATTCTTTCTGTCTTTCTTTTTCAATATCAAGTATTTTTCTTTCTTTGTTTTCTCTTTCTATCTCATTACTTAATACTCTTTCTTTCTCTCCCCATCAGCATCCAATATTATACTTTTTCTTTCTTTCTTTCTTTCTTTCTTTCTTCCTTCTTTCTTTCTTTCTTTCTTTCTTTCTTAATAGCCATTATTCTTCTTTCATTCTTTCTTTCTCATTAGTACCAATAAGCTTTCTTTCTTTCTCATTACTCAATATTCTTTCTTTCTTTTTATTTTCTTTCTTTCTTTCTTTCTTTCTTTCTTTCTTTCTTTCTTAATAGCCATTATTCTTCTTTCATTCTTTCTTTCTCATTAGTACCAATAAGCTTTCTTTCTTTCTCATTACTCAATATTCTTTCTTTCTTTTTATTTTCTTCTTTCTTTCTTTCTTTCTTCTTTCTTTCTTTCTTTCTTTTTCTTTCTTCTTTCTTTTTTCTTTCTTTCTTTCTTTCTTTCTTTGTAATTGATTCCGTTTTCCTTTACTTTTTTCCTTTATTCTCTCTTTTCGACATTACCTTTCCAATTCTATATCGCTCCCCCCTCCCTTTCTTCTCTCTCTCTTTTC
>OZ038508.1:24967153-25019642 GCA_964036315.1 Acanthosepion esculentum | reverse complement strand
TTATTTCGTTTTCACATAGGTTCTCCTGCATCTATTACCGAAACGGCTTGTTAATCACAACTTCTGTATAATCCGACTATAACTTATCTCTTTCTCTCTTGCTCTCTGCATATCATGTCTCTTCACAACCTGTCTTCTTTCCCTCCCTTTCGCCTTTATTGCTTTTCTATCTGCCAATTTGCTCAAATTTCTCAAGTTGCTTTCTTGATGCTTTTTGCGATGAGTCTTATCTGTGTTAAATTCTCCAAGCATTCTTTCCTCGTTATGCATAAAAAAAAATTAAAGTATCATTTTCTGACTGTCATTAATACTTTAATAACCGTTACTATTCTCCATAGAACATTGTACCTATTCTGTAACAGATCCACCTTTGGATTTTGTGGATGTGCGAATAGCAGGACAGACTGGGTTCTATAGCCTTGGGTGGCAACTGTTCTAAGAGAAGGGCAACTCTGAATTCAAAACCTGCGGAGGGCCGTTTGGGGAACTTGTGGGAACTTGTGGCACGTAGTACACCAGGTCTCTGTATTCGGCCCTTCAAAAATTGTTCACCACTTTAATCAAATCTCATGTGCTGATGTCGGGCTGTCAGTTTCCTAGCAACTGATCTGCTTGACACTCATACTTCGAATTCGACAGGAGAGTCAGGTATATATATATATATATATATATATATATATATATATATATATATATATATATATATATATATATATCAGGAACACCAGACCAGACCAAATATTGGCAGAAATAGACCGTGCATTGAATATCGCTGCCATATCTGGTCTGGTGTCCCTGCTGTTTATCTCGGAATTTTCGACAAAATCCAGAGAAGAATCTGCAATGTTATTGGTCCTGACCTAGCATCTCGACTTCAGTCACTTTCCCACCGGCTCTGTCTTTTCTAAAAATATTTTCATCGCAATTTCCCCTCCCCTTAGTACCTCGACCGGATGAATTGAAACGTACTACTAGATTGGCCATTAGGTCTCATCGTTTTACTGTTGAAATAGCTAGATGCAACCGTAAGTCCTATACTGATAGTTTCTTCTTTTCTCACATTTCTCGCCTGTGGAATTCACTTCTGGTTTCTTGCTTCTCTACAATCTTCAAAAATTTAATTGCAAAATCAATCGCCATCTTCTGTCTTCTTGAATCCTGTTCTTTTATTGTCCTTTCTCCTCCTCACTATTCTTTTCCTCCTCTTTCACTCCAAGTACCATCTTGTGTCATAGTGGCATTATCGCCTTGTTTTGAGTGAAATGATTAAAAAAAATCTTCCCTATTTGTTGAATCCTGTCTCTATGTTATTCACAACATTCGTCTATAGAACCATATGTCGATTAAATCAAGGTTTTGCTTTTCTTTTGTGACGTAATTATCTAGATGTCCTTGATATGTCCGAGGAGAGATATTATATAGCTGTTCAAAACTCTTTCCTTCGTTTGTAATGTTATTTTTTCGTTTTCTTTGTATCTTACAACCTTCAGTTTCGATTGAGGAATCGGAGAGCCGAGTTCGAATTCCAGTCGAATCCATTACATTCACTTACGTGCTAATACCCCTGGGAAAGGTGTGAATCCTCTTCTTCTCCATCCAACTATGGGTAAATAGCAGGACAGACTGGTTTATATAGCCTTGGATGGCAACTGGTCTAGGAGAAGGACAACTCTAAATTCAAAGTCGAAGTGGAGCCCCTAAGGCGGATGGACGGCACTTTGTGCTACCTTCCAGCAACTCCCGCGGCCGCGTTAGTACCAAACTGTATTGGTTTATCCTCTCCTTTGGACTCTGCTAGCAAGGCCGAGAGGGGGAACTAGACGTCTGGGCAGCCCTAGTTCGCCATATATCTCGCCGAGGATCGTAGCGCACCGCGCTACTCTATCGTCTCTTGAGACGTACTGATGCCGCCGACGACGACGACACTCTTCTCGAATTTTACCTTTGAGTTTTCGATGTCACACTTGACCCCGCCTGTTATTTTACTGTCCTGCACGTTAAATTTTCGCACTTGCATAATTCCGATGTCACCGATGTGTAACTCAAATCTAGAGTTGTCCCTTTTGCTCACCTCTATGCTTTCCTCCGTAATAACTAGTCCTTTCTTCTTGCTTTCCTCAACGGCGTTATCTAATAGTTCTTTCAGCTTTCCTTCTGTATCTTCCATAGACATACTGTTATCTGCCTAGCCTATGTTAATGTTAATTTTTTTTAGGTCTTCTACTTATCTGAAAATCTCCCGGATGTAGAGATTAATTAAATCCGCCTAGAAAAAATATCCATTTAGCATTTTTTAAAAAAATTTTGGTGAATTCACTTAATTGGTCGACTAGTCGCATACGAGCCATTTCTTCTTCGTTTCATTTTCTTTCTGCGTTATTCGTATATCCTTTCTTTGTAGATCAAGTTTTCCTAATATTTCAACAAGTCCTTTCCTGTCACACTTTATGGAATGATTTCTACCTTTCTGTTGCTCGGTCTTGTAGCATTTTGACCTTGAATGTAGTATTTTCTTGTTATGTGGCTTATCAAGCTGTCTGTTAGAGTTAGCATTTATTCAAATCGGGTTTCTATTTACAGAAACTCAAACGATCATTATTATTCAATAATATAATAACAATAAAATGCCTACTGCGCATTACGACTTTCATTTTCTTTGTTTCCTTTTTTCTATCTTTCTTTTTTCATCAATATTTAACATACTTTCTTTCCAGCTTTCTTTATCAATACTAATGTTCTTCATTGTTTCTTTCGTTTATTTTCCTAATCAGTAGCGATATTCTTTCTTTCTTTTTTCTTTCTTTTGTTCTTTCTTTCTTTTGTTCTTTCTTTCTTTCTTTCTTTCTTTCTTTTACTCTCCCTGTCAATATCCAATATTCTTTCTTTCTTTCTTTTTTCATCAATATTTAACATACTTTCTTTCCAGTCTTCTTTATCAATACTAATATTCTTCGTTGTTTCTTTCGTTTATTTTCCTAATCAGTAGCGAATATTCTTTCTTTCTTTCTTTCTTTCTTTCTTTCTTTCTTTCTTTCTTTCTTTCTTTCTTTTACTCTCCTCGTCAATATCCGATATTCTTTCTTTCTTTCTTTTTCTTTCTTTTTTCAATATGAATATTCTCCATTGTTTCGTTAGTTTATTTTCCTAATTAATATTGAATATTCTTTCTTTCTTTCTTTATTTCTTTCTTTCTTTTACTCTCCTCGTCAATATCCAATATTTTTTCTTTCTTTCTTTCTTTTTCAATTTTAATATTCTCCATTGTTTCGTTAGTTTATTTTCCTAATTAATATTGAATATTCTTTCTTTCTTTCTTTCTTTCTTTCTTTCTTTCTTTCTTTCTTTCTTTCTTTTACTCTCCTCGTCAATATCCAATATTTTTTCTTTCTTTCTTTTTCAATTTTAATATTCTCCATTGTTTCGTTAGTTTATTTTCCTAATTAATATTGAATATTCTTTCTTTCTTTCTTTCTTTCTTTCTTTCTTTCTTTCTTTCTTTCTTTCTTTCTTTTACTCTCCTCGTCAATATCCAATATTCTTTCTTTCTTTCTTTCTTTTTTCAATATTAATATTCTCCATTGTTTCTTTAGTTTATTTTCCTAATTAATATTGAATATTCTTTCTTTCTTTCTTTCTTTCTTTCTTTATTTCTTTCTTTCTTTTACTCTCCTCGTCAATATCCAATATTTTTTCTTTCTTTCTTTCTTTTTCAATTTTAATATTCTCCATTGTTTCGTTAGTTTATTTTCCTAATTAATATTGAATATTCTTTCTTTCTTTCTTTCTATCTTTCTTTCTTTCTTTCTTTCTTTCTTTCTTTCTTTCTTTCTTTTACTCTCCTCGTCAATATCCAATATTCTTTCTTTCTTTCTTTCTTTTTTCAATTTTAATATTCTCCATTGTTTCTTTAGTTTATTTTCCTAATTAATATTGAATATTCTTTCTTTCTTTCTTTCTTTCTTTCTTTCTTTCTTTCTTTCTTTCTTTCTTTCTACAATAGTACGCAATATAATACCTTCTTTCTTTTTTACTTTCCTCATCAATACCTATATTCTTTCTTTCTTTTTTCTTTCTTTCGATACCAGTACGCAATATTATACTTCCTTTTTTTTCTTTTATCCTGTCTCTTGCTTTACTCATCAATACCCAATATATATTCATTCCTTCTTTCTTTCTTTTTTCTTTCTTTCTTTCTTTCTACAAATATTTTTCATTGATTTTTTCGTTTATTTCCTCATCGATACATAATATCCTTTCGTTTCTTCCTATTTTATAAAAGTAAAACATATATCTTAATCATATTCCGATAAATTAACCGCCAACATTTTATTAAAATATTTAGAAATATTACGCAAATAAAACGTCACTTATTACTGTAAATTAGGGACCTCCACTAATTTTTCGCTACCTAGGTCTTAAAATTAAAAAACATTCTTAAACCTTTCTTTTTTAGCTTTAATTGTAAGCTAAATGATTACATTTACTATTACCATTGTGCAAAATACTCTGGTGTATTTTAATAGAAATTGCATTGATTGGAATCTCAACTTATTGGTCGTTTTCAGAAAATCGATAAAAATCGATAAACGTCGGCCCTTTTGACAGATTTGTAAACAAAAGTTAATTCTTGATTTTAAATATCTCCCAAAAATAAAATATATTTTTGTGATACGTTATTTGACGAAAATTAGCTAATTAAAATTTAAATTAATCTGATTTGGAACAAATATTACTTATAGTAGAAAACGTAGTATACAAGCATTTCTTAACCATGGGTTCTTGTTTTTCTGACGTGTTAATCGACAGATCGGCAGCCTAAAGTGTTGAAAAGTTAAGTATGGTAGACAAGAAATTGATATAAATTTACGAAATCTAAGTGAACGCTTTGTCTTTGGTTTTTAACTACCTAATAATTAAAAAAATAATATAATATTTTCAGTAATTATCTAATATTTTATTGAATTTTAGTTACATATTTATTTAGAGCCTTAGGTTTTTATCAAAGTTTTAGTAACTCTCATTTCAATTTCAAATATTTTCTTGAATTTCATTGGTTGTTAAGTAAAAAATAAGCTTCGAGAAGTTTCCATAACAAAACAGTCAAAGTTTGTGCTAAAATAGGCTGAGTCGACGTAAAAAAATCTTTCTCAAATTCATCCCTGATTTAAATCTTTCAAGAAATCCTATTGGCTAAAAAATAAAAAATACAACATTCGCCCACGCATTTCTCAGAAAAATTCGCAACAGTTACCAAGCCACGTTGGAGCCGATTTCGTTGTTAAGAAAACTATAAATAGAAATAGTAAACGAAATTTCGTCGCATTTGAGATTCACACACGCGAAAGATACACACGAGAATTATGTGCCGCCAAAGAAACAAACTTCCTTTATGAGAGATTAGAAAAATTTACACAACAAACTTTTTCATTCACTATCTTTCATAGAAAATATTTTGTCTAAGTTAAATTCAGCCTTTTTAATCAAAGGCAGACAGCTTTTTAGACATTGAACATTTCCGAAACAGCAAAGAACTTTTTCTCTAAAATATACCTTTGCACACATCATTAGAAACAAAGAAATTATAAATTGTGTATATAAAATTTAATCTGTTGTTTCAAACAAGTATTTTTTGTTGTGATTGAATATCGTTACCATTTGGCCATTTCTTATAATTTACGTTTGTGGATATTGCATATTCTATTTGCAGCACAATCTTAAATATTCACGTATCCTTCTTAGATCCACTACAAAGTAACTCTGATAAAAAAGAATAAACATAAAATAAGTAAAAAAATTATTAACAAAAAAAAAAAAGAAAACATTTTTATGAAATAGGACTTGAAGTAAAAATAATTTGAAAGGAAGCTTCAAAATGACACAGAAATGAAAAAGAACTTCAAATAGAAATTGAATAAGAAAAATTTAATTTAAGTTAAAGTAAAATTATCTTTTTAGTAGAATTATATTGGCTTTCGTCCCCAGAGTACTTAACTGAAGTATGGCCCACACTAAAATAAGTACATAAAATAAAAATATTTAGTGAAATAAGAATTAAAAAAAAGTAAAAATTACATTCAGTTTTATTGTTTAAAATTTTGAAGGGATGATTTACAAAGCTTGTTAAGGGGTAAACACCACGAAACACCACGAAACACCATGAAACACAGAAATGAAACACCATGAAACACCATGAAACATAGAAATGAAACACCATGAAACACAGAAATGAAACACAGAAATGAAACACCATGAAACACAGAAATGAAACACCATGAAACACCATGAAACACAGAAATGAAAATGAAAGGATTGCTAAAGGGACAGATTTTCAGAGAGGACAGCTCTTAAAACACGTGATGAACATCCATTCTTAGGAAAATGGTTATGTTTCTACGTTAAAAATTAAAAAAAAAATATTGTGGTAAACGACTTTTATTAAGCTTTTCAATGTTTATTTCGTATAATTTTTATTAAATAACAATATCACAAAACGGGATTGCAGTAATGCAGAGTTTTAAACGATTTAAATTATTATAATTAAAATTTAAAAAAATGTAAACAATACTTGTAAAAATTCATTATTCATCGAAAAAAAAATCTTAAGACAATAGTATCCTTAATAAATATTATTTATAAAATCAATTAAAAGCTTTTCTAATCAAATAATGTCTCAGCTTTACTGCATTTTTTATTTTATGATTCAGAGCAGATTTTTGGTAACTGGGGGTTCTGTTTTACAAAAAACAAAAAAACAAAAAAAGAACAAACAAACAAAAGAAACTGATGATTTAAATTCTCCAAGGAGTCCTGCTTTTAACTAATAAAACAAATTTTGAGATTGCAATTTAATTTCTCGAAATTTTATGAAATTCAGTAAGTGGGGTGAAGGTGGGGGTAACACATGTAAGAAAATAGCACAATTTAAAAAAGATAATTCAAAAGTGATTTCATTCATTTGTGAATAAGTCCTGAAAGGTACATTAAAACCCGACAATTATTTCATTTTTGCAAGAATTTCCAAATCAATGTTTTTCATCTGAAAAAAAGGCACAAAAAACATTAATTGCAACTATGACGTAAAAAAAAAACAAAAAACAAAAAAACTTTAATCAAAATTTTGAATGTTTCAGAGAGGAGTAAAAAATTAAAAGAAAATAATTAAACAATATTTTCTTCTTTCCTCTTAATAATGACATAAGCATTTTGACGATGAAACTATGTTTTTATTAAGTTTGGGGCTTTTTTCATCAAGCTATGCTGTTTTTTTCAGCGAGCAAGTGGATGTAGCTAAATGAAATAAATTCAACTATTATTTTTTCTTATTAAAATATTACATTATTATGAATGAAATATGAAATTTATTGTCAATATTTTATTAAAGCATTGCTTATTGTAAATGTGTGCAATCAATTTAGCATGACTTAATATGACATAAATAAAAAATACTTATTTAATGGAAAAATATTAATTATTCCTAGGAAATAAATAGAAGTATGACATAATTAATTATTATAAATTATTAAATAAAAATAATATTTTATTATTATAAATGAATTAACTAAAACATTATTTACTTTGTACGATAAATGAATTAAATGAAATGTCACTTAATTTCATTCTGAAAATTAATTAAAGAAAATACTATTTATTTAAAAAATAAAAAATACCTTTTTTTTAATACTATAAATTAAATAATTAAAAATAATATATTATTGATGTAAATTACATTATTTACATTATTCGGACTCTTGTCCTCATCTTTGTCGCCATATTTATTACAACGTTTCGGCCGTTGTACGTTCCGGCCTTCTTCAGGTGGTTGGAATGTCGAACCGAACCATTTATAACAGCAAAAAATTGCAATATGAGCACTGTTAAAACTTGAGGGCGAAGACAATAGTATAATACACACAAATTCATACACAGATGTCCTCAAGGACACATGGCACAGTGAGGCGTTAGTTAAATCCAGTGACAGGACCCAAAGAGTGTGAGCTCAATACCCGGTTAAGGCAGTGGAGAACTTTCAGAGGGGAATTAACAGTAGATAACTGATTAGACATGGCACGTGGAACTAGAACAGTCTACCCCAGTGAGCGAAATGAAGGGTTCAGTTCGACATTCCAACCACCTGAAGAAGGCCGGAGCGTACAACGGCCGAAACGTTGTAATAAATATGGCGACAAAGATGAGGACCATAGTCTAAATAATGTAAATAATGTACATAATACCTTATCACAGAAATATAGACAGATACTGAAAGGCCGAAACGTTGTAATAAACATGGCGACAAAGATGAGGACAATAGTCTGAATAATGTAAATAATGTACATAATACCTCATCTCAGAAATATAGACAGATGCTGATGTAAATTAATTCACCAAAAATACTATGTATTTCATTACTTTTATTTAAGTAAAAACTTTTATGATATAAATTAAACACAAAAATTTACTACTTTTATAACTTTTAATTAAGTAAACATATTTTATGGTAATAAATTGATTATATAAAAATCTAATAAGATTTATTTCATTACTATGAATTAATTAACTCGCAGTAATACCTGTATACCTTTTTTCACCTGACCAGAAGTTTAAGTTGTTATTTTTTATAATGCCTTTTTATCCTCTCTCATTAATATTTGTGTAATCGATTTTTCCGACTTTAAATATTATTTTGAATGCTGCAATGTGCTGTGAGTAAAGTCGAAATGATGTTATTTTCTTTATGAAACATTAAATAATTATTTGTTTGGATTCATGCCTTCCTCTTGGTTGGCGTCATCACAAAATTACGCCCGATGTAGTCTCCAGGTTTTTGTCATAGTTGTTAAACTTTTTTTAAATATTTGAATTGTTTGTTATTCGATTGAGATTTTACAAGGCTGCTATTTGTGTGCTATTCAACGAAGACAAGTATGGTACAAGATCGGTTTAATGTGGGTTCCATCAGCCTTAAGACAGTTTTTCATTTATTCACCTTCTTTAGTTTCTTTCTTTCTTTCTTTCTTTCTTTCTTTCTTTCTCTTTCTTTCTTTCTTTCTTTCTTTCTTTCTTTTTCTTTCTTTCTTTCTTTCTTTCTTTTTCTTTCTTTCTTTCTTTCTTTCTTTCTTAGCGCTTTATCCTTTTTTCCTTTTATTCTTCTTTCTATCTTTTTTCTTTTTCTTGACGTTTTATAACGATTTCTTTAATTTATCTATGTCCCCTTTCTTTTTTCTTTTTTCTTTTTTCTTTCTTTCTTTCTTTCTTTCTTTCTTTCTTTCTTTGCGCTTTATCACATTTTCATTTATTTATTTTTCCCTTTCTTTCTTTCTTTCTTTCTTTCTTTCTTTCTTTCTTTCTTTCTTTCTTTCTTTCTTTCTTTCTTTCTGTTTATTACTGTTTCTCTCTAAATTTCTACCACTCTCTTTATTTCACCTGCCGTCCTTTCTTCTTTCTTCAATTCTTTCTTTTTCTCCCCAACGCAAACTTTCTCATTCACTCTAAATCTCTTTATATTTCATTTTACCCCCCTCTCTCTCTCTTTTATTTTTTCTCTATCTGCCTTTTTTTCCATTCGTCAACATTAGCGAAGGCATACCACCTTTCGTACGGCATATTGCCAAAAATCAGCTAGCTTTTGCTGCAGGCGTCAGGGCGTACAATGGAAAGGTATTTCCTACGAGACCATGTCCCAGAGCCTAGGTACGAAGATAAGGGAAATTTCCAAAACGCTGCACGGAAGAAATTCCATATTTGTCCGTGGTTCTCCATTATATTTTCTCTCTTTTAAATTACCTTACAACTCTTTATCTGTTAGTAATGCGCTCTAAGCCATCCCGTTTGGAAAACTGTGCTGGTGAGGGGTTATCTTTAGCCCCTAACGCTTAGGTAGTTTCCAGTAAGACCGAAGACACAGCGTAAGTGAAGTCCTCAATGATGCTTTCACTGTGATCGTCTCGAACTTAACAATAGACATTTTTTTTAAGAAGTCAAGCCCAGACCTGACCGGGTTACGTCTTCCAGTGACCTGGCTGTCCACAGTCGTGTGCAGAGTCAGGACTTGGTGACATTTCTGAGTTGACCAGTCCTGACCTCAATCCAAACATCACCGATCCTCCTGGCATCGTATGTGACTCCCCAAGAAGTGCATGGAGGGCATCTGTCACCAGGGTGATTTTCAGATTCACTCCAAGACCGACATTCTGAAACTACCTTTTGCCTTTGCATAGTAAATTGTTTGAGATGTCAGTAACGGGATTTAGGGATATGGCCTACGTGATCATGCCTCGTCGGGTATTTTGAGACAAATGGGACGGAGAAGAAAGGGTAAGGGTGTGAGAAAGTGGAATGAGAAAGGGGTCAGTATTGTTTGACCCCAGTGCGTAGCGAGAGTAATTTGACATTTCGCCGGGCGAAAGGAGGCATTTTCGTCAATGTTGACGAATTTAGGAAAAAAAAATCACAAGCGTGAGTGAAAGAAAGAAAGAGAAAGAGAGAGAGAAAAATAGAGAGAGAATTTAAGTAAAATAGAAATGTCATAGAGACAGAGAGTGCAAAAGAGGTAGATAGGAAGAACGAAAGGAAGGAGAGAAAGAAGGGAAGAGAGATGGGAGAAAGAAAGAAAGAACGAAAGAAAAAAAGAAAGAAAAGGAAAGAAACACGGAAAAAAGAAAAGGGAAGAATTGATAAAAGAAAAAAATATAATAACGCACTATGAAAAAAGAAAGTAAGAAAGAAAGAAAGAAAGAGAATGAAATTAACGAAAAAGTAAATAAATGAATGACAAATGCGATAAATCTGTGTAAAAGGAAAGAAAGAAATAGCGAAAGAAAACGCAAAGAAAGAAAGAGAGAAAAATAAATAAAATGCGATAACACTGTTAGAAGAAAAAATGATAGAAAGAAAACAAAAAGAAAGGAAAAGAAAGAAAGAAAGCAAAAATTAAGAAAAGAAAAAGAAAAAGAGCAAAAGAATATAACTGAAAGAAAATGCAATGAATCTCTACGAAAGACAAGGAAGAAATAGTGAAAGGAAAGAAAGACATAAAAATTAACGAATGAAAAAGAGAAAAAATACATGTATGAAGGAACCTGTAATCAATCAGTGACTGGAATAAATAGAAAATATGAATGTAAAGAAAGACAAACAGACAGACAGAAAGAAAGAAAGAAAAAAGAAAGATAATGAACGAGATAGATAGATAGATAGATAGATAGATAGATAGATAGATATGAAGAGAATAAAAAATAATGGAAAGAGGCAATATATTGTGCGAAGGAAGGATATTTACTAAAAGGAAGATCAACAAAAATAGAACAACAAAAAGAAAAAAAGGAAGTAAAAGAAACGAAGGTATATATATAATTTATAAACAAGGATCATACCATTCATTAACGGATTCGAAGTTGATTGTATTTTATTATTAAATATTGTTTGCGAGAGTGATTCTTGCCATATAATTAGCTTCATTATTTGTTTTTCGTATGAATGATTTACGTTATATAAATTGAATACGCACTACATAATTGATATATATATATATATATATATATATATATATATATATGTAGATAGATAGATAGATATGTGTATATGTGCGTACGTGCGTATATATATATATATATATATATATATATATATATATATATATATATATAAAAAGAGAGAGAGAGAGATTATGAAAGATATTCATTAGGAAAAGTGGAAGGAAATTTGCTAGGGAAAACGAATTTGAAACTGAAAAAGAAAAGGAGAAAGAAAATTTGTGAGAGAAATAAAAAGACAAAAAAAAAAGTAATAAATAAGCCAACGAATTTTAAAAAAATAACAAAAATGTAACCCCCTAAAATTGAGGAAGTAAATTATGCTGAGCACAAACTAGACAAAAGTATCTTCAGCCTATCACGATCAGTGGTATATTTTCCATGACAACTAACTCTCGTAATTTTCCCCATTTTTCGTTTAGGCCAATAATGCAGCCCCTCTTCCTGAAAAAAAAGGCCCTTTGAAACTTGGAACATGTTCAGAAGAAGCCGAAATAATTCAGCGTTCGTAACACTTGTGGCCTCAACATAAAAACAATCACAAAAACAGAAAAGGAAAAAAAATGCATGCAAGCCTCCTTTAGCAAATAAATATGGCTTCCCCGCCGATGATATTCTAATTAAGCTAATAGTCATTGATTTCAGCCTTCGCCTCAGGCCCTACGGCTATAATTTTCCCTGGGAGAACGCGTCGTCGACCACTCTTTTCCACCGGATAGTACTAAAAATTCCATTAATAACGGAGGATCTTTTTCTTGCCTCAGGTCTTCCGGTGAATATAACTTGACATTTCAAATGCCGACGCCACAGAACGCTTTCCCGTGGAATGGTAGTCCTGACGTACGGATAAATAATACCTCTTAGATATTGACTCACTGACTGGGAATATGTTTCTGGGGGTCGGGGACTTTGTCAAGTTTGACTCATCTTTTCTTCATCTATGTTTTTCACTGGATTTTGATCTTTCTATTAAAAATGATATCGTCCACTTCTACTTACATTTATTTAAACAAGGCAGATTTCTTCTGTCTCCCTCTTTATTGGCTGGCTACTCGATTGCTAGAACACCCGTATTTTTTTTTCTTAGTTTAGGTCACCTACTACAAGGCGAAAGGTTGACTCAAGGTAGAGGGATACTGAATGAGATTGTGGCAAGGATGCGGGAAGGGATATGGGGGACATAAATATAAGGATATGGGGGACATAAATCCCTGGGCCTGAAGAGGTTTAGAGCGACGTGGTTAGCGATGCATCTTCTTGGGAATCTGTTGCAGAAAGTATAAGTTCTGAGGAAGAGGCTGTCTAAGTGGAACTTACTACTTACCAAAGGAACACGAAAAGACTGGAGATGATTTGCCAAACGTGGACATGGCATGGTGGGGGTTCCTAGCTGTGACAATCTGAGCTGGTGGGTCTAAAGACTGTAACTCATTAGAACATTTGCCATAGTAATAACGTTAGAGCATTGAGAGGTTAGCAACGTGGAAAATAATTCATCACGAATAAGGCAGCGTAACCGCTTTTGAACACTGTCAAGGCTGGGCAGTAATGACTGGCCAGCCCAGATATGGCAGCAGTCTGTCTCCCAAAGTAGCGGTGCTCAGGCAAAAGCTGTTTAATCGAACTTTCTACTTACATTGTTTTTTTTTTATACAATAATGTTTATCCAGTACAAGGCCAAAAGAGGCATCACTCGAAGCAAGATGATAATGCAACCATTACGCAAGGGACCCACCGAAAGAGGAAGAGAAGGAACATATTTTAGAAGGAAATGGAAATCCAGTTCTAAACAGGAAACAAGGGAAAACTAACTCCTAACTACTCCTAATTAAAAGATCGGGAAGGAGTGTGAAACGGGCGATAGACAAAACTACTTGAATACAAAGGAAACGTGGGTGATTTTAAATCTGCCGATGTAACATGGCGGCCCTAGCTGAAATGGTCTAGACTGGTGGAACTAAAAATGTACATTTTGAACATTTACCCTGGAACAAATGAATTAGTGCCGTGATAAGGCTTCAGACGTCGTATCTGGGGCGGGATCAGTATTCCTCCCATAAGACTGCGTAAACGATTTTGTAAACAAGCAAGGGTGGAAATTGCGCAGCACCAGCCCCGTTAAGGCAGCAATACTCCATTCTTTGTTTGGGCCGACTCTTGAAAAAATAGAGTATGGCAGGAGAACTTAGATATTACCTGGTGCGATACAAGAACCAGCCATTCTTCGGACATCTTTAGCCATGGCACGAATATAGCAGTTACATTTAAGGTTTCGAGTGAATAGACTCTCCTGTTGCAGACCCCCGTACCGGCACATTTGTTTTAATGGTCGATCGGCCAGCGTTTCTCAACCGGGGTTCTCTGGAACTCTAAGGTTCTGCAAAAGGTCCTCAAGGGTTCCGCGAGAACCGGTGATATTAAGCTGATGCATTTTTAACTTTTTATTTAATTTCATATACATAATATACTGATGTTCCTTGAGGCGTATTAGGCGTCTCTAAAAAGGCGAACTGCCGAGATGTATTGAAAGATACCTGATCGCCCAACCGTGTATCACGCATTGTACATAACTGATGTTCCTTGAGGTGTATTAGGCGTCCCTAAAAAGGCGAACTGCCGAGATGTATTGAAAGATACCTGATCGCTTAAGCGTGTATCACGCATTGTACATAACTGATGTTCCTTGATGCGTATTTGGCGTCCCTTAAAAGGCGAAGTGCCGAGACGTATTGAAAGATATATGATCGCCTACATCAGTGTATCAAGTAAGTCACATAACTGACAGTAAAGGATAAAAAAAATTAAAATAACTGTTGCTGTAATTATGTTTTCGTTCTGTTTACATTTATATTATAAGTATATGATATTAGTTACTTATGTTTATATAAGGTATAATGTTTATAGGTATATGATATTAGTTACTTATGTTTATATAAGGTATAATGTTTATAGGTATATAATATTGTTTAATTATGTTTATATAAGGTATAATATTTATAGGTATATGATATTGTTTACTTATATTTATATAAGGTATAATGTTTATAGGTATATGATATGGGTTACTTATGTTTATATAAGGTATAATGTTTATAGGTATATGATATTGGTTACTTATGTCTATATAAGGTATAATGTTTATAGGTATATGATATTGGTTAATTATGTTTATATAAGGTATAATGTTTATAGGTATATGATATTGGTTAATTATGTTTATATAAGGTATAATGTTTATAGGTATATGATATTGGTTACTTACGTTTATATAAGGTATAATGTTTATAGGTATGTGATATTGGTTACTTATGTTTATATAAGGTATAATGTTTATAGGTATGTGATATTGGTTACTTATATTTATATAAGGTATAATGTTTATAGGTATGTGATATTGGTTACTTATGTTTATATAAGATATAATGTTTATAGGTATATGATATTGGTTACTTATGTTTATATAAGGTATAATGTTTATAGGTATATGATATTGGTTACTTATGTTTATATAAGGTGTAATGTTTATAGGTATATGATATTGGTTACTTATGTCTATATAAGGTGTAATGTTTATAGGTATATGATATTGGTTACTTATGTCTATATAAGGTATAATGTTTATAGGTATATGATATTGGTTACTTATGTTTATATAAGGCATAATGTTTATTGGTATATGATATTGGTTACTTATGTTTATATAAGGCATAATGTTTATAGGTATATGATATTGGTTACTTATGTTTATATAAGGCATAATGTTTATAGGTATATGATATTGGTTACTTATGTTTATATAAGGTATAATGTTTATAGGTATATGATATTGGTTACTTATGTTTATATAAGGCATAATGTTTATAGGTATATGATATTGGTTACTTATGTTTATATAAGGCATAATGTTTATAGGTATATGATATTGGTTACTTATGTTTATATAAGGTATAATGTTTATAGGTATATGATATTGGTTACTTATGTTTATATAAGGCATAATGTTTATAGTTATATGATATTGGTTACTTATGTTTATATAAGGCATAATGCTTATAGGTATATGATATTGGTTACTTATGTTTATATAAGGTATAATGTTTATAGGTATATGATATTGGTTACTTATGTTTATATAAGGCATAATGGTTATAGGTATATGATATTGGTTACTTATGTTTATATAAGGCATAATGTTTATAGGTATATGATATTGGTTACTTATGTTTATATAAGGTATAATGTTTATAGGTATATGATATTGGTTACTTATGTTTATATAAGGCATAATGTTTATAGGTATATGATATTGGTTACTTATGTTTATATAAGGCATAATGTTTATAGGTATATGATATTGGTTACTTATGTTTATATAAGGCATAATGTTTATAGGTATATGATATTGGTTACTTATGTTTATATAAGGTATAATGTTTATAGGTATATGATATTTGTTACTTATGTTTATATAAGGCATAATGTTTATAGGTATATGATATTGGTTTCTTATGTTTATATAAGGTATAATGTTTATAGGTATATGATATTGGTTTCTTATGTTTATATAAGGTATAATGTTTATAGGTATATGATATTAGTTACTTATGTTTATATAAGGTATAATGTTTATAGGTATATGATATTGGTTTCTTATGTTTATATAATGTATAATGTTTATAGGTATATGATATTAGTTACTTAGGTTTATATAATGTATAATGTTTATAGGTATATGATATTAGTTACTTATGTTTATATAAGGTATAATGTTTATAGGTATATGATATTGGTTTCTTATGTTTATATAATGTATAATGTTTATAGGTATATGATATTAGTTACTTAGGTTTATATAAGGTATAATGTTTATAGGTATATGATATTAGTTACTTATGTTTATATAAGGTATAATGTTTATAGGTATATGATATTGGTTTCTTATGTTTATATAATGTATAATGTTTATAGGTATATGATATTAGTTACTTAGGTTTATATAAGGTATAATGTTTATAGGTATATGATATTAGTTACTTAGGTTTATATAAGGTATAATGTTTATAGGTATATGATATTGGTTTCTTATGTTTATATAATGTATAATGTTTATAGGTATATGATATTAGTTACTTAGGTTTATATAAGGTATAATGTTTATAGGTATATGATATTAGTTACTCATGTTGAATTTTTATGTGTGAGTTTAGAATTTTCTGTGTGAATGAAAACTCCCTGATGAAGTATTATAAATGAACAGTATGAATTTTATTCAGCATTACCGTAAAATTTGAAAAAAGCAACATTAATTTTTCCTTAAACCAGTTATTCAAAAATATATCCTATGATATTCACCACGTGAACTACGATGAAAATAAAACGAGAAAGATATGGTATATAATTTTGCTCTTGTGTACGGGTTCCTTGAGACGTGTAATTTATTTTAAGGGTTACGCAAGGGTAAAAAGGTTGAGAAACGCTGATCTCCCCACTCGGCACTGTTTTTTCTTCCTTCATCTCTGTATTGCTTCTTTTCCTTACATGTTTAATGTTTTACCATCCCTATATTACTTCTTCTTTGATGTGCCTTGTCCCTTCAGGTCAAGACAGGTCACGACTCTCCACAGCTTCCTGTCTGTTTTAATACAAATAACTTTTAACTCTTTAACATCCTTTTCTGTCTCTGGTCTGCCATCTCTATGTTGCTTCTTCTTCTTTGATGTGCCATGTCCCTTCAGGGCAAGAAAATTCACGGCTCTCCATAGCTTCCCGTCTGTTGTGCTATAAATAACTTCTAACTCTTAAACATGCCTTTTTTTTCTTATTCTGCCATCCCTATATTGCGTATTCTTCTTTCATGTGCAATGTCTCTTCAAGGCAAGAACGGTCATGGCTCTCCACATCTTCTTGTCTGCTTTTGCTATAAATAACTTCTGACTCCTTGTCATCCCTTTCTGTCTTTGGTCTGCGATCTTTATGTTGCTTCTTCTTTGATGTACCATGTCTCTTCAGACCAAGGACGATCATGGCTCTCCACAACTTCTTATTTGTTTTTGCTATAGACAACTTCTAAATCTTTACCATCCCTTTCTGTCTTTGTTTTACCATCCATATGTTGGTTCTTCTTTTATGTGCCATGTCTTTTCAGGATGTGATGATCACGGCTCTCCCCAACTTTCTCTCTTCTGTTGCTCCAAGTAACTTTTAACTATTTGTCATTTCTCTTTGTCCTTGACTTTTGCTATCTATTCTCAAGAGTTTATTATTATATTAGTCACTATGTATTTCTTGGGTCCAATAAGTCCTGTGAGTGTTAGATTCTCCGATTCCTCTTTCCTCATATGTCTTAGAAATGTGCTTTATCTTATTGTTGCTTTTTCGCGTTCGATATAATCTTCGACCAAGATAACATGGAATCGAAAATAAAAAAATATTTCAGATGAGTTTTGAAAATCAAATGCTAAAAGAAACTAGCTCTCGCCAATCCGCACACGCACTTGTCGTTTTTATAGAAAAATATATTAATAGTTTTATATAAACAAAATGAACGAAGTCCACTTGTGTATCACAGTTTCCCAGGTTACAATTTTATTCACCGAATTTGCAGCACTGACCTTCGTTCGGCCAAAGTTTGAAGTTCAAATCCACTGAAATTTTGAATGAATTACATATTATAGAACGAAGTTTATTTCTTCGTTGTTTACTAAGCTTGAAATTTTCTTTTTGTTTTTGTTCTTGTTCTTCTTGTTCTTCTTTTTCGCCTCCTCCTCCTATTATTTCTGTTTTCTTCTTCTTCTTCTTCTTCTTCTTCTTCTTCTTCTTCTTCTTCTTCTTTTCCCCTCCTTCTCCTTCTTCTCTTCCTTCTTCTTCTTTTTTTTTCTTCTTCTTCTTCTTCTTCTTCTTTTTCTTCTTCTTCTTCTTCTTCTTCTTCTTCTTCTTCTTCTTCTTCTTCTTCTTCTTCTTCTTCTTTTCCCCTCCTTCTCCTTCTTCTCTTCCTTCTTCTTCTTTTTTCTTCTTCTTCTTCTTCTTCTTCTTCTTCTTCTTCTTCTTCTTCTTCTTCTTCTTCTTCTTCTTCTTCTTCTTCTTCTTCTTCTTTTCCCCTCCTTCTCCTTCTTCTCTTCCTTCTTCTTTTTTTTTTCTTCTTCTTCTTCTTCTTCTTCTTCTTCTTCTTCTTCTTCTTTTTCTTCTTCTTCTTCTTCTTCTTCTTCTTCTTCTTCTTTTCCCCCTCCTCCTCCTCCTTCTTCTGTTCCTCCTTCTTTTCTTCTTCTTCTTCTTTTCCCCTCCTCCTCCTTCTTCTTCTTCTTTTTCTTCTTCTTCTTCTTCTTCTTCTTACTTCTTCTTCTTTCTTCTTCTTCTTTTTCCCTCCTCCTCCTCTTCCTTCTTCTTCTCTTCCTCCTCCTCCTTCTTCTTCTTCTTCTTCTTTTTTGTATCGTGTTCCTTCAGGGCATGGGCGATCATGGTTCTCCATAACTCCCTAACCTCTGAAGCTCTTAGTAAAGATTGTCTTTTTGCTATATCTCTCAATACACGTTCTGCTATCCATTTACACAAGCTCAGTATTTTCGTATTATATACTAACAGTTGTCTCATAGTTTCATTTTCGTTTGTAATGTACACAAATTGACAGATCACAGGTGACAAATCAACCTACGAGAAACTGTGATGCATATGTCGCCAATGGAAGAACTTTATTTTTTTTTACTATTAGCATTGGAGACATAATCTCTGGAATCACATGAGAATTGGTAAACACATTGTTTTACATAGTTTTATGTTTGAGTTCCCGAGTTATTGGTAATAATTAATTTAATTTTTTTTTGCAATTTTTACAGTACATGATAAAGTTAAATTAATGGAATCATTAAGTGAAATATGCTGGCGAATTATTATATTTTTAGTGGCGTTTTCATCTTTTTTATAATTAGTATCATTAGTATAATTCGTATATCTCTGGTTGCGGTAGCATGACTAAATTACATTTTTATATTTTGTTTTATCAGGATGATTGGCTGTTTTTTTATTCAGTTGACTAGCAGCATGGCCCGGCGTCGCCCGTGCTTGATTCAAAAATCGTACGACTCATACAGCAATCGCTATCACTTGACTTAAAATATTTTCGCCCTTCCTTGTCTTTAAAGGGGTGCCCTTTGCTGTGCTGATGTTGCTACATGCCTTACTTCTTGCCTATCTCACACTACGAATTTTTTCTAAGCTCTATACTAAACATTAAATCTGTTACGAAAAAAGAACTAAACAAAATGAACACAAAACGATCAGCTTTAAAAAAGGATTGGTAACTGGAAAAACCGAATGAAAAAAGAATGTTAACAACAAAGACTTTTTCACACCCAACCCAGTTCTGCGGAACAAGAATCAACGTTGAGTTTAAGCAAGCGAATGAGCCAATTGGAGTAAAGTGCCATGCAGATTTAAATTTTTACCATTTGTGACGAATGCAGCTATCGAATTTTTTTGCATGCTAGCATGCTAGTTAACATTTGTGTCAGTCAGCTGTTGGCTCTCACGCTGGCCAATAGAATATTCCTGCCTATTCGTGGCAGCCAGCTATAGGCTCTCACTCTGCCCAGTAGAAGATGGCCGCAAACTACAGGAAAACTACCGTAGAAGCATGAAAATTCGATTATTTCCACTATCGATGGGAGTTTGGAAATGCAAAGTCGGTCTTTGCCTTCCCACTAACTTGGAGCATATGCATGTAAATTCTGGTGCAGATCCGTCAAAAATTGCGGTCGTGCATTCGTTACACACACACACACACACACACACACACACACACACACACACACACACACACACACATCCTGCCTTTTATAGATAGAGATTATTCTTTACAGCTAATTTGAGTTACTTGTCGACAACTCTTTTTTAAATGCTATTTACCCCAAGTAAGGCAGTAAAGCCACTAAGATATAAGAGATTACTGAGTATGAAAGGATTAGAAGACAAAAACAGTATGAAGAAACAGCAACAACAGAAGAGTGATAAGAAAAACAGTAGATAACGATTGACGTTGCATTTAAATTTTTGAAGATTAATGTTGGCTGGAAAGCATGGGGATGGCAGTGCGAGAAAAGAAACTGCTAGCATAGAACTTAGGGTTACATCTATCTAACTGCAAATTGATGAGACCTCTTTTCCACTAGTACTGTGCTTATATTCATAGAGTCTAGGTATCATGGCGAAGAGATTATAAAACCATTTTAATTACCATGAAAGTATCTATAGATAATTGTCATTTCATTGCCAGTATTTGAGCATCTGTTGCATAAAACTTGATTTTTAAATGACTGAATGCTAATATTCTTCGAGTTTACGCTTGTTTCCTGTTTAGAATTGGGTTTCCGGTTCCTTCTAAAGTCTGCTTCAGTTCTTTATTCTTAACGTCTAAGGCTGAACTCTGAAATTTATATTCACTATTTATTTCATTTTTTTTATCTCCTCCACCAATAAGAGTAGATAGGTTAACCTATCGTCCGGTTCACACTTCTCCCAAAGTTTTTGAACAGGAGTAGAGGTTTATCCCATTTTTCCTTTTTAGGATTGCGTTTCCGTTTCCTTCTAAAGCCCTATACTCCTAACGCTTGTTCTTTCTTTTCTCTAGCATCAATTTACATTGTGACGCTCTACATTGAGTGACTCTCGGGCCTTGTATTGGATGGAAATTAGTGAAAAAGACACCAAAAAATCTTTGTTCGTATTAATTGCAGTGAGCTCTAAAATAAGTATTTTCATTTAAATTCGATTCCAAAACTCGATTTTTAATATCGATTCATTATCGTATTCTACAGATTCTACAACGCCAGACATCGATAAATTCCCGCTAAAGATCTATATAGATATTGATCTATAGAATTTTATTTGTAAATAGACTGTAATATATGATTCACGCCAGGAAATAGTAGAAGTCTGGATCAGACTTAATGGAATCAGGCATGTTTATCGAAGAAGAGTTGATCTCTGGTGAACTCAAAGGGATACAGGTAGTCGTCAACTTACGACCGATGTGACTAACGACCGACGCGACTTACGACTGTTCGAATTTACGGCCACGACCACGAACTGGTATTTCATGCCGTCTGGCCATGACAGCTCCGCGTCTGGCAGCGTGAGTGTTTTCCTGCTCGGTGTACGACAATTTCCCCCGCAGCACCCGGTAGCGCTGGCATTCCCTCGCACACCTCACGCACAGTGTTGACCATGTTCACCATAGTCTATGAATATAGAATCTAGCGCAGTACGTAATCTGTTCAATGAAACAACGTTAAAGATTAACACTCACGAGTCAGACACTCTACTGAATCTGACTATATCGCCAATACCACCACCAGCTGTTCCAGGCTGGCAGCACATATTCAGGAAAAACATGGCCGCCTTTATACATGTTGTATTGAATATTTTGAGCCTTCTGATTGGTTAAAACTTCTATTGGTGAACTATAAGATGAGTCAGCTCATTTTGTCTGGCTCACTAGTACACCAGGGTACCCAAAAATTCCAACACACAGTGTTAGGGCAGCCGCGCTAAGACACGATTTGCCCCGTGACCGTTGAAATTTTTCAAAAAACCACCAAGATGTCTACCAAGAGGAAACTGTCTTTGACTCTTCAATCTGTTTAATTCCTCTGTTTTTTTTTTTGTTTGTTTCTTGTACATTTAGCAAATATGGTTTGATTTTGTTTAGCGGCATATCAACCTTTATGGGTTATTTAATGCCGAAATTTAAATATTTTTATTACAATTTTATGCCTTCAACTACAGATAAAATGCATTGTTGGTCATTTGGCTATAAAATTCCTTGTTGGTAATTTTGCCCTAAATATGTATCTTTGGTAATTCTTTTATATATAAAAATGAATTACTGGTGTCTTTACTATAAAAGTGTATTTTCTTACTTTCATAGTGTTTGAGGGTTCATTATTTACCCATAGCTGGGACCCGAACAGGTGGTACCACTCTAGGTCTGGGTGGACCAGAGAACAACAGCAATTAAGAGTTGGTTCCACGCTCCTCGAAACCTCCAGTCTCCCAATCAGAGGCCTTGCTGCCGGATGTAGTTTAACGTCGTACCCAGGACTACTGTAGTGTGCAGTGTTTGACATAAACCTGATATATATGTAAAAATAAGCAATGTGTAGGGACATGATAAAAATGGTATTAAACGAAAGAAGCATTAAAATTATCAAAAATACAATAATGCCTAAAGAAAGATGGCGAAATTAACGATTTACGACTTGTCGATCGTAACCAATCGTGGTCGAAAGTCGACGACGACCAGTACCAAATTCAATTTTATAGTCGGTGTCACATCAGAACATCAAAAGACCCAGGAGCTCCTAGAAGGTGTCCTCAAAGTCGTCAAGTAGAAAATCGGGCCTCAATTGACGTCGGCGAGTGCACCAACATAAACAACAAAGTCAACCTATCTGAACTTAGGAAACACACACACACACACACACACACACACACACACACACACACATACACACATGCATATATATATATATATATATATATATATATATATATATATAGAGAGAGAGAGAGAGAGGGATAAATGCTTGATTTAGTTGTGTAACTCTACCGAGTGAAGATAGCTCTGGCTGACACCAAATTAGTTGTGCTTCAATCCTGGCTTGAGGCATTTGGAAGTCTAGTCGCACTGAGGAGCTGTGATACAGCGAAACAGTACTGTCTGTGAATGACATATATATATATATATATATATATATATATATATATATATATATAGATAGATAGATAGATATGAACAAACCGACATATATATATATATATATATATATATATATATATATATATATATATATATATATATATATATATATATATATATATACATACACACACACAGTGGTTCCATAAAGTTCGTGTGCACTTTAAAAAAATTATAAATTTATTTGAATTTGCGATAGAAATAATTTGTAAAAAGGATTAGAAAGAAGTAAATCTATACTTTTTAAGGTTTTATTGGAATTTTATTTAAGTTTCCACATGTCCTCCATCATTAGCAATACAAAGGGTAATATGATTTTGCAGTTCACGGAAAACATTTGTCAACTGATTTACAGTAATGCCTGAAATCACATTAGTTATTTTAGCTATACTTAAAACTAGGTACATTAAACTTTATAACATTTTTTACAGATTATTTCTATCGCAAATACAAATAAAGTTATAAATTTTTTAAAGTGCACACGAACTTTATACACATCCTGTATATATTATTATTATTATTATTATTATTATTATTATTATTATTATTATTATTATTACTTATTTTTTAACAGTCTAAATATATGTCTACCGGCCTGTGGATTTGAGATTCTTAATGGAGATAATTTGCCTTCCGGCAGTGTTCAGTCCTGCATTTCGCTTATAGGGGAAATCGTCGTTGAGCTCGGCATGCTTTCAAACCGTTCAGACCCGATTACCTTATTTAAGAAAGGCGCCTCCTATATTCGGGGATCGCGATTTATTTCCATCGCAAATATAAAAAAAGTTATAAATTTTTAAAAGTGCACACGAACTTTATGGACACCCTGTATTTGGCAACATGTAAACTACTTTTTGTATTCAACAATGGGCCATAACTTACCTTTCGAACCTATATCTATTTATTAATCAAGTATAAACCGAAATTAAGCCGACTTGTTTTAATCAAGTGTAAAGCAGCATATGTCAGCTTTTAAACCAAGTGTAAATCGAACCTATTTATACTTACTGACCAAAGTGTAAACCGAACCAATGTCTACTTATTGAATCAAGTGTAAACCGAGCCTATATCTACGTTTACATCCAAGTGTAATCAGAGCATATGTATATTTTTTCACCCAAGTATAAACAGAGACTATGTCTAATTTTGGTCACAAGTGTAAACCGAATATATATCTATTTCCACCCCCAACGTAACGTATAGCTACTTTTTCAATCAAGTGTCTACTTTTTCAATCAAGTGTCTACTTTTTCAATCAAGTGTCTACTTTTTCAATCAAGTGTCTACTTTTTCAATCAAGTGTCTACTTTTTGACAAGTGTAAATCGAACATATGATTATTTTTTGAAGCAAGTGTGAACCGAGCAAATGTCTCCCTCTCGTCCCATCATAAACCGAATCTATGTCTACTTTTGGACCCAAGTGTAAACAGAACCTAAGTCTACTTTTAGAATCAAGTGTAAAACGAAAATGTCTACAAATCGAACTGTCACTATTTTTTGACCAAGTGTAAAACGAAACTATGTCTACTTTTTAAGTCAAGGGTAAACGGAGCCTATGTATACTTTTCGACTCAAGTGTAAGCCAAACACATGTCTACTTTTTCAATCAAGTTTAAACCGAGCCTATGTCAAATTTTGACACAAGTGTAAATTGATGACTAATTCTTGAATCAAGTTTAAACCGAATCAATATCTATTTTTGACACAAATGTAATCCGAGCCTATGTCACATTTTTGATCCAATTGTAATCCGAGCCTATGTCACATTTTTGACCCAATGGCATCTGACCCTACGTCACATGTTTCACCCAATTGTACTCTGAGCGTATGTCACATTTTTACCTAATTGTAATCTGAGCCTATGTCACATTTTTGACCCAAGTGAAATCCGAGCCTACGTCACATTTTTGACCCAATTGTAATGCGAGCGTATGTCACATTTTTGACACAAGTGAAATCCGAGCTTATTTCACATTTTTGACCCAAGGGTAATCTGAGCCTATGTCACATTTTTGACCCAATTGTAACTTGAGCCTATGTCACATTTTTGACACAATTGCAATCCGAGGCAATGTCACATTTTTGACCCAATTGTAATAAGAGCCTATGTCACATTTTGATCCAATTGTAATCCGAGCCTATGTTACATTTTTGACAAATATGTTATCCGAGCCTATGTCTACTTTTTAAACCAATTGGAATCTGAGCGTAAGACACATTTTTGACCCATGTGAAATCCGAGTCTATGTCACATTTTTGACCCAATTTTATTCCGAGCCTAAATCACATTTTGGACCCAATTGTAATCTGACCCTATGTCACATTTTTGACCCAATTGTAATCCGAGGCTTTGTCACATTTTGACCCAATTGATAACCGAGCCTATGTTACATTTTTGACCAATTTTAATTTGAGCCTATGTCACATTTTTGACCCAATTGTAATCTGACATAAGTCACATTTTTGACCCAAGTGAAATCCGAGCTTATATCACATTTTTGACCCAAGTGTTTTCTGAGCCTATTTCACATTTTTTAACCAATTAGGATTAGAAAGAAGTAAATCTATACTTTTTAAGGTTTTATTGAAATTTTATTTAAGTTTCCTCCATCATTAGCAATACAAAGGGTAATACGATCTTGCAGTTCATGGAAAACATTTGCCAACTGATTTACAGTAATGCCTGAAATCACATTAGTTATTTTAGCTATACTTAAAACTAGGTACATTAAACTTTATAACATTTTTTACACTTTAATTCTATCGCAAATACAAATAAAGTTATAAATTTTTTAAAGTGCACACGAGCTTTATGGACACCCTGTATAAAAATGAAAATCTCTCTCTCTCTCTCTCTCTCTCTCTCTCTCTCTCTATATATATATATATATATATATATATATATATATATATATATATATATATATATATCGGACGAAACGTCCGTCCAGTGATTTCTGCATTCTGTTGAGGTTTCTTCTAAATCTCGATGAATTACTTATGATTATCTCAAATGCTCCTAACAATTTCTTGTATATCCTTGCTTGAACCGGCTTCTAATGCTCTGGATGGAGCGGCTTGTTGATAGTAGCCGTAGCTCTCGGGGGCACAATCCTTGGTTTAAGGAACTTGGATGAGTTCCACCACGGAATATGTGAATAGCGTCGCAATGTCGAGTTTAATTCGTTACCTCGCCACCACCGGGGGCCGGTGGGACAGTTCGTATGACGTTTGCTTAATAACGTAACTGCCCGGGTTTCAATTCCTGGTAGTGGATGCGCACTGCTGATGAGTCCCAAATGTAGGACGAAACGGCCGTCCAGTGCTTTCTGCATTCTGTTGAGTTTTCTTCTAAAACTCGCTGAATTACTTAATTATGAACATATGTATATTACATGAATCATTCATACAAAAAGCAGATAGTGAAGTTAAGGATATAAATGTCAAGAATCACTCTCGCAAACAATTTTTAATAAAAATACATTAACCTCGAACCTACAAATGAATGTTATGATCCCTGTTTATAAATTCCAGTTGTATAAGATCTTTTACAACTGTAATTTATAAACATATATATATATATGTACACTATGTTTCAAATTATTAAGGAGGTGACTCTTTTCCGTCCTATGCAAAAACAACTGGTTGGAATTTCACGAAATTATCAGAGAAGGATGACATGTATTTACACCTATTCTGTAAAAATGTTAAGGTTCTAGAAAAGAGAATAGAAGTTAATCATTTACCTAATTTACTTAAAATATTAGTGTGTCAAGTTATTAGGGTGGTGTAATAAAAACCCCTGTAAAAAGAAAACGACCCTTTGATTACTTGATTTACAGATTTTTTTACAGGGCCATCAAGTGTTGCCAGACTTTCATCTGTGAACAGATCTTTCGAGAAATCGACCTTTATGTTCACCTTTGACCATTTCATACGCATTTGTATGTGTACTTCTGCCAATCGAAGCTTTGTCACTGGCTTCACTGATGTTTCGACCTTTTCTGAAGACTTTAGGGAGTATTTCTAGACACTGTTGCTTCTCGAATGTTCCTGAAAAGTGCTCTACTGGTCAGGCCTGGGTTATTTACAGCTTCACGTTTCATTCGTATCAAAGAACATCGGGAAACAACACTCAAGTAACCCTTATCGGCCCTCTTAATTACCTTCGAAGGAACAATTTTTTTTCACAGTTTGGTGATATTTTACAATTATTTTGGATATTTCTAAAGTAGATTAGTCTTTGGAAAGTTCTGATATTATAATATCCTTCTCGGGAGGTCTCAAATCAAAATTGCGACCCATACACAAGTGTCATTAAAATCCTGCAATTGCACGATTATAATGCCACTCATTTATAGTCTGAAACACTTTTATGTCGTGTTAATATTGCAAATGGACACCATTTGTTTGCTGTTGCGCAGAAAAATACAGTTTTTATATGGTCTGCGCATTTACCTATTACCATTATAATGAGAAGATTTCATTAAATTCCAACTGGTATTTTTGGGACGAAATAAAAAAAATATCAGGTCATTAATAATTTGAAATGCAGTGTACACACACACATATATATATATATGATGGTCCAAACATTTTGTTTTTGCGTGTTAGAGATTTTTTTTTCATACTTGGGTTGAAATTAAACATACATATATCTATCTATCTATCTATCTATCTATCTATCTATATATATATATATATATATATATATATATATATATATATATACATGCGTGTGTGTGTGTATATACATCCAACTATTTATTAATTATATATATGTATATTTATATGTGTACATATAAAGTTTATAAGTATATATATATATATATATACATATATATATTTATATATATATATATATGTGTGTGTGTGTGTGTGTGTGTGTGTTGATTTACCCCAAAATGTTGTCCTTGCGTTTTTATGTATAATACATCAATACATATGACACACAAATAAATATATAGACGCACATAAATCTGTCTGTCTGTCTGTCTATCTATCTATCTATCTATCTATCTACACACACACACACACACATATATATATATCTATTCCAACAAAACTTTGTTCTTGCCTCTTATAGATTTGATTGTCCTTCTTGGGTTGAAATCATATATATATATATATATATATATATATATATATATATATATATATATATATATATATTGGTATGATAAAAAATGTTGTACTTGTATCTTAGGGACTTTATTGTCTTGCCTGGTTGAAATCTCTTATATATATATATATATATATATATATATATATATATATATATATAAGCGAATGGAAAACTTATAAATCCTTGAAAACTAGCTCTTAGTTAAAATATTCCTCTTGTTCTTTGTTGTTCTTGAAAGTCGACTTCGCCAATTGTCAACACTTGAGATCGTCCCCCATCACCGCCATCCTGATGTCCGTCTGTGCGGAACGCCAAAACCCAGACAGGAATCGCTGCAAAGAAATGTTAACGATAAAACCAAATTTCACACGATTGCAAAAAAGCCCTTGAATGAGTGTTGAAGAACCGTAAAAGACACTTGTGTTCATAGCCACAAAGCAACCTGGCCCTGTTGAAGTCGGCAACATTAGATATTTTTCTTTTATATATTTTTTTTCTATCATCATTTTTTTCTATCATCATTTTCTATCATCAAATCACAATTCGCCCTTTTCTGGATGATTTCCTATAAAGATGTTCGCCATGTTACAACAATTCATTTAGATTGCCGACATCGTCTTCAAAATAATTCGGTCAATTAATTCTTTAAACTTCTTTCTGTCTTAGTTCCCGAGTCAAGCTAAGAAACATTCTTGCTTTTAGACCAACGATTCCCAACGTGGGGCGCATGCCTCACCGTTGGGACATGGTACTATTTTGGTGGGGACATGCGTAAGATGTGCACCCGTCGGCATACTATACCAACAGAATAAGAGGGCAATACAAGAATGGGTTATTAACGGTGAATTGTTTTCTAATGAGTTCAAATTTCAAATTGCATTATTATTTCATGATTAAAATATAATACAGAATAAACTTTCATTCAAATATTTTATATTTCTGCCTTCCATTTCTCTATTATATGTTTAGAAACTATATATACTTATTTTCCAAGCTTAGCTTAGATGTGGCACAAAGCCGAAAGTAGGGGGCACCCAGTGAGGATCGAACTCACTACTCAGTCGTAATTGTTCTAGCGAGACAATCTTGTTAACCATTGCACCGCCTCGAGGTGCACTTTTGAAATATATATATTTAACTGTTTTTTAGTTTTGAAAATGTTTCCATGGTCTTTGGAGGTTTGTTTAGAGACCAAGTTAATGGTGTTTTCAGTTTTCCTCCCGTGAATTGCAGTAAAATTTTGAATATGTAGGAATCAAATATTACAAGGGGGACACCAGAATTTTAGAAATACCAACGTGGGGGCATGGCCCAAAATCGGTTGGGGATCACTGTTTTTGACCATTTCACTCGTGTTTCCTTTATTCTACAAGGTAACCAAAAAAGTTCAGTCCATTTTTAAAGAAAAAAAAGAAAACGCTTCACAGTATGTGTAACTTATATTTAGTCTTCGAAGTAATCCCCATCGGCATCCAGCACCTTCTGTCAACGTGTCTCCAGCTGTTCAATGCCCTTGCGGTAGAACTCGGGGGGTTTTGACGCAAAGAAGTCCGTGAGGGCTTTGCGCAAGTCTGCTTCATTGGTGAAGGATTTCCCACGAAGATGATTATCCAGGAAGTGGAAGATGTGGTAATCGGATGGCACAAGGTCAGGTGAATAAGGTGGATGGCACAAAGTCTCCCACCCAAGTTGCTGCATGGTATCCCTGACCACTCGCGTGACATGCGGCCTGGCGTTGTCATGGAGGAAAAGTACACCTTTGCGATTCACCAGTGCTGGCTCCTTCTGGCGCAATGCCTGTTGCCCACGTTTCAATTGCTGCGAGTATAGGTCTCCAGTGACCGTTTGGCCCGTTGGTAGCAGTTCATAATGAACCACTTGACGACCTGTCCACCAGACACAAAGCATAATCTTGCGTGGGTGCATAGGCGATCTTGCAGTGTGAGAGACAGCATCCTGAGGAGACAACCAATGTCTGGAATGCTTGGGTGTTTCGTACAGAACCCACTTTTTATCACTGGTAAGCACTCGATTGAATAAGGATGCGGTACGGTGGCGAGAAAGCAGTGATACGCAGGCTGACACACGTTGTCCCTTGTGGACCTCCAACAACGTTTGCGGAACCTACTTGCTCAGTTTGTACGTCTTACCTAGGCGGTGCAGGTGAAGTCTGTTTCGTCGGAAACGTTGAACTGTCTTGCAAGTTCACCACACGTTAGACTACTGTTCTCTTGAATGGCCGCCTTCAGGACTCCGTCATTCAAGACCTGTGGTCGTCCACTGCGAGGCTCATTATGGAGAGACGAATCTCTCGACTTGAATTTTCGAAACCAACGCCTTGCAGTACTGTTCATCCACAGTACTATCCCCAAACGCTTGACATATGCGGTGACTTGATGCAGCTGATGATAAGCCCACTTTGAAGTCGTAAAGCAAACAGCCCCAAACGAGATCTCTAGACACTTCCATCCTTCTCACAGCTGTACGGCTTATAACTGATGGCCGGGCACGGTGCGCGTGTTTTTTTATAACGTCTGATGTTCCTACTTCCGGCTGTCCGAATTTGAAAACAATTGCTACACGCATTTCGTATATATTTCAACTTCATTCAATGAATAATCAAAAAACGGACAGAACTTTTTTGGTTATCTTGTATTTCGACTGCTTTACTCTCCAGTATTCTTTCGGTGTGAGCATTTTAAAATGGGGTGTTATAATTTTGAGGAAACGTAGATTCTTGTCTCTGTTGCTTTTATTATGCTTTTATTCGATCTACTCGAAAGCTTTCCTACTGTCTTTTTTAAAAAGTCGCCTTGCTTCTTTTGTGGGGATGCAGAAGGTAATCATCACCATTTTAAGTGAACGAGTTTTCTGACATCCTGAGTTTCACGTGAGAATCCCTGAGTGACGTCAACCCGCCAGTGACGATAGACAGGATGACGATCGAGAGCTGCTGCCTAGACTGTGAGGAAGCCAGATACATATGCGGATTTTTCAGTGCGTACATGTCGCTACCGAATGGTACCCGAGGTACCCGAATTTTGAAGTAGGTTTAACCGCATTACCGGTGACAAATTGTTTAAGCCCACACTCGCTCCTAATCTTGGCACTTTGCCTTTTTAGGGACGCCTAATACGCCTTAAGGAACATCAGTTATACACACTTAGGCGATCATGTATCTTTCAATACATGACTGACGAGGCAGATTTTTTTCCCGCAGTAGGTTGCCATTTCTTTATGAGGTAGACCAGTTGCCACCCAAGGCTATAGAATCCGGTCTCTCCTGCTATTTACCCATAGTCGGGGGGAGAAGAAAAAGCTTTATACCTTTCCTAGTTAATACATAAGTGAATAAAATTTGACGGGATTTGACTGGAATTCGAACTCGGCTCCCCGATTCCTCAATCCGAGTCGCTAAAAATGTTTAAAAATCTTTATGTCCGCCCTTCTTCATCACACATGTTTAATCATATGTGCTAAAACTTCTTCGTGTGGACGAAATCGTATTGGACAAGGGTCATTCAAAAAATACTCAGAGAATCGGCAAAGAGAAAGGCGTAAGAGTGAGAAAGAGATATAGTGGGAGGATTGCGTAAGAGAAAGAGAGATAGTGTGTTAGGCAGGGCAGTGAAAGAGAGAGAGAGAGAGAAAGTGGAGAGACAAAAGAGAATGGGGGAGAGTAGTGGAGTTGGCGTTAAGTGAAAAAGTGACAGAAAGGAAATGAGAGAGAGTGTGAAATTTTAAAAGCTCTCATGCTGGAACTGTACACGATTCAGCCCTCAGCTCTCAGGCATATATTTTATTTGTTTTAATCATATATATAATATACATACATACATAAACATACACAGGCATATACAGATATATATAGATATATATATGATATAACGATATATAATGTTGTATAATATATAATTTTATATGCATATATGTTACATTATATGTAGATAATTATATAACATATAATTTTGTATTGATTCGTCGCTCAGCCCTTGGGCATATATTATATTTATCTATTATCATATATATATATATATATATATATATATATATATATATATATATATATATATATATATATATATATATGTATGCAGGGTGTCCATAAAGTTCGTGTGATTTCAGGCATTACTGTAAATCAGTTCGCAAATGTTTTTCGTGAACTGCAAAATCGTATTACCCTTTGTATTGCTAATGATGGAGGACATGTGGAAACTTAAATAAAATTTCAATAAAACTTTAACAAATATAGATTTACTTCTTTCTAATCCTTTTTTACAAATTATTTCTATATCAAATACAAATAAAGTTATAAATTGCACTCGAACTTTATGGACAACCTGTATATATATATATATATATATATATATATATATATATATATATATATATATATATATATATATCAGGATATATAATTTCGTACAATTTAATATATCAAAAAAATAATATTTATTTCGCGCGCATGTGTAGACGTGGCAAAGTGAACACAGCTTAGTCCGAAGAAATCCTAACTGATGAGAGGCGTCACAAAAAACCTCTCCAGTTTGTCATATATATATATATATATATATATATATATATATATATATATATATATATATATATATATATATATATATATATATATATATATATATACAAAAACTTGCACACACAGAAAAAGAAAATAGATTTAAAGAAAAGAATATATATATATATATATATATATATATATATATATATATATATATATATATATATATATATATATATATATATATATATTAAATAGATTTAAAGAAAATGGACGTCATTATTTTACCTATAAGACCCCTTCGGCCAACACTTTCTCAAAAGGTAATCCTTGGCGAAGCGGGAAATAAGGCACATTGATAACGAATGAGGAGGGAAATTTCGAATACGATTAAATAGATTTTAATTATAAATAAAAGGAACATTTCATTTGTTCTTTACGTTTGATCGAGTGATTATGAATCAATGTTTCCATTTTATACTCTTTTTGGAACTTCGCCTTTTGTCGTTAATTTGAGCTGAGAATTTTCATCGCAGATTCGTAACTGAAAATATAAGGTGGCTTTTGTATTTTTTTTATTCCGAAGGCGTAACAATGATAGACACCTGGAAAAGGGAAAAACAATTAATAGACAGTACTGTGCATAAGAATTAAGACCACTGAAGAAAGTAATCAAGTCGAAACGCAGAGAGAAGCTGAAGGTATGTGTGCCTCAGGATAACCTGGCTGTACACACTCCTCAGGCTGCAGGAACCGAAACAGCCAACTATGGCTTTGAATTGATTCCACACATCTCCTACTCTCCAGAATTAGCCCCTGATTTATTTCGTTTTTCTAAACTCAAATACCATTTGCCGGGTGGCCATTTTGAAAACAATGACGAGATCATATAAGCTCCGGAAGGGGCAGACTTCATCTTCTTCCGTAATGGGATTGTAATGCTTAAGCATCATTCGACCAAGAACATGGATGCCAAGCGGGGGGGGGGGTATAATGAGAAATAGTAAAAAAAAAAACAGTCTTGTTTTTCCAACTCCTGGTTGAGGCTTAACACTTTATGAACGAACCTCGAATATATATATATATATATATATATATATATATATATATATATATATATATATATATATATATATATATATATATATATATATATATATATATATATATATATATGTATATATATATATATTCTTGTGCGCTCCCATAAGGGAGTTTATTATTTTAGCTAAGTTCATAAGTAAAGTTGGGGACGGAATTTTTATATATTTTGTAAATATATCTATATATCTATATATCAATATATATATATATATATATATATATATATATATATATATATATATATATATATATATATATATATATTGTATATGTATATATATATATATACATATTTGGTATATATATATATTTTGTATATATATATTTTGTATATATATATATGTATATATATATTTTGTATATATATATGTATATTTATATATATATATGTATATATATATTTTGTATGTATATATATATATATGTATATATATATATATATATATTTTGTATGTATATATATATGTATATATATATATATATATATTTCGCTTGTATATATATATTTATGTATATATATAATTTGCATATATATATATATGTATATATATATTTTGTATATATATATATATATTGTATATATATATGTATATACATATTTTGCATATATATTTTGCATATATATATATGTATGTATATATTTTGTATATATATATATGTATATATATATATGTATATATATATGTATATATATATATATTTTGTATATATATATATGTATATATATATTTTGTATATATATATGTATATATATATTTTGTATATATATATGTATATATATATATAATATATATATATATATATATGCAAATATATATATACATACATATACATATATAAATATATATATATATATATATATATACATATATATATATATATATATATATATATATATAGTGCTGTTCGTTAAAAGTGATCCACCTGATTTTTTTTACTAAATGTTCTCTTTTCCGATGAAACGAAAGTTGAGCTAAATTCAAAGGATAAGCAATCTAAAATCCGAAGAAGCTTTGAAAGCTCTTTGAATTTAGCAGTAAGTACTGTCAAGCGTCCAGTCAGTATAATGTTCTGGGGATCCTTTTCTTTTCATCGAACTGGTTTCTTAAAACCTATTGAAAGGACCCTCAGGAGCGAGCAGTACAAGAGAACTTTAGAGTCTTGTCTGCTCCCTTCTGCTGAAAGGGTGCGAATCGACACCACCAAGCTCATTTTTATGCAGGATAATGCTCCCTGTCACAAATCAAAATTGATGAAGGAATACTTTGATGAGAAGTAGGTAAGTGTTATGACATGGCCGCCCCAATCTCCTGACCTCAACCCCATAGAAAACTTATGGAGTATTATAAAGTACAGGCTCTCGAGAAAGCAGTTGAGCAACAAAGAGGATTTGATTGTGAATTTCATATCCGAAAGGAATTCAATGCTTGGAGATGAGATTTGCCAGAACCTAATCAAGTCAATGCCAAAAAGGGTTGAAAAGGTTTTTTCAAAATAAAGGAGGACCCATAGATTATTAAATATTTCGAACTATATTACCTATTATAAATAAATTATACCTCTATTATTCTTTGTTTAAAGCTGTTCGGTTATGTTTCTATTGATTACTAGTTGCAGGAAATAAGTGAGTCACTTTTTTTGTACATAGTTTTTCCCTAAATCTCATTTATATCCAAAATTATAATTATGAATAGAATACCTTAGGGTGAGTAAACTGTTTTACTAGGTGGTCGGGAAGGGGCCTTTATATTAGTAAGATTAAAAATTAGTTTGACCCCCCCCCCAAAAAAAATAGGCGAAAAATTTTTAAAGTAATAAAATCAGCACTGTTTATATATATTTACAAAATATAGAAAAATTCCCTCCCCAACTTTACTTATGAACTTAGCCAAAAGAATAAACTCCCTTATGGGAATGCAGAAGAATTCATATCATCCGCCTTTCTTTAAAGAATTTAATAACGTGAAACAATCTCTTGTTAATAATGGTTTTTTAAATCATCTCATAGATTACCATATCAGACTTTTTCTTTCTAAGGTAACCAATAGCAACACTGAAAAGAAAACCAACATTAACATTTTCTACAAAAATCAAATGCATAACAACTATGACCAAGATGAATCTTCACTTTGTTATGTCATAATGAAATACATAACTCCAGTTGATAAAAACAAAAATTTAAATTAATTATTTATTATAAAATATTTAAAACACCTAACCGTCAAAAATAGTAATTCACCTACAAGCTCTAAATTACAGAGAAACAATATTATTTTATAAATATATTTATTAGACAATATTATTTGCGAATTTACATGTCCCTGAAGGAACTGTGTTCCAATCAAAATCAAATGAATGAAATCAATCCAAATTTGTAAATAATTATATTGAATATACTACAATATGTTTAACAAGAAGACTCGCGTTACACTTTTATACCATAGCTCAATTAAAACTCATTTAAATACACATGGAGAATTACCGAAATCTATGCGTCAAATACTCGTTGATAATACAAATATAATAGCATCATCCACATGTATAAAAAGGCTAAAACTAATAGGAAGCATAAAATAATAATGGAAGAATAAAAAACAAAAAGTCAACATTCACTAACATCAACTAGGAACACGGCCACAATCTGCTGACCATGTTTGGAAAAGAAAACATTCCTATCACTCTAGATACATACATAAAACAATCCATACATTCAGTTAAAAGTTGAAATAAATGATAATGGCTAAAAGTATAGCCAAATGCACTTGGAAAACATTCGGAGAATTTTTATAAAATTTACGTCCTGAAAAGAAAAATATTGTACGAACACATGAGAAATTATATTAAAAACACAACAACTGCACCTTGTCAATCGTTTCGAAGGTAACTTGCATATACATATATATATATATATATATATATATATATATATATATATATATATATATATATACTCGCACACACACACACACATGTATATACACATACATACATACATATAAATATATATATATATACACGCACACACACATACATATATATATATATATACATACATACATATATATATATACACACACACACACACTCACACACACACACACACACATATATACACATACATACATATAAATATATATATACACGCACACACACACATACATACATACATACATATATATATATACACACATATATATACTTACATACATACATATATATATATATACACGCACACTCACACACATATATACATACATATATATATATACACGCGCACACACACACACATATATATATATACATACATACATATATATATATATACACACACACACTAACACACACAAACACACACACATACACACATATATATATATATATATATATATATATATATATATATATATATATACTTGATCTCATGAATAGACAAAACGAAATCGAAGCAACAATTAAATTCATACGTGAAAAAGAACAGATAACACTTTTGTTTTTGTCTTGATATTCCGTGAATTCAAATTAATAGCCATTGAAAATTAAACGTTCACCCCGAGTCAAAACATAAAATACGACACAATAAATTTTTACGCACTTGATAGCAATCAGATTAAATTTGAAATAATCATACTTTGTACTGCGCGATCGCGTGTTTGTGTGTGTATATGTCTGTGCGTGTGTTCGTTCGCTAAAAGGGGAAGAGAGAGAGGCGGAGAGGGAGAGAGAGAGAAAGTGGGAGAGACAGCGACTTCCCCGACAGAGACATACATATAAATTTAAGGATTAAGAAATTTTCGGATTATGAAAAATGAAAGACTGATTGATGGCTAGATAATGCATAGACTGAGATAGATAGATAGATAGATAGATAGATAGATAGATAGATAGATAGATAGATAGATAGATAGATAATCAGCAGACTGAGATAGATAGATAGATAGATAGATAGATAGATAGATAGATAGATAGATAGATAATCAGCAGACTGAGATAGATAGATAGATAGATAATCAGCAGACTGAGATAGATAGATAGATAGAGAGATAGATAGATAGACCCCTCTACGCTAATAAATAATTGCATAAATAAGACTATTTTTCATTCGTTCAGATTTTGTGAAACTGTTTGGATCGAGAACATTTCAACAACTCTCCTTAGATTGGTAGATATGGTCAGAATTAGGTAAACCTAAGCAAATACACTCGCACGTACACACACGTATGTGTGATGTGTGTGTCTGTGTGTCTGTGTGTGCCTGTGTGTAAAAATTCATAAATAAATAAATAAATGAAAACTGTAAAGACATAATGGTACAAAGAAAACATTTCTTTACCAACGCGTTTCGTCCCATGGGGGGATTTTATCCAAAAGAAAAAAAAAAGTTTACACATTTTCGTTTATTACGCATTAAATTACATCACTTAGCGTCTTCCGTAGTTTATCTTAACTGACACAGTTACCTTTGAAAATATTTTAGAGCGTTCTTAAATTTAAAATTTTAAAAACCATAACGAGATTTTTCCGATACTTTACTTCTATTTATAAATAAATGTTGCAAAATGTGTGGGTATGCATAGAGATAAAGAGAGAGAGAGAAATGAAGCGAGAGAGAAAAAGAGAGAGAGAAAAAGGAAGATAAAGGAAGGGAGAGAGAAAAAGGAAGGGAGAGAAAGAGAGAGTGAGAAAGGAAAAGTGAGAGAGAAAAAGGAAGTGAGAGAGAGAAAGTGAGAGATAAAGTAAGACAGAGAAAAGATAGAGAGAAAGGAAGATAGAGAAAGAGAAAGAAAGAGAGCAAAGGAGAGAGGAAAGAAAAGAGAGAAAGATTGAGAGAAAGGAGGAGAAAGATAGAGAGAAAGGAAGATAGAGAGAAAGGAAGAGAGAGATAAAGGAAGAGAGAGAGAAAAAAGAAGGGAGAGAAAGAGAGAGTGAGAAAGGAAAAGTGAGAGAGAAAAAGGAAGAGAGAGAGAGAAAGTGAGAGATAAAGGAAGAGAGAGAAAAGATAGAGAGAAAGGAAGATAGAGAGAGAAAGAAAGAGAGAAAAGGAGAGAGGAAAGAGAGAGAGAAAGAGAGAAAGATAGAGAGAAAGGAGAAGAAAGATAGAGAGAAAGGAAGATAGAGAAAAAGGAAGATAAAGGAAGGGAGAGAGAAAAAGGAAGGGAGAGAAAGAGAGAGTAAGAAAGGAAAAGTGAGAGAGAAAAAGGAAGAGAGAGAGAGAAAGTGAGAGATAAAGGAAGAGAGAGAAAAGATAGAGAGAAAGGAAGATAGAGAGAGAAAGAAAGAGAGAAAAGGAGAGAGGAAAGAGAGAGAGAAAGAGAGAAAGATAGAGAGAAAGGAAGAGAAAGATAGAGAGAAAGGAAGATAGAGAAAAAGGAAGATAAAGGAAGGGAGAGAGAAAAAGGAAGGGAGAGAAAGAGAGAGTAAGAAAGGAAAAGTGAGAGAGAAAAAGGAAGAGAGAGAGAGAAAGTGAGAGATAAAGGAAGAGAGAGAAAAGATAGAGAGAAAGGAAGATAGAGAGAGAAAGAAAGAGAGAAAAGGAGAGAGGAAAGAGAGAGAGAAAGAGAGAAAGATAGAGAGAAAGGAAGAGAAAGATAGAGAGAAAGGAAGATAGAGAGAAAGGAAGAGAGAGAGAGAGAGAGAGAGAGATGAACAAAGGGAAAAAAGTATTCTTTTTCTTTGAAATTCCTTAATTTCAATAGATTTAGATTAACTTTTCAAATGTTCTCGCTAAACGCATTGTTAATAAAACGCATAAAAGTAAGCATCAACCCGAACACATTAATACCGTGCATAACTAGCCTGGAACTCACGAACGCCATTGTATCCTACAAGTGCCATACCTTCAAAATCTGTTGTAAATAGAAATTGTAGTCAAGAGAGAACAATTTAAAAAAAAATTTTAAGAAAATGGAAGACTTATGAAAACCCTTGACACTTTTGTATTTCTTGTCTGTTTTTCCATTTGTCTTTTTATGTCGGTGAAAAATAAATAAATGACGTCATTTGTAGAAATCAGTAGCAGACATTTTGATTGGCTACGTTGGATGAAAAATTTCTAGTGGTTGGACAAGTAAATACGAAATGTCTGTAATTTATTCATTTTTTTTCCCTGACTGCCATCTCATTGTATATTGGGAAATAAATCAGACGAACGGAGAATTTGTTTATTTATTTATTTATTTATTTTTTAGTTTTGCACCGGACTGAATGGCATAAAGAAGACATTTTTCAGTCGCATGTGGAATGGGACAGGAAGACAACGATACAAGCAGATACCTGTGGAGCTTTTCTGAGTAGCGTTACAACAATTTCTTTTTTTTTTCTTGTAGCGATTGATCATGTGAAAAATGTCGCTTTGATTTGAAACCAGTTATTTTGGGCCATTCTCCAATAACAACAGCCTACAGCCGAATCACACTGAAAACGCTCGTTCGATCGCCGAAATTAAGCAGCGTCGAGCCTGGTCAGTACTTAGATGGGCAACAAGTTGGGAACATCGGGTACACTAAGCAACCTTCTACAATCTGTTTAGGCTTTAACTAACCCACAATGGGTTGATAAACCGTAACTCGCAACCCGTCCACACACAAAAAAAAAAAATCCGTAACAACGGACAGGGTAAGAAAGAGGATGGCCGTAGTCGTGATCATACAGTTACTCCAGATCTCAAGATCCTTTCTTTAGTTGCATAACATATGTTTCGCCAGGACTACATACGGTTTTGCATTCTGGACTGGCTTCCAATCAAGGCTGAAGAGTCCAGTCTATTCTACTATTTATCCCATAGCTGGGGGTTAAGAGATGGATTTCATACCTTTCTCAAGTGTATTTTTGTACAACCTACACATCAAAATGATAGAAATTTTGCGCTTAAACTTATTATTAACAGATCCATTTTGTTTCTTTAACAGAGAATTATAATAAAAGTAGCATAAATAAGATAATAGATATCAGGGTTTGAAACTTTATTATAAAAGGACCCTACACAGCGGTGTACCTAGCGATTGTGGTTCTCGGGGCCGTCGTAGAATTTTTCGCAGCTCTACACAACATACCAAAAATTGCACAGAGTCTACAATATATAAAGGTTGAAGTTACGGCCATTTATTTTGTTTCAATAGCAGAAAAAAAAACTCTAGAGACGATGTAAAAATATTTGAAAATAACTTATAAAAATGCTTATAACTCAGAGTGTAAACCTGGAAATAAATGTCCAGTACATTTGTTTGGTCTCAGGTGGACCATACATACGATGCATTGCTAAGGATGGCAGGTAAGATGGTCGGCTCTCTGTACCGCTCCAGTAAGTACCTGACTCCTCCAGCTATCCTTTAACGTTACAAGAGCCAGATCAGAAGAAAATGGAGAATTGCTGTGATATTTGAGCGAGAGATGCCAAAACCTCACTCTCCAGCCTTGACAGAGTCCAAAAGCGTCTTCGAAACCCTTGTGGGTGACGAATTATTCTCCGCCCTTCAACCTCTCTTCCATCAACCAGATGTAGTAAACCTCTTGCTGCTCTATTCCTACTTTCAAGGAAAGTGCTCGGACGAGCTACATTCCTTGGTCCCACTAACTTAAACCTTCACAGCAAGGACACACCATGATACTTACATAGTTTTTTTTTTGTTTTTTTTTTAAGCTTATCACCCCAAGCAAGGCTGGAAGCCACTAGCACGCAAGGGGTTACAGAAGGTTTGGAGGAAGAGCAGATAGGAGTGGTAAAGGAGAGGATGTGGAGAAAGATAGTGGATCGATCAAGGCAGGGGGGTTACAGAAGATTAGGAGCGAGAGCAGATAGGAATGAAAGGTGAAAGGATGTGGAGAAGGGAAGTGGATAGATCAAGGCAACTTTGCAAACCGTCCAGTTTTATCGTGTATTCTATCGGTGAGAAGTGAGTTTCACTCGAACAGCTTCTTCCCGCGAACCACTGCTCTTTGGAATCGACTCCCAATAGGATGTTTCCCTGATCGCTACAATCTTAACCTATTCAGGGCTAGGGTTAATCGTTTTCTTCCACTCATATCCGCAGAAATTGCCCCCCAATGTAACCCTCTACCTCGAGTGGCACCGGGTCTTGTAAAGGGTGAACGTAACTGTTAAAAAAGAATACGTAAAAAAAAACAAAAACAAAGAAAACAGAAATTGAATTTAGGTAAAAATGTTACAACCAACTTTGCATTACACTAATTTACCTAAATGTTACCTTCCAAAACATGACCCACACACCGGTGTGGACAGCCAATGGGTCTAGATTAAAAATACACATACATATTAAATGATAAATTATTTACTAGCGTAGTGATAGAGAAGGCCGATATAAAGGTCTCGTGCCAAGTCTGAATTTAGGATACGGCGTCGCCCCCACCCAATACGGAGTTACCCCCACCCATTCTACTGCATCTAAATTTTCATAAGGTAGTATTCAAGTGAAACAGAAATTTTATTGTAATCTAATTATGTACAATAATGGACCACATGCAACATAGGTAAACAATTCAAGTAGGACAAATTGAAAATAAATACAATGTATCTAAATACAAATTAGAGACATATAATATACCATTTGAAATAAATCAATGTCTTGCAACAATTTTTAATATCAGCTTGAGATTTTTCTTATTAAAAAGTTGAATTATTTTTAACACATGCAACATCATGGATAAAAAAATAGTGAATTTTATTTTGTTATTTTGAGAGTTAGTCTGAACAAAACAAATTCATGGATTTGGACGAAAAAAAACCCCCCAAAAACCCTGAGAATGATGTTATAATCTTCTGATTCATGTTACACAAATTTCCATCACTGGCCGGATATGAACGCTCTGAAACCCAAGACTGAACTAAAAATTTGTTGTACATATTGTATCTTTTAATTCATAGCCGGTGCAAGGGCCTCTTCCCTCACCCCACCGCCTCACACACACACCCTAGTACATCTCAGTTTTCATCATGTAGTATTCAAATGAGATACCAATTTTATTGTAACCTATGTATAATAATGGATCATATGCTATATAAGTGAACAGTTCAACTAGAAAAATTGAAAATAAATACAATGTATCTAAATACAAATTAGAGACATGTCATAATATATCATTCCATCTTAAATAATTAGAGACATGTCCTAATATATCATTCCATCTTAAGTAATTAGAGACATGTCATAATATATCATTCCATCTTAAATAATTAGAGACATGTCATAATATATCATTCCATCTTAAATAATTAGAGACATGTCATAATATATCATTCCATCTTAAATAAAACAACAATGTTTTGCAACAATTGTTAATATCAACTTGTGCCAGGGATACATTTTTTTGAAACAATGATGTTGCCAGCTATACGTTTTTGAAACAATGATGTTGCCAGCTATACGTTTTTGAAATAATGATGTTGCCAGCTATACGTTTTTGAAACAATGATGTTGCTAGAGCTATACGTTTTTGAAACAATGATGTTGCCAGGGATACATTTTTTTTAAACAATGATGTTGCCAAGTATACGTTTTTGAAACAGTTGCCAGCTATACGTTTTTGAAACAGTTGCCAGCTATACGTTTTTGAAACAATGATGTTGCCAACTATACGTTTTTGATATATCTAGTAAATACTGGATCTGGCATTAAATAACCCATAATAGTTGATATGCCATAAAACCCCAAACAAACAATTGTTAATATCAACTTGAGATTTTTTTTGTTAAATAGTTGAATAATTTTAAAACGTTCAATATTATGGATAAAAAATAGTGAATTTTATATAGTGTTTTTCGAGAGTAAGCATGAGCAAATCAAATTCACAGATTTGGATAAAAAAAAACACCCTGTAGAATTGCGTCAAAATTGGTGAAAATGTTTCTTCCTTTAATAGTCAGTTCGGCTTAGTTTAATTTGTAATGTTGTAGGTAGAAAAAAGCAAATGTTAATAAGATAGAAAGGATCACAAATCACTTCCCAGGGTCCCCAATGAGGCTTGCCATCCTTCAACGGTCTTAGTGATAGAGCTTATAAAACAGATAAGTATTTAACTTCTGTCAACATAATAGAACGACCCTGAAAAATATGAGGCAAATAATTTTGGCGAGAAATTTGAGTAGATTTAACGGCCACAATATAATGTTACTCAAAATGGTGAATAATTAAAGATGCTTCTCCTCCGACATGCAAACATTAACATTACCAGACGATAATTATGCAAGGCCCTCGCTTGTGACATTTGCTATTTTTGCTAAAAATATAAGTTAAGAATTAATGAACTCCAATCTAAAAGGAAGTCAATAAGTTTGTCTACCTGGGAAGCGTTGTTAGTAAAGATGGGTGGGGGGTGTTAGGAACAGACGAAGTGCTGAATTAACAAAGCCCGACGCGCTTTTAACATTCTGCGACCAATCTGGAGATCAACAGCCCTCTCACTTTACGACAAGATCAGGATCTTCAACACCAACGTCAAGTCGGTCATACTCTACGGCTCAGAAACCTGGCGGGTAACCAAGACCAACACCCATAAACTTCAGATTTACCAACCGATGTCTCAGGAACATCCTCAATATCAGGCGGCCTGATGTCGTCTCCAACGACCGACTGTGGGGGAGGACCAGCCAAGCTCCAATCGAGATTGACATCAAGAAACTGAAATGGGGATGGATCGGCCACACACTCCGCAAGCCTGCTTCTAGTGTCACCAGGCTGGCCATTGAATGGAATCCACAAGGAAAGCGAAAAGTAGGTCAACCAAAACAGACTTGACGCAGAAATGTTGATGCTGAGATGAAGGCAGCCGGCACGACATGGGCCGAGCTGAAGAGGACCGCCCGGAACCGCGTCCGTTCGAGAGGTGTTGTTGCGGCCTTATGTTCCCCAAGGAATCAAGAGGCATAATACATACACACACACACACACACACACACACATATATATATATATATATATATATATATATATATATATATATATATATATATATATTCTACAATTTAAAATTTAATAGAGATTTGATTTAGATTTCTAAATAGGTAATTTTTTACTTTTAATTTTAATTTCAAATTTTATAAATCTTTTAATATCTATGATAACCCTGCTTAGTTGTCAAAGTTTTCGAATTACCATATACTTGTATTTTGATTGGTCATTCTAGCTTATGTAACAGCGTTTACCCCCAGAGAAGGATCGTTAATTAATTTGGAACTTTTAAAACCATTTATTCTACATTCAGCATCATCACTTGACAAGACACCAGAAGTGTTGAAACAAAATGGCTATTTTTGTAGTGATTTTATAACATATTTATGTTATAATATTTAAATAAATAATTATATCTGCTCTACTCTGTATTGAGCACTCTTTAAAGAATAATAATTGTTGGTTATTGGAATTTACTCCGTATATACCAATCCCACACTTGTGTATATATATATAACCTAAAATTCAGCTTAAACTGACACCAATAATAATGTTTTACTTCATCATTTTCAGTGCTAATTTGTCAAAGCAGGCGGTTTTTATAAGAATGGTTCTTGCTACACAGTTAATTCGCATTCTGTTCACCATCTAATGACATCTACAAAAACCTATATAAAATATTTTCATCGTTATTCGCTCTCTCTCTCTCAAGCCTGCCTCCAGTGTTGAGAAAGGCCTTTAATTTGAGCCGAGAGATGAGTAAAAATTTGCACATTAAAATTAGTTCCATAATTTTTATATGATTTCACGGCAGGCCTCTTTAGCTTCCACTTTCGATGGGCCGACTCTCTCTATTTGATTCTAAAATGGAAACTATGATCTGGAATTGAAAGCTGTTAACTTACCACACTATTAAAAGAAATAGGTTTTGAATGCGTATTTAAACAATACTAGAAAGAGCTATAACATTTAGAAGTCTAATAAAAAAATCATTGTTTTAATAAAAAGAGTTACCATACTATTAAAATAGGTTTTGAAGGCGAATTTAATCTATACTAGAAAGAGCTATAACATTTAGAAGTCTAATAAAAATCACTGTTTTAATAAAAAGAGTTACCATACTATTAAAAGCAATAGGTTTTGAAGGCGAATTTAATCTATACTAGAAAGAGCTATAACATTTAGAAGTCTAATAAAAATCACTGTTTTAATAAAAAGAGTTACCAAACTATAAAATAATAAAAAATTAAAAGATTCTTTGGATCCGGAAATGTCATTATTGATAATTTTTGCTGTTACCAGAAGTTGCAAATATTACTGTGCTTGTTATTAGTCTAATTTTTCAAATTTAAACGCTCGACATGTTATTTTTATTTGTTTTTTTTTTTTGTTTTTTTACACGATTATTAGGCATTCTTTTAACACTATTGTTTCCTGGTTTGACTCAAGTGTCATTATTAACCTTTTATGCATCATATGGCTTATATATATATATAAGTATGATATCAGATTTTGGAACTATACCTCTTGTATATCAAACAAAAATCTCATTAGACACACACGCACACACACACACACACACACACACACACACACACAAACATATATATATATATAACGATATATACTTTTGTATAACTGACTGTTTCATAGACGCAGTCGTCATGGCTGACGAATGCGTCAAGCATGAAACAGTCTGTCGCCTCTGAGTGTTGATTTCAATTTTCACTTTTACATTTACATACGCTATATCCCTGATATTGAGCACTTTATCTTATAGATATAGCACACCTTAAAATTATATTTATTCATATGCACATATATATATATATATATATATATATATATATATATATATATATATATATATATATATATACTATATTTTTATCATATGTATTGAGAAATCGTTCTGAAATCTTTTCATACTGGACAATAATAAAGATGAAATCTTACACGAATATTTGCAAACGGCAATTTTTAATGTCAGACAACACTAATATGACTATTTCTTTGGGCACTTCGAGGTTGTGTAATGGTTAGCAAGCTTGTCACGCTAGAACTATTACGACTGAATAGTGAGTTCGATCCTCACTGGGTGCCCTATACTTTCGGGCTTGTGCCACATCTGAGCTACGCTTGGAAAATTGTTATATGACAATTCCTTTCCCCATTGGAAAGATTTTATTTTTTTACATTAAAGCATCCCTTCCTGTGTGCAATATATTAAAATCAAATATTCTGGCCGGTAGATGATAATAATGATACTGTTAAAACACACACACACACACACACACACACACACACACAGAGAACGTCTACTTAAATATGAATATCTATTAAAAATAACCTTTAAATACTAAGTGGTGTTGGATCCCATTTAAGTGCACTAAGAAATTGCAGCCCTCAATATTTACAAGAAGAGGAGAAATATATTGAAAATACTTTCAAGACCTTTCAATACCCTTATTTTATTTTCAATGCGAAATAAAAGGCTCATAAAGTATTTAAAAATAGAAGAGCTTTCCTTCCTGACAAAGCCAACGAATCAAAAAAATATATTATTCTACCCACTAACTCTATCACAACTACAACCGAAAAGAATTTATCTAAACTCAACATGAAATTTGTCACAATTACATCTAAAACAATCAAAGACATAATCAATTAAAAGCAAAACAACCGCCCAAAAATTGTAGGAGGGATTTATTCTATCAAATGCAGGAATTGCCAGATTGAATACATTGGAGAAACCTTAAGAAGTTTAAATGAAAGACTATATGAACGGAAAAAGGACATTTTAAATAACAAGACATAAAACGCATTGCGTGTTCACTGTAACAAAACAGACCACAATTTTGATATAGGGAATGTTACTTTGATTAAAAGAGAAAAATAATCCACTGAGACGAAAATCAGCCGACAAAAAACCACGTAAAACATTTCGGTTCTCATTATAACAACAATCTAATATCCGGTATTATCATCAGATTCTACTTAAGTGCACTCAGAATTTGCAGCCCTCAATATTTACACGAAGAGGAGAAATATATTGAAAATACTTTGAAGACACTTCAATACCCTAACGTTTTCATATTCAATACGAAACAAAAGGCTCATAAAATATTCCAAAATAGAAAAGCAGCCCCTCCTGAAAAACTCAACGAATCAAAAAATATATTATTCAATCCACCAAGCCTATCATAACTATAACTGAAAAGAATTAATCTAAACTCAACATAAAAATTGTCACAACTACATCTAAAACAAAGACTTAATTAATAAAAACGAAACAATAAGCTTAAAACTTGAAGGAGAAATTTACTTCAAGTGCAGGAATTGCCAGAATGAATACATTGGAGAAACCTCAAATGTTTAAACAACAGACTATATGAACACAAAAGGGACATTATATCCTGAAAAATTAATTTCGGTTGAGCCCTCTGGTTTGAGGTGTAAATTTGTAAACAGTGACTATTTAAGCTAATATTGCACGACTCTTCGGCAGAATTGAGTCACTGTTAGTCACTGTGTGTTTATCTAAATCTAAAAATAAATACGCTAAAATTCATCTTCATCCCGTACCGTGCGCTGACGGCTTAGTGGGAGAAGTTCCGACTGACGCAAATTCAGTCGGGTTTCGATCCCAGCTAGAGGCAACCGAACGTCTAGCCACACTGATGAGCTGCGAAACAGTCTGTCTGTGGATGACAAATATATATATACATATATATATATAACACAGAGAACGCATTGGTTGATCACCGTAACGAGGCTGACCACAATTTTGACATAGGAAATGATACTTTGATTAAAAGAGAAAATGAATCCACTGAGATGAAAATGTCTGGAAAGTACCTTGGTCGCTAGTTCAGCCACGGTAAATTTGTGTCTAGGCTTTTACAACATATCACAATTTATAGTAGGTTTTCTGTTTTCATAATGTCGGATAGCAAGGGACAAAGGTGATGGAGAGAAAAAGAATACAGACGTATTTGGCTAGTCTGAAAAAAAAATATCCTTTAAAAAAAAATGAAAAATAATTCTATCAAAAATTTTCAAACTGCCAGTGTCTCTCGTTTAGTGGGCATGCGTAAAAATGGCAGCATCAACAAAGCCCAGTCCGATGAAATCATATCGGCTGATACATGTCGTAAAAACGTTTTTCCAGTTTGTCATATTATTTTTCTGAATACTGTTTGATGATATATAAAAATATACAAAAGTATATATCGTTATATATATATATATATATATATATATATATATATATATATATATATATATATATATATATGTTACAAATTAACTGATTTAAAATATGTTTTTTTCGCTACACAGTAATAAACAAGTTTCAAAAATGGAAGCTAAAAACTTCAAATTTAATTTTGTAATTAAAATAAAAACATTATTTCCATTTCATCTTCAAGCGAATATTGGAGTAACTTTTTTTTAAAAAATTTACTGAGTTTTAAACACACACAAAAATTCATAATTCACTGTTTCGAAGGATACAGAGAAATCCAATCATTCAGACAAGGGGTGGTAGCGTGTTCATTTTTATTAACTTTTGTTGTATCAGTTATTAGTTACGTTCGATAAAGGGGTTAAGTTTAGGGAGGGTAGGGATGTATTTTTAATATTTATGCTCTGTAAATTTACATTGAGCACTATTTTGTAAAAATAATAATAAAAAATATCAGTAAGAATACTGGATTATATAGCTTACTGTTCTTTCTTTTTATTTATATATACATATACATTTATAATATGTTTAACGTTCTTTTTATAGATACAATAAAATAAAATTGAAATGTCTTTAAATAAATTGTCGGACTATGTCCAATTCAAAAATATATGATGTCATTTCTTTACATTTGATACACTAGAGCAGATATGAATAGAAGAGATTCATGGAAGATTTAAGTTTAAAGATAGTAAAATCGACCTTGCTAACCAGACGCTTCTTTGTGGCCAATCGGTTAAGGCACATCACGCGAAATGATGGTTCCGTATAGGATACAGGTTCGATTCCTGTCGGAGAACGAAAATTTTCTATGAAAATTTCTCGGACATTCAGGCCGGTAAATGTTATTTAATACTGTTTATTCTAAAACAGAGCATTTGCTTAAATACTTGTATCTATAAAAAGAACGTTAAACATATTACAAAGGTCTTTAAATAAATTGTCGGACTATGTCCAATTCAAAAATATACATATATATATATATGTATGTGTATGTGTGCGTACGTGTGTGTCTAATGAGATTTGTGCTAGATATACAAGAGGTATAGTTCCAAAATCTGATATCATACTTATTAGATACAGGGGCTGCTTTAACGCCCCAAAAATTATTATGGGAAAAGGAAGTGTCTCGTATCTGTTATCTGGATTTCTACCTCTCACAGTAACAGTTACCGATTGTAACCATTTGGTGTAAGGTTACAATTTCATCTTTATTATTAATGTCCTGTAAGAAAAAAAGTCCTGAACGATTTCCGTCCTAAATATATATTTCTACTTTTTGCAGTATTTCATTACGGGAAATTTAACAGTAACAAATGGAATCTAGTTCGTTTTTCTTTTACTCAGCTAAAGGTTTTTGCTGACAACGAAACTCGACACGGATGAATATGACAGTCACACATTTTTTCAGTAAAGAACTGACTCATTAAATTAATAAATTTGTCTGCCGGACGAGTTAGCTAACAAATGCGCAGTCGTAGTTTATTCTTCATTTTCGATGTAGGAATGTCGCTCCAAAAGTAATGCTTCCTGTGGCTTCTGCAACGTCAGGCGCTGGCGGTATATCAGAGGAGGGTGAACATTTCACCTACACCCTTGTGCAATTAATTGAAACAAAACGAATAATTCCGTCATTATTTACTTTCTTCGTATTTTTCCAGTGAAACATGACCTAGTGCATGTGTTACTACTTCGCGTGTTCATTCCACGAAGTCGTTCCTTGTAGATTGACCACAGATTCTCGAATGGACTTAAATCAGGACAGTTTCCGGGCCAGTCTATAGTAATTTGATTTGCTCATTGGTGCGGACGACGAGCGACGGCCTTCGATCCGAGAGTCGGGTTGCTTGGGAACGCAGCCCAAATCGGGTGGTAAGCTCCATCCAAGGCTAAATACCGGGACGAGTCCGATAGTCGACAAGTACCGTGAGGGAAAGTTGAAAAGAACTTTGGAGAGAGAGTTCAAGAGAACGTGAAACCACCCAAGGGTAAACGGATAGGACCGCTCACCGCGATCGTGTGTGTGTATGTAGTGGGGGGACTCAGTCCGGTGCTGCCGAACGTGGCCCAAACTCGATTTGGGGTAGGTTAGAATCCTGTCGGAGAAATACGATATTTTTCTTTAATAAAATTTCTCGAATATTCAGGCTGGTCGAGCGTCTACTCAAATACGAGTATCCACGAAATATAACCTTTAAGTAATAAAATCAGTAACAAAATATTATTTTTCCACTTTTTACTACAGATGAAAATATCAGGAAAGTATTTCTTGCGTAGTCCATGGCTTTTTCCGCACTATCCACAGCCTAACTCTGTTCACACACATTGTTTGCATCCCATAAGTTTTTAAAACGTGTCTATCAATGGTACCTTAATAGTAAAATGTTTTCTAGATTTTGCCAGAGTACCACACATATGCTCCCTGTACTAAGACAAAAGAATATGAGTTACTACACACTTGTGCAAATCCATTGAAACAACTGCTTTAGTTTCCTTTCCTGGAGTGACAGGGTGTAATCGAATTCTATTTTTTCCTCAGATTAAGTCATTTGCAGTGGTGTGCAATAATATGAAACTATTTTTGGGGTGTATCATGACATTTTTTTGGCCTTCAAAAATATTGCGTCATTCGTGATTGCATTTGATTTTATCACGCCCAAACACTATTGTCTCGACTGTTGATTATTTGTCCTACGGTCATTCTATGCGATGGGCGTTACTAAAAGGAAGCATACGAAAATTGTAACGCTGCACGAACACACTGATTTTTCCAATTTTCTCCACAAATTCCACTACACCCCTTTGCGTTTATAAAGTATTATATGTATATATGCATATATAATACTGTAATTGACTTTGGTTGGTATTTATTGAAAACACTTCAAACGTGATTTTATTGTTGATTCAGGCAGTTGAATTACAAAGTGGAAGACTAAATCGACTTGTACACGAGTAACTACTTTATATTGTTGTGACCTAGGGAAAGTTACCGAATAGAATAATCACACGAAGGTTGGTAATGCACGTAATACTTAGGGCAAGAACAACACATATAAGACTCGCCAGCGGAGCGTAGAAGTAGTAGTCAACTGCTAGAAGTGAGTCAAGTGAATCCCACAGTGAATTTCCAACTGCAGGATATCTACCACGCGGTCAGATATGGCACAAGGCTGAATTTAATGTCGGGTATCCGAGCTCGTAGGCTCGGCCAAAAATTCCCCGTAGACCCCGTATAAAACGGGTTTGTCGTAGCTGTTTCCCGAGACGAGCCTTTGCCCATCGACATGGAGCCTCGTCTGGAGATCCTCTCTGCCCGGAG
>OZ038508.1:24924653-24962153 GCA_964036315.1 Acanthosepion esculentum | reverse complement strand
TTTTTTATATTCTTTTTAATATCACTTTTCTTTCTTTCTTTCTTTCTTTCTTTCTGACCGATTATGTATCGTTCTTTCTTTATAAATCAGTTCTTTCGTTCTTTCTTTTTTCCTTCCTTTCTTTCTTTCTTTCTCGCCGATTATGTATTAGATCCTTCTTTCTTTTTAAATCAGTTCTTTCTTTCTTTTTTCCTTTCTTTCTTTCTTTCTTTCTGACCGATTATGTATTAGATCCTTCTTTCTTTTTAAATCAGTTCTTTCTTTCTTTCTTTTTTCCTTCCTTTCTTTCTTTCTTTCTCGCCGATTATGTATTAGATCCTTCTTTCTTTTTAAATCAGTTCTTTCTTTCTTTTTTCCTTTCTTTCTTTCTGACCGATTATGTATTAGATCCTTCTTTCTTTTTAAATCAGTTCTTTCTTTCTTTCTTTTTTCCTTCCTTTCTTTCTTTATTTCTCGCCGATTATGTATTAGATTCTTCTTTCTTTTTAAATCAGTTTTTCTTTCTTTCTTTTTTCTTTCTTTCTTTCTTTATTTCTTTCTTTCTTTCTTTCTGACCGATTATATATTGGATCCTTCTTTCTTTATAAATCTGTTCTTTCTTTCTTTCTTTATATATCATTATGCATTCTTGCTTTCTTTCTAAGTACTTATACATTCTAGCTTTTTCCTTTATAAACTTTTTCTTTCTTTGTATGCCATTATACATTCTTTCTTTTTCTTTTTTGGTGGGGGGTTTCTTTAGCCAGGAGTTTTGGAACCTTAGGTTAATGAGAAAAAAAGAAAACAAAATGAAACTATTATCTCATATAGAGTGCAAGGAAATTATGCTAATATTCGGGTTGTTGACTCGTTGATTTTGGTGTTACTCGCATGTTTCCTGTTTGGTTTCTACAGCTGATGGTCATAAACTTCTTTATTCCTTGAGACCATTTTTTTACCAAGTTGGTCGGTCAAAAGAAAAATATTTCGCAACTGGACAGTCGATTTTCACATTTTGCGATCTTAAGATGATCCCTTTATCTTTTTCTTTGACCGCACATTGTTAGTTTTCCGAGTTTGAAATACAGGAATTACTTTGAGGCTTTTTCATTCTCTATTCAGAAATACTAATAAATGATATTAAAAAAAAAGTCTCATTTATTTTTTTTTCTTATTTATTTTTCTCACTCGTTCTCACTTGTTGTTGTTGTTGTTTTAATGTCGACCTTGTTTTTTTTCCGTATATTATTCATTTAAGTGCAAATTTTTGTTGCTTTAGCGTAGCATCTCAAATTTCAAATTAGACTCACATTTCTCGAAGTGTCAATGGAATAGTATACAGAGAAGCAACACCGAAGCAAAGCACGTGTCTCTTGGCTTAACGGGAACCCCTTGACGTGACGCCAAAGGAAAGAAGAGTCAAAGTAAAAGATCCATTTATAATCTCCACACACACATACAGAGAGACAAAAAAAAATAACAATCACTCATTCTTCCGGTCTCTTTGCATACTTATATTCAAAGGACGCCAACGCATAAAAACGAGACGGAGACAGAGAAAGGGAAATGAATTATACAGTTGAAGACAAGAACGAGATTTTTTCCCTTTTCCTCTCGAAAATCAGCAAAATAAATAACTGGATACGTAAAACATGGTGGCCATTGTCATGTATAAATATAGCCTTAAGCTCCGGCGTTGGTTGTTGCAAGCAATGTGCACGGATTGACAGTTTGCATTTGAATACCAACATTAATTTACTTTGGTTGCATCGTTCATTCGTCCGTTCGGCTTACGGCCAAATCACGTTGAAACACCAGTTAAGCACCGTCGAGCCGGTTGAGTGCTTAGATGGGTGACCAGATACTGAAACTTGGATATGCGGGTGGGCAAATAAATAAGAACTGGAAATTGTTAATCGAAGTGCCGAGTTCCAATTCCAGTCGGGTTCGTTATATTCACTTACACCTTGGGAAAGGCATGAATCAACCACTTCCCCTACTGCTATGGGTTAATTAGTATGATTTGTATCAGTAAATCATTATTACCTCAACAAATTCTTACAATCTAAAAATATTTTCGAGCTTTAAATAACCTGCAAAAGACAAATTCACAACGTTTCGGCAGTTGTCTGCTCCAGCCTTCTTCAGGTGATTGGAATTTCGAATCGAAACCTTTATTTCGTCAACCGCCTTGGATTGTTCTAGTTCCACATGCCATGTCTCTTCTGGATGTCTCAGTTATCCCCCTTTAACTCAACTCTCCAAATTGTGGCCTGGTATTGAACTTACGACTTTTAGGTCTAGTCGTTGGATCTAACCAACGTTTTTATCCATTTGGCTATGATGAGGATAACAGTCCAAATAATGTAAATGATGCAAGTAATCATAATACCTAATCTCAGAGATACAGTCAGAAACAGGCAAAAGGTTGATAAGCCGTAAAAAACAAATCAACCAATCAATCTGTCAAATTCGTCTATTCTTTTTTTAAAAATTAAAGACTAGTATTTATCCTTTTTAGATATGATTTTATATAAGACATTTAAAAAAAATGCCTTCAGTGATTGACAATGTCGCTTTACAGGCCATTACTACTGTAGTGAGGCTGATCCTTATTATGCGCCTCCCACATATTGACATTTGACCGATCTTTATCTGACCTCACAATGAAAATCCCATGTAAAAACGCTAAAAACGATTTGCATTCACATTGTACCTCCTCCTCTTACGCTCACACAATCCCATTCAGTAACGCTCTACCTTAAGTGGCTCTCGGACCTTGTATTAGTTGAAATTTTGTACAAAAAAGTGCAAATTCTTTATACTAGTATCTGTCTATATTTCTGAGATGAGGTATTATGTACATTATTTACATTATTCGGACTATTGTCCTCATCTTTGTCGCCATATTTATTACAACGTTTCGGCCGTTGTACGCTCTAACCTTCTTCAGGTGGTTGGAATGTCGATCTGAACTATTTATTTCGCTCACTGGGGTAGACTCTTCTAGTTCCACGTGCCATGTTTAATGGATGTCAGTTATCAGTTATCTTCTTTTTAATTCCCCTCTGAAAGTTCTCCACTGCCTTAACCGGGTATTGAACTCACACTCTTTTGGATCCAGTCACTGGATCTAACCATCGCCTTTATCCACTGGGCCATGTGTCCTCAAGGACACATGGCACAGTTATCTCCAGTGGAGGCCATGTGTCCTCAAGGACACATGGCCTCCACTGTGCCATGTGTCATCAAGGACACATGGCACAGTTCAATACCCGGTTACTGATAAAAATCATACTAATTAAGGCAGCGGAGAACTTTAAGAGGGAAATTAACAGGAGATAACTGATAACTGACATCCATTAAACATGGCACGTGGAACTAGATAGTTTCGACTGTTGATTAGTTGTCCTACGGCCATTGTCTACGATGGACGTTACTCCAAGGAAGCGTACGAAAATTGTAACGCTGCACGAACACACTGGCAAGCCTTACCAGTGAGCATATCAAATCACTATAGACTGGCCCGGAAACTCTCCTGATTTAAATCCAATCGAGAATCTGTGGTCAATCTGAAAGGAACGACTCCGTGGAATGGACATACGATATATTAGCACGTACACTGGGTCATGTTTCATTGGAAAAATACGAAAAAAATAAAATAACGGAATGATTTGTTTTGTTTCAGTTAATTTGCATAAGGGTGTAGCTATGGACTAGGCAGCGAAAAAGAGGTTCTTGGGGTGGGGAGAATAATTCATTCACAAGGCCGTATAAAGACACCACTTTAAGGAACTATCAACGCCTTCAGGAAATGATTTAGGTTAAGTAATATTTAAGCGTTTTATAATCGTTATTTTTTACTATTGCTTATTCAATACTAGGCTCAAGATCCACCCAAGGTAGACGGTTTCTGAATGTGATTATTGTACGGACATAGGTGAAGAGGGTAAAAAATGCAAGCTATGAGGATAGATAAAGGGTGACCCTAAATACAAAGAGGTTAATATTGTAGTGTTTTGTAAAACATCCTCTCGGTCGTCTCCTCCACAAAGAAGTGTTTTTTTTTTATCAAAGAAATGCGAAGAGAATGTTAATAATTCAGTCCTGTGTACGTTACATGGTCGGTTTTAGTTGTCAGATCTGGTAGAGCGAATGGATGCAGCTCGTCAGCACATTTTCCATAGAAATAGAGATAGAGTAGAGGTAGGCTTATAACTTTGCGTCTGTGAGGAAAGGGGCGGTAGAATGGGAAGTAAGTTATCCCGCACAAGACCGCGTAATCACTTTTGATCTATCAAGTTGGACAGCGTTAGCAGAGATATAACAGTTAATCCTTCCTGCTAATCTTGAGATTATAGCATCCGGGGAATCATTTATGGAGGAGTCTTTTTCATAAAGTAGTATTTTTTGGAAAAAAAAAAAAAAAAGGAGTCTTGGTGGAACATCCTTCTTTCCAAAGGAATACATAGAACATTTATCATAGAAACAGCGATAGAATAACGATGCCGTTGCGCCCGTGGAAGAGAGACAACTTGGTGGAAAATATGTCATCTCGTACAAGGCTCAGTATACGTTTTTGAACTCAATCAAAGCTGGAAAGTGAAGTTTCGGCATATCAAGCCTAGACATGGCGGAAATTATCCATTTTTGGTTTAATCTGGCGCCTGTAAAGCATGCCAGGAAAGAGTCAGGTGTTTTCTGGAGCGGTACAATGTGACGACTATTTTTATAGTATCTTTTGCAATGGATGGCACATATGACTTCCATTTGAGGGTCTGAACGTCTCTTCTTATCTGCGATGTTTCTAGATATGGACACTGGTCTGAAATTTCAAGCATTTTCGTAAACGTCATTGCTTACTGTTATGGTCCAGGTTAGGACAACACGAACACAAGAGTAGAAATAACGAAGATGTATTACACGGAATAATAATACAAGATGTGGAAGGTGTTAGTATGACTGTCAGTCTGGTTTGGAGTGAACTACTATCGGCTCGACTCGATTCGTCCCTCTCTCTTGAGAGGCGTAGTATACATAGTGTTAGGAAGAGTTCATTCTGTAGTTATAAGTAAGGACCCATAACACTTACAAAATAAAGAAAAGAATAGCATCTACAACGTATTGATTTAGGGAAGCTGGCATGCAAAGTTATCTTTGAAAGAGGGTCTATATAAATAGCAGGCTCCAGGGAAGGCCTTTAAAACTGAAAGCTAAAGATGCAAAATTTGCAGGAATATGAGATGTAATAACTCTGGATTGTCCAAGACTTTACAATTAGTTGTGATCAGTCACTCAAAGATGCCAGTGAGTCTTTTGGTGTTTAACTCTTTCAATTATCTCTTGGTGCCGTTTATTTGTGCAGAACATTTGGTATTCTTGAATTGACCGAATACAACCTGTCGTAAAAGGTTTGTTATTTATCTGTTTATTTTTTAAGTGGATGCAAACTTAATTTGTCTTTCTTTTTTATACGCCTCTGAAATCTTGAGACTCCAGATATTTTATTCATTAATTTTTAAATATTACTATAATATGATTACTATGTAGCCATTAGAATAGCATGGAAGAAAGAAGCAAATGAAAAAAGCAGGACGGCGGGAAGAGTATATGTAATAAAGCTCGCTTGTGCATAGGTAGCCTAACTGGTCAAAGCGTTGTCCATGTGATGCTAGTTTCAATCTCATGTTTATTTTGAATTATTCAAAAGAGCGAACAAAAGATTGAGGTAAACGACCCAAAATGATCATTGGGTAAAGGGTGTGGCAGTGTGTTTCATTTTATGAACTTTCAACCAGGGCCCCTGGAGTTTTATATTGGATAAATACCTTGTAAGAATCTTTAATTTCCATTCATTCACAAACAAAATAATCGAATATGAAATTACAAAGCATGGCTAATGTTACAGTAATTAATAGAATTTGCACGAGAAAATCTCTCTCTCTCTCTCTCTCTCTCTCTCTCTCTCTCTCTCTATCTATCTATATATATATATATATATATATATATTTATATATCTGTATGTATGTATGTATGTATATATACACCCTCTGGCCTTATTTTTATGTTCATTGGTTAATCTAGACATACCCTTAAGTATATTTTTAACCCTGACCTTATGCCCCCCACTTTAACTTTACGAAAAGAGGTAAAGATTTGTTTTTTTTAAATTTCCCTCATAAATCATTTTTATCAGTAGTTATCTACCATCGCCTGAAGAAGTACCATCTTAGTACTGAAACATGAAAGTTTTGTGTGGCGATGTAAAATGCTTTTATTGTAATTTATTATAATAAAAATATTATAATAAAAATATTATAATATATATATATATATATATATATATATGTATGCACTTGAAAATTATTTTCCAGTATCTTGTGTGTGCATTTAATGATATGAGTAACAGATGACCATAATCAAAATGTAGACAAAATTTACCTCCTAAAGATTGGGAATATATGCTTTGAAACCAGAGGTGAATACCCATCAACAGAGGTAAACAACTTTCAGTCTCTGAGAAGGCTTTTAATAAAATATCCTCTAGGCACAAAATGACCCCACTGCATCCCCACCGGGCCTAAGTAATTTTTACAAAGAAATTCAGAGCTAGACCCTGACTGTATGGATAAAAAGATTTGGTCGAGCGACATCTCCACGCGATTAGACGTAGCCTATCACGCACCCGTCGCCGAATTTCCTGCTTTCCCTTAAACTGTGTGGACCCAAAAGTGTATTCACCTAAAATAAATATGCATGAGAATGGTTCCAGTAGTTGCACGCTACGAGTCTTTGGGGAGTTGCATGTTTTTCCGAAGTCTTGAGAACTGGTTGGATTTACTTCACTTGCAATGGTCGCTTCTTTCAAACAATGCAAGAAACTCTGGTATATATTGAAACGTTGTATAGTCATGGCGTCAAAGCTGTTATTGATTACTCGATCGACGCTGTCGTTTGTTTGACATCTGTCAAATTTGAAAATATCCTTAACAGATGTTATATCTGCCTGAGCCGTGAGATAGATATGGGAGTGTGATTTGCAACAAGTGCCACTTTCGCATTACAATATACCAGCAACGATTAATTTTGTTTCTCAATAGCATACAGTACAAGGAGGAGTTGTTTTATTGCCTTTTCCGAGGGCATTAGTGCTATGCAATTATAAGCTGCTTTAGATTTTTTTTTTAACAATGAGTTTCACCCTGTACAACGCTCGGGTGTCACTAGAGTTAGAGGGTAAGATTAAGAAGTAGTTTATACGGATAGAAGATGAAGATAAGGGTTAATCCCAGTCTTGAACAGGTTAGGATTACAGTGATCGCGTAAACATCCTATTGGGAATTGGTTTCACAGAGCAGGGGTTCACTGGAAAAAGCTGTTCGAGGGGAACTTACTTCTCACCGATGGAATCCAAAAGGGATGTGCGTAGTTTGCAACAATATGCGTAGCATGACGGATTCTAACCGAAAAGATTAGACCTGGTAGAATCAAGGAATGTAGCTCGTCCGAGAAACTTTCCGTGTAAGTATCAGCTGAGAGGCTCGCCACATCTCGCCTGTGAGAGAGAGGTTGGAAGGTGGAAAATATTTCATCACCCACAAGGATTCGGAGATATTTTTTTAACTCTGTCAAAACGGAAAATTCAGGACTGGGCAGCTCCCTCCCAAATATGACTATAGTTTTTGACCTGATCGCTTGGAACGGTAGTGGAGATCCTGAGGAGTCAGGTACTTACTGGAGCGGTAGAGGGAGCCGACCATTTTACTTTTAGCAATGGCTTCTATGTACGACTTTCATTTGAGGTCAGGTGTGAGTTTGAGGTTCAAAAGTCGTTCAAGGCACATCCATTCACAGTGACTGGCCTTTGAGGTTCGAACGGCACCAACGAAAAGAAAAATAGTGTATGTGCAAGTATACAGAGAAAAGCTGTAATATATGTACATACCTGGATTGTTTTGTCTGTATGTATGCGTATGTACAAGAATATACATAAAAAAACACTCTTGTTTTTCCGATCCAAAATCAAACAGACACCAAGCAGGCCTAATATATACATATACATTTCGGTAGGTTGATTTTTCACTTTTTCTTAAATATCAAAAAGAATAATGTACCGAAAGTTGTGTATAGACCTATTAAGTACTGATACAAAAAATTAGATCTGACACTTCAACGGTTTTTTGAGCATTTGGCATCAAAGATCGGAGACAAAAATGCACTGAAAAATTCAGGATTTTGCAAGATTTGGACTAAATATTAATAAAAAAACAAACAAATAATTTCACTATTTGAATCGGGGAATGTTGTTATTTTGTTTTATCAAAATGAAATAAAATGAAGAAATTATAAGTAAACTTCAAATTGAAAATCTGTCCCCCACATAATCACTGACGACTTTGAAATGCTGTTTTTTACCTCATGAATTAAGCAGTATTAGTTGAATACATTAAAAAATTGATTTTTTTTTCTGTTATGAATGAAAATACAACAAACAAACAAATATGGAAAAATAAAGAATAGTTTAATAGTTATATATAGAGTCAAATAGTTCTGTATAAAAGCCCTCAGACAAAATTGATGGTCTCAATTTCTGACACAAAGCTTTTGCTATTATGTGCTGGTGCCTTGCTTCAAAGCCATACACAGATTGGGAAGCTTCTGTTGTTAACTTGACTGCCCGTTCCACGCCTTGAGCATGTGAGGGCAAATCTGGTAAGTCAAGCTTCGTACCATTTAATAATTATTCCCGAAGTTCATTTTCAGAAAATTCTGTGAGTGGTGGTTCACAAACCCCACTTAATGACAGATCTTTTAACTGTGTCCAGTGCATAGCTTTAAAATTGATAGTTGTCATTCTTTTTAATCTTTTCTTGGTTTGCTCCCCACTCTTGAAAGAATATAAAAATTAATTTGATTTATTTAAAAAAAAAATGTACTCTGTACTGCTTTAATATTTATGGTGAAATTAGATAAAATCCTTAAAATGATTCTATAAATCGGCAAAACTAATTTAGTCAGTTTTATATGAATAAATATTTACTAACCTAATGACCAAAATTCTTTTTATAGCTTCTTCCCTCACTTCCAGTTCAGCAGATTTGACCATTGAATATAAGATATTTTCAGGCAGTAAGGTGAAAGCCTTGTATTGTATATTTTTCAATGTGATCTGTTGGATTTCATATGGTTGCTTCCTAATCCTTTGGATCATATTGAAAATATACATTTGCTGATTGTGGAACTTGTTATTTCTTTTATTTTCGAACCAGCAAATGGCATACACATTCACAAAATTTATTAAACTGTGGAGTTTGGTTGAAATATTTCCGGGGTATGCACCATGAGTGCACCAGATTGATGCTTAAAGTTAACCACCTTGCCTGGTTTAATGGACCAATTTTCCATGATGCAAATCTAGAGTCCACCTTACCTCTAGAAATACCCACTGTATATTCATAAAGACACGGTTTTAATTTAACATACACATGTTTTCGGTGACACCGATATGATGATAAAAATCGCAATTTATTTTGTCTTTACGTTCGATTCCTCAAATAAATACGAAGTGTTGAAGAAAAATATTTTTCTGGTAATTTTTGACGTTATTTTGCAACTTTCCGCGAGTTATTCTTTTTACTGTTCCAAAATCGACCTACCCTAATATACATATACATATTTTACGACATTTTTTAATGTTTATACGTTCTTTTTATAGATACAAATATTTAAGTAAATGCTCTGTTTATAATAAACAGTATTAACAACATTTACCGGTTTGAATGTCCGAGAAATTTTCATAGAAAATATGCATCCTCAAAATGTGTGACGTCATTTGTTTACATTTGGATACGCATCGAGCAGTACGAGAGAAAATCATGGATAATTGTAGTTTAAAAACAGTAAGATCGAACAAAACGAACGCTCCTCTGTGGCTCAATCGGTAAAAGCAAGTCAGGCTATATGACGGTTCCGTATAGGATACAGGTTCGATTCCTGTCGGGGGGCACATATTTTCTATGAAAATTTCTCAGACATTCAGGCCGGTAAATGTTGTTTAATACTGTTTATTATAAACAGAGCATTTACTTCAATATTTGTATCTATAAAAAGAACGTATAAACATAAAAAATAAATTAAAATAATTGTCGGACATACATACATGCATATATATATATATATTGTATATAGTTGGATTGATGTGAGCGTGAAACCCAGGGTCACAAACACACGTCCATGCAACTAAATATGTTAACTCTATCACTGATATTGAGGGCTTTGCACAAAGTACCGCGCATATGTAATATATATTAAAATTATATATATATATATATATATATATATATATATATATATATATATATATATATATATATATATATATATATAAATGTGTTTAATTAAACCAAATTTCTATATTTCATTTCTGGCTCAATTAAGCGGAATTATTTGTATTATTAATCAGGAAATAATTTATGCTATCTACTAAAAGAAAATACATTAGTTTTTATTTATTATTATTATTATTAGTGCTACTAATACTACTACTATTACTGATACTACTACTATCATTATTATTATTATTTTTAAACAAAATTATTTCCGTAACTTTTCCAATATTTTTCAACATTTAAGAGATGAATGTGATTTAAGAACAGAAAAAGAAAAGAAAAATACAGTGTTTCTTTCTTTTCCTAAATCACCCACCTCTCTTCACTGTTTTATTATTATTATTATTACTACTAATATTATTATTATTACTACTACTACTGCTATTATTATTACTTTTATTATTATTTTTAATTTTATAATAATTTTTGCTATGATTATTACGTTGGTCACTATTGTAAGTGGGGCTAATATAATGTCTAAGTAGTTCACCATTAGCAGTGGTTTACCTACTTCACGCCGCTGGCGAGTATTGTATTTTGTTGGTGCTATAAAGATTACCATTTCATTTCCAACCTCCGTTTTGGTTATTCCTCATTCAGTAACCCATTCTATGTTACAACAATTGCTATTACAACTAGTACTACTACTGTTATTATTATTATTAATATTATTTTATTATTATTATTTTTGATATTATTATTATTATTAGACCTACTACTACTATTATTATTATTATTATTATTATTATTATTATTATTATTATTATTATTATTATTTCCTTTGATTTCTGGCGTTTACACATTTCTTTCCGGGTCCTGCCCAGGGACCTAAGGTTAGAAATGGCAACATGACACTTTCCACTGACAAAAAAAAAATAAATAAATAAAAATTACATAGATAAAGCCCTTCGTAAAGTGTGGGCTGTACTTGTGAGAACAATTTTTTGTATCTCTTTGAGGCATGGCCTTCCAGGAATCCCTTCAATTAGTCTACTGGAATCTTTTCCAACCAATCCTAAGGCTCCAATTACAACAGGGATTGATGATGTTCCCATGTGCCACATTTTTGAGATTTCTATTTCAAGGTCCTTGTATTTTGATAGCTTTTTGAATATCTTCAAAGATACATTGCAGTCTGCAGGGACTGCCATATCAATAAGGAGGCATTTTTTTGTGGTCTCTAATAACAATATCTGGTCGGTTGGCTTTGATTGCTCTGTCAGTGTGTATTGTGTATTCCCATAGAATTGTAACAGGTCCTATCTCCGTAACCGGGCCTGGGTGGTGTTCATACCAGTTTCTTTCAGTTTCCTTCCCGTAGAAGTTGCATATTTTCCAGTGCAGATATTGGCCCACTCTATGCCGGGTTTTATACTCAGCGGGTGCCAATATCGTGCAACCTGATACAAGATTATTATTATTATTTTTGTTATTATTATTATTATTGTTTCTTAAATCGTCCTCTCTCTTAATTGTTTTATTATTATTATTATTATTATTATACATGTTCGTACCAAGTTTTCAAACAAGTCGTACAATTATTGCTTGAAATATGAAAGGTCAGTGATCGCTTCAATATCGCAATACCTTTCTCAATGAGTCGCAGGGAAGCCATATAACGGCGGTGGGAAAGTGACTGAAGGCGAGATGCCAGGTCAGGACCAATGACATTGCAGATTCTTTTGGATTTTATCAATGATCTCTAAACATATCGCAGGAGCATCAGACCATCTGTGGCATGGATGAATGGAAGACATAAATATTTAAGATAGATTCTGGCGAGAAAAATTAGCTAGCACGACCCATCGAACGAACTACTAACTAAATTGTCTTCTTTTGTTTGCGGTAATGGTCATCTCGAATTTATTGAATATATTCTAAAGGAAATTCTACTACTGTCCCATAATAATTATTACATTTAACGTATTAAATCTTTGGACAAATGCAACATTTATTATGGGACAGTTTGGTTTGGTTTGTTTTGTTTTACGGCATATCAACCATAATGGGTTATTTAATGCCAACAAGATTTTCATTGCTGGTAATATTATTTTTCAAAAATGTATTGCTGATAATTTTTTTTAAACGTATAGCTGATAATATATTTTTTCAAAAATGTATTGCTGGTAATAATGTATTACTCATAGTAATGTATTACCGGTAATAATTTTTATTCAAAAATTTATTCCTGGCAATAATGTATTACTGGTGATAATGTGTTGGCGGTAATAATTTTTCTTCAAAAATTCATTGCTGGTAATAATTTTTTACAAAGTTTTCCTGGTATTAAAAACCCATTTTTACACTTTGATAGTGTTTTGACCCCAGTTTGGGGGTTAACTATTTATCCATAGCTGGGACCCTAACAGGTGCTACCACACCGAGTCAGGGTGGAGCTGGGAACACCATTAATTAAGAGTTGGTTCCACGCTCCTCAAAACCTCCTGATCAGAGGCTTTTCTGTCAGATGCAGTTTATCGTCTTACCCAGGACGCGGATGTAGTTTATCGTCTTACCCAGGACGCGGATGTAGTTTATCGCCTTACCCAGGACGCGGATGCAGTTTATCGTCTTACCCAGGACGCGGATGTAGTTTATCGTCATACCCAGGACGATTATGGGACAGACATAGTGTCTAACATTATGGCGGTGTGAGTTAGCGTAACGATTTTAAGAATGAGATCAGTGAATTGACTTTGAATTAACGCAAAGACTCCATTAATATCCTTAAAATCATGAATCTACTGCTCCCTGCGTTCTGTTTCCTTGCTAGATATCTTATCTCTGGCAAGTCACGGTTGTTAATGGAGAAGTCAGGTGAATGAGAACTTGCAACAACCATTCTCCCATAACTAGGACATTAGAATTAATACCGCTTGAAAAGACATGAGACCACCCCTCCCTGTCTTTTTTCTCATTACTAGATATTCTGACAAGAAACATTTTATATCTAATACTCTGCTCTTAGGTTGACTGATAAATGAAATGCTGAATAAATATCTGTGTAAGTGTTATGGTAATCTACCCACGCAGGCATGGACTCTCCCAGCTATAAATAGGAGCAGGTACTGCCTTTTTAGTGAGGAAAGTTTCCAGCAGTGACAGTCGGACTGAACATTTTTGCAGTAACACTCACGTTTGTATGTTTGTATTACATGTTTCTGTTAATATATTTGTTTAAATCAATTCCTCTATTTGTGTCTTTATTTCTGGCCCTAACAAAGCCACAACAGTAAGCCAGACTCTGATGAACGTCTTACTTGACCAGATAGAAACATCAAAAAGTTGTGACCATCATAGTCAAACCTTGACATTAAATTTTAATATTTTAATGTTAAAAATAACCAATATCTAAAGTTTAACTTACAAATCTGTGTTTATATTCTCTTGTTAAATAATTTGCTATCATATATTCCGCCAATTACCTTTCCCTACAAGAAAATAAACATTTCCTCTTTGGAAAAAAAAAAGAGGGAAAAGGGGAAATTTTGTGCTATCTTTACTGTGAAACAGTTATTTTTCTTGTTTTCATATTAATAATTTATTATTACTGTAAAGGCAAAGTTCATGGCAAGATTTGGTGGACAGTCGTCCATAAAGCGGTTGTCATATAAGAGCAACTGACATCAATAATAAGGAAAAGGAATGATGAGTCCATCCGGTTACTGTCAGTCTTTTTTACTTCTTCTTCCTTCGCAGCCTTCAATTCACCTTATCTTTATTCATTAATTTCCGTTGTTCTCTCGGACTGAACCGTGGCCTGACCTGCACTTTCCGCCATTTTTTCATCGCTGACGTCAGATGTCAGACGAGTTTGAGCGTTCATATCAAGACTCCGATTCGTACTTTGTCATTTTAGACTACTTAACCCTTTCGTTGACTGTAGCTGTTGAAATTGACTGCGGGTTTGGTTTTTTTGTTTGTTTGTTTTTATTGAGAAGACCTAAACGTTTTTTGATTGTGAATATACTTCCAATAACAGAAGTACACAAAGGAAGAGGCTTAGTTCTTTTTTTCCCCGTGAACACATTTAACTTCAAGGAGAATGACATAATTAATTGATATACAAACTCAAAGTAGGTTGTACTCGGGAGTCCAACGTGGCCATGAACATTTTCTAGGATCTGAGAAGTTCTTCTTCTTATTCTTTTAAAATGTTTTCCTTTTCGCTATGACACATATTCCCTATTCTGTCAACCATTTACGCAGATTCATTCATTCATTCTTCTTTTTCTTCTTCTTATTCTTTTAAAATGTTTGCCTTTTCGCTATGACACATATTCCCTATTCTGTCAACCATTTACGCAGATTCATTCATTCATTCTTCTTTTTCTTCTTCTTATTCTTTTAAAATGTTTTCCTTTTCGCTATGACACATATTCCCTATTCTGTCAACCATTTACGCAGATTCATTCATTCATTCTTCTTTTTCTTCTTCTTATTCTTTTAAAATGTTTTCCTTTTCGCTATGACACATATTCCCTATTCTGTCAACCATTTACGCAGATTCATTCATTCATTCTTCTTTTTCTTCTTCTTATTCTTTTAAAATGTTTTCCTTTTCGCTATGACACATATTCCCTATTCTGTCAACCATTTACGCAGATTCATTCATTCATTCTTCTTTTTCTTCTTCTTATTCTTTTAAAATGTTTTCCTTTTCGCTATGAGACATATTCCCTATTCTGTCAACCATTTACGCAGATTCATTCATTCATTCTTCTTTTTCTTCTTCTTATTCTTTTAAAATGTTTTCCTTTTCGCTATGACACATATTCCCTATTCTGTCAACCATTTACGCAGATTCATTCATTCATTCTTCTTTTTCTTCTTCTTATTCTTTTAAAATGTTTTCCTTTTCGCTATGACACATATTCCCTATTCTGTCAACCATTTACGCAGATTCATTCATTCATTCTTCTTTTTCTTCTTCTTATTCTTTTAAAATGTTTTCCTTTTCGCTATGACACATATTCCCTATTCTGTCAACCATTTACGCAGATTCATTCATTCATTCTTCTTTTTCTTCTTCTTATTCTTTTAAAATGTTTGCCTTTTCGCTATGACACATATTCCCTATTCTGTCAACCATTTACGCAGATTCATTCATTCATTCTTCTTTTTCTTCTTCTTATTCTTTTAAAATGTTTGCCTTTTCGCTATGACATATATTCCTTGTTCCCCCAACCATTTACGTAGATTCATTCTTCTTTTCATCTTATGCATCTTCTTCTTCTTTTTCTTATTCTTCTTTCTTTTTTTTGTTTTTAAAAATAATGTTTGCCTTTTCGCTATGGTATATATTCCCTGTTCTGTTAACCATTTAAGAAAATTCCTGCATCATCATCTTTTTCTTTTTCTAAAAATGTTTGCCTTTTCGCTATGACATATATTCCCTATTCTGCCAACCATTTACACAGATTCATTCATTCATTCTTCTTCTTCTTCTTCTTCTTCTTCTTCTTCTTCTTCTTCTTCTTCTTTTTAAAATTGTTTACCTTTTTGCTATGGCATATATTCAATGGTCTGCCAACCATTTACACATATTCATTCATTCATTCATTCATTCTTCTTCTTCTTCTTCTTCTTCTTCTTCTTCTTCTTCTTTTAAAATGCTTGCCTTTTCACTTTGACATATATTCCCTGTTCTGCCAACCATTTACGCAGATTCATTCATTCATTCATTCATTCATTCTTCTTCTTCTTCTTCTTCTTCTTCTTCTTCTTCTTCTTCTTCTTCTTCTTCTTCTTGTTTTTAAAATTGTTGGCCTTTTTGCTATGACATATATTCAATTGTCTGCCAACCATTTACACAGATTCATTCATTCATTCATTCATTCATTCTTCTTCTTCTTCTTCTTTAAAAATGTTTGGTTTTCCGCTATGACACATATTCCCTGTTCTGTCAAACATTTACGCAGATTCCCTCTTCTTCTTCTTCTTCTTCTTCTTCTTCTTCTTCTTCTTCTTCTTCTTCTTCTTCTTCTTCTTCTTCTTCTTCTTTCTTTTAAAAATGTTTTCCCTTTCGCTATGACATATATTCCCTATTCTGTCAACCATTTACGCAGGTTCATTCATTCATTCATTCTTCTTCTTCTTCCTCTTTTTCTTCTTCTTCTTCTTCTTCTTCTTCTTCTTCTTCTTCTTCTTCTTCTTCTTCTTCTTCTTCTTCGTGTCGTGCCCCTTCAGGACGTAGGCAAATATGTTCTCCACAACTTTCTGCTCCTTGTAGTTCTTAGCAATGTTTATCTTTTTGTTATCTCTCCTAATCCCTGTTCTTATCATTTACACAATCTCTTTAGGTCGGTTCATTCGCAGCTTTCCTCTGTCCCTCTTATCTTCAACATGCCCACAAAGTCCCAGTTGGAATCATTAAAGCACTGGTAGCTTTTCAGAATTGCTTCGTTAAATGATTGAAATATGTGGAAATCCTGGTCATAAATGCAACCATTTAAGCGACAGTATTACCAAAGACGATTTGAATATTGAGGTAGGTAGCTCAATATTGAGGACATTACTGCCCTTTGATATCTCAAGCAAGTGTCGTTGAATGTCACCTGTTTGTGTCAAAACTTGACGTGAAAATATATAATAATAATGTATAATAATAATAATAATAATAATAATAATAATAATAAAATAATAATAATCGTCTTCAGTCACTCTCCCACCACCGTACCGTAACTTCCCTGTGTTTTTCTATAAATATGTTCATGTTAATTCCTATGACGAATTCTCTTCTGTTGGCCTACTTTCTCTCCGTCCCCACTTTCTTTAGTTTAATTCCCCTATCCTCCTTTCCGCCATTAGGTGACAGAGATGTCAGTTCTCTGGTAGATGCGGGACCTTTATCGTTTTCGAGTGTGTATTTTCTATTTGTTTTTGTGTTTCGATGAATGCTCGTTTGAGTGAGCGATTGCTCGAATGATTTTTATTAATTACCCAGTTCCGTTTTAATTTCGTTTTGTTAAGTGATTTTTCTGCCACGATTAATGCTTGTGTTTTTTATTACTAACACTATTTGGTTTAGTTTCTTGTATAGAAATTGTATCAATTGTAAATATTCATTAGGGTTTCACTTTTTAATGTTACTTCATTCTCCGAACATCACCACAAACAAAGTGTATATATGGGAACTGGTTAAGACTACTTTGAGGTATTTTTTTTACAGTGAGGTTCACCCTGTACAAGGCTCGGAAACCACTTGAGGTAGAGGGTTACAGATTAAGCTATACAGTTTATACAGAGAGGTGAGGAAGATAACGGTTAACCCTAGACTTGAACTGGTTATGATTGTAGTAATAAGGAAAACATTCTCTTGAGATTGGTTCCACAGAGTAGTGGTCCGCAGGAAGAAGCTGTTCGAGTGGAACTTACATCTCACCAATGGAATACGGAGAGAATGAGGATGGTTAGCTATAATGGGTGTAGCATGGCGGGTTCTAGTTGTGAAGATTAGAACTGGTGGAACTAAAGAATGTAGCTCGACTGAGCACTTTCCATGGGAATAGCAATAAAGCAGTAAGAGGCTTGCGACTTTTCGTCCGTGAGAAAGGGGTTGTAAGGTGGAAAAATAAGTTATCATCCACAAGGACGCTCAAGACTGGAAATGGACACTATTTGGTAATAGTACTCCATTTTAGGTCTGATTTGGCTCTCATCAAGGTAGAGAGGAGTCAGGTATTAAGTGGTGCGGTACAGAGAACTGGCCATTTTCCCTTCATCTTTAGTGATGGATTGCATGGATAAGTTCCAGTTGAGATCTGGGTTGATTTTATGGTGCAATAGACGCGCAAGGCACAGCGAACATCCTTTGTCGTGACTTTTTTTTTTAAGCTTTTCACCCCAAGCAAGGCTGGAGTCCACTAGCACGCAAGGGGTTACAGAAAGTTTGGAGGAAGAGCAGATAGGCGTGGTAAAGGAGAGGATGTGGAGAAAGATAGTGGATCGATCGAGGCAAGGGGGTTACGGAAGATTTGGAGCAAGAGCAGATAGGAATGAAAGGTGAAAGGATGTGGAGAAGGGAAGTGGATAGATCAAGGCAACTGGAGATGTCGATTGACGTTACACTTAAATAGTTGGAGATTGTATTTGTCAGGGAAACAGAAATAAGGAAGGGAGTTCCACAGGCGAGATGTGCGAGACATGAAGCTATTGGAGTAGAAGATACGTCTACAGCTAACAGTTTTAACGGTGAAGGGGTGGGAACGGGATGCCAGCCTCGTAGGACGTTTAAATTCATGAGGCCTAGGAACCAGCGAAGGCAGCTCCTCGGAGCAATTACCCTGAAAGTATTTGTAAAAAAGATAGAGCGAGGCAACGTCGCGTCTGTGAGAGAGCGACTGCAGACGAGATGACAGATCAGGGCCAATTACATTGCATCAGTGTCCGATCGGCGATGATAGAATGTAGTTAGTTTAGATTTCGAGGCATTGAATACAACCAATCGGTTTTTAAATCAAATTCACCCCAAGCAAGGTAGTAAAGCCACTAAGACTCAAGCGAAAACACTGCAAAACTGGGACAAATATAGTAACAGTGCTCCATTGTCGGTCTGATCTGGCTCTTATAGTTATTTTTCAAGCGTAGCTTAGATGTGGCACAAGGCCGAAAATATGGGGCACCCAGTGAGAATCGAACTCACTCGTAATTGTTCTAGAGAGTCAAGCTTGCTAACCATTACTCTACCTCGAGTTGCCCTCTGATATGGCTCTTATAAGACAGAGGATATCAGGAGTCAAGTATTTACTGGAGCGGTACTGGGAAACGACAATTTTTCATGGCCCTTTAGCGATGGATGGTATATACGAATTCCAACATCTAGAATGAGTTTTCTGGCCCAATATTAGCTCAAGGCTCTGGACCTCCCTTAGGGAATATCTAGGATATTTTTGCGACATGTTAGTGCATGTGGAAATCCTCAATATTTAGTATTGTTGAGGTTATTGCTAACATTTTTTTCCGAGATTTATAAACTCTACATTTCGTCCAATTTCGCAAACCAATCGATGTAATATAAAAACTTCTATCAGATATCAAAGGCAATATTGCACTTATTAAATATTTGTTTTTAAACCATTAAATTGTTATTTAAATAACTTATACTCGCCCCCCCCCAAAAAAAAATATTGAATGTTTAGTGTACAAAGTTATGCGCCCTAAAACCAGTTTCACTTTGTACCCGCTTACTTGTGTGCACTTCTACCCGAATGGCTCTTTTACAGCGTGTGACGGACGGACAGACTAACGGAAGACAACAGAATTTTATATATAGTTTTTTTTCACGCTCATTAGCACCTTGTATCTTCGTGATTTTGTTGCCTTGTTTGGGATATATATATATATATATATATATATATATGAAGAAATATAGTCTTAAAGTGTGCTATATCTATGGGATAAAGTGCTCAATATCAGAGATAGAGCGTGTGTAAATATAAAAGTGGACATGGAAGTCAGCACTTAGAGGCGACAGTCTGTTTCATGTGACGATTGTACTAGCATGAAACAGACTGTCGCCTCTAAGTGCTGACTTCCATGTCCACTTTTATATATATATATATATATATATATATATATATATATTACATGAATCATTCATACAAAAAGTAGATTAGTAAAGTTAATGATATGAATGACGAAAAACATCTTCGCAAACAAATTTATTAAAGTTACATTAACCCACGAACCACTCGATGAATGTTATGATCCTTGTTTTTAATAACTTGTATTATAATAAGTTGTATAAGCTCTTTTTTTAATCTGCTAGTACTTTCGGCTGTACATACAGCCATCCTCAGGCATGGAAATTAATTTGTTTTTTTTTTTTTTAGTAGATCCAGGTAATAGAGGACACGAAAAATTAAATGCGAATCGAAATATGTTTTTGTTAGAAATGTGTTATTGTTAACGGATAAAAACTTTTGGAGCATGTAGTCGCAACGCTAAGGTTGAATTTATTTTGAAAATTTAAGAGAGTGCGTTTTTTTAGTAATATGGTAATTTGAGAATTTTTTTGTTGTAGGAGTGTTTCAGTCGATGTGGCATGAACTAAATTGTTCAATAAATAGGATAATGTCGCAGCTGTTATCCCGAAAATTTGTACGTCGGATCGGATTTAAATCAAATATGTTCAATTCATATTACATATAAAAGTGAACATAGAAGTTAACACTTAGAGGTGACAGTCTGTTTCATGCTAGACCCAATCGTCAGGCCACCTGACGATTGCATCTAGCATGAAACTGACTGTCGCCTCTAAGTGTTGACTTCTATGTTCATTTTTATATTTTCACACGCTCTCTGATATTATCCCATAAATATAGCACACCTTAATACTATATTTCTCCATTTCTTAAATATATATATATATATATATATATATATATATATATATACCTGGGATAACAATTATCCAAGTGTAATAGCAAAATTGGCCAATTGTTAGATTAAGCTTTGAACCAGTCTATTTAAGAAAGATATTTTACTGGAATTCTCCAAGGCTTTTATAACACTATTAGAATCAACTTTGAGTAATGTATAATTACTTTAAAAGCTTAACGAAAATGACATGTTCATCATTAATTAATTATAGCTAAGCATCGGAAGCTCATGAAGTATTGAAATAAAGTTCAAATATATATATATATATATATATATATATATATATATATATATATTAATCTAGGTCATTTTCTAACTTATTCAAGATGGTCTTCTCCCTCTCTAACCCTCTAACTTTCTGTCCTGGAATAACAAGTTGCTTCACAGCTTTTACGTACGATTTCATTTTCAAGACTTTTTTCACTGCTCTTTGAACTGTCATAGACGAATCTCCTCTCTCACGTGCCTTATGGATTGAGTTGGATCTTTTCTAATTGATCTCTTTAGCTCTAAGTTGAAATGAGGATTCCTCTTGCTGTTATGACCTCCTGATCCAGTTTTCCTGTTCTCTCTTTTTAAAACTTACTCACCGTTATCTTGATCGTTCTTCAATCGACTTTGAAGATGGAAGCCAGAGTATGAATGTCGGTACCATCACTGATGGCCTAAATGATTTTTTCCTCTCACCGTTGCTCAGTTGGGAAGACATAGTGGCACTGACGTGAAACGGTTTTAACCTGTTTTCTTTCTAGCTGAATAAATCAAAGGGTTTTTCAGTGATTCTTACGACAAATGGCATCAAGTTGGCTAAACGTCTTATCTGAAAACTCAGAAAAACAAACTCAATTGGATTAGTTGTTTTTGTTTTTTTAGATTGTAAACATTTTGTGGGATGGACAATTATGCTGTTACATGATTTGGACAATTTTGCCGTTTTACCCCGTATAGATTTCCAGTTATTATATTAATATACAGTAATTCTACGCGGATAGCTTTATTTTTTCCTATCTCTTAATACGCTGCTTAGTTCCTGGAAGACATCGTCGCTGTATATATCTATATGCTTTGAAATGTCTTCAATGCTATCATATAATACATATAATAAACCTATTCTATCAGTACGAAGTAAATTAGTTTCTGACCGATGACAATACCTTTCTTCCTGATTTTAATGCATGTTATCAACTTTGAAAGCTACAACATGATAAAACTTTGATCACCGTTTTTCGTACGATCATCGAAGTTAAGCAACGGCAAGACTGGTCAGTACCTAGATGGGTGACCCGTTGGGAATACCAGATTCTCTTAGCTTGAATCTGCTGACGGTGTAATGGATAACGGCTCGGAATTAGAAATCGAAAAGCCGAGTTCCAGTTCTATATTCCCTAACCCGCAAATACCCTTGGGAAACGTATTAATCCAACTATTCTCCCCCCAGCTATGGGATAATTAGCTAGACTTGTATCAGTAAATCGTTATTATCCCCACCAAAATAAAATTCGTACAATCTAAAATATTTTCTGGCTTTAAATGAACTGCAAATCGTAGAAAACGAAACAACACACTACTTACATTGTTCGGACTATCATCCCCATCTTTGTTGCCATATTTATCACAACGTTTCAGCCGTTGTATGCTCCGGTCTTCTTCAGGTGGTTGGAATGTCGAACTGAACCCTTTATTTCGCTCACTGGTGTAGACTGTTCTAGTTCCACGTGCCATGTCTAATGGATGTCAGTTATCAGTTATCTCCTGTTAATTCCCCTCCCCATCTTCTCCACCACCTTAACCAGATATCGAATTCACGCTCTTTGGGTCCTGTCACTGGATCTAACTAACGCCTTTATCCACTTTGCCATGTGTCCTTAAGTGTTCAGTTCGGCATTCCAACCACCTGAAAAAGGGCGGAGCGTACAATGGCTGAAACGTTGTGATAAATATGGCAACAAATATGAGGATGAAAATCCGAACAATGTAAGTAGTGTACATAATACCTCATCTCAGAAATATAGACAGATACCGAAAGGCTGAAACATTGTAATAAATATGGCGACAAAAATGAGGACAATGGCAGGAATAATGTAAATAGTGTACATAATACCTCATCCCAGAAATATAGACAGATACAAAACGAATCAACCAATGAACTTGTTCTCTATCCGCATGCAAGGCTTACAGCCACATCACTTTGAAACACCAGTTCCCGTACAATCACCGAAGTTAAGCAACGTCGAGCCTGGTTAATACCTAGATGGTTGACCGCTTGGCAATATCAGGTGCTGTAAACATGGATGTGCGGGTGGTGTAATGGATAGCAGCTCGGAATTGTAAAGTCCAGCCGCTATCCATCGAGAGTTCCAATATCAATCGGGTTCGTCATATTCACTTACGCGTAAATACCCTTGGGAAAGGCATGAATCCAACACCTCACCTCCAGCTATGGGTTAATTAGTAATGTATTGCTAAACCATTGTTATCTCCAAAATTAAAATTGTGAACAAAATATAGGCATTAAATAACCTACAGAGGTTGAAATGCTACTAAACAAAAACAACAAACCAATCAAAAGGCATGAATCCAACTTTTTTCCCTTCAGCTATGGGTTAATTAGTTGAACTTGTATCAGTAAATCATTATTATCCCACAAAATTCTTACAATCTAATAATATTTTTTGGCTTTACATAACCCGTAAAAAACTAATCAATGATTAAAAAACATGATAAAAGCCACACAGTAAACGTTTTCAGCGTAACGTCGTAGTAGACGCTAAAAGAAATAATATGAAAGGAAAATGCTTTACACTGGAAAATGATAGATCAAGTAGAAAAAGTCTGTCCCCTAAAATTTTATTTGTTCCTTAATGTTTCTTTACAATTGACATTGATATAGATGACATATTGTTATATATATATATATATATATATATATATATATATATATATATATATATATATATATATATATATATATATATATATATATAGTATTGCTGAGGCAGTCATGTCTAATTTGCTGACATTCCTTATGTTTGCTCACCTGGTTCACTGAATCCGCCCTTTCTCGTCTATTCTTGAAGGTGATATATCCGTTTTTCACGCCCTCTACCTGCTGGTGTCAGCGACACAGCACCCGGGTATATCTTCATTTAGCTCGTGAAACAGTCAAATGTCAATCTCTCAGGGCATCCTGCGACACACGTGCGCAAAGTCGTTCCTCTGAGCAGACAGACTTCGATCGTATTGCAACTGTTGTGCCCGATCTTTCATTGTATGAAGGCCACCGAGGCGTGACTTTTGTCTCCTTTGATTCATTTAGCTTTTTAAAAATCTCACATACATCGGAGATAGAGTCATTGTAGATATATACACTATATATTTTAATCCAGCCACCGGGCACCTCGAGGCGGTGTAATAGTTAGCAAGATTGTCTCGCTAGAACAATTGTAACTGAGTAGTGAGTTCGATCCTCATTGGGTGCCCCTACTTTCGGCCTTGTGCCACATCTAAGCTACGCTTGGAAAATCGCTATATTAATTCAACCAACGCCGTAAAGTTGCGTCTCTGTGTATTTTCTATAAATACTTTCATGGTAATTGTTTTCCTCCCCACCACAGACAATGAATTGTACATAAGGGGACTAGTTAGGACTGGAGACAATGAGGTATTATGGTGAATGTAGTAATTAAGACTGCGTTGTTTTGACGTAAAGAATATTGTTATATGTTTGGGTCAGTGTCTGTGGCTAGCTAAGTTTAATGTTAAGACAGAAGAAGACCGTCCTTTTTCCCATTTTGGCCCTGTGTCACATTTATGTACGTAGCAAAATAAATATCTCTCCTCGCTATGGTACCTAGACGTTTTTTTAAAGTTAAGCGCAGTACTATATTAGCGTCGAGATTTCATTAATTTACAGCTGAGCTGGCTAGGTGTAGCCGTAAGTTCTATGCTAACAGTTTCCTTTCTCACACTTCTCATTTGTGGAACTCCTTCTCGGCTCCATGCTTTCAAGCTAACTTTAATCTTCAAAAATGTAAATGTGACGTCTATCGATATCTACTGTCCTCCTGATTACTCTTTTGTTTTCTTGCTTATTATCAATATTTCTATTCCTAATTCCTCCACACACTGTAACCCCCTGTGTCTTAGTGGCTTTACTGCCTTGCATAAAAAAACACTAAATTAACTGAGTTTCTTTTTTTCCCAGGTTTTTAAATAAGACGTTTATTGATAAATGTTTTCGTAAGAATCACTGAAAAACCTTTTGAGCTATTCAGGGAAAAAGATATCAGGTTAAAATTATTTTGTGTCAGACCCACTGCCTTCCCAACTGAGCAATGGTGAGTCGGGGGGAATTATTCTGGCTTTCAGTAAAATTCATATTCTGGTTTCCATCTTCAAAGTCGTATTCAATTATCATCAAGAGTATGTTGAGGAAGTTTGAAACACAGGGAACAATAGAGAAGAAAACTGGATAAAACTTGTGCTAAGTGATCAATTAGAAAAGATCCAACTTAATCCATAAGACGTTTGGAACGTGAGAGAGGGCTACAGTTGTGACAGTTGACTTGAAAATGATATCGAACGAGAAAATTGTGAGGTAACATGTTACTCCAGGACAGAAAGTTAGAAGATTAGAGAGGGCAAAGATCATTTTGAATTAGTGGGAAAATGATCCCATAAATATATCCCAATAATATATATATATATATATATATATATATATATATATATATATATATATATGAAATTTATTTCAATACTTCATGAGCTTCCGATCCGTAAGCTATAATTAATTAATGATGAACATGACATTTTCGTTTATGATCTATTTCATCACGATTCTTCTGTTAAGCTTGGAGAGTAATTATACATTCGTATTACTCAAAGTAGAGTCCAATAATATGATAAAAACCTTGAAGAATTCCAGTAAGATATCTTTAATCGTTTCTAAGATACGCCGGTTCAAAGCTTAAACTAACAATTGGCCAATATATATATATATATATGTGTGTGTGTGTGTGTGTGTATAAGTATATAGAAAGATAGAAAAGAACCGTTAGGTTAATAATCCAAAGTTCTTTAGAATTTTTGTTTTTATGTTATATATATATATATATATATATATATATATATATATATATATATATATTACAAGGTGGAAATGATCATTTACATAATAGTATCTTAATCAATTCCGAGCTATTACCAAACTCTTCCAGAGTAACAATTAAGTTGCCTAACACTTTCAGAGTAACAATTAAGTTGCCTAACACTTCCAGAATAACAATTGCGTTACTTAACACTTCCAGAGTAATAATTAAGTTTCCCAACACTTCCAGTGTAACAATTAAGTTGCCTAACACTTCCAGAGTAACAATTACGTTGCCTAACACTTCCAGAGTAACAAGTACATTGCCTAACATTTCCAGAGTAACAATGACGTTGCCTAACACTTCCAGAGTAAATACAACGAATAATAAAGTCAATGAATAAAAGTACTTACATTTTTTATTTTTTATATTATGTATATTTTTTTATATTCACTCGATACAAGGTCCAAGAGCCACTCAAGGTAGAAGGTTACTTTGTGGAATTGTATGAGCATAAGAAAAGGCAAGAAGTGCAGCTCATGAAGTTATACAGGAAAGATAACAGTTAACGAAGAGGTAAAGATTGCGGTGACTGTGAAAACATCCGGATAGAAGTCTGTTCCACAAAGCAGGGGACCTACCCGAGTCTAGCTTCTTACTAACGGAATACAAAGGGAATGTGGATGATTCATCCTCGTGTAGGTGGCGTGGTGATTCCCAGCTGCAAAGGACAGAACTGGTGGAAGCAAGAAATGTAGCTCATCAGAAAACTTGACATGGAAATAGCGATCGAGTAGCGAGACGTTTGCGACGCCAGTTATTTGAAGAGCTTAGCTTAAATTGGCACGAGGCTGTAAGAAAGGAGCACTGAGAGATAAGCGAATGAACTGCACTCGTAGACTGTTTCTGAGACTAGCTTGTTAACCACGGCTCAGCGGCAGGTTTGCTTTTGTAGGCCGCATTACAGCAACTAATCAAGTAACTGTCGACATGATTTATGAATCCAGACCGCCAGGCCCCATCCTCGTGCTTTTCTACCTGTGAGGCATTCAGACACGCGTAAGGCCCCCACCTCTTCTTTGTCAGATCGACATAAACACGCGACCGAACGGAAAAGAGAAAGAAAGAAAGAAAAAATAATAATATCAACCGGTTAGACAGGTAAGAAACGGAAGAGGCGGGTGAAAGAAGGTGAATAAAAACTAAACATCTGTGGCTCGTGGTCGTTGGCGATGTAGGCGCAGACACGGGCGCGGAGAGGTAGAGGTGTGTTTGCTCAAAGGTTGACTTGCGACGCGAGGCAGGTGTAAAACGACTCGATAAACAACAGGTAGCGGTTAAGAGTGTTCAGGTATCGCAATCAGACAATTGAAGGTTGAACAAGTCAAGTCTTAAATAATCCGTTTGTACTGGTTGTTTGTCAAGACACTTAAATATTTTGCGGTTACAGAGTTTCTTTTACTTGCTTTTTTTGTCGTGTTGCTGTAACAGCTTAAAGAGTCTCGACTGTCAAATAGATCTTAGTTTTTACCTTGCTTTCTTCTTACTGTTTTCTTATTCCTTCTTGGACGGTCATGGCTCTCCACATCTTCTTGTCTGTCTTTGCTATAAATAACTTTTAACGCTTTACCACCCTATTTTATCATTTTTGACATCTTTATAATGTTTCTCCTTTTATGTGACATGTCCTTTTATAGCATAGACGATCATGGCTCTCCACAACTTCCTGTCTGTTTTGCTACAAATAGCTTCTAACTCTTTACCGTCCATTTTTGTTTTTGTTCTGCCATCTCTATATTGCTTCTTCTTCTTTGATGTATCATGCCCAGTCAGATCATAGACGATCATGGCTCTCCACAACTTCCTGTCTGTTTTTTGCTACACATAACTTCTAACACGTTGCTACTATATTATGACTTTTTGCTGACATACCTAGATTGCTTCTTCTTTTATGTGCTATGTCTATTCAGGACATAGATGATCATAGCCCTCCACAACTTCCCTTTTGCTACACATAACTTCTAACTTGTTATCACCATATTTTGTCTTTTTACTGCCATACCTATATTGCTTCTTCTTTTATGTGTCATGTCCCTTCAGAATAAGGACGAACATAGCTCTCCACAACTTCCTGTCTGCTATGAATAACTTCCGACTCTACCACCCCAATTTGTCTTTTGTTCTGCCATCCCTATATTCCTCTTGTTCTTTTATCTGGGATCTCTCTTCAGGACATAGCCCTCCACGACTCCCTACGGTTTTTGCTATAAATAACTTCTAACTCTTTACCATCAGTTTTTGCCTTTGTTCTGCCATCCATATGTTGCTTCTTCTTTCACGTGCGATCATGGCTCTCCCCAACTTTCTCCTGTCCTGAGTAAGATGTTAAACTACATCCACGTCCTGGGTAAGACGATAAACTACATCCAGCAGCAAGGCCTCTGCTCACGAGGTTTTGAGGAGCGTGGAACCACCTCATAATTGCTGATGTTCCCAGGTCCACCCTGACCAGGGGTGGTAGCACCTGTTATGGTCCCAGCTATGGACAAAGAGTTAACTATTACCAGCAATACTTTTTTGAAAAGATTATTACCAGCAATACAATTTTGAAGGAAAAATATTACCAGAAACAGATTTTTGACAAAACAAAATATTAGCAGCAATAAAAAAAATTATCAGTATTAAATAACTCATTGAGGTTGATATGCCATAAAACAAAATAAGCCAAACCAATCGAAACCAAAGAATACATATTCTATTCATATGAATCTATCCTAAAAATGTTGTCGGCATTAAATAACCCATTGAGGTTTGATATGCCGTAAAACAAAATAAACCAAACCAATCTAAACCAAATAAAACATTCTATTCATACAAATCTATCCTAAAAATGTTGTCGGCATTAAATGACTGCTGTGAGACCGATACTTCCCTACATCATGGACTCTCCTAGTACTATATTATTATGTGAATGGTAGTATCATGAGAGTAGTAGCACCAGTAATGCGCAGCCGCGTACGATACCAATATCGGACACCACTGGATAGTAAGCTCTGCTTACACTATTCTTTGTAACTTTTCTGTTTAATATATCTTTCTTACCTCTAACCCGTGTTCCGTGTTTTCCTTCCGTGACCCCTACTTCGGGTCCACATCAATAACCCATTGAGGCTGATATGCCGTAAAACAAAATAAACCAAACCAAACCAAACCAACTTTCTCTCTTCTGTTGCTCTAAGTAACTTTTAACTCTTTGCCATCTCTCTTTATCCTTGACTTTTGCTATCTATTCACAAAAATTCATTATTATGTTACTATTTCCTCCTGCATCTCTTGACTTCAATAAGTCCTGTGAGTGTTAGATTCTCCAAGTCCCCTTTCCTCATTGTCATAGAAATTTCAATTGTGGCTTTCTGATTGAAAATACATGTTTTCTTGTTCGTCCTACATTCCGAAAAAAAATACTTTTCTTTATGTCTGATATTAAATGCAACATTGATTAAACATTACTTTCTATTCTTTTTTTTTTCTATGATTGTTATCATTTTTTACTTGATTTCTGTGGTATACACATTTCCGTTCGGGTTTCAACCAAAGATCTAAAATCAGAAATGGCTCCATGACGTATTTCACTCATCATTTTTGTAAAAAGACAAAAAACGAAAAACAGACAAAGATCACGGCCATTTTATATAAATAAAGCTCTTCGTAATGTATGAGCTGCACTTGTGAGTACATGTTTGTTTATATTTTCTTTTAAAGCATGGGCTTCCAGGAATCTCTTCAATGAATCTATCGAACCCTTCCGAGGGCTCCAATGTCCTCATGTGCCACATTTTCGAGATGTGCGTATCAAGATTGTTGTATTTTGATAGTTTTTGGAAATCTGGAATGATACATTACAATCTGCAGGGAGTGCCATGTCAATAAGAAAGTACATTCTGTTCTTGTGGTCTTTGATCACGTATTATTATTATTATCATCATCTTCTTCTTCTTCTTCTTCTTCTTCTTCTTCTTCTTCTTCTTCTTCTTCTTCTTCTTCTTCTTCTTCTTCTTCTTCTTCTTCTCTATCCCATCATTTCGCTGGCGACATGAGGATCAGTTTTTTTTTCAGCGTTTCGGTCGTTGTACGCTCCGGTCTTCTTCAGGTAATATACGTTGGAAATTTCGAACCGAACCATTTATTTAGTACACTGAGGTAGATTGTTCTAGTTCCACTTGCCATGCCTTTCAGTTATGTTGTGGTAGGATCCACCTAATTTGCATAGTGGAGTACCGACCATATAAATATGGTTGGTACCGGGAAGAGAGGGGACGAATCAAGAGATTCAACCAGAGACTCTGCCCGACTGCGACTCAGTCAACACATTCTCCAGGAACGGTCTTCCCAGAATATACAAAAGACTATATGTAAATATTGTGTACACTTTCTTGTTTCAATACATTTTGTTCTAAGTACATTTTGTGTTGCATTATTATTCCATGCATTAGTCAAGTTTCAACAAGTTATTTCCCTTTAGTAATTCAACTCCCAAGCTTTTGTTTAACTCTTCTGTAGCCAGGTATTGAACTCATAACTCTTTGGCTCAAGTCTAGAACTATTTACCAGCTATACATTTTTTAAAAAAGAATATTACTAGAAATAGATTTTTGAATGAAAAAATATTTCCAGATTTTTTGAAGGAAAAAAATATTATCAGCCAAAAAAAAAAAATAAATAAAATAAAATTGTCGGCATTAAATAACCCAATGAGATTGATATGGCGTAAAACAAAACAAACGAAACCAACCAAACTGTCCAATGCAATATGGAAGGAGAGACGATCATTCGACCATGTGTACGTGGCATTGGGGATTGACTGAATAACTGATTCGATTTTGTGGCTTATCAACCATTTGTAGGTTATTTAAAATCAGAAAGTTCTTTTTAGATAAAAGAATCGTTTTTTTTTCTCTTTACACAATCCTGATTTACTGATTGAAGTCTTAGATTCGATATTCCGTAACTTCGGTGATCCCATGAGGACCAATGTTTCAACGTGATACGGCCGTAAGCTCTTGCATGGTGAATCTTAGCTGTGAAGGCCTGAATATGTGAAATTAATAAACAAGTTAGAATAAATGTGTGAATTCGTATCAACGCATTATGACGAAATTCTTAATTCAGCTGAAAGTTGGCCTAAGAACATTGAGGACAATACTTTGATGATTGAATAAAGATATTATGAATTTCTCAATAAAAGTTTTCACAAAATTTCTCTGAATTTGATTCAACTTCATATGATAGGTGGGATGCTCAATTAAGTTGAAAAATGTCAGGAGGTCAGAAGGTCAGGGAAATACTTTGATGACTGCTGTTATGGGAACTTATCCATAATAGTAATGGACTATCCCGTACACCATAAATACTGCGCCTCAAGAGGAAGCAGTAGAGTGAGTTAGAGTGAGTGAGTGAGTCACTCACAGACAGAGCCGCGTCAGACGATTATTGTAAGACACTGGAATAGTGATACTGGTCAAGACAACATAGTTCTCTCTAACCTAACCTGATTGTTATTACTAACACTTCTACTTCTTTTGTACATATTTCTATTTGTAATATATCTGTGTTAATCCATACCTGTGTTCGAGTTATTCTTCATTGGTTCTGCCTTGGACCATCACCGTGGTACAAGGAACCTGGACCATAACAGTGGCGACGAGGAAACCCGCAAGGAAATACGAACTCTATTCGCGGAGGACATACTTTTTTGCTATACGGTGCACATAACAGTGGCGACGAGGAAACCCCCAAGGAAATACGAACTCTATTCGCGGAGAACATACTTTTTTGCCATACGTCGCACATAACAGTGGCGACGAGGTAACCCAAAAGACAAACAAACTCTATACGCGGAGGACATACTTTTTTGCTATATGTCGCACATAACAAGTGGCGACCTGAAATACCCCAAAAGAAAAACTCTACGCGGAGGACATACCTTTTTTTTTTGCTATCCGTCGCACATAACAGTGGTCGACCAGTAAACTCTAAAAAAAACAAGTTCTACGCGAGATTCTAGAAAAAAAAACTAGTTCTGCGCGAACACACAAAAAAATTCTTTTTGGATATCAAATTTAACTGGTGACAAAGGAAATTTCTTTTGCGTACACAGGTTACAGAATATCAGGTTACACAAAAATTACGTTAACATGGAAGATTTCAAGTCAACCATTATGGAGCTTATCAAAATCCAATTTGAACAGCAGCAAAAGTACGAACAGAAACATCTGGAATTGCAAGAATTATTGCTACGTGTAATGTCAAATAAGGAGCAAAAATCCGAGAACGAAACAGTTCTCTCACAAGACGCTATTTGGAGTACTATCGAAGATTTCAAGCACGCACCCGACGAAGATAAAACTTTTGCAAACTACTTCCGAAGGTACGAAGATCTATATGAATTTGACTACAAAGATTGGTCAGACGCACGTAAAGTACGTCTATTACTAAGAAAATTAGGCACATGCGAATATACCAAATTCGTAGATTATATCCTTCCCAGAAAAACAAGTGAGCTAACGTTCAAAGAAGCCATTAAACTGCTAACGGAAATTTCAGCCATAACACTTCACTATTCCACAAAAGATGGAAATGCATGAACCTTACAAAAAAGAACAACGAAGATTACATAACTTTCGCGTCCATTGTCAACAAATATTGTGACGACTTCAAATTATCAGAACTCAGCGCGGACAATTTCAAATGTTTAATTTACGTCCAAGGCCTGGTCTCAACCAAAGACGCAGAAATGAGACGCAGAATCCTTACTAAATTGGAGAGCGAAACTGATTTGACACTTCAAAAGCTAGCCGAAGACTGCCATAGATGCATCAGTGTGAAGAAAGACTCAAAAGACATAGAAGAAGCTGTCATAGCACACATACATAAAGTACAAAGACAAACCAACTTACCCTCTTCACAAACAAACCAAACCGATTCCCCCCCTCAAGAACAGGTAAAACAAAATTTTCTAACTCTAAAAATCAATATAAAAAAAATTACCACCCAGTCCATGCTATCGATGTGGGACTTGGCATTGGTTTAAAGTATGTACTTATCGTTTTAAAACTTGTCTATCATGTAAAAAAATAGGCCACAAAATTCTCACTGTTGGAATAGAAGAGAAAACAAAAGCAGAATAAGAATTACGAGGACTGACTAAGCAGATGAGACTAACATAAGAAAATACGTACAAGTTGAAATACAAAATAGAAAAGTCAGGCTACAGCTGGATTCTGGCTCAGACTTAACGATTATAAACCTACAAACATGGAGACAACTGAACAAACCTGCCATGTTAAAAATGGATAAAATTGCTAGATCAGTAACGGGGAGAAAGATAAAATTCGAAGGTGAAATAATTACAAATGTAACATTCAATGGAATGACGAAAAAACTAAAAATGTACGTCTTAAGAAATACCGAAAACGTATTCGGAACGGACTGGATGCAAAAATTCGAATTCTGGGATTTACCTATAAGTACGTACTGCCAAAATGTAAAATGCTTACCAACCGAGGCAGAAAATTAAAAGAAAAACTAAAAACGAGTTTCCCCCGATGTATTTTCAGCAGGCTTAGGAAGATGTAATAAAATGGCAGCTAATATCGAAATTAAGGAAAACGTTCAGACTATTTTCAAGAAAAAAAGGAGCGTGCCGTTTGCGTCAATTGAAAAATTTGTCAAGAATTAACCAGACTCGAAAACACTGGCATATTGACAAAAGTAGAATACAGTAAATGGGCCGCACCGACGGTCTACGCCAAAAAGAAATCAGGCGAAATTCGAGTTTGCGCTGATTTTTCTACAGGTTTGAACGCAGCAATAAAGGACTACCATTATCCTCTACCCAGTCCAGAAGAAGTATTCACTAAATTAAATGGCGGAAAGTATTTTTCAAAAATTGATTTAAGTGAGGCGTACCTGCAAATTCCAGTCGATGAAGAAAGTTCAAAACTACTATGAATAAACACACACAAAGGACTGTACAGACACCAAAGATTACCTTTTGGAATTAAGGTCGCGCCGGCTATATTCCAACAGACAATGGATACGATGCTTGCCGGACTAGAGTACACAATTGCATACCTGGATGACGTATTGATTCATAGCGAAAGCGTTGAACAACACAGAGAACATGTGCAGGAAGTATTTAAAAGAATACAAAGCTATGGATTCAAAGTAAAAGAAAATAAGTGCGATTTTTCATGAAGGAAATCAAATACCTTGGCCATATAAGAGATCAAGAAGGTAGACGACCAGACCCTGAAAGGTCAACAGCAATTAAAAAAATGCCAGTTCCTAAAAACATAACAGAACTACAAAGTTTTCTAGGATTAGTAAGTTACTACCAGGAATTCATACCTCACATGCATAAACTTCGCGCACCACTGAACGAGCTGCTAAAGAAAGAAAAAGTTTGGCAGTGGAGAAATCAATGCCAAAAAGCATTTGACGAAATAATCAAAATATTAACTTCAGATTTATTTTTAGCACACTACGATCCCAAACTAGAAATTATTGTAGCAAGTGACGCCAGAGCATACGGAGTCGGAGCGTGTATATTACATAAAATGCCAGATGGGACAATAAAACCCATCGAACATGCTTCTCGGACCCTTCTACCAGCGGAGAAAAATTATTCACAAATAGAGAAAGAATCTCTAGGAATTATCTTCGCAGTCACGAGGTTTCATAGGTACATCTATGGTAGACAATTTACTCTGCAGACGGATCACAAACCGTTACTAACAATTTTTGGTTCGAAAAAAGGTCTACCGGTTTACACTGCAAATAGACTACTTAGATGGGGAACGATTCTTCTGAATTACAATTTCAGATTGGAGTATTTACCAACGAAAAAGATCGGGAATGCGGATGGTCTGTCGAGACTTATACCAACAAAGACAGAGCCATTGGAAGATACGGCAATCGCAGCCTTAAGAAACGAAGAAGACATCAGGACAGTACTATGTTGTACAGTTAGAAACTTCCCAGTCACATTGCAATACATAAAAAATGAAGCCCAAAACGACGAATTTATTAATGAAACAAAAGCAAAAATAGCAGAAAAAAATGAGCAAATTTCGGACAGTTTTCTCTATGCGACAATGTGTTACTTTACAACGAAAGGGTTGTAATTCCCAAAACATTACAAAATCGGATCTTAAAGGATTTCAATAGGGGCCATCCTGGTAAAAATAGAATGAAGTGGCTAATGTGAAGCTATGTATATTGGAAGAATATGGACCAGGATATTACTCAGATGGTGGAAATGTGCAAGGGTTGTAATTTAGCAGCCAAAGCACCGCCAATCATACATAAGCCATGGCCAGAGACTGATCGTCCCTGGTCAAGAATACACTCAGATTATGCAGGACCAATTGACGGTTTTTACTATTTAATCATAGTGGATAGTTATAGTAAATGGCCGGAGGTGTTTCGTTGCAAAAATCCTACTTCAGAAACAACCATAAATTGCCTCCACGAGCTATTCGCTCGGTTTGGTGTAGTGGATTGCCTAGTCACAGATAATGGAACACAATTCACATCAGCAGATTTCCAAGAGTTTTGCGAAATTTATCAAGTAAAACATATAATATCCCAGCCTTATCACCCAAGATCAAATGGGTAGGCGGAGAGATTCGTTGATACACTCAAAAGAGCGCTACGAAAAGCCTACGATGTGCCTACGGAGAAAGCATTACAACAATTTCTTCAGGTATATCGAATAACGCCAAATAATGCTACACCATCAACACTATCACCAGCAGAAGTGATGTTTGCTAGAAATATCAGATCTGCATTTGATAAATTGCTACCAAGTAAAACAAAACAAGTAACACAGTCCTATGCACCAAAAAGAAAATTTCTCCCAGGAGAAAAAGTTTTTTTTAAAGCCTATAAAAATAACACATCTTACTGGGAGCATGGGACATTTGAGAAAAGAATTGGCAAGATGGTTTACATAGTTCAGGGACAAAATTTCTCACACAGGAGACACGTAAACCAAATAAGGAAAAGACTGTTACAGGACGCTAACGGTCCACCTCAAGAAGAGGTAATGGGCACGATTTTCGATACGTTTGATATAAAAAGACCGCAAACAATGCCAGAACCAAGAAATCGTCTCGAAAAAGAACATTTACAGAACCTTTAGAAATAGATCCAAAGAAAAAAAGATATTAAAAACCCCTGCTACGCAAAAGCTTCAGAAGTGGGGTGTTATGGGTACTTCCACATAATAGTAATGGACTATCCCGTCCACCATAAATACTGCGCCTCAAGAGGGAGCAGCAGTCACAGAGTGAGTGAGAGTCACACAGTGAGTCAGTCACAGACAAAGTCGCGTCAGACGATTACTGTAAGACATTGGAATAGTGATACTTCGAGACAACCTAGTTCTCTCTAACCTAACCTGATTATTATTACTAACACTTCTACTTCTTTTGTACATATTCTATTTGTAATATATCTGTGTTATTCCATACCTGTGTTCGAGTTATTCTTCATTGGTTCTACCTTGGACCATCACCGTGGTACAAGGAACCTGGACCATATCAGTGGCGACGAGGAAACCCCCAAGGAAATACGAACTCTATTCGCGGAGGACATACTTTTTTGCTATGAATCAATATAAATAAAAGATTTTGGGAAAAAATGCTGGACACTTTTGCATAAACTTAATATAACGTAATTCATAATTCTGAGAATGGCCCTATAAGATCATAGAAACACACAGAAAAATACTTCGATAACTGAATAAAGACGCCATGAATAAAATATTTCGTCAAAGAATTCTATATGATTTTGCTGCAGCCTAATATGAAGAAAATCACATTTTAGATGAAAGTGAAAATACTTTGATTTCAGAATAATGATGCTATGAGATTACACGAATACCTTCACGGCTAGGACCCGCCATGCCACTTACAGTGTAGCAAACCACCCACATTATACCATCAGATAGAAGTTCCACTCGAACAGCTTCTTCCCGCGAACCACAGCCCTATGGAATAGACTCCTAAGAGGATGTTTCTCTGTTCACTACAGTCTTAACCTGTTCAAGAGTTAACCGTTATCTTCCCCTCCTATCCATATAAACTATATCTTAATATAACCCTCTTTCGTAAGTGGCCCCCGAGTCTTGTACAGGGTGAACCTTACTGTAAAGAAAAAAAAAAGATTTACCTCCCCTCCCCCGAAAATGAGTTGTAACTTTTTGAAACAAGTAATATTATCGTTTTTGCAATAATATCAAAATACAATGACAACAATAATATCATAATATCTTCATTAATATTAATTATCATATATTATCATAATTATCATATATTATCAGAATGTAGTTGTTTTTAAAACTACTGCCGTGGTCATCATCAGGAAGAATATAATTCGAATTTGGATTATTCGTTGTGGTTTCATGATTATCTTCATGGTGTATTTCGATATCGGGTAATACATAGCAAGATTTTCTAGGAAGATCAGTTACAAAGGAATAGTGAGTTAGATCCTCACTGAGTGCTCCACATATTTGGCCTTGTGTCACATCTAAGCTACGCTTCGAAAATCACATGGGGTACTTCGATGTGGTGTAATGGTTAACAAGCTTGTCT
>OZ038508.1:24887153-24919653 GCA_964036315.1 Acanthosepion esculentum | reverse complement strand
CTTTTTTAAAACCTTTTTTTCCCTTCGAGATTGATTTAACTATTGGTAAATCAAGAATTCGAAGGTTTTTCGACACGAGTATAGTTACCTATATATATATATATATATATATATATATATATATATATATATATATATATTGTGTTGAATGTCAAAGACAACATAGTCCTGCATATTCTCTTTTGAATTTTCTCATATTTTCTAATGAGAATTTTATTTGCTTTTTATTATTTTTTTATTTATGAGAAAATTCAAAAGAGAATATGCAGGACTATGTTGACTTTCACATTCAACACAACATGTTTAAAAGAAAAGTTGCTGCCAAATTACAAATATATATATATATATATATATATATATATATATATATATATATATATATATATATTCAGGTATGATGAGAAGAAATGAAGTATAATTCCACAGTCCGTAACATTTAATTTAAAAGTTGGCCCAATACAGAGTAGAGCTAAATTCTTATTTATTATAGGAGATTAAAAAAAAAACATGTTTAAAAACGCTACACAATATCAATCGTGTTTCAACAATACAAATATTTCTCCTTGGCCGATAGTAAATTACTGGCGAGTGAAGGGTTAATTTAATTCAAAAGCAGAATACTTCTTATTTTTCGACCCCCACTCCACAAAAAAACAGAATTAAAGGATGCTTGTGGATTTTACCGTGATCAGTCAATCAAATGTGACCAGCGCTAAATTCAAACTAGCAATATATATATATATATATATATATATATATATATATATATATATATATATATATATATATAGGTCATAACATGAAGTTGTCTGTATATAAATCCTAGACAATTTCATTCGGGACAGATACAAATGTTTACATTATTTCGTAAAATATATAGAAATATGATGTACAACTATCAAGTGAAAGTGGGGGTTTTTTTTGGCGTGTATTTTTAGTCTAATGTGATCAGGGTTGAAATGTGACTCACAGTGTTATTTGAGACCAGGACATTTCTTCTGTGTTAGTTTTGATTGTATGATGTCTGTGTGATTTTTAAAAAAAAAATTCTTTGTTAATTGTCTTCGTATTCCATTGTAAGGAAGATGCTTCATTCGGACAGTTTCTTCCCAAGAACTGTGACTTTGTGGAACAGACTCACAATATGATTCTTGTCTGATCGCTATAATGTTCACCTCTTCAAGTCTAGAGTCAACCGTTTTATATCTTACACATCTTCATAATATGCACATCTTAACTTCTCGTTAGTATATAAACAAACCGTATTCAGTGTAACCGTCTACCTTGTGATGGGTACGCTGTAAGATTTGCGTATGGCCTAGTGGTTAGAACGTTCGCGTCCCAATTATAACAATCTCATCCGAGTTGATTTGTTAGGAAAATGACTTCCTGATATTATCGACCTAGAGGAAGCGATTCCAACGCGCGGCACCTTTGGAAGGTGCCTGAAAAACATACCATGGATTGACTTAAAACTTGTAAGTAAAAGTTTGGTAAACGGAATCGTCGATTGTTGTGTTAGCATGAAATCACAACTCATTGAGACCGATCGTTAAGGCATACTGGCCTTTTTTCCAACAGCTTTCTCCCAATAACTGCAACTAAGGTTCGCTCAGCATCGTTGCCCTATAATCCAGAGGTGGGCGAGTGTGGAAGGGAGATAACTATACCTGAAGATTGGTAGACTAGTAGCCGGCTATAATACTGGCGCAGGGCTATAAGTGATAAGCGTCTACTGGAAATAGGATCTCCGACAGTGCTGATGGTGGGAAAGGTTAGTTAGCCCGATATGCAGAAAATATCAATAACAGCCGCAAACATTGACGATTCCTGCTCGCTCTCGTCCCGTTTTTGTTGCTTTTAGTATATAAACATGAAGCCAACCAACAAACCCACCCTAATGGCTATTCCGAAAAGATACAACGGCGTTCCACCCCTGTCCAACGGTTGTTCCAGTCCTCTCTGCTGTTGTTCCAGCCTGCCGGGTGATTCAAATAAATATTTACCGTGGCGTTTTATTGAACGAGGGTGTGTCTCGGGGCTGGAACGCGGATTTGTAGAGATATATCATCATCAAACTCGCATTTGCAGTGCGACTGACCGACAACCATTTATTCTGACCGCTGGATATGACTGACCAATTGGAAAGAAACGAAGACAAGGCCAGGTGAAATCAGTCTTATTTGTAGCCTTGCATAAACGACATTAGGAGATGAGTTATCTCAGCGTCGGTTTTCTTGACCGGACGGACGCTTGACCGGTCCTCTTCCTCGCCCCATCTCTCAATATTATCAGTATTACAACCGACCGGACATTAACATCACCACTATTGGTACTAACCTTATCACCGGAGATGTCGCCACAGTAACCACAAGTCGAATACAATAAGCTCTTATTTGGTTGTATCCATGATGTGTATTTGCTTGACATATATCAGCTCACCGGCCATTGTAATAGGCTTCTTCTTCTTCTTCTTCTTCTTCTTCTTCTTCTTCTTCTTCTTCTTCTTCTTCTTCTTCTTCTTCTTCTTCTATGTGCCGTGTCCCTTCAAAACGTAGGCGATCACTACTCTCCACAATTTCCTGTCCTTTTAAGCTCTTAATATTTTTTTCCTTTTTATTATCTCTCCTAAACCCTGTCCCGCCATCCATTCTTCTTCTTCTTCTTTCTCTTCTTCTTCTATGTGCCATATCCCTTCAGGACGTAAACGATCATAGCTCTCCACATTTTCCTGCCCTTTTAAGCTCTTAATAAAATGCCCCTTTTTGTTATCTCTCCTAATCCCTATACCACCATCCATTTAATCAAGATCATTTTTCTTCTTCTATGCACCATGTCCCTTCAGGACGTAGGCGATTATGGCTCTCCACACTTTCCTGTCCTTTGTAGCACTTAATAAATTTTCCCTTGTGATTATCTCTCCTAACCCCTCTCCTGCTATCCAATTACTCAATCTAATTCTTCTTCTATGTACCGTGTCTTTTCAGGACGTAGACGATCATGGCTCTCCACAATTTCCTTTCCTTTGTAGCTCTTAATAAATTTTCCCTTTTTGTTATCTCTCTTAACCCCTGTCCTTCCATCATTTAGGCAAGCTCATTCTTCTTCTATATGCCATGTACCTTCAGGACATAGACGAGCATGGCTCTCCACAATTTCCTGTCCTTTGTAGCTCTTAATATTTTTTCCTTTTATTATCTCTCCTAAACCCTGACCGCCATTCATTTACTCAAGTTCAATTTTCTTCACCCATGTGTCGTGTCCTTTTAGGACGTAGACGATCATGGGTCTCCATATTTTCCTGTCCTTTGTAGCTCTTAATGCAATTTTGTCTTTTTTATCTCTCCTAAACCCTCTTTCGCCACCTATTTATTGAATCTCACCAAGTATGCTGTGTTCTTTTCTTCTATTCCACTTGCCTTCAATCAGTCCTGTGAGTATCAGATTTTCCAAGCCATCTTTCCTCATTATGTGCCTTTGACATTTCAACTGCCTCTTCGTGATGCTGTGTATAAGGGTCTTTTTTGTTTCCATTTTTACTAAAACGTTGTCGTTGCTCAAATGTTCGATCCATTCATTGCCTATCCCTCAATTTCCACCTTCTTCACTTGAAAATGACCAACGATGCTCGATGATTACACACAATTTCGGCAAGTGCCTTTAGAAGATTCCGGCTTTAAATGACTCTTTAAATGACTTAATTGAGACCAGCAGAAACTTATCAAATGTTTGAACAGACATTCCTAGCTAATATATATATATATATATATATATATATATATATATATATATATATATATATATAAAACAACTAAAAAGTTGTAAATTAGAAAAATAATGTTTTTTTTATGAAAGTATTTATTTATATTATATTATATATATGTAATTTGATATTTCAAATCGACCTCGATCTTTCTTCAGAAATAACTGGTTTTAGAGGTTTGTTTACAAGTAGCGTCCGTCGCGAGACGCGGACGTCACGTGATATGGAATGCAACTGTGTTCGAATATTTTTAACGTAAATCTAAATGTAATAATATTTTTAGATGTTGTGTAAATATATATATATATATATATATATATATATATATATATATTATAATTGTTTTTTTTTATTAAAAATATGATTCCATCGCTACATAAGAGTTCTTTGTGTTTCAAAAACAGAAGCTAAAAACTTCAATTCAGTTATAGAAATTAAATTAAATTAAATTAAAGTACCTAGTTCTGTTTCATCCTTAAGCGAATTTTGGAACTTAACGGTTCTTTCCTATTTTTCTGCATATTCACACACACACACACACACACACACACACACACACACACACACACACACACATATATATATATATATATATATATATATATATATATATATATATATATATATATATATTACAGGTAGTAAATCCGTTGGTATATAAACCAAGTGGTTCCTAATAATATAAAATATTAAAAGTGATCCGCAAAAAGAGCTCAATGTATTTATTATAACAGAGCATATAAATTACACAACAAAGAAATCCAAAATTACCTGAGTATAGTCTATTTCAACCTACGCCGAGTGCGTCAGTCTTATTCAACCCAGACGGAAGGACTGTATTCAGTGTCGGAACTGGAGATTTAAAATTTAATATTTAACAAAGACAGCAGTTGAAAAATTGATACAGAGCCAATCTATACCACAGCATCGGCAGGACAGACTGCCCGAGTAGTGGTAAGGGAAGGGCGGAAGTTATCTGTCTTAAAAGGAAAGAAGCTCCACAAATTCAACACAGATATTAACCTTAAGGCCCTAAATCGAGGTTATAAGAAAGATGAAGGAAGGCCGAAAAATGAAGTTTTATAAAACGAATTTTTTAATTATTAATTATATAAGAAAATGGTACCCACTAAAAAATATCAAAATAGGCTCATAAATAAGAAATAATAAAAAATATTATTAATGAATAAAAATAAAAGTAATTTAACGATAAATATATTATCTATTTAAAATTTTAAAATTAAGTTAAATTATTAAGAATACAAACCATACCCAGTCATATATATAAAGAAAACCCCAAAAAACTTAAAAAAAAAATAAAAGGATAAAGAATTAAGCAATCTAAGAAAAGGGAGTTTATAATGTAGTGGATGGTTATACGATAGAATTGATATGGAGAAGGTAAAATATAGAAATAACTATAGTAATATGTTTAACATTAAAATGGTTAGATAATTAAATTCAGATAAAACAATATTATAGAAGTTTAAATCTACTTTTAGAACGACATTTTAAAACTAATTCATTCCTTTAATTTAATAGTTTGCTTTGATTATTGGATTTTATTATTCTAATATTCTCTTCTAAACATAGGTCGCACCTATTCCTAAGACTATTAGGAGTATAAGCGAAACCTATAATTTTCCAGTCTATCTGAGGGTTCTGGCCATTCTCCTTCAATTCGCAATTTTTTTGGAAAGTGCTGTGTGATATTTTAATTTTAGGTTGTTAAAAGACTGTCATTAACTACATCTTTCATGCGACTAACAATAAACCTGGCATGGAAACCCGCCGGTAATTGTAGAAATAGTGAAAATTGTCCAGTTGAGGGAAAATGTAGATCTACTAACGTGATATACCAAGAAACAATTTAACCCAAAGAAAATAGGTTAACTCACAATGTTTACATCGGAATTTCCACGGGGGAATGGAAACAAATACTTTACACCCACATACATTCTTTTACCAAGATAATTAAAAAACAGACAACGGAAAAGTATGAATATATTTGTGGCGACATTAGATACAAAGAAGGGAAGAAAATGAGGTGTGAAAGGAAATCATTGAACGATCCAAATTTTTCGTTTAGCTAATTTATGATGCCGATGTATACATGATAAATTTGTCGGCTGACTTACATGAAAAGAGAAGACGAGAGAGAGGAAGGAAGGGACAAGGGAAAAGTTTGGAAGGAAAAGAAACATAGGAAGGACGAGAAAAGGACAAAATAAAAGAAGGGCCATTAATAAGAGAAATAATGTGTTATCAAGAACATTTTGAAAATCATGTAATTTTCCCTTACAGATTACAAATTTCTCATAAACATATAAAAATATTTAATTAAGTAAAAACACTACTGTTTATGTTCACATACACGTATAAATGTGCACATATAACCATACACATACGATATATTTATTTATTTATACTTATACACATGCATACTCATATATATATATATATATATATGTATATTATTGTCATCCGCAGACAGACTGTTTCGCTGTTTCACAGCTCATCAGTGCGGCTAGACGTCCGGTTGCCTCTAGCTAGGATCGAAACCCGACTGAATTGGCCTCAGTCGGAAATTCTACCACTAAGCCGTCGGCGCACGGCAGGGATGAAGGTGAATTTTAGCGTATTTATTTTTAGATTTATATAAACCCACAGTGACTCAATTCTGCCGAAGAGTCTTGCTATATTACCTTTAATATATTTAATATAATATATTTAATAGTCACTGTTTACAAACACACGCTTCATTCCCAGACAGACTGTATATTATTGTCATCCACAGACAGGCTGTTTCTCTGTTTCACAGCTCATCAGTGTGGCTAGACGTCTGGTTGACTCTAGCTAGGATCGAAACCCGACTGAATTGTCGGAAATTCTACCAATAAGCCGTCGGCGCACGGCAGGTATGAAGGTGAATTTTAGCGTATTTATTTTTAGAATTAGATAAACACACAGTGACTCAATTCTGCCGAAGAAATTTATATACGCATATAAAATAAAGTGGTAAGATTTGTCTAATATTTACTTAAAAATCAAATTAGAAATAAGGTAACAATAATAGTATTAATAAAATTAAAATAATAAAGGAATTACGATAATGATAATGATAGAAACAAAATAATAATAAAAATATTTATAATGATAATAGAAGACAGTAATAATATCAGTAGTAAAATTAAAAATACAGATGATAAAAACAGGAAAAATTAAAGATTTAAATTAAAAAACGGAAAAATATATTAGTAGACAAACTAAAAGAAAACAACATATGAGGCAAAGGAAGATCAACGAGTGTACGTCTATTAAATATATATATATATTTATATTAATATATATATATATATATATATATATATATATATATATATATATATATATATATATATAAATTTATAAATACTTATATTAGATGAATTGAATAGAAAATATATTCAAACAAGAATTTTAATCGTGAATCACCACAAGCAAAATATGCAACTTTTTTTTACTGTATTCGGTAAGTAAAAACTGCATAAAAAAATTGTAAAATATTACAAAAAAGCTACGCAATGAATGATATATGTCAGATCAAAATTAATAAAATTATATAATTAATAAAAACAAAAAGACAGAAAAAATGTATATAACTCCATAATACTGCTGGGCACAAATTACAAGACAAAATGCTTTTCATTTACATTTACATTTATTGAAAAAACCACTAAAACTATTGCACTGTATAACATATTATATCATAATATAACTAAATTGTTCAGTATAATTTCCCTTTGAATTAAATGAAGGTTTTATTTTATGGTACAATGATTTGGTTACAATGTGCTTGTGTCGTACATCTTGTCCATGTACAATTTGTGAAGCTTCAGTATACAGGGTGTCCATAAAGTTCGTGTGCACTTTAAAAAATTTATAACTATATTTGTATTTGCGACAGAAATAATGTGTAAAAAATGTTATAAAGTTTAATGTACCTAGTTTTAAGTATAGCTAAAATAACTAATGTGATTTCAGGCATTACTGTAAATCAGTTGGCGAATGTTTTCCGTGAACTGCAAAATCGTATTACCCTTTGTATTGCTAATGATGGAGGGCATGTGGAAACTTACATAAAATTTCAAAACCTTAAAAAATATAGATTTACTTCTTTCTAATCCTTTTTACAAATTATTTCTATCACAAATACAAATAAAGTTATAATTTTTTTAAAGTGTACACGAACTTTATGGACACCCTGTATTATAAATTTCATAAGGCTGTGCTATAAGGCTTTCACTGATAACCGGAATTTTACAATAAAATTTTGAACCTAAACTTAATCTTTTAAATTCGCTTCTTCAAAAAACAGTAGGATTTGGAAAAGAATATTTGGTGTCCTTATTTAACATGTCAAACTCCACTTCTCAAATTTAGTACAATGTCCTGGTTCCAAAAGGGACCTGCCCTAAAGTGTAATAAGTTCTGACCCAGATTATCTCTTGTCTGATTGGCCAAGAAATCGTTTGGTCAGTTGCTTATAAGCGGCTGTACGGTCGAAAATCATCTTCTTCACTAATTATCGATTAAAATATATCATATCGATTGGGCAAAGTCTCAGTTTTTCTGACACTGTGAACGCCTTATGAGAGAGAAACTGATAATGGTGAACGTTAAAAATCACAGCGTAGCCTGAATTAAAAATATTTCCTAATGGTCTTATCAACCTAACAGACACAAATATATGAAATTGAATTAATAGATATATCTCTATATAAAACGAGATGGGTGATGGTAGTAGTAATGATAATATTAGCCGTTTCCCTATAAGGAAACATTTGACGTTCATTGACCGAGCAGCCAGTACTTTTTAAGCAAAACGGTTTTCTTCAGTGCAGGCAGTTGCCGTCACGCTTTCCAGTGTAGATGGAATTCGAAATAACCTTTTATTTGAAGTACATTTAAATTGTATCATTTTGATTATATCATTATTTTCTCTTCGAGTCACAAGTGCAAACTTACTGTAAAAAATGTACGTAAAAGCAACAAACATACTGTATACTTGACACACAAGCGCACACACACTTGCGAATATAAATTATCATCTCATTGCCACATAGATAAATTAGAATTTCTATACACTTAGACGGCGCCCTGTCGGCTAGGACTGTAGAATACACCGACTGCACCTCTGCAGAGAGGTAAGACCCTCCATGGGGCATCCTGGTTATCACGATAAACTACATCCGCGTCCTGGGTAAGACGATAAACTACGTCCAACAGCAAGGCCTCTGATCAGGAGGTTTTGAGGAGCGTGGAACCACTTCTTAATTGCTGGTGTTCCCAGGTCCACCCTGATCCGGGGTGGTAGCACCTGTTAGGGCCCCAGCTATCGGTAAATAGTTAACCCCCAAACTAGGACTACATCCGCGTCCTAGGTATGACGATAAACTACATCCGCGTCCTGGGTAAAACGATAAACTACGTCCAACACCAAGGCCTCTAATAAGGAGGTTTTGAGGAGCGTAGAACCACCTCTTAATTGCTGGTGTTCCCAGGTCCACCCTGACCCGATGTGGTAGCAGCTGTTAGGGTCCCAGCTATGGGTAAATAGTTAACCCGGAAACTGAGGTAAAATGCATTATAAAAGTGTAAAAATAGATTTTAATACCAGGAATACTTTGAAAAAAATTATTACCAGAAATTAATTTTTGAAAAAAAATATTACCAGCAATATATGTGATTGTACTAGAAAATATGAGTAATTGAAAAATGGTTCAAATATATATGTATACATATACACCTTTTTTTTTACCAAACTGTTGCTATGTATCTATTTCAAAATTTGGTTGGCATTAAATGACCCACTGATGTTGATACGCCATAAAACAAAACAACCAACCAACCAACACTTAGATGTTTTTTCAGTGAGGCTTGGAATCCGTGAAATTCTTGAGAAGACGGATGGACGCGTCGTCTCTCCTTGAATTCGGAACGCCGCAAATTTGACAAAGATTGGATTAAAGAATCGAATGCATGCGATACACGACTGAGCAATGAAAAGCAAACAACAAACGACACAAAAGTAAAAATACCAGAATTTCTTTCTTCTTTTTTCCCCAATATCACACTCTCTGATGGAGCTTTAATAAAATAAATAATGTTTGTGATTCTGTAGTGCCAGTCGACCGGATTCAAAACAGGATGGTCCTCGCTAAGACCTACATGCTTCATTCTCTCGAAGCTATTTCTAACCATTGACCTGAGAAAGAGGTTGTATACAGCTTACAGATTTTATTATTCTGAATGGATTTGGCGGCATTGATATGAAAGTCTCAATCTGACGAGGCTATTTCAGCACATTATCATTTATTTAAGAAAAATATATTGAAATCTGCTGGGCACGACCCACACGTGACCGCACACACGCGCATCAATACTCCTATATGATAGCGACTACTTTCTTCACAGATAAATAGAAGTTTGAAGGCAACAAGTATGGGGCTCTACAGAAGGATGCCGAGAATACCATGGATGAAGCAGGTAAGCAAAGAAGAAAAGAGAAATAGAAGTAAAATGGTTACTTACACTCAGAATCAGAAAGAGATAGCTGAAATATCTTGGGTACAAAATGAGTACAAACGGGTAGAAAAAATAGATAACCCAAGCTTACACGCGCTTTTTACATTCTTTGTAATGTATGAACTGTTCTTGTGAATACAATTTATTGTATTTCTTTAAGGAATGGCCTACTAGGGATCCCTTCAATAAGTCTATCGGAACCTTTTCCAAACAATCCGAGGGCTCCAACTACAACTGGAATTATTGATGTCCTCATGTGACACATTTTTGAGATTTCCACATCAAGAATCTTGTATTTTGATAGTTTGCTTTAAGATCTCCAAAGATGCATTACAATCTTCAGGGACTGCCATGTCAATATGAAATCACATTCTGTTCTTGTGGTCTTTGATGACGATGTCTTCGCGATTAGCTTTGACTGTTCTGTCAGTGTGTTTCGTAAAGTCCCATAAAATTCTTACAGGTGATGTTCATACGAGTTTCTTGCAATTTTATTCCCGTTATCATTGTATATTTTCTCGTGGAGATATTGACCCACTCTATCGTGTCGTGTTATCATCATTATTATTATTACTATTTAATGTCCTTTGATTTCTGGTGTGAACTCATTTCTTTCCGGGTCACGGCCAGAGACCTAAGGTCAGAAATGGCATCATGATATTTTCCACTGAGCAATGAAACAACAGATTAAATTTTATATACACAATTTACAATTTCTTTGTTTGTTTGTAATGATGTGTGCCTAGGTATATTTTAGAGAAAAAGTTCTTTGCAGTTTCAGAAATGTTCAATGTCTAAAATGTTGTCTGCTTTTGATTGATCAGGTCCGCGGTTGAGCCGGGGTCCGTCGCCCGGGATGCAGAGATAAAAAAAAATAGTTAAATATTCTTCTCTTGCTGATAGATTTTTCTTTTACTCCTGTGGCAGTGGAGACTTCTGGGGTTATTGGCTCTCGTTCGATGGTGTTCCTTCGGAGGATTGGCGCGATTGTGTCTCGATTAAGGGACGAGCCTCGCGAAACGGAGTGGCTCTTGCAGTCTCACTGGCGACGGTTCGAGGTAATGCTTTCTCCATCATTGCGACTGGTAGAGGATAGAAAAAAAATTGTTTATAGTTACTTTGTTCTGGAATTGTCATCAATGGTCAACTGAACTTGCTTTGTTTCAATAAATTCATTTCGACTTTTTTGTTTTGAGAGTCAAGAGGCCAAAGTTAGACAAAAAAAAAAATAAAATAAAAAAAAAAAATTTCAGTAAATAAATTTCTCATTTTCATAGAAAAATCTTTCGTCTAAGTTAAATTCAACCTTTCAATCAAAGCCAGACAACTTTTTAGACTGAGCAATTATAAAAAAAAGACATATTTTACATAGACAAAGCCCTCCGTGAAGAGTGGGCTGTGCGCGTGAGAACAATTTTTTTTTATATTACTTTAAAGCATGGACTCCCAGGAATCTGTTCAATGGATCTATTGGAACCTTTTCCAATCAATCCGAGGGCTCCAACTACAACTCATGTAACACATTTTTGAGATTTCCACTTCAAGATCTTTTTCTTCAAAGATACATTACAATGTGCATGTCAATAAGAAAGCCCATTCTGTTTTTGCGGTTTGCGGTTTCAGATGACGCTGTCTGGCCGATTATCTTTGATTGTTCTGTCTGTGTGCATTGTGACGTCTCATAAAATTCTTACAGGTCCTTGTCTCTGTAACCGGGTCTTGGTTTATGTCCATACCAGTTCCTTACGCTTTCCTTCCCACAAAAGTTGCATATTTTCCAGTGCAGATATTGGCCCACTCTATCATACCGAGTTTTATATTCACTTGATGCTAACACTGTGCAATCTGATACAAAATGCTGAATAGTTTCTGGATATTTACCACAGAATCTGCATTTCGGGTTAACACAATTTTTCGGAATGCGTCCTTGGTAATTTTTAGTTAGGAAACATTGCAGCAAGAATAAAAGCTTCGGTTTCAGTTTTCAAATCTACCCAACGTAGCCACTGATGGGTTCGGGGTTTGTATACATTAGTTTATGAAACGGGCGGCAGCATATTGACCATGAAGAGGATTATCTTGCCATCATTTATGCATTTGGCACATTGCATGTTTTTGCTTTCTTTTTTAGGTTCTTTCTCGCTGCAGTTGGTGTGCATTAGGTTTTATTTACACTTTTTCATCCGCTTGAAATTCCCTTTTGAATTTTATGGCTTTCTTTATTACTGAATACATTTTCTTATTTCTTCTTCTTCTTCTTCTTCTTCATTTTCTTCTTCTTCTTCTTCTTCTTCTTCTTCTTCTTCTTCTTCTTCTTCTACTCCTCCTCCTCCTGCTTCTTCTTCTTCTTCTTCTTCTGCTCCTCCTCCTCCTTTTTCTTCTTCATCTCCTCCTGCTTCTTCTTCTTCTTCTGCTCCTCCTCCTCCTTTTTCTTCTTCATCTCCTCCTGCTTCTTCTTCTTCTTCTGCTCCTCCTCCTCCTTTTTCTTCTACATCTTCCCCTGCTCCTGCTTCTTCTTCTTCTTCTTCTTCTTCTTCTTCTTCTTCTTCTTCTTCTTCTTCTTCTTCTTCTTCTTCTTCTTCTTCTTCTCCTCCTCCTCCTCCTGCTTCTTCTTCTTCTTCTTCTTCTGCTCCTCCTCCTCCTTTTTCTTCTTCATCTCCTCCTGCTTCTTCTTCTTCTTCTGCTCCTCCTCCTCCTTTTTCTTCTTCATCTCCTCCTGCTTCTTCTTCTTCTTCTGCTCCTCCTCCTCCTTTTTCTTCTTCATCTTCCCCTGCTCCTGCTTCTTCTTCTTCTTCTTCTTCTTCTTCTTCTTCTTCTTCTTCTTCTTCTTCATCTCCTCCTGCTGCTCCTCCTCCTCCTCCTCCTCCTCCTCCTCCTCCTCCTTCTTCTTCTTCTTCTTCTTAGTATTATAATTATTATTATTATTTTGTTGTTATTGTTGTTGTTATACTTTACTACGCGGAGGCCTAAAACGATGTTCCAAGGATCATTTGAAAACATCCCTGGTATAGGCCAACATAGGAAACCGTTACTGCAAATCGGACTTCCTGGCCTAGGACCATTCGAGGGTGGACCGAGACTTTCGAGTCCAACCGTCAACAGGAAGAGGAAATGCGGCGTCCACCACCCACACTCCTCTATGACACCTGCTCAAAACTCTTCAAGAGTAGGCTGGCCCTTCACAGTCATCGCCGCCAACACCACCAGAGGAAAGAAAGGGTATAACGAGAGAAGATGATCGGATGCGAGCGGGTGCAGATGATGATTTTTATTATTATTATTATTATTTTGTCGCTGTTATTGTTGTTGTTGTTTTTGTTGTTGTTATGCTTTGCCTTTGCATTGTGTAGGACGAGTTGCATACCCCCACCCCACACCCAAGATCCAACCAGAGATTTCAAGGAATAACAAGTTTGTTTGTTTTTGTTTTTTTTTATCAGAAGATGCAAACCGATCTGTGGTCCCTACAGGGAGAGAAATCAACTCAAGATATAAGAATTAACCATGAGTATGGGTTTTATTGCAATTCGCGTATTTAATGTTGGCCCTGTGAGAGTCTACAAAGTTGGAGACGACCTGTTGGACGGTGCGATTCCAGGCTTGACGGTCAGCATCAAGTGTCGACTACTGGGGATGGTCAATATGGTAGGAACCGAGGGACTTCTTTAGGGAGTGTCCTTAGAACGCTTCCTTGCCTCACCATTCTTCTTGGCTTTGCTTCGCTTCGCGAACGAAGATTTATAAAGTGGGCTGTCCACGCCGACTACAGGCAAGCTGATAGCTGACCAGACGTATACGGGGGAGGCAAGTCTGGCCGCAGCGGCTGCAATTAAAGGTCTGGTCTAGTATAAATGCTGAGAGTCCTCAAAGGTGGAAGTTTATATATATATATATATATATATATATATATATATATATATATATATATATATATATATATATATATATATAACGTTGAGGAATCGGAGAGCCGAGTTCGAATTCCAGTCGAATCCATTACATTCGCTTACGTGCTAACACCCTTGGGAAAGGTGTGAACCTCTTCTTCTCCCTCCAACTATGGGTAAATAGCAGGACAGACTGGGTTCTATAGCCTTGGATGGCAACTGGTCTAGGAGAAGGACAACTCTGAATTCAAAACCTGCGGAGGGTCATTTGGGGGACCTTGTGGCATCCGTTGCACCAGGTCCCTGTATTCGTCCCTCCAAAAAGTGTGGATGGCCCTGCACGAAGCCTTCACCACTATAATCAAATCCTGTGCGGGTGTCAGGCTTTCAGTTTCTGGGAGCTGATCTGTCTGACCCTCATACGTCGAGTTCGACGGGAGAGTCCATCATATATAATTAGGGTGCGATGGATAGATAGTCGGCTAACTTACGCGAAAAGTAAAATAACATTTACAACTCATTTTAACAAATATATTTACCAAAATTACACAAAAATAACTTGAAATACTAAAGAGTAAATTTATTCAATAAAATCACCATTGTCTTCAACCATGGTCTCCAGACGACTTCGGAATCTCGTGCAACTCTTCTGGACATTCTCCTTGTTTAAGTTGGTGAATGCTGCCATAATCCATAATTCAGTTCATCTTTGGTGCTACAAGAAGTTTTGATGATCTTTTGCTCAACTGCGCCCCACACATAATAAATGAGGGGGTTGCAGTCTGGGGTAGCCTGAGGGTTGATGTGGTCGCAGAAATTATTTGACAGCCATGACTGGGTTCTCTTGCTTGTGTGGTATGATGCAGAGTCCTGTTGCCAGCAGGTCCGGTTGTCCAAGAAGTTTTCAGCTTGTATGAATATTCACCCACTTTCAACCGAGATTGAACCCGTCAAGTTGTTATTTGGATATCCACCCATCAGTCATACCCAGACTGATGACGACGAAGATGAAGCTGCCCTCCGTTGTCTGCGAGACAGACGCGAGCATCGATAGAATCGCAAGGACTCGCTGAAGAAGGGAGTCAACTCCAGTGGCGTCGATTGGACAGCACACGGTGCGGCCAAGGAATATAGCAGCAACCTTCGAGTTTCGGTTGAAATTCGTACAATTTTTTCAAACCTTCCTGTACAGCCATCGGAGCAGGGCATACCTATCTCTTACCATTCTCGTTAGCTGTTAACGAGCCTACCACAAAATATTTTGTTATTCACGAGATCAAAGAAAAATATATAGACAGATAGATGAGAAAAAACTGAGATAGGAAAAACTAAGATAGATACATGAGAAAAAACTGATCTAGACAGGTAGAGATATGATCATGTAGATAGACATATACATACATACATACATACATATATATATATATATATATACATATATATATATATATATATATATATATATATATATATATATATATATAGATAGATAGATAGATAGATAGATAGATAGATACGAACAGACTAAGATCAATAGATATATACGAAGTAAGTGAGATGTATAGAAGTGTATAGCCTGAGATATTTAAGTAAAACTGAGATAGATAAAAACAAGTGACATAGATAGATAGATAGATAGAGAGCAATAGCAGAATTAAAAAGAAAGTAAGAAAGAAAGAAAGAAAGAAAGAAAGAAAGAAAAAGAATAATATGAGATAGATAGATAGATAGATAGATAGATAGATAGATAGATAGATAGATATGAACAAAACTAGATAGATAGATAGTGTAAGGAGAGGTTGAGAGCAAAACCTATAGATCTGAAGATTTCAAAATATAAATTTTGGGCTGGAGGGAGAGAAAGAGAGAGAGAGAGAGAGAGAGGGGGGAAGAGTGTAACGGGAGAGAAAGAGCGTGTTAACAGAAAAAGGAACGGGAGAAATTAAAAGAAAGAATAGGAATAAAAAGAAATAGAAAGAAAACGACAGAGAGAGAGAGACAGAGACAGAGAGAGAGAGAGAGAGAGAGAAAGAAAGAAAGAAAGAAAGAAAGAAAGAGAGGTAGAGAGAATGTGTGCAAACGGAGGAGAGAGACAGACAGAGATATAGACGGAAATGAAACGATTAGAAATATGTTTTCGTGCTTTCTCTCTAAACAAATTGCTTTTTAAAACATCCCATCCTTGTCTCGTTAAGTTTTTGTAATCATGCCCCTGATTTTCACACACGCGCGTGCGCGAACGGGAACACATACGCGCACGCTCATGTCCGCATCGATGCACGTGAGGTTTTATATCTGACTAAACACAGGCGAACATTGTACGCGTATCGACGTAGTCATGCACAAGGCATTTAAACAGAATCATTTCTGTTTAAATGCGTATGCGTCATGATAGCAGTTTGAAGTGCATTTCGAAGGTCCTCCATCTTGGATTAGGCTTGTGTCTAAATGTTGACAAATTTCGTGCTGTAAAAGGAAAACGCCCCCTTTTTTTATTTTGTTGGCTTTTATGATTACTGGCGTTCAGTAAACGGACTTTTCTCAGAAAATCGATGGTCATATTTCTTTTTAGTTTAATTTTTTGCTATTATACATTTGCATGATAAAAGAAACGGGTTCAATTTTTGTCCAAGGATATAGTTTGGGTTTCTTTAAAGTTAAAAAAAAAGAAATGCTGTTTTATTTCATAATTGTGATTTATTTTTGGCTTTCCATTAGTATGCCTGATGCTGACCACCAGGAGAGTGACTGATTACGATTTCTCGAGCTAACAGCTGACATGAAAAGGAAATATTATATTGAATCAATTGCTAGGTTTAGAAAATTTTTCTAGCTCGAATCTATCTTATATATTTAAAGTCTACCGTTCGTCCATAGACTGACTATTTCTCTCGCATTTGGTTTGGTTTTTACTGCTATGTAGTTCGAATTTTAAATAAAATACAAAGAAGCTGCAATGTTATTGGTCCTGATCTGGCATCTCGGCCTCAGTCTCTTTCCTACCGCCATAACGTAGATTTCCTGTGCCTTTTCTACAAATATTTTCGTGGTAACTGTTCTGATAGTCTTTTTTCTTTGGTACCCAGGCTTTATAAATTTCAAACGCAGTACTAGGTCTAATCATTAATACACTTGAAATGGTTCGATGTAGCCGTAAATTCTGTACTAACAGTTACTTCTCTCAAAAAGTGAAATTCTCTTCCGTCTTCTGGCTTTCCAGTCAAATTTGATCTTCAAAAATTTAAATGTAATATCAATCGTTATCTTCAGGACCGGATTTAGATGAAGAGAGGCTCGAGGCTATTCCAGTTTTGAAGCCCTTGGCTATTCCAGTTTTGAGGCCCTTGGCTATTCCAGTTTTGAGACCCTTCTAAATTCCCCATTTTCACGAGTAGAGGAAAATGGAAGAGTGTTAAATTAAACAATCTGAGTAAAGCCGAGTATGATGACGGGGTGTTTAAAATTATTGAAGGGTTATTTAGAGTCTACAATGCGTTATGATTCGTATTTAGGCTGAAAGGTTTCTGTCATGCATCTTTCATTGAAAACGGCCGACAAGAAAGATTTAATTGATCTTTTGAGTTTTTTTCAACAATCTAACATTTTTTCCGTTTTTAAAGGGTTAAAGAATCTAGGAATTGTCCATAGTTATAATTATTCCGAATTTTCTCGGCTACTTCTCTAGCCATTGTCAAGGATGTGTTTTTAGATGGTGAAATTCTGTGTGGCGGCTACATAATAATTTTACGGCGTGGAGTTCGAGCGGTTTGTGTGCATCTTAGTAATCACGTGCTATGCGCGGCCAGTTGACTGGGACAGGAGCTCTATTCTTGGAACACTATTAACATGGCGTCTCCTCTACTAGATAGTGTGAGATTGATAGTGGCGGGGGGGGGGATAAAGTTTAATAAGCAGAGCCTCCCGAATGACGAGCTGTGTACGGCTATGTGACCTGAATATGGCCCTTGTATTATCAACTAGAATTTTTCTTAAAGGTACTTGGAAGTTATGAATTAATAAATGTTTATTAATGACAATCTGCTGCGACAGGTGGCGTGTAAAACGTTTTGGCAGCATGTATAAGAAAGGACTATATATAAAGATATTATACACCTTGGGTAAAGGCGCCCTAGATTTTGAGGCCCTAGGTTTCAGCCGGCTAAGCCTAGAGGTACATCCGTTGCTGATTATCTTATGTCATTTTTCATTTCTATGATTCTTTAAATGTTATCTCTCCTTAATAATGTTTTATTATTCTCATATTCTCTTATACTCAGTAACCCCCCTGCGTCTTAGTGGCTTTATTGCCTTGCTTGGTGCGAAATGATTAAAGAAGAACATAACTGCAAATTTCTTACTGCCTTTAAGGACTTCGTGTTAGGATAGCAGTGTGAGTGTTCATGCCCTTATAAAAGATGATCATTTTGAAATATCTGTTAAATAAAACCTTTCATGGCTTACAGACGTTTCTTATTCGCATCCAATGCAAGTGGTCGGGGATCGAGCCCGGGTAAATCGGCAGGGCTTTTAATTCCGATTTTCTGGTGGCGCCTCCTCATCTGGACATAATCATTTAAAGGCGGCAATTTTGGACCAGCTTGCCTGCTGTGCGATCCGAACTCTGCTGCAGAATTACTGAAAGAGCCAATCAAATAAGTTTAAGTACGAGTTTCTTCGAGGGAATCGTTTACGAAGAAAGTTTTCGTGGATCTTCAACCATTTTATTCCCAACATGGCTGTCTTGAAGAGAACGTAATAATTGATGTCACGCTTTCAGCATAGGAGACACAAGTTAATTTTTTTGCCGAAGATTTCGTCTATTTTACATTTTGTTTAAGATCTGATATTGTCCCCCAACTAGTTTTATTATACAAACATAGTTCCATAATAGTTGATACATTTAAATACGCATTTTATTCACAAAATGTAGTAACTATTATAGGACATGAGAATATCTGTCTGTCTGTCTGTCTATCTATCTATCTATCTATCTATCATCATATCTATTTCAGTCTCTTCATGTCTATCTATCTCAATCTCGTCATATCTATCTATCTATCTATCTATCTATCTATCTATCTATCTATCTATCTATCTATCTCTCTCTCTCTCTCTCTCTCTCTCTATATATATATATATATATATATATATATATATAAATCTCATTCAGTCTCTATTGTCCTCATCTTTGTCGCCATATTTATTACAACGTTTCGGCCGTTGTACGCTCCGGCCTTCTTCAGGTGGTTGGAATGTCGAACTGAACCCTTTATTTCGCTCACTGGGGTAGACTGTTCTAGTTCCACGTGTCATATTTAATGGCTGTCAATTATCAGTTATCTCCTGTTAATTCCCCTCTCCAAGTTCCCCACTGCCTTAATCGGGTATTGAACAGTGGATAAAGGCGTTGGTTAGATCCAGTGACAGGAACCAAAGAGTGTGAGTTCAATACCCGGTTTAGGCAGTGGAGACCTTTCAGAGGGGGAATTTCACAGGAGATAACTGATAACTGACTTCCATTAAACATGGCACATGGAATTAGAACAGTCTACCCCAGTGAGCGAAATAAAGGGTTCAGTTCGACATTCCAACCACCTGAAGAAGACCGGAGCGTACAACGGCCGAAACGTTGTAACAAATATGGCGGCCAAGATGTTAATCGCTATCTACTGCCCTCCTGATTACTCTTTTTTTGTTCTTGCTCCTTAGCGTTTGTAATTCTTTCACACCCAGTCCCCCCTTGTGTCTCAGTGGCTCTATTGCCTTGCTTGCGGCGAAATGTATCAAAAAAGAAAAGCTGCCATGCAGAGCGCCAAACCCGTTCAGAAATATCTAAACTGCCAGCCCTATACGACTTCTTTCTCGCATAAATGATTAAAAATGTCTTCGTCTTCGAGTGTCGCCTGTGGGGGTCGTAGACAAGATCATTCTTCTTCGAACCTTGTGAACTGGCGCTAAGCAATCACAAAGAACTGTACCACATAACAGAAACCACATCACTTGATAACTACCAACAGCAGCAGCAACTAAAATGGATAGTACATGTAATTCGAAGAAAAAATAATGACACGATAAAGATGTTGGCATTCTACACGACTCCAAAACAAAAAGATTGGAATGAAACTCCCATCGATCCTTTAAAGCTACAAATCAACCATTCGCTCTTGCATGGAGTATTACTGCCATATATGGTTCGATAGCAGGGCAGACTGGGTTCTAAAGCCTTTGGTGGCAACAGGTCTAGGAGAAGGAAAACTTTGAATTCAAAACTGTATGTGAGCCTGGCGAAACACATACTGTGCAGTTAAGGAAAGGCTCGTTCGCAATAAATCGATGATCCCGACTACGGTCGACTCCTTTTTAATATTATCATTACACTTGCCCACATACTTGTCTTTTTTTTTTTTTTTTTTACAGCGTGTACTCGTATGCTTTTGCTTCTGTGTGCTCGTTGATATTTACGGAAATTTGGGCGGCCCACGGCGGTGTAATGGTTAACAAGCGTGTCTCGCTAGACGAGTTACGACTGACTAGTGAGTTCGATCCTCACTGGGTGTCCCATGCTTTCGGCCTTGTGCCACATCTAAGCTACGCTTGGAAAATCACTATTTACCGAAATTTAATCGCTGGACGACGGAGGGCTGAAGTCGGAAGCCAGGTAGGAGGGTTTCCCTGATGGAATCAAAGGCAACGTGCCCGTGTCCAAGGCATCAGCTGTAGTTTAATCTGGTGCGGGATGGGTTACGCCAGGTCCAGGTACCCAAGAAACGCTACGCCTGAATGAATAACTCTCCGGTTCTCAACCCTGCTATGTGAAAGGAACTAGTCAGGTTCGCAACGACCCTACGACCACACCTGGTCATGGGACTGATGATGATGATGATGAGGAGGAGGAGGAGGAGGAGGAATCAGGTGCAATCAAATGAGTAGAGCAGCGATTTCTTAACCATCTCCCTACAACGGAGGCATTGCTTTTATTTGTATACAGATATTTACAACATTGAACTAAGTTTGGCACAAGGCCATGATAATAAGGACCTTCTGGGTAAACTATTTTTAAAGCATTAGTAAGTCATATAATCCGGAGCAATCTAAAGTTTTCATTACTTACATTATTCGCATTATTCGGACTGTTATCCTGATCTTCATTGCCATATTCACAGCGTTTCGGCCGTTCTACGCTCCGGCCTTCTTCAGGCGTTTGGAATTTCGAGCCGAACCTTTTATTTCGTCCACGGGGCAGATTGTTCTAGTTCCACGTGCCGTGCCTCTTCTGGATGTCTCAGTTATTTCCCTCTAACTCAACTCTCCAAGTTTTGTCCACCACTGCTGTGGCCTGATATTGAACTCGCAACTCTTTGGGTTTACTCACTGGATCTAACCAACGTCTTTATCCACTGGACCATGTGTCCTTGAGGAAAATAACTGAGACATCCGGAAGAGGCATGGCACGTGGAACTAGAACAATCTACCCCGGTGGACGAAATAAAGGGTGCGGTTCGAAATTCCAATCACCTGAAGAAGGCCGGAGTGTACAACGGCCCAGACGTTGTGAATATGGCAATGAAGATGAGGATAACAGTCCGAATAATGTAAATAATCATAATACCTCATATCAGTGATATAGACAGATATATAGAGAGATATAGACATAAAGGCCAGAGTGTACAACAGCCAAAACATTGTGAATATGGCAATGAAGATGAGGATAATAGTCCGAATAATGTAAATAATGCAAGTAATCATAATACCTCATCTCAGAGATCCCATCACCTAAAGAAGGCCGGAGTGTACACCGGTCGAAATGTAGAACCACATTTCTGTTAGCTCAAGTCAACTCTTCATCTGTGAGGAAATTGTTGAGCATTCACTGACATATAAGTGGGTCGATATTACACAGTAGTTCCTTTGTTTCTAACGAACTTTTCCTGTTTCATAATAATTAGATTCGCCTTGGTAAAGCATCTTTGGATATTTCAGTGTGTTTTCGGATTTTTGACCCATTTTCGTCGCTTATTGAAATGTATGTTCTTGCTTGATTCTGGAGTTTCCAATTCATAGTTTGTATCTTAGGCTGTCCGTCTGGCCGAGGGAAATACATTCTGTTTGTTTTTTTGTTTTTTACAATAGTTAGTACTTTCTTCATGCTTTTCTTTACTACCTTGTCTAGGATTCCTCCAGTCTTCTTTTCACGTCTGCACGATGCCATCTGCGTATCTTATGTCGTTAAGTTTGTGTTCACGAATAATGAATGACTTAAGTAGTTTCTTTTCTAAGAATTGCTTTGGTTAAATAAATCCGGTTAGGAGACATATCCTTGTTTGTATTGTTCATAATCGTGTGCCGAGAAGGTTTTATTTTTATTATTATTATTTTTAGTTTAACGGGTAAGATAGCCAAGGCGACTTAGGAGTCACATCTAGATACATGGGAGCTCCATCAATCGGAGACCATCTTATCGGTGACTCGACTCTTTGGGGGGGAGTGTTGCTCTCTCTCTCATTCAGTAATAACATTTTTGAATAAGTGAATAATATTATGGAGTTGATCTGAGTAGAAGTAACCGTCTCGGGTATTGATTGCTTAATTTGCTCTTTTACAGCTTATCAAACTTTTGTGGGTTACTTAAAACCGAAATATATTTCGGGTTGCAGGAAATTGCTTACAGTACTCCTTGTTTCCAAGTGGCCCTCCATCTAAGTACTGACCGGTTTCAATACGGCTTAACTTCGGCGATCGAATGACAACCAGTGTTTTCAATTTGATTTGACCCTAGGACCGTCTGAGGGAAAACATCTTACGGTAGTAAGCGTTAGGGATTAAATTAACCTCAAATTCGCGTATAATCCGCAGGGCGGTTTTTAAAATTGCTTGAAGTGCGTCTTATATGTAGTTAAAATATTGCTGGCAAATACTTTAATAAATACGATGAAATACCAACGATTCAAGAATTGTTAAAACATTGTTTTTAGCTATCACTGATGACAAACAAAAGACGATATCATTTTCCCCAAATACCTATTCATAATTCCAGCCCCTTAATACACTTGTGTGGGTATCCAGATATTTACTCAGCTTAGATTAACCTATTTGAACACTTAAGGAGGATAGAGCTCACTGCAGAAGCAAACCAACTGATAACTTACTCTGCGGTAGTTACCTCTATTTGCGTGTCTGTCCGTATTTCAGAGTATAAAGATATGCGCATGCGTGCGTGGTTGGCCTGATTAATATGGCGGCCATACGAACCATCTGAAGCGGAAGTTAATGTGGCTGCAAAAAGCACACCGCTTTTCTAAGTTGAAAGTGACGCTTTATAGCCATAAAATGACTGAGAAATATGCAGACAATGTAGAATTACCGAATTAACAGAAAATGAGAATAATGGATTAATAGGGAAGTTGAAAGAAGAAGAAGAAGAAGAAGAAGAAGAAGAAGAAGAAGAAGAAGAAGAAGAAGAAGAAGAAGAAGAAGAAGAAGAAGAAGAAAGAGATATGTCGTGATAGCGCTATGTATCGTCGTGGTGAAAGGCTTTACAAACTGACCCATAGTACCATTAGAACCGTGAGGAACTTGATCGTTACTGAGTGTCCCATAATTTTAGTCTTCTAGATTTTGTAATATATGTCAAGCTTTATAAATATTCATTGCTACTGGATTGGATTCTGTCATGACTGAATACCCGAAATATGCTTTGAGTCAAACGAAATTTAGTATCGGAAATAATAAATGAATCTATACTACTATGGTTATGAGGGAGTTCAGTCTTTAATGTGTACTCCACATTTGCGGCCATGTGTCTGACGAGTCGAGGCTCATTTTATAACTATTTCTGATGTAGCGAGTTTGATTCTGAGAATGATACTAAACTAAGCTTAGTGAATACATGTACTGAGAGTGTGTGTGTGAGTGTGTGAGAGAGAGAGAGAGCAACAAGGAGAGAGAAAGAGAAAAATAAAGAATGAGAGAGAAAGAGAAGAATGAGAGAAAAGAAGAGCGATAAGCAGAAAGTAAGAGAGAAAGCTAGAAAAATGAAAATAAAGAAAGAAAAATATAGCAAGAGAGAAGAATTGAGAGTGAAAAGGAGAGAATGAGAAAAATAACGAAAGAACGAGAAAGAAAGTAAGAAAGAAAGAAGGAAAGAAAGAAAATTTAGAGAGAAAAAAGAAAAGAGAAGTTAAGAAAGAAAGAAAGAAAGAAAGAAGGAAAGAAAGAAAAATTTAGAGTGAAAAAAGAAAAGAGAAGTTAAGAAAGAAAGAAAGAAAGAAAGAAAGAAAGAAAGAAACAAACAAACAAACAAACAAACAAAGCAATCCGGGGACAAAGAAAGAAAGAAAAAAAGAAAACAATTCGGAGACAAAAAAAAGAAGAGAGAAGAAAAGAAAGAAAGAAAGAAAAACAATTCAGAGACAAAGAAAAAAAGAGAAGATAAGAAAGAAAGGAAGAAAGGAAGGAAGAAAGAAAGGGATTGAAATTAAAAGACAAGAATAAACAGAAACAGGAGAGCAAAAAAAAGATACAAGAAAGAAAAAGAAAGAAAGAGAGAGAGAGAAAAAAAAATTATGAGTAAAAGCGATAAAAGAAAAAAAGTGATAGAGAGAGTTAGTGTGAAAAAAAGGGGCGAGTAAGAAAGAGAATGAGAGAGATTCTAGTTGTCCCTCTGACCGAGAGATTGGAGGTTTTGAGGAGCGTGGAACCAACTCTTAATTGCTGTTGTTCCCAGGTCCACCCTGACCCGGGGTAGTAGCATTTGATAGGGTCCTATCTATGGGAAAATAGTGACCCCCTAAACAAGAAAAAACACCGAAACGAAATTATAAAAATGCATATTTAAAGTAAAATTGCCAAAAAAACCCCCAAAGACCTATTTATAGTAAGATGACCAACAATACATCACCCAACATGAAAGAACAATTTCATAGCATTAATCTATATAATATCCGAAATCAAAAAGTATTCCAAATTTAACTTCAACAAAACACCACCTCTACTATGTCCCCACAAACATGTATATGCACAAAAGCTGAGTATCATCTACCATGTACTGAATAGTGAAAATGTAACTCCCAGTCGTTGATCTTAATCAGCGGTAACCACTAATATCACGCCACTATCGGCCCTCAAGTTCTTTCAGACTGCCGTGGTTACCATTTAGCTGACTCTTCACGCGTTAGTGCGTGACTCGTTTTGTCGCTAGTATCGTGATGGCGGCACTGTTCTATTCGACTTATCTGACGTTTGTCTGTTCACGACCATTCACTCTTCTGCCACGTTGTGTTTTTGATCTTAGAGGGTGAGAAGATCGCTGATGAAACAGGCTGGTGTGAGGACAGGTACGACAGCTGGAGTTGCAGAAAAAAACAAACAATGAGAATTCTTTAGGATCAAGAATTAAATCTGGTTAAACATATAACAACTATTTTGGTTTATATATGATTTGTTGTATACAGCGGTTTTAACCCTTTCCACTGACATTGTGATCCCTTTTGGTGTATACAGTTTCTTTTAGTAGCAGCTTAAATTTCTAAGTTCCGGGCGGGATTGACTAGGGTCTGGGCTCTGTTATCTTCATTTCTAAATTTACATATATAAAAATACATTTACTCAAGTGGTTTCCAAATTTAGGGTTGTTCAGCCCCCTTTTGAGAGTTGTCAAAGGGAACATGCCACCCCTTAACTCTAACTCTCTTTACGCCTCACCTCGCACCATAGCTCCATATAGGCGGTACTAATCTCTCTCTCTCTCTCTCTCTCTCTCTCTCTCTCTCTCTCCCTTCTCTTCCTTCTAACTCTTTCAGCAGCCAAACTCAGCCCGCTCCTACGGATGGTGTGGCAAATCCAACTCCCAGATGGCACAGCGAAAACAAAAGGGATTTTCAGTCATTAATCCCTTCCTATCAGCTTGACCCATACTGGGGGTCTCTTGATCGACCAGACCACCCAAGAAGTGGAAAAGGGAAGAACAATTATTTTCACTCTCTTTAAAACGAAATGTTATCTTTTCTTTGTCTATGCATATATATTTTTTTACGATCAAACACCGAGCAGTCTTTTTGTTTCTGGTCACTTCAAAATAGTAATGAATTTTTCCTTATCACTTGTATCCAAAGGAATCCGAATTAATGTTTGGATATAAAATTTTCTCTGTCGAATGTCACAGAAATTATAATGACGTACCCGTCCAGTCAGTTTCTATTTTTGTAGGGATACTTTTCTTCTGTATGACTGATTCAACTCGGGTGGTTTTACTGGCCCTCTTATTTTTTTTTTTTGTCTAGAGGAATCGTGAATGTTATTAATTCCGACGAACACTCTGACCTCTTTACCGACAATATGATTTTATTTTATATGACATGTTCGTGGATATCTTAACGGTCTCTTTCTTATCGGTAGGAAGTGGGTAAAGACGGGTAGTCTTGGTTTTGCTCATTCTTACTGACTTTCGTGAAGTTAATTATGGGTTCGATTCTCTTTGGAATTCTTTTAAAATATTAATTTTCAACGCATTTCGTTTTTAATTTTCTTATCAACTTTTCTATCTACCTTAATGCGAATTTCAACAGTTACCATTCAGCTAGTAGACCCTAAATTCTTCTTTCTTTCTTTTTATGGCTCAACCTCCGGAGATATCAGTGTCACAAAAGCATAATAACATATATCATGTTTATTACTTCAAAGCTCCTAAGAAAAATAGATTTTCTCATTCAACAACACATCAGGAGATTATATGATGTTAAACAAACCAATCAGCCATCTCTCTGCCCATGCTCTTGCATCCATTCGGATAAAATCATTAGGTAAGATTCTTTCTGTTTTCCGCTGTCTCTCCTTCCTTCAATATGGTTTGTGCGTGTTAAATTTTCCATGCCTTCTTTTCTGATACCCGACTTAACGTCAGTAATTAAGAAGTGACATTGGAACAGATTTAAAGAGTATAACAAAACTGTTGGGAAGAACATGGATTTGAACCTTCAGACACATAAAGAGTCAACTGAAATTTCTTCTGCATACAATTATAACATTTACATGACATCTTGATGGCGAGAAGAGAAACGTAAAAGGACGAGTGACTTTTGCAAATGGATGGCAGAAGAGAGAATCGAAGGGATAGCAGAAAGACATTACTAAGGACTACAACAGATAGGAAGTTGTGGCGAGACATGATCGCCAATCACCTGAAGAGACACAGCACACAGAAGAAGAAGAAGAAGAAGAAGAAGAAGAAGAAGAAGAAGAAGAAGAAGAATGTGTAAGTAGATATTTTTTTCTTAAAATCTCCTCTCATAGATTTCCAAATGCGTATATCTCGAAGTTATTTAACATCTAATAACAAATAAATCGACAACGTAGAATATAAAAACTATTTCTCGTTATAAGGAAACACTGCAAAATAAAAAATACATAAAGACGGCAGTAAACTCTATTGTGAAGTGTGACGTATAGCTTTTAAATATTTCCTTCCAACTATCAATAATATTCCCACTGTAATGGACCAAGTGGATTTTAAACACACTGTCTCGCTTTTGCATGCTGATTGTTTGCATACATATATATATATATATATATATATATATATATATATATATATATATATATATATATATATATATATATATATATATATATTTATATATATATATATATATATATATAATTTTGTTTTCTTATACCGCATTGATTGTAATCTCCGCTGGGTTATTTTCGGAATCTTTCTGCCCGTAGGCGAATGGCGGGCTCCCGGCTATACCGGAAGTGGTATTTCCTCGTTGGTGAGTGCCGTTCACACATAAGCGGTGCTTTGGCTAACAGCGGAAGTCAGCTTTTGCGCATTCACCTCTGCCTTTGTCCGAATGTGACAGCCAGATCCAGGCTTAAGGTCAATCTGAAAAAAAAAAAATGCAACAAGAAACTGACGGAGATAGATGCCAGTCTGACATCAATCAAATAATTTGTTTCGTGTTAAATACATGACATTACAAAAGGCGATAACCTGACTCTAAATAACATTTTCATATCTATCTATCTATCTATCTATCTATCTATCTATCTATATATATATATATATATATATATATATATATATATATATATATATATATATGAATGTGGGGCGATATGTTTGTGTGTGCATAAGTTTACGGGAACATGTATGTGATGTGTATACTTTTGTTTGTTAGTTCATGTTTACAGAAGGGTGCCGGAAAATGTTTGAGCAGCAGACGGGCTTCTCAAAATCTAACCAAACAAACAACGAAACATCGGATCTTTTATTTTTTAAATTTTTTTCTTTTTGAAGGACTGTATAGTGTGACTGATAACTTCTTGGCATTTCTTAGTATATGTTAAATATTTGTCGCAAATGAATATGTATATATATTATCTATTCATTTTAACCTTACATATACAGACAAAACATATAAATACACCTATTATATATATATATAGAGAGAGAGAGAGAGAGAGAACGAAAGAGAGACACACATATATATATGTACATATATATATATATATGTGTGTGTGTGTATATATATATATATACACGTACATATTTATATATGTATATATATATATATATATATACATACATATATATATGTACGTATACACATTTGTATATGTTTAAATATAAGTACATATTTATATATTTTATATATATATATATAAACATATACACATATACACATGCATATGTATACATGTATATATATATATACATACATATATGTATGTATATACATTTGTATATGTTTAAATATAAGTACATATTTATATATGTTACCTATTCATTTTACCCTTATATATACAGAGAAAGGACATATATATATATATATATATATATATATATATATATATATATATATATATAAACATATACACATATACTCATGCATATGTATACATGTATATATATATATATGTATATATACATATATATAGATACATGTATATATATATGCATGTACATTCATACCTATATATATATATATATATATATTTACATATATTTATATATATATTTATATCAATCAAATAATACTAGAAATAATTAATTCAGAACTAAGATTTAAATTATAAGTAAACCAATGAAAAAGCAGCAACTGGTTTTATAATCTGAAAAATAAAACAAACGTAGTTGCGAATATATATATATATATATATATATATATATATATATATATATATATATATATATATATATATATATATAGATAGATAGATAGATAGATATACTAGAAGCTTAATTATTGACATTCTACCTTTCAGACTTGGGAAACTTTGACTTTTTACAACGGATGCATCAAACCCGGAAAAATGGAATTGATCCATTTTGGTGCAGAAGAAAAACGGACTGAGATTGTTTTTTTCTTCTAATCTCCACTTGTTTGTATGTTTTGCAGCCTTTTCTGTGAACAGACAATATTTTAAAATCTGATATTAAAATGTTTTGTGGTTTTCATCATTAATATCACCTTTTACATCGATTTCTTTCGTCTCTTGCGGCTCCACATCAATTTTACCAAGCAAAAGCTTCTTTATTATCATATGGCACAGGTTTGGCTGATTTTGTTTAGCGACATATCAACCACTATGAGTTATTTAATGCCAAAATCTAAATATTTTAAACACAACTTTATGGTTTGAACTAAATATATCTTGAGTGCAATTGCTTTTTATGTACTGTCGGTCTTTTTATATAAAAATGTATTGCTGGTATTTTTACTATTGAAGTGTACTTTTATACTTTCTAAGTGTTTTTGTTTGGTGGTGGTGTAGTGAGGGGTCACTATTAGCCCATAACTTCAACCCTAACAGATGCTAACATCCCGGTTCAGGGTGAACCAGAGAACAACAGTATTAAGAAGTGGATCTAGGTTCCTTAAAACGTCTCATCTCGCCCAATCAGTGGCCCTGCTGCCGGATTTAGTGATAGGACAAAGAAACATTATTTATATTATTCGGACTATTGTCCTCTTCTTTGTCGCTCCGGCCTTCTTCAGGTGGTTGGAATGTCGAACTGAACCCATTTCGCTCACTGGGGTAGACTGTTCGAGTGTCATGTTTAATGTCAGTTATCAGTTACCTCCTGTTAATTTCCCTCTGAAAGTTCCCCACTGCCTTAACAGGGTATTGAACTCACACTCTTTGGGTCATATCATTGGATCTAACTAACGCCTTTATCCTTGAGGACTGATCATGAAACGAAGAGGTGCAATGAATCTTGAAAATTTTACTAAATAAAAGTGTGGACAAAAAGAAATATTAACGTTTTATAGGAGACAACGGAAAAAAAAACTTTGGGGTACTCTATTTCAAATGCATGATAAAAGTGAAGGCCAGAGGTAATGGAAAGCGTTGTTCCGTGAGGACGATCCAGAGTTGGAAATATCCATTTTTTTATTGCATTTTTTTGGTGTGTGTGTGTGTGGGGGATGTGGTTGCTGTTGTTCTTTTTGTCAGTGTGTTCTCACATTTCTTTAGCAGTAGTCTCATCAACATTTTGACAAGAGCAGACACATATGTCTATCACGTGATTATAATCCTCATTTCTCTGTCTGAAGAGGAAAGAAGGAAATGAGTTTATCCGTTGACGACGGGGGCACTTATTCTCTTGCCCTCAAATCATCAAAATACAGACAAATCCCCCCACGCACATACACACACACACACACACACACACACACACACACACACATATATATATATATATATATATATATATATATATATATATACAGGGTGTCCATAAAGTTCGTGTGCACTTTAAAAATTTATAACTTTATTTGTATTTGCGATAGAAATAATTTGTAAAAAGGATTAGAAAGAAGTAAATCTATATTTTTTAATGTTTTATTGAAATTTTATTTAAGTTTCCACATGTCCTCCATCATTAGCAATACAAAGGGTAATACGATTTTGCAGTTCACGGAAAACATTTGCGAACTGATTTATAGTAATGCCTGAAATCACATTAGTTATTTTAGCTATACTTAAAACTAGGGACATTAAACTTTATAACATCTTTTACAGATTATTTCTATCGCAAATACAAATAAAGTTATAAATTTTTTAAAGTGCACACGAACTTTATGGACATCCTATATATATATATATATATATATATATATATATATATATATATATATATATATATATATATACCGAGTATCGAAATCGTGTAAAAGCATAATTGTCCAGGCCATACAATGTTTAATATCTAAAAAAAAATAAACAAATTGAGTTACTTTTTCAGGTTCTCAGATGAGACCTTTAGCCATCTTGACACCATTTGTAGAAAGAATGGCTGAAAAAAACCCTTTGAGTTATTCAACTAGAAAGAGAACGGGTTAAAATCGTTTTGTGTCAGACCCGCTGTTTTCCCAACTGAGCAATGGTGAGAAGAAAAAGATCATTCAGGCCTTCAGTTATGATACCACCATTAATATTCTGGCTTCCATCTTCGAAGTTCATTGAAGAATCATCAAGGAAACGGTGAACAAGTTTAAAAAAGATGGAACAGTAGAGAGGAAAACTGGATCAGGAGGTCACAACAGGAAGAGGGATCATCATTTCAACTTAGAGCTGAAGAGATCAATTAGAAAAGTTCCAAATCAGTCCATAAGACGATTGACAAGATATATATATATATATATATATATATATATATATATATATATATATATGTGTGTGTGTGTGTGTGTATGTGTGTGTGTGTGTGTGTGTGTATTTGAACTTTATATCAATCCACCGTGAGCTTCCTATCCTTAGCTATGATTAATTAATAATAAACATGTCATTTTCGTTTATGTGCTCAATATAAATCAATCGTCGTGGCCTGACGATTGCGTCTAGCATGAAACAGCCTATCGACTCTAAGTGTTGACTTCAATAATAGACTACCCACAATAAGTTATATAATCAAATTTTTACTACGTTAATAAAAACACCGATCAAAATAAAAAATAAAAATAAAATAAATATAAAGGATAAAAAGCAAAAATAAATTACAAGCAAAATAATTTGACACAAATAAACAAATAAACAAATAAACGACTTCCGGTAAAATATCTGCCAAAATAGACTACCCACAATGCACCACTGACCCGTATATATAAATAGCCGAGAAAAATAACATCACTCGTGGCCTGACGATTGCATCTAGCATGAAACAGACTGTCGCCTCAAAGTGTTGACTTCTATGTTCACTTTTGTATATATATATATATATATATATATTATATATATATATATATATATAATTATATATATATATACATATATATAT
>OZ038508.1:24724653-24882153 GCA_964036315.1 Acanthosepion esculentum | reverse complement strand
TATATATATATATATATATATATATATATATATATATATATATAGGTGGAGAGTGAGAAAGCGAGAGAGGGGGAGAGAGATGGGAATAGAGAGAGAAATAGAGATATAGTGAGTAAATATATAAAAATACGGACTATACAATAACTAACCCATAACTTAAAACTATTGAACTTTGTTTCGAATAGCAAGCATTAAAACTGAATAAAGCTATAAAAACAGAAAATTAAATGCAATAATAAACCTATAAAATAAGGGAAAATAATTAAACGATTTTGTAAAATAAACAACTAAAAATAAGTTTAAACAAATTTAGAAACAATCTAAAACCTTGACCCTAAAGAAAAATTGGGGAAGAAATGGTTTCACTTTCTCCCATTGCCAATAAATATCTGGGAATTTTTTTAATAGACGGCGGAAAATGTGAAACCGAAATTGTAAACGGAATAACCAAGTTACTTTCTCAAAGCTAAACAAAGTATTAAGAAGCTGGAAAGTTTCAGGACAAACAAAGAAAAAAAATGAGCTGAACGGCGACATAATATCAATCCACCTCTGATGGGCTAGAACGTTCGCTTTCTGACTATAAGACCAGGGTTCGAATCTCACCATATTACCCTCCTCGAGGAAGTGATCAAAACGTGTGGCACTTTTGAAAAATGCCTGAAAAACCATACCACGGTTTGACACAAGCCTTGTGAGTGAAATTAAACGGAACTCTTGGGAGCGGTCGGTGGTTTTGCTAGCACGATGTCACAAGTCATCGTGACCGAGGGTTTGAATGTGCTGGCCTTGTTCAGACTGTTTATGACGCTAGATAACAAGCACTATCCCAGAAACTGTAACTAAGGTTCGATCAACATAGTTACAGTATAAACCACAGGTGGGCCCTTGTGGGTGTTGAATAAACACAAATGTGCCTGAGCAGGCGTTTGCAGTAGGGATTGACTAGCCACCCAAGTAGACGGGCATCCTCGGATACATGGAGCAATGCTGGATAATTTCCCCAATGAATTGCGTCATGCTGTTCATTTTTTCACAGACGGTTGTCAACTGACCCTACGATACTGTACAAACAACGCACATTCAGCGAAATTAAAAATACAAAATGGCGACAATTTACCCATCAGCCCTCTCTCTCTCTCTCTCTCCATATATATATATATATATATATATATATATATATATATATATATTATAAATTAACTGATTTAAAATGTTTTTTCGATACATAGTAATAATCCATGTTTCAAAAATGGAAGCTAAAAACTTAAAATATAATTATATAATTAAATTTATATTAAAAGAATTAGTTCCGTTTCATCTTCAAGCCAACATTGGAATAACTTATTTTTAAATTTACAGAGTTTTAAACGCACGTATAAATATAGCTTCCATTTTTGAAATAGGGTTATTACTGTGTAGCGAAAAACATATTTTAAATCATTTAATTGATAATATTAATGCTGTGTAAATTTACATTGAGCACTGTTTTGTAAAAAAAATATATCAATAAGAACACCGGATTATATATCTTACTGTTCTTTCTTTATATATATATATATATATATATATATATATATATATATATATATATATATATATATATATATGCTGGGCTGGACTCGGTATACGACGTATGAGGGTCAAGCGACTCAGTTCCTAGGAACTGGCAAGGTCCCCAAACGACCGTCTGCAGGTTTTGAATTTAGAGTTGTCCTTCTCCGAGACCAGTTACCATCCAAGGCTACAGAACCCAGTCTGTCCTCCTATTTACACATGTCCGGGAGGTGCTATGAAGAAGAGGATTAATATTTTTCTCAAGGTTATTAGCACGTAAGTGAACGTAATGGATTCGACTTGAATTCGAACTCATCTCTCCGATTCCTTAATCCGAGCTGCTATCCACCTTGCCTCTCTCTCTTTCTGTCGGCAGACACCCACACACATACACGCATATATATATATATATATATATATATATATATATATATATATATATATATATATATATATATATATATATATATATATTTTAATGTCAATTTTGTAGTGCGTAATCAATTTATGTAACGTAAATCATTCAAACGAAAAACAAATATTGAAGCTAATTATACGGCGAGAATCACTCTCACAAACAATATTTACTAATAAAATATAATCAACTTCGAATCTATTAATGAATGGTGTGATCCTTGTTCATAAATTCCGGGTTTATCAGGTGTTATTTTTTCTACGAGCCGGGCTTTCAGCCGTAGCAAACGACCATCTTCAGGTAGACAATTTAGTGTGTTTTTATTAAGTTCCGAATAGTAATGCGACATCGAAAGGTAGTACGGTCCGAAAGAGTGTTTTTTTAGCAATGAGATAATGTTAAATGTTAGAATAATTTTGGAATAACTTGATCCTAAGTGCGAAATTCCTGATAATAACTGTGACATTTACTCTTATTATTGAACAATTTAGTTCATGCCACTTTTCTCCAGTACAAGAACGCACATTTTTCAAATTTAAAAAAAATTCAACCACAGCGTTGCGCCCGCACGCTCCAAAATTATTCTAACATTTAACATTATCTCATTGCTAAAAAAACACTCTTCCGGACCGTACTACCTTTCGATGTCGCATTACTATTCGGAACTTAATATATATATATATATATATATATATATATATATATATATATATATATATATATATTCTACGGCTTAGCAACCCTTTGCAGGTCAAAGCCAGAGAATATTTTATATTGTAAGAATTGGGGGGGGGGCGATGATAATGGTTTCGTGATACAATTGTTAATAATTAACCCACAACTCTGGAGGGGGGAATAAGATTAATACCTTCCCCGAGGTTATTTGTGCGTAAGTGAATATAACGAACCCAACGTGATTTGAATCTTAGCTTCTCCGATCAGCAATTTCGAGCCATTATCTATTACACCATCCGCATATCCAAGCTTACACAACAAGGTATCACCCATCTAGCAAAGAAGACACGTTGTGTATTCTTTGCCGTAGGTCATTCTGAAAAATAAATATTTACTTAATCAAAGAAATGAAATAGCTATTTCTTGTAGACACTGTCAAATATTTTCCTTAAATAATGTTTAAGTTTGAAAAAGAGTTGAAAGATGAAACATGCATATTTATTCTTGATCTTTGATTAATTTTTTTAAATACGAATGTAATTCTAATATATTTCTAAAAATAATGCATAGTCTATTAGTTATTAGAAGTAGAAAAGTACCTTAAATTTGTAGGAATAGATTTTAAATATTAAAAATACGACTTACTCATATTCAGACAACCTTTTTAAGAAATTTTTGTGTATAAAATTATAAATGAAGCGGCCAAATAAAAATGGCAAAAACTTCTTATCATTGAAAAACCCAGACGACACGCAAAAAATGGATGTCATAATTTGTGAGCAGGCACCCCTACCCAAACTTAACTTAACCTGATCTTGAAAGTAACTTATATTTGATACATAAGTTTTCTCGGGAAATTAAAACCCAAACACCCCTTATCAAAAAGACTGAATTTTTCCGTAACCTTAACAATGTAAAATATTATGATTGTCTGTGCTTATAAGTCAAGTAAATTTCTTAAAAGGTTATTCCACAAATCGCTTGAGAATCGAACTGAGCTTTGGATTGTAAATTTAATTTTATAATTAAATTTAAAATTTTAGTTTCTGTTTTGAAACATGGTAATTCCTGTGTAGCGACTGAACCATATTTTTAAAATAGAAAATAATTATAATATTATGCAGTACTGTTTTTTTTTTATCGAACACAGTTTTTTAAAAATAAAAAAAAATTACTAAGAACATCGGATTGAAAATTTTACTGTTCTTTCTTATTATTTTAATATATATATATATATATATATATATATATATATATATATATATATATATATATATATATATATATCATAGAGAAATAATTTATACAAAGAATTAATTAGCAATGTTAATAAGAATAATGGTGAAATCACTTCGCTTAATGAGACATTAACTTACTATTAATTCCTTTAATAATACGATCCTTATATTTTATTTGTTGTATATTTGAGTTGTTGTCAGATGCAATTAACAAGCCAAGTACTTTCGACAATTTCAAATTGTCATCTTCATGGTGCAATTTTTTTTCATATACAGGCAAAACACCAAGACGAAATATGTGTAGTGTAGACGGAAAGATATATTTTTTAAATATGCTATTTATTGACAGTTATATTATTTTGGAGTGTGCCAGAGTTTTTGTTCAAATCAATAAAGTGAGAATTTTGTAATGTGATATACGCTGCACACTGCAATATATATATATATATATATATATATATATATATATATATATATATATATATATATATATATATATCATAAAGAAGTAATTTATACAAAGAATTAGGTTGTCCTTCTCCGAGACCAGTTACCATCCAAGGCTACAGAACCCAGTCTGTCCTCCTATTTACACATGTCCGGGGGGGGGGGTGCTATGAAGAAGAGGATTAATATTTTTCTCAAGGTTATTAGCACGTAAGTGAACGTAATGGATTCGACTTGAATTCGAACTCATCTCTCCGATTCCTTAATCCGAGCTGCTATCCACCTTGCCTCTCTCTCTCTCTCTCTCTGTCGGCAGACACCCACACACATACACGCATATATATATATATATATATATATATATATATATATATTCTACGGCCTAGCAACCCTTTGCAGGTCAAAGCCAGAGAATATTTTATATTGTAAGAATTTGGCTCTTTCTTTTTTAAAACCTTTTTTTTCCCTTCGTGATTGATTTGGCTATTGTTAAATCAAGAATTCGAAGGTTTTTCGACACGAGTATAGTTACCTATATTTATGCATATATATATATATATATATATATATATATATATATATATATATATATATATATATATATATATGTATGTATATGTACACACACAAATAATAATAATAATAATAATAATAATAATAATAATAATAAAGTTAATCGTCAAAGTTGAATTAGACCAAGGAACAATACTATTAAAAAAGTGCTCAGCACGCATATAAAAAGATAAAGATTTAACATGTAGAGCTTTTAAGTATCGAAAATTAGAAAATCAGTCAATTCCGCTACCTTGGTTTCAACCTTTCGGTATCTTCAGGCGATTTCGGTCAATTGATTTCCTAAAGCTTTATTTTAAAAGAAAATTATGAACGCTATATTTTTTAAGATGAATAAATGAATACGCGCATGATGTGTGGTGTAGTAGAAGGTGAGGAGAAGGAGGGATAGGAAGAGTGGAAATCTAGTGTATTGGAAATGTATTTGATGGGGGTTAAAATAAAATAGACATACATTCTATTTATCTCACTTCAAATGAATTCAAAAGGAACTTCTTGTATGAATACAACGGGACATAATTTCCGATCCCTTGTTTAAAAACGTTTTTGGAGTCTGGAAATGTTGTTAGCTTTTCTTGTAGACAAAGGTTGCAGATATTATAATTGCACGGTTTAGTTTTTTCTTAATTTTCCAGTTTACAATCGGATCGTATTTATTTTTCTCCTTTAATTTCCACAGGTGGTTCGCTTTTTTAGTAGAATTTTTAAGGCTTTCTAGCTTAAAACATGACTGTACCACCGCTTTTTAAAGTTACCCCCTATACACCACACACACACACACACACACACACACACACACACACCACACACACACACATATATATATATATATATATATATATATATATATATATATATATATATATATATATATATAATAAAAAGACTTAAACACTAATAATCCATGGTTATAATTTATTACATTGGAATCGTAAATACGATCCAATTCATCAAATCTACAAATTCAAAAAGAAATCAGAAAAATAACTCCGGGAATAAAAAATAAAATTTAGTGAGAGTGTATGTATGAGACTGGGGGACGAATGTGAGGGGTAAATGAAAGCTCTAGAGAGGGGTAACAGACGAGAGAAGAACAGGAAGGCTTAAAAGTGAAGGTGGGGATTAAAATTTAATAGAGAGAAGTTTTAAAGAGAAGTTAGAAGACATTTTAAATGAGTGACATACAGATAAATACGAATTATTTTCCAATGCATAATTCATTACTGAATCGCTGACCTAAGTTACATTAAAAACCGACACTGCAATTGGGTGTATACATTTGTGGTGACACTACACACAATAAAAGACGATATAATCTAAACTTAAAAATCAAAAGATGTGAGAGAGAGAGAGAGAGAGAGAGAGAGAGAGAGAGAGAGAGGGAAGAGAAAAGGGGGAAGATGGGGGGGGGCAACTAAAACCGAAGGGCATTTATAAAAGACCACTGTGCAATCAAGAAATTTTGACAAAATTAATATCACCTGCAGGTTACAAATTTAATGTAAACATATAAAAAATAACGAATATTTAATCTAGCAAGGACCTACTATTTCTATGACCCAAAACACATACGTATATACACAACAACATATTCATATTTATACGTACATACATACATATACGCGTGTACATATATATATATATATATATATATATATATATATATATATATATATATATATATATATATATATCTACAGGCCTAGACTGTTCTCATTAAACTGTTCTTGTCTACGGATATCGTCTAGGTCTTATTTTTATTTAGTACTGTTCAGCTATTTCCACCTAATGCAAGTACACACTGCCGAACACAGGGATTGAACTCACAGCTATTACGTCACCAAATTCCCAAACGAGCTCTTTTATCCACTAGTTCAATTTGCTGTACGGAATTTAGAGAACATAAACATAACCTGGCTGCTGATTAGGCTGCAAACTAACCGGGTTAGGTTTTTAGATTTGTGACAACTTAATAGATTGATAGATATGAAATATGGAGGGTATGAGGATGATTCACGCTGGTGTATGTGGCATGATGAGTCCCAGTTGTAACGGCCAGATGGGACTAAGGAATGTAGCTTGTTAGAACACCTTCCATAGCATTAGAGCAGTGCGGGGCTTGCAATGTTTCATTTGAGAAAAGGGCTAAAGGTTGGAAAATAATTCGTTACTCAGAAGTCTGCATAGATAGTTTTGAACTCTGTGAAAGACAGGCAAGTGACTGCTGGACAGCTGCAGACTGGATATGGCCGCAATAGTCTATATAAAATGCATTCTAAAAGCACGGACGCGGATGTAGTTTATCGTCATACCCATGGACTCGGATGTAGTTTATCGTCATACCCAAGACGCGGATGTAGTTTATCGTCATACCCAGGACGCGGATGTAGCTTATCGTCATACCCAAGACGTGGATGTAGTTTATCGTCATACCCAGGAGACGGATGTAGCTTATAGTCATACCCAGGACGCGGATGTAGCTTATCGTCATACCCAGGACGCGGATGTAGTTTACCGTCATACCCAGGACGCGGATGTAGTTTATCGTCTTACCCAGGACGCGGATGTAGTTTATCGTCATACCCAGGACACGGATGTAGCTTATCGTCATACCCAGGACACGGATGTAGCTTATCGTCATACCCAGGACGCGGATGTAGCTTATCGTCATACCCAAAACGCGGATGTAGTTTATCGTCATACCCAGGGCGCGGATGTAGCTTATTGTCATACCCAGGACGCGGATGTAGTTTATCGTCATACACAGGATGTGGATGTAGTTTATCGTCATACCTAGGGAACGGATGTATTTTATCGCCATACCCAGGACGTGTTAAAACCCCTAATCTTTTAAACTTTCATCGTAAACACTTTAGAAACATTGCAGACCCTTTTAAAAACATTCTTGACAAATAGTATTGATGACAATACACTTAGCGTAAATTTTCTTTCATACATACAATAACCGTTTTTTAATTACGCATAGATCGATACAACCATTGAAAATACTGTATAAAATATGTGTAACAAGACATAAAATATAAAGTTTAAAGCATTTTCTAAAAAACAGAACTGTGATGATGACCCCAGACTTTGCATAAGCCACTTTTAAGACCCCCCAGTCGCAGCCCCTAACAAAGAACAAAGCCCAAGCACTACGCATGTCTTTGCGTTGTTTCTTTTACAATGAAGATGTACAATTCTGCCTATTTTTACCATAAAAATGAACTGTTATATGTTTTAAGTCACTTAAGAATATTTTAAATATGCTCTATCGAAAAAATATGTGAATCAAGGGGGTTCTCAACGAATAATTTGTACATATGTTCTTCAGTAAAACACGCGAATATTCGGGGTTTCCGTGAATAACAAGTACATATGTTCTGAAGAAAAATCCGCGAATGCGTGAAGCCGCGAATATTGAAACGCGAATAGGCGGGGCTAACTGTAATTCATTTATGTTGTTGCAATGGTCACTTCTAGTGAGCTAGAAAATTTGTTACGTATGCAGATACGAACTACGCCAATATATGTAGACTATTAGCATGTTTTGTTTTTTACAGTAAGGTTCATCCTCTACAAAGCCCGGGAACTACTGGAGGTAGATAGTTACGTTAATGGATAGTTTATATGAATATGAGGGGAAGATAACGGTTAACTTATGACTTGAACAGGTTCAGATTGTAGTAATCGGAGAAAAATCCTCTTGGGAGTCTGTTCCATAGTGTAGTGGTTCGTAGGGAGAAGCTGTTCGAGTGGAACTTAATTCTCACCAATGGGCAGTTTTTATGAATATGAAGGGTAGATAACGGTTAACTTACGACTTGAACAGCTTAAGATTGTAGTAATTGGAGAAAAATCCTCTTGGGAGTCTGTTCCACAGGGTAGTGGTTCAGTTCCAGTCGGGTTCGTTATATTCACTTACGAGTAAATACAATTGGGAAAGGCATGAATCCACATCTTCTCCAACAGGTATCGATTAATTTAACAGGACTTGCTTATAATCTAAAAGTGTTTTCAGGCTTTAAATAACCCGTAAAGGGTTGGTAAACTGTAAAAACAAAAAACAACTCTGTCAATCTATTATTATGCAAGTCAATGTGTTCAGATTTCTAAAAAAAATCCAGGCATTAATCATAGGTTTTTAAGATTAAAACATACATGTCGATTACCCCCATTTTGGGGGGTCGGGGGAGATGCTGGACATTAATGTATAAATACTTTACCATGTCTTATACAAGTCAGGCTTACGACCATATCACGTTGAAATACCGGCTCTCGTACGATCGTGTTAAGTTAAGCACCGTCGTGTCAGCACCTAGATGGGTGACCACTTGGGAATACCAGGCGCCGTAAGCTTGGATTTAAAATCGGAAAGCCGAGTTCCAAATCCCGTCGAGTTCGTTATTGTCATTTACGTGCAAATGCCGTTAGCGAAGGCAATAATTTTTCCTCTTCTCTCCCCAGTTATGGGTTAATTAGTAAGACTTGTATCAGTAAATCATTATTATCTCCAAAAAATTCTTACAATCTAAAAAAAATTCCAGCTTTAAATAACCTTCAGATAAACCATAAAAAAAAATCAAATGACTCAATCAGAGTTCTCTTGTGAAGCTATGCTTCTCGTGAGATGATGGTGACATTGACCTTGCTGGAAGCATTCTTGGAACTAGGTCACCGGATAACCTTTCAGTAATGATTGTGCACTGTCTATGGTCTTAGTGCAGGTACTGCGTCAATGCCGCTGATGAAGTATCTCCCCCACGTAGTGGCAACAATGAGGACGAATGCCTCTCCCTGCTAAGGAGCAACAGAAGGAAACTCCCGACACCTGCATGTTGATGCTGTGATCACGAGATCAGGGGGGAGTGTGACAGAGAATCGGGTCGATAAAGCTGAGTTGGTTGTATGTGGCGCTGTAAGCAGCAGGAGTTGCGTCCCCTTCCACAATGACTTAGAGTAGGTGGCGCAGACTATTTGTATATGAACGATGCTGGGCAGGTATTAGACAATAGAAAGCGTGGGTCTGGGACTGTGAGAGCGATATAACACTAGTTTTTTTCTCAGTCGAGAAAAGCGCTCTCAATATGAGAGTCAGCATTAGATTTTCGCTGCGTGATAAGCTGTTAGTGCTTGAAAAATCTCTGCCTTCGGCATAGCCTTGTCCGGGGAAGTAGACAAAACCGTACCCGTTATTACGGCGTCTATGTGCATTTTTTGTCCGTGCCTACGGTTTCGGGACGCCCCACGTAATAATAAAAAAAAAGCAAAAAAAAAAAAAACTGGTCTTGTGCCGCATTCTTCCTTATGGGCTGGTCAGTAAATACCAAAGCACTCTCAACGTGAGAGACATCATTAGCTTTTAGCCGCGTGCTAAGCTCTTGGTGCTTCTCGAAATCCCTGCCTTTAGGCAGAAAAGAACCGAGGTGAGACTATGCTGAAGGGCAGAATCTCGTCTGGGGAGGTAGATAAACCCGACCTCATTATTACGGGATCTATGGGAAATTTTTGCCCGGGTCTACGGGCTTGGAAAGACCCACGTAAAACCGGCTTTCTGCCACATCCTGCTCTGTGCGGAGCTCGGGTAAATGCCACAGCGCTCTCAACATGAGTGTCATCATTAGCTCTTAGCCGCTTGCTAAGTTCTTAGTGCTTGTTGAACTCTCAGTCTTTGGACAGAGAGGAATCCAGACGAGGCTATGCCGAAAGGCAGAGTCTCGTCTGACGAGGTAGACAAACCCGATCTCGTCATCTACGGGGAGTTTTTACCCGGACCTATAGGCTCGGAAAGACCCACATAAAACAGGCCTTGTTTTGGGTGCTTTTGTTTTTCGTCTGCCCACGTTTTGTGTCATTCTCCACATATTTACCTCCTTTTTTAAAACAACCTGTGTTACTCAAAAACACTTGATTCTTTCTCCATAAGCTATTTTTGATATGGCTAACGAGCTTCAAGAAATCCTGATGTTAATTCGCTTCTCCAGATTCCTTTCACCCGCTTTCCGCTAACTGTATAGCATGAACACATACAACTTCCTCTATTCTTCGGCAATAAATTACGCAACTGGTCTTCGTCTCAAGAAAGCGGAAGTTGGAAGATGTCTAGTTGTGTTTGGTTACATACGATTGTCTAACTCATTTCTCCATCGATACGCTAGAATGATATCTCCACACTTTGTACATTGTAAATGATTTTACTGCAAATACCAATATAAATTATTTTCTTATGGAAATGCATCACGAGGGTCGAAAGGCTTTGAGGAATTAAAGCAAGCGTTACTGACAGAATAATGCTATTATTGGTCTATGGCTACGGCTGTAGATTAACGTATTTTATCCAACCAAAATCAACGAGATTCGTGTGAAAAAGGATTTGTTTAAAAAGTAATCTTCATGTTTTTAGCCAGACTTAAGACGCCATTAGGTTTATGATCCAACGAGTCAGAGAATTAGTGACTTTTAACGGCATGCAATCATTACATGATTCAGTCTTATAATTTTGATCTCGCGATTACCTGGCATAATGTTTACGAGTCGACCATCGCGGTTCGTTTATTCATCTTTAACCCAGTCAAGCGTCTCTTCAAGTGCAGTTTCGCCATTTTCCGTGATTGAAATATTTCGTTCTCTCTTCTTGTCGTCTTCCTTCATTCTACTTTTTTTTTCGTTCGCATTCATTCATTAAATTTTTACTTCCTATTCAGTTTCCTTATCTTACTTTCCGTTTTCTTTTTTTTTCGACTGACAATTAGCCGTTTGCTTGACATTTTTGTCAGCCATCTTGTTATTTAAACGATTGTTTGTTCTTCTTTAAACTAACCAAGAGCCACTGAAGGTAGAATGTCACTGAATCAGGTTTTTGTATGAGGGGAAGTTTGAGAAGGAGGTAAAAAAGTTCAGTTTATGCAGATAGGTGGTAAAGATAACGGTTAACCCTAGACTTGAAATGTTAAGATTGTAGTGATCGGAAAAGCATACTCTTCAGAGACTTTCCACAAATTTATGAACGCTATATTTTAAAAGAGAAATATATGAATAAGCGCACGACATGAGGTCTAGTAGAAGGTTAGGAGGAGGAAGAGGAGAAGAAATCTAGTTTATTAGAAATATATCCAGTGGGGGAGGGGTAAAGAAAATATACATACATTCTCTTTTATGCCATTACAAAGGAACATTTTAGTGTGAATACAACGGGGCATAATTTCCGATCTTTGGTTTAAAAATGTTTTTGATGTTTAGAAAGGTTGCTATTGTTAGTTTTCCTTGTTGACAAAGGTTACAGATATTATAATTGCAAGGTTTAGTTTTTTTTAATTCTCCAGTTTACAATTGGATCGTTTTTATTTTTCTCCTTTAATTTCCACAGGTGGATGGCTTGTTTAGTAGAATGTCTAAGGATTTCTAGCTTAAAATATGACATGATGTACCACCTCTTTTAAAAGTTATCCTAAGTACACCTTATGTTTATTCATCTATTAACCCAGTCAAGCGTCTCTTCAAGTGCAGTTTCCCCACTTTTTGTGTTTGAAATATTTCGTTCTCTCTTCTTGTCGTCTTCCTTCATTCTTCTTTTTTTTCTTTCTCGTTCATTTATTAAATGCTTACTTCCTCTCCAGTTTTCTTACCTTACTTTCCGTTATCTTTTTTTTCCCTACTATCAATTAGCCGTTTGCTTGACATTTTTGTCAGCCATCTTATTATTCAAACGGTTGTATGTTTTTTTCTTAACTAACCAAGAGCCACTGAAGGTAGAATGTTACTGAATGAGATTTTTTCATGAGGGGAAGAGGAGGAGGCAAAAAATGCAATTTATGCAGATAGGCAGGAAATATGACGGTTGACTCTAGACTTGAAAGGTTAAGATTGTAGTAATCGGAAAAGCATGCTGTTTCGAGACTTTCCACAAAGCAGCAACTATTGGGGTGAAGCTATCCAAAAGAAATGTCTTTCTTACTAATAGAATACAAATGCAGATGATTCGACCCTGTGTACGTGACATGGTGGATTTCTGGCTGTGAAGGTCTGAACTTGTGAAACGAAGAGATGTAGCTTGTCAGAACATTTGTCATGAAAATAGCCATGGAGTATTAAGAGAATTTCGACGTTTCATCTGTGAGGAGGAGGTCGTAAAGTTGAAAATAATTCATCGCCACAAGGCCGTGTAGACGCTTTTGGAACCTGGAAAGTGAGGACTGGGTAGATCCAACCTAGTCATAGCAACACTAATTCATTTTTGGTCTCTTGTAAAGACCTTTCTTTCTTTCTTTCTTTCTTTCTTTCTTTGTTCATATGCTATTTATTATTTTTATCTTTGCTCCTCAAATTCTTTCTTTCTTTCTTTCTTTCTTTCTTTATTCTTTCTTTCTTTCTTTCTTTGTTCTTCTACTATTGTTCTTTCTTTCTTTGTTGTTTGCCATTTTTTCTTTCTTTCATTGCTCATCGATTTTCCTTCCTTCCTTCCTTCCTTCCTTTGCTCGTCAAATGTTTCTTTTTTTTCTTTCTTTCTTTTTTTCTTTCTTTCATTTTTTCTTTTCTACTATTTTTTAAAAATTTAGGAGCGTTTCGGTTAGCAAGGTCGATTTTACTGTTTTTAAACCACAATTCTCCATGCATTTCTCTCATACATTCATATCTGCTCAATGCGTATCCAAATGTAAACAAATGACGTCACACATTATGAAATAGACAAAGTCCGACAATTATTTCAAAACATTTTTTATTTTTATACGTTCTTTTTATAAAAAACAATTCTCTGTGGCTCAATCGGTAAGAGCACGTCAGTCTATATGACGGTTCCGTATAGGTTACAGGTTCAATTCATGTCGGAGGACGCATATTTTCTACGGACATTCAGGCCGGTAAATGTTGTTTATTATAAACAGAGCATTTACTTAAATTTTTGTATCTATAAAAAGAACGTTTAAACATAAAAAATGTCTTACATATATATATATACTATGAACATAATATACACATATATAAATAATACACACACACATATATATATATATATATATATATATATATATATATATATATATATATATATATATATATATATATATATACTCTACCTTTCAGATTTGGTTTGTTTTACGGTATATCAACCTCAGTGGGTTATTTAATCCCGACAAGATTTTTATTGCTGGTAGTATTTTATTTCTTTAAAAATGTATTGATGGTATTAAAATCTATGTTTACACTTACATAGTGTTTTGACTCCAGTTTGGGGTGGGGTTAACTCTTTGCCCAAGGTTAGGACCCCAACTGGAGCTACCATCCCGGGTCAGGGTGCACCTGGCAACGCCAGCAATTAAGAGGTGGTTTCATGCTCCTCAAAACCTCTGGATCAGAGGCTGTTGGATCTAGTTTATCGTCTTACCCAGGACACCACATTTTGAGGTGGGGGTGGGGGGTCTTACCACTCTGCAGAGGTGCAATCGGCGTATCCTGAAGCCCTAGCTGATAGGACGAACAGTTATTTTGAACAGACTAAGCTAAACTTATTTGATAAAGGGAGTTATTGAAGAGTGGGGAAATTGGCTGAGGAATTAAGATATAAAGTCGAAGATAAATCGACTGATATAAAGAAAAAAGAAAGAGAGACAGACAGACAGTGAAAGGGGAGTAGAGAAAGAGACGCAGTGTGATAGAGAGGGGGAAAAGAAACAAGAAAGACTAAGAGAAATAGAAGAGCTTAAAAGAGAAAAAGAAACGCAGTGTAACAGAGAAGTGGTGAGAAATAAATACGAATAAAAGAGATAGAACAGGGCCGTTAGAATGAGAAAAAGAGAGGGAGTAAGACAGAAAGAAGGAAAAAGAGAATAAAAAGGAATAATAGAGATTAAGAATAGTTAAAAGGGTGAAAGAGAGAGAGAGGGGGAGAGAGGGGGGAGAGAGTGAGAGTGTAGGAAAAATGTGGGACATAGAGAGTTTGATGAGAGAGATAAAGACAGGAGAAAGGGGGAAAGGAGAGTGCAAAGACAGAAAAAGTGAAGTAGATAAAGAAGATTATTAGTGAAAGTGATAGATAAAGAATGGGGGGGACTGAAGAAGGAAGAAAAGAAAGAAAGAAAGAAAGATAAAAAGAAAGAAAGAAACAAACAGACAAAGAAACAGAGAAAGAAAGATTTGTAAAAGATAATCGAAAGAAAGAAGGAAGATCTGTAAGCGCCAAAAGAAAGAAAGGAATTTAAACGGCCAGAAACGAAAGAAATGGTAAAGATGAAATAAAGAAAGAAAGAATGAAGGAAAGAAACATTTGTAAAAAGCGAAAGATAGAAATGGGTAAGACAAAATAAAGAAAGAAAGACAGATCTGTAAATGGTAAAATAAAGAAATAAGAAAAAACGAAACAAAGAAAGAAAAAGAAAAGATTTAAAGGGGAAAAATAAAGAAAAATGAAAGAAATATAAAGAAAAAAAGGAAGACCGAGACGTAACTTGTGAAATAAAGGAAGAAAAAGAAAGACAAAAGATTTAAAGAGCAAAATAAAGAAAAAGGAAAGAAAGAAAGAAAGAAAAAGAAGGGAAGAAAGAAAGAAAGAAAGAAAGAAAAAGAAGGGAAGAAAGAAAGAAAGAAAGAAAGAAAGAAAAAAGAAAGAAAAAAGAAAGAAAGAAAGAAAGAAAACGAAGGGAAGAAAGAAAAATGAAAGAAAAAAGAAAGAATGAAAAAGATTTAAGGGAAAAATGAAAGAAATATAAAGATCAAAAACAAAGAACTGGATGTAACTTGTGAAAGAAAGAAAGAAAGAAAGAAAGAAAGAAAGAAAGAAAGAAAAAAATAATATCAAAAGAAAGAAATAAAAAAATAAAAGGCAAAATAAAGAAAGAAGAAAAATGGAAAAGACAAAGAAAGAAAAAAATGAAAGAATGTAAAAGGCAAAAGAAAGAAAACAGAAATGTACTGTATCTTTTTTTAATCCAGTTCATTTCTGTTTTCTTTCTTAAAATTAAAATGCAAAAGAAAGGAAAAAAAGAAAGAAAGAAAGAAAGAAGGAAGGAAAAACAAAATGTATGACAGAAAGATAGAATGAAAGAGTAAAAGAGGAAAAGATTGAGAATGATAAAGCCCATATGATGTTTCTGATTTAGTTGGTTGATTTCCGCCTTGTTCACAATATATTCATACGCTTATTGACCAAATCACACCGACTATCTTCTCCGCCAGATCAAATCGTCTCCTCACTAGATTTATTTTATTCCCCAATACCCAACACTTTTTTTCCTTTCACCTTTTATTTCTTTTCTTTTTTTTTTTCTCTTTCATCTCTCGTTCTCCCCCTTCCCTGTCCATCTTCGTTCATTCTTCTGCCTAAAGGATGTATTTATAACCAAATCAAGCGTTCTTTTACCACTGGTCGGCTTTTTATCTTGTGTCCACTAACAGAGGCTAATTGCCGGGCGGGCTTTTCACGCTTCATCGCTCCTTGATCAACGTCGGATTTCCCTACTAAGTCTTCTTCTACTTCTTCTGTATTATCACCTCCTCCTCCTCCTTCTCCTTCTCCTTCTCCTTCACCTCCTCCCTCTTCTTCTTCTTCTTCTTCTTCTTCTTCTTCTTCTTCTTCTTCTTCTTCTTCTTCTTCTTCTTCTTCTTCTTCTTCTTCTTCTTCTTCTTCTTCCATCACTTTGGTGCATTCTTTCTAAGCGGCCGAATATCGCATTAGGCACACATCGAAAATGTTACAGAATACAAGTCGTGCCGATTTGGGCGATAGGCTTGTGTTACATTTCATTAGCACAACCATTCAGTCGACCGACAAGCAGATTTTGTGGCGATCACGGCTTCTGCGGAAACTCTACGGACGGACGATTCTTGTCACGGGATAAACGCATCACGCTCGGATATTCAGAACTCGAAACATTTATTAGCGGCACAAACACACACACATAAATATATATCTATATAGGTAGATATCTATTTATTTACTAATATTCACCCACTATAAGGCCCAAGAGCCACTCACGGAAGAGGGTTACCGTGTATTGTATTAGCGTAAGAAATATCAAGAAGTGAAGTTCTTGGGGCTATGCAGGAAAGATAACAGCTATGTCCAGACTTGAAGAGGTTAAGATTTACTTAGTGAATAAAGTTTAAGAGTTAAGGCAGATACTTTAGAAGTATAGAGTTAAAGTAGACTTTAGAAAGATCTGGAAACACAATCCTAAACAAGGGATACAGCTCTTCTCTTGCTCAAAAGACCAGGGAAGTGTAGATATATACTGACATAGACATCGTCATCAGCATTGTTACATACTGGGAGCTCACTGCTGAAGAATGACTTTCCCAATTTTTTTCAGCTATGCCTTACGAGAAAAATGCATTATTTTAATTCTTCATCTAAGGCGTTTGCAACATACTGGTAGCCAATCAAGCGACATTTTAGTCCGTCTGTTATCGTCTTTTTTAGCTATGGGTTCGGCCAACCTTGACTTTATAGTTTCATTTCTTAATCTCTTTGGTATCTTTTGTCGGAATCGGTTCATTAATTCATTTTGATCTCATTCTGTCTCTAATGTTATGCCTAGCTTTAAATATATTGAACTTTTGTGCATTTTTGAACGGTACATGGACAAAACAACACACAACCCCCCACTATATATATATATATATATATGTATATCGTGGGGACGCTTTATATATATATATATATATATATATATATATATATATATATATATATATATATATATATATGTATATATGTATATATATATATATATATGGTTTGGGGTTTGTCTGTTTTGAGCGTGTACCGTTTAAGAAATATATATATATGGTTGGGGTTTGTGTGTTTTGACCGTGTACCGTTTAAGAAATATATATATATTTTTCATTTTCAAGGTTTAAATATTTTAACTCTTAAATAATATATATATATATATATATATATATATATATATATATATATATATATATATATATATATATATATATATGGTTGGGGTTTGTGTGTTTTGACCGTGTACCGTTTAAGAAATATATATATATTAAAATATTTAAACCATGAAAATGGCTAAATGTATAGCCGAAAGCGCCCGGATAAAATGAACATTGGGACAGTTTTTATATAATTTATTATCTGAAGAGAAAAAAATATTAGATCGCATGAGAAATTGTATAAAAAATTAAATAAAAGCACCTTGTCTGTCGTTTTCAATGAAATGCGCATGAAAGAATGATTGCTGCCTAAATACACAAATTATATATATATATATATATATATATATATATATATATATATATATATATATATATATATATATATATATATAAATAGTTAAGAAATAGACAACCTTAAGTTTCCATGACTAATTTGTTTGCCCAGAAAATATATTATTCCTGGGTCATCAGGTCACATCTCTAATTACAAAAGAATTCGGTTTCTTTTATTTTTAAATACAAATTTTGAGGGATAGTTCTAGATTGATATAAGGTGACAGAGCTAGTTGGAGCATTATGGAAAGGTCCATCTTGGAAATGTAAACAGAGATAATGTTTTTTTTTTTAAAACCATCCTTAATAATTTACTTAGGTTCAAGTGTACTCAGTTAAGAGGCCAGGCAATTTGACCTCTTAAATAACTTTTAGACAGGAAAAAAAAGAAACGATGGAAACAAATAGTAAAGCAGGTGAGGGGGGAACAGAGGAAGAGGGAAGAAAGGGTATATATATATATATATATATATATATATATATATATATATATATATATATATATATCGAAAGACATAGATAAAGTGAGATCGGCAAAAGCACTATTTCTAATACTGAGCCCTCTTCTCGCATCCATATGCCATAGTCAAGCATTATATATATATATATATATATATATATATATATATATATATATATATATATATATATATATATATTAGTTTTCGAAAAACTAGGTAATCCGTATGGGTAGACCCAAGGAGGAGAAAATCCAGAGAGCTCAATGTAAATCAGAGCTAATAATTTAAATAAAAATAAAATCAGACTACTGTAAGATTCCATGTTATTTTATAAGGAGCTAATATTTAGTTTACAAAAAATTAGTTAATCCGTATGGGTAGACCCAAGGAGGATAAAATCTAAAGAGCTATATATATATATATATATATATATATATATATATATATATATATATATATATATATGCACATTTCATTGAATACGACAGACCAGGTGCTTTTATTTAGTTTTTATACAATTTCTTTTTTACGATCTAATAATTTTTTTTCTTTTCAGATGATAAATTATATAAATACTGTCCGAATGTTCTTTTTATCCGAGCGCTTTCGGCTATACATTTAGCCATTTTCAAGGTTTAAATATTTTAACTGTTAAATAAGAAATAGTTTGTTGCGTGTATGTTTTATAAAATGTTTTCATTTTTCAAAACACGGTCAAGATATTGGGTCCATGTTCAAAGTTTATATTATTAAGTGTTTGTTTTTTTCGTTTTAATTAATAAGGCTTCCATTATTTTAGCCCCTTTTTACATATAGATGATGCTATTATATTAATGTTGTCAACTCGACGAAATAAACAAACCCTGAAATATTTGTTAAAATCGTACACGTTAAAAAGTGATCAACTACAAGTAGGAAAACCAAACTTGCAAAGCGATTTAATATCTTAGAAAGTTAAGAACAGGAACGCTACCGCGGTTTCGACCGCCAAGGTCTCGCCAGGTGGTTTGTTCAGCGAATTGATCAGAGGCAACGCAAGAACTTAAATGCCTTCATTCAACATCGGAGGTAATGGGGGTTTTAGTAGTAAAAAATAAAATAAAAAAATTAAAGTGAACTGCTTGGCAGTTGAACACTATAATTGTAATGTGTATCTAAAAACACAGCTTTTGTCTCTTTGGACTCCCGTCAGACATAAACATGGATATTAATAAAACCATGACTAACTACTGTTTAATAAAATATCGCGATTCCTGGCAAGCATGCGTAGATGATTATCATGCTAAACAAAATACCCATTTTTGTGTAGAACGAGATAAAATTAAATTAAAGTGGAAAAAATAGGAGAAAAAATCCAACTTTATCCAGGTTTTTCTAGCCCCCAAAATTAAATTCCTGACGTATCTACATTTGGCCATAATCTCAGGCCAGCAACTCAGTACCAGCCTTGTATGTTGTAGTAGCTAGTTTCTTTCTCCTGACACAGCCTATACGAGTTGCCATTCACTTTGCTCGCCTTTACATTACGTAATCATTAAATTTAATGGCTGGGTTTCTGCTATTTTTTTCTTTAAAGTTCCAATAGTGGTTTGCCAGTTTCCTATTGAAATTGCGTTCTGATATTCTACGTGAAGAGGTATGGTTATACCACCTCTTTTTAAACTGGCACTCAATGCAAGCAATGAATTTTTTCGCACAGCCATTGTCACTTTCTACCTCAGCACAATACACGACCCATTCTGTACAACATAGCCAATTTAATGGACAATAATTTTTTATCCTACATTTACAAAGGATCTTGTCTTCACCTCTCACGTCCACTTCAAGATTTGAATTTTTTGTTCAGTCTTTTTATAATATTGCCTATATTGCTAGTGCAACTGTAACTCAATTTGACTGTATTGGCGTTAAATCACTTGTACATTCCGGAAGTGCTTATTTAGAAAACCTCTTCTCTGTATTTCATTTTATTTGCATGTTAAAGGGTGGGTTGAATCAGATGATATTCCCTTTTCTTTTTCTATTTCATCTGTTCTTAGGTTTGTTTGGTCTGGCTGGCGTTATGCACCTCCTTTCTTAAGGCAGATACGTATTGTTGAGTGATAAGCTAATCCTATAAACAACAGCCACCTGCACTAATGCAAAGCTCTTCAGTAAAATGAATGGAGCACTTTGGCTAATTGGCATTTGTTTACATTTTTAAAAACAATACGCTAGATTTAGTTGTGTAACTCTACCGAGTGAAGATAGCTCTGGCTGACACCAAATTAGTTGTGTTTCAATCCTGGCTTGAGGCATTCGGAAGTCTAGACGCACTGAGGAGCTGTGATACAGCGAAACAGTAATGTCTGTGAATGACATTATATATATATATATATATATATATATATATATATATATAAATGTATAAAAGTGAACATAGAAGTCAACACTTAGAGGCGACAGTCTGTTTCATGCTAGTGCAATCGTCAGAGCTGCCTGACGATTGCACTAGCATGAAACAGACTGTCGCCTCTAAGTGTTGACTTCTATGTTCACTTTTATATTTACACACGCTCTATCTCTGATATTGAGCACTTTATCCCATAAATATAGCACACTTTAAGACTATATTTCTTCATATATATATATATATATATATATATATATATGTATTTTAGTTGAATATTTCTTCATTTGAAGATTTTTTTTAGACATTCTCCATTGTAAGCCTAACAGGATATTACACTTGACGGCTGGTTGATGCCGTATTAATATATCTCAAAGCCGTATTAGGTTTTATGAAAGGTGAGATGGTTTCATTATTTACATTATTCTGACTCATCTTTGTTGCCATATTTATTACAACGTTTCGGCCTTTCAGTATCTGTCTATATTTCTGAGATGAGGTATTATGTACATTATTTACATTATTCGAACTATTGTCCTTTGTTGCCATATTTATTACAACGTTTCGGCCGTTGTACGCTCCGACCTTCTTCAGGTGGTTGGAATGTCGAACTGAACCCTTTATTTCGCTCACTGGAGCAGACTGTTCTAGTTAATGGATTTATCAGTTTATCAATTATCTCCTGTTAATTTCCCTCTGAAAATTCTCCACTGCCCTAACCGGGTATTGAACTATTTGGTTGGTGTCACTGGATCTAACCAACGCCTTTATCCACTGTTCCTTGAGAACAGCTGTGTATGAATTTCTGGGTATTATAAACCTAAAGTCTTCAGCAACCGTTTTTTTAACAGTGCTCGTATTGCAATTTTTGCTGTTATCATTTCATGTTTTTACCAGAGCTCATATTGCAACTTTTGTTGTTATTATCGCTTTTCTCTCGCATTCCTTATTACTGGTTCCCATATTGTATTCATTTCTATGCTTGGTCGGCTCAGGAGATTTTTGTGACCTCGCATATGTGATGATTCCTTAAGTTTACGAATTTTCCAATGGTGTTCCTTGTCTATGATCTCAACCTGATGGTTTCAGTCAACAGGTTTAGTTTTATGTCCGAAAACTGGGCTACCACCCTGATATCTCCAGAGTGATGTTGAAATCCAGATCTTTAAATATCCTGTGTAACCTTTTCCTGGGGAATTGTTATTTCTTCTATTATCCGGTACTACCTCCAGTCCATCATCCCGGTATATTCCATGGTCGTCGATATAGACAATTTTATTTATTTTACTTAATATGAATATTCCCATCGGTTCAGCTACCTCTGCCCCGATGAATGATTCTTGGGGGACAAATTACTAGCTTTAGATTTCTTAATCCATGCTTCTCCACCATAAAATAGAACTGATTTACGGTAATATAAGATTAATATATTCGGGCCTTAAGCATACACAGTCCTTGGTAGACAACAAGGCCTCAAATAAACTCTTTTCAGTAATAGATGGATAGAAATCCTTAATATCATATTTGATAAACACTTTATTACTCTTGTTGGGAATGTTTTCAAACCAAGAAATGCAATCTGACGTGCTCTTCCACAAGGTTGGCTTGTGCAGCTACCCTTAGTAGTTAGCAGGTTTCCATCACAATTTTGTGTATTATATTACCAAGCTCTGTCTTTGTTGGGTTTATCAAGCGGAATGATGGGTTGTTGAGGAAGTATTCTTTGTGATCATTTACTGTCAAGAAGACTTTCTTTTCGGACAATATCATGACTTTGCCGCTAATGCCAAATGTATTCGAGATTTCTTTGGCTTCTCTGTTAATATCCTCCACGTAAGAAGCAGGAGCCTTTTTTTTATAGAATTTAGTCACTACCTCTGTAACTATCTTTCTGTACTTCTTTGAGCTTCTTATTTAAAATGCTTATAAAGTCTTTTTCAAATTCCGACGATTCTTTAACGACAGGGTGGAGGGTATTTATCTGTTTTGAACAAAGGTGCGTCAGTGTCACTACGATTTTTTGCTATATTGTTTTAAAGCAAGAAAAGCCCTTGCATCTTTTATTCTATACAAAAATGACTCTATTTTATTTAGCATAATAATCATGTAGTCATGCTTGCCAGGAATTGGGATATTTTTTTAAAGAGTAGTTGATCTTGAGTTCATTAAGAGCCCTGTTTATGGATTTTATGCCAGGGGGCGGTGGTCTAAAGAGACAAAAGTTGTGTTGCAGATACAGAATTATAGAGTTCAACTGCCAAGCATTTCACTTTAATTTAATTTATATTTCCCACCATTACAACTGCTCCCATTACTTCCGTTGTCGAATGAAGGCATTTATGTTCTTGCGTTGCCTCTGACTGATTCGCTGAACAAACCACTTGACGGACTCTTGGCAGTCGAAACAGCGGCAGGGTTCCGGTCAACGTAGTTATCTTTTAGTCGTTATATATATATATATATATATATATATATATATATATATATATATATATATATATTCATACATGTTTCATTAAATAATATAGATAAGTGTTGTCTATATATTTTATGTAAGTTCTTTTCATATCGTCTGATAAGCTTAATAACATTATCATTAAACAATGAAAGAAAATCACAATATTGATACATATTTTTTAATCCAATCTAAGCTTTCGGCTTACATAAGCCATTATCAAAGATGACAATTACACAATATATTAAGCAATACACAAACAAGAAATTGATGATAGTCTGTTTTTGTTTACATGGATGATTTCCAAGCAACGATAAACACGTGCATATAAGACGCTGAAAGCGAAAATCGCACAACAGCTCATGACGTCACAAATGACCACGAGAGACTGAATCCGATGAGTATTGAGTATGGAAAGCCGTTGGTATGAACCAATGGCTTCTATTACTAATTATAGGCATTTAAGGATATTTGTGGAGATTTCATAGTTTATTTTGTTCAGGTTAGGTTTCAACTGTTTTATGTATATAGCTTCAAGAATTCGCTTTCAGCGTCTTATATGCACGTGTTTATCGTTGCTTGGAAAAAATTACATTCATCAATTCTGTCATGACACACTTGTTAGATTTGAGCATTATCTTTCAAAATGGAGTTTGTGAACCTGAATCGATCCCTTTATTTCGTCCACTGGGCTAGATTGTTCTATTTTCACGTGCCATTCTTTTTCTGGATATCTCAGTTTCATGGCCCAGTGGATAAAAGACAAGGATGTGTCTTCTCACCGGACTTATTCAATCTATACAGCTAGGCGATTCTGAGAGAAGTCCTACCAGGGTTCATTATTGGCGGACACAACTTTAACAACAAAAGATTTGCAGATGACACAGTGTTGAAACTACAAGAACTCCTACAGAATGTAGTGGAGGAAAGTGAGAAGGAAGGACTCAAAATCAATTGCAAGAAGACAGAATTCATGGTTATTAGCAAAAGCACAGCCCAATATTCAAATTACAAATTGGAGATACAGCACAATTCTCCTGCCTTGCTTTCAGAAAATATTCTCTTTCGAATGTTCAAGTCAGAAGAATTAGATGAGAGGGAAAAATTGTCTATTACACAAGAAAACATATATTTGTATTTAATTAGTTATGTCAATTGAAAAGCATTAATCTTAGAATTTCAGTCAAATGACATCAGGAAAATATAACGAAGTATGGATAGATTTTCCAATAAAACTCTTTTTGATTTCAGAAGTAGCGAGTCACCAATGAAGAGATGAAAAAAAAATTACATTCATCAATTCTGTCATGACACACTGGTTAAATTTGAGTAATATATCACAAAATGAAGTTTGTAAACCTGTCTTTGCTGAAGGATTTTCTAAATAATGAACTACAAGAAGTTCCAGTGAATGGAGCGACGTTGAAGTTGCCGAATTTACCTGTTTAAGGCGTGGAAAGATCAGTTAAACAAGTACCGAAGTTTTACAAATTGTATATGGACAAGATGTATTGCACAAGCACATTATTACTAGATCATTGTGCCATTAAATAAGACCTTCATTTATTTCAAAGGGAAATTATACTGAACAATTTACCTGTATTATGATGTATCATGTTATACAGGGCAATAATTTTAGTGTGATTTTCAATAAACACTGCAAATTTAAAACATTTTGTCTTATAATTTGTACACAGCAATATTATAGTGTTATATACACCTTTGTCTATTTTTGTTTTTATTAATGATGATCGAACAAATCTTATTTATTGAGTAGCTTTTTTTGTAATATTTCACATTTGTTTTTAGTTTTACTTATTGAATACAGTAAGAAAACCAAGTTCGAATTGCGTGCGTATACACTTGGGAAAGGTATGAATACTCTTCTTCTCCCCACACCCCACACGACCTATAGGTAAATAGGAGAACATAACAGGTTCTATAGCCTTGAGTGGCAATTGATCTACCGCAGAAAGAAACGGCAACCTACTGCGGGAGAAAAAATCTGCCTCGTCAGTCATGTATCGACAGATACATGATCGCCTAAGCGTGTATAGACATAATTGGTTTGTCATCGGCTCGTTGCGCCTTCTTGCGCTAACTTCTTCCGATGACATGAAGTAGAAGGATTCTCTTGAGTCAATTTGATGTAATGGAATGACCAGTCACCCCCATGAATTATTGCACTATATTGTAGCAAGGACCTATAAATTCAACCGTCTACGAGAGACAAGAGGGGACGAAGACTGAGCGAGACGACGCAAACACATCCAACCTTCCAATTAGTGGCACTCACTACTAGATTGACCTGTGTGTATAACTGTACCGTATTTTATATTGTATTTGTGTACAATAAACCTTTCTTCTATTATCCACCTGGTGTTAAATATTTATTCCCTTAGCACGGAATATAACAGAGGATCGAACTCACTACTCAGAAATATATACGAGATTAGATGACTGCTCATTATTTGATGTATAGTTATTTAATAAACTTAGCTTAGTTTATGGCACAAGGTCGAATAGAAAGCGCACCTGTTGTGAGTGAATTCACTCCCTTGAGATAACAGTATTAGTAATAGTCCACGTTTTCTCTTCAGACGTATTAGTACGGTTACTTAGGATGGTAGTTATTTAATAAATGCAAGGTAAAAAGCTAAGAATATGAGGGATCCAATGAGGATGATGCAATGGAATAACCAGTCACCCCATGAATGATTACACTATAGGTAGTAAGTACCTATAAAGTCAACTGTCTACGAGAGACTGCAAGAAGAGTGAGAGCGAGACGATGCAAGCACGTCCGACCTTCCAACTAGTGGCACTCACTACTAGATTGACCTGCGTGTATAACTGTACCGTATTTCATATTGTACTTGTGTACAATAAACCTTCTTTCTAGTATCCACCTGGTGTTATATGATTATTTCTTTAGCACGGAGTATAACACAATTGTTAGGCCCGCTGCTAGGAAAAGTGGTTTCTTATATCGTGCTACATAATTTTTATGTCTTATATATCTATACATCTACCATTCGCCCATGCTTTGAATACTGCTACCACATCTCGTCTGGTGTCCCTGCCTTATCTTTAAAGATTCCCCATAGAATCAAAGAAGAATCTGCAATGTTATTGGACCTAATCTAACATCTCGTCTTCAGTTACTTTCCCACCGCCATAATGTAACTTCCCTGTGAATTTTTCTATAAATACTGTCATGGTAATTGTTCTGATCAACTTTTCTCTATCGTAACCAGTGATTATGAATGTAAGCGCAGTACTAGATTGGCAGCTAGGTCTCATCATTTTAAGTTGAAATGGCTTGATGCTACTGTAATTAGATACTAACAGTTTCTTCTCTCGCAATTCTCGCTTCTGAAACTTTCTTCCAGCTTCTTCCTTCTCGGTATCTGTCTATATTTCTGAGATGAGGTATTAAGTACATTAATTACATTGTTCGGACTATCGTCCTCATCTTTGTTGCCATGTTTATCACAACGTTTCGGCCGTTGTACGCTCCGGCCTTCTTCAAGTGGTTGGAATGTCGAACTAAACCCTTTATTTCGCTCGCTGGGGTAGACTGTTCTAGTTCCACGTGCCATGTTTAATGGATGTCAGTTATCAGTTATCTCCTGTTAATTCCCCTCTCCAAGTATTCCACTGCCTTAACCAGGTATTGAACTCACACTTTTTGGGTTCTGTCACTCGATCTAACTTTGATTTTCAGAAATTTAAATCAATCGTTATCTATTGTTTTCTCAATTATTGTTCTTGTAGTGTTCTTAGTAGTTTTCTCATATTCTCTAAAACTCAGTAATTTCTTGCATTTTAGTGGCTTTATTGCCTTCCTTTGGATGAAATGGTAAAAAAATGATTGGGAGTTGAAAGTGTGGTGAAATAGGACCAAGAAACTCTAACTTACCCAATGGCTTAGACACGCCCGTCACGTCCGTCCGGTCAGAGTTGCCATTTAATTAAAGCACATGGGTGGTTCTATTTTTTTTATTTTAACTATCGCTAATTTGCATGCGTGGTCAAAAAACCTGAATAAAAGGTGATCCTACCAGATGACCAAGGATTGAACTTCAGGACTTTGACTTGCTCAGAACCGGGCTCTTTGCGACGATTTACCGCAGAAGATACGGGATGACTATATCGGCGGTCACGCATTCGGTCTTTGACACACATTTGCAAAAAGCCCAACTTCAGCTGCATCTCTGGTTAGAACAGCGTTTCTCAACCTTTTTACCCTTGCGTAACCCTTAAAATAAATTACATGTTTTAAGTAACCACTGCGCAAAAAACGAGATTATATACCACATATCTTTCTCATTTTATTTTCATCGTAGTTCACGTGGTAAATATCAAAGGACATATTTTTGAATAACTGGTTTAAGGAAAAATGAATACTTCTTTTTTAAATTTGTCGTTATTGCTAAATAAAATTCACACTGTTCGTTTATAATTTTTGAAAATTTGATGCTCACAGGACAGATTGAAGGTAATAGAGACAGAGAAAAGCAACGCATGACATAATGAGGAAGAAGGGCTTGAAAAATTTGATACGCACAGGACAAATTGAAGGTAACAGAAACAGAGGAAAGCAACGCATAACATAATGAGGAAGGAGGGCTTGGAAAATTTGATACTCACAGGACAGATTGAAGGTATTAGAGACAGAGGAAAGCAACGCATAACATAATGAGGAAGGGGGGCTTGGAAAATTTGATACACACAGGACAGATTGAAGGTAATAGAGACAGAGGAAAGCAACGCATAACATAATGAGGAATGAGGGCTTGGAAAATTTGATACTCACAGGACAGATTGAAGGTAAGAGAAACAGAGGAAAGCAACGCATAACATAATGAGGAAGGAGGGCTTGGAAAATTTGATACTCACAGGACAGATTGAAGGTAAGAGAGACAGAGGAAAGCAACGCATAACATAATGAGGAAGGAGGGCTTGGAAAATTTGATACTCACAGGACTGATTGAAGGTAAGGGAGACAGAGGAAAGCAACGCATGACATAATGAGGAAGGAGGGCTTGGAAAATTTGATACTCACAGGACAGATTGACGGTAATAGAGACAGAGGAAAGCAACGCATGACATAATGAGGAAGGAGGGCTTGGAAAATTTGATACTCACATGACAGATTGAAGGTAATCGCGACAGAGAAAAGCAACGCATAACTTGAGTGTTGAGCTTGGGTGAATGGATTGCGGAGCAGGGTTTGAGAGAGATGGCAAAAAGCTTTTTAAGAGCTAAAAAGGACAGGAAAGTGTGGAGACCCATGATCGCTAACATCCTGAAGGGATATGGCACATGAACGATGAAGTGCTAGTTTGCGGTGATAAAACATTCATCTTCAACAGTCATTGCAATTGTCTTTAAGCTTCTTAAGTGTTTACCCTTTAAAACATTTTTACTGTACAGAGTGCGACAGAAATACTTCCCACAAAATGGTAAGTCATTAGCTAGATAATGATATCATTGCCGCTAATGTCTTACAATTATGTACGAAGTATTTATTGGTACAGAGCAATGAAACTAGAACCATTAGTCTAGACCAGTATTTCTCAACCTTTTTACCCTTGCGTAACCCTTAAAATAAATTACATGCTTCAAAGAAATCCCTGCGCAAAAACAAAATTATATGACATATCTTCCTCATTTTATTTTCATCATAGGTCACGTGGTAAATATAGCATATATTTTTGAATAACTGGTTTACTGAGTGGGCACTGACTAGTGAAGGTGGTGCCGTACAGACATCTCTAAATATATTCCCAATGATTGTTATATTTTATTAACGTAATAGGTCAGATAGGATGATGTCTATATTACAATATTATAATAACCAAGAATACGTTAAGTTTGTTTAGTAATATTACGTATATGAAATTAAATAAAAAGTCAAATGTGCATTAGTTTATCTCACCTGTTCTCGCGGAACCTTTACGGACGTTTTGCGGAAACTTAGGGTTCCGGGTAACTCCGGTTGAGAAACGCTGGGTTAGAATGTCCTGGAATGATTGTTAGTTATTGCACGAATTGTTTTTAAGTAGCAATATCATTTGTGTAACTTAAATTTGAAAGAAGGTGGCCATCAATAGAAAAGGCAGATTGGCATTAACTGCCAGTTCGGTAAATTTTCATAGCGATAACAATATAGCTGAAAGGACATCTTGTTTTACAACTTGCAATATAACAACTGATCTTGAAATACCTATGTCTGTTTTTATACAGGGTGCTACAGAAATCCCCCCCCCCAGAAATACCTCCCACAAAATGGTAAGTCATTAGCTAGATGAAGACGCCATTGTCACTAATGTCTTACCATTATGTGGGCGGTATTTTTGGAGTTATATATAAGATATATTTTTGCCGCACGCTGTAAATGTTTCGAGCTGCAACAGATTGGTGTAATTTTGTTGATACAGTTTCTTTCCAACAGTTTCCACAGACAGAGACACTTCATACTAATGACAATGTGTACTGGATTGTTGTGTAGTCAGTCTCGATAAAAAATAAAATATAATTTAAAAATAAAATATACGAACAAAATAAAAAGAATTCAAATTAAAATAAGAGAGAGAGAGAGAGAGAATGAGAGAGAGTGAGATTGAGTAAGAGTGGGAGAGAGAGTGAGAGAGATGCGGGTTTAAACTTCTCTTTCTATACTTCCCTCAACTAACGAGAAGGCAACCCTCAAATAAAAAGAAGAAAAAGCTGAACCCGTTTGCAGGAGCAGAGCCTACTTATTTCTGACTGAAAAATAGCAAAACTCAGGGAGGGTCCACGCATAACTTCCGTTATAAAAAAGATGAAAAAGAAAGGAACACCGGAAAATAAAATAATTTTGTCCAGTCAAAAAAACTGCCACAAAGAATCATTTGATATTAACCAAAAACAATGTTTGCGCCAGAAACTCTGAGTCTGGTCAAAACTATAAAAACTGACACCTCTGTTCTAGAACCAGAGAAATTGGCAGGAGGCGGACGGCAGAAGAGGACGGAACAAATCACAGCCATGAAGAAGTAGTTAAGAGGTTATCTGTTAATGCTATTTCTGCCCTGCTTACGGCCGAGAAAAACAGTAGATTGACACTGACCTATTTCTAACATTACTACTACCCCTATCTCGGTCTGTCATCAAATATTACCACTAATGGGCATTTCTCCAGACTGCTACCAATATCCGCCTCATTAAAGAACTTTTTGATACACCTAATACCACTCATCACTCTAATAAATAAAAATATATTATTTATTTTAAGCCATTGAGTCAGTTAATTTTATTCCAAAGTTTCCAGTAAAGAAAATTCTACCAGCGCCACATATCCACACTGGTGACATCCACTCACCACCTCCGACGTGAACACACTTACCCATAATTGCATCCAATAGAAGTTACAGTTATCTGTTCGAAAGCGCTATCCACTTTCGTCGAAACGTATGAGGCGCGCCGCACCGTTTGGTAACCACTGACTCAGCACGCCGTTGTCCCAAGGGCTCCTTACGTGGTTAAGGGCGAAAGAAGAAGAAGAAGAAGAAGAAGAAGAAAAAGAAGAAGAAGAAGAAGAAGAAGAAGAAGTCAGTTTTGAAACTGTGCCCACATCATTGATAACAGTGTGGGACAGGTGTTGTCCTTTTTCTCAGTTCGTAATAATGTTTTAAAATCATTTTAGTAGCAAGATACATGTAATAGTATAAATACAGTGTCAAATCGGTTCCTGGGTTCTTAGATAATTATTTGTACTTAGTTTTCATCAACAAATGTCAACTCTGAAACTGATGACGTCACTGGTAACTGCTTAAACTGAAACTGATGACGTCACTGGTAACTGCGTACTATTAATATTGTCCATTTCATCAGTATTTTATTTATAATTTTAAAAGTTACCCTGAAACAGTTTTGCCTATTGAAACTGGTATGTTGTTGTCCAAGTTAAGGCATTTTAAAGGCCTTGTAATAATTAATAAAAATGATACTCCGATGTATCGTATTTACTGTGTGAAGATAACAAACACGATGGTAAGTTGGACTGAAGATATCTAGCGTTTCGGATTGAGAAATCGGAGATCCGAGTTTGAATTCCAGTCGAGTTCATTACTTACGTGCTAAAACTTTTGGGAAAGGTATAAATCTATCTTTTCTCTCCCACATAGGTAAAATAGCAGGGAAGACTAGGTTCTATAGCTTTGCGTGGCAACCAGTCTAGGAGAAGGAAAAATTTAAATTCGAACCACCTGCTGCCTTGTAGGTCCTGCCTCTTTAGGCAAAAGCTAGAAGTAGGTAACTTAAAAAAACAAATCCACCTCTAACAGGAGGGACGGAGTAACCGTAACAACCCCGGTACAAAATGAACCGGCATACCATTGCATATTCGGCCTTGAACGTCACCATGAAGCACAATTGTGAGATGAAGGTGAGTAGTGACCACAGCGGAATAAGATGAATGAAGGAACAAACACACAGAAATTTGTATCAAATGTGGCATGCTTGAAAAGAATGTGCAGAACCTTAGAATCCATTACAACTCGGAATAACAAGCAAAATATGATCAGAAGCCTTCGTAAATTTATACTCGCTATCAGCAAACAATGTCTAAACAAAAGAGGATTGGATATTCTTCTCTTATATGTCAAGTTCTTTTAGAACGTTGGAGAGCATGGCAACGCAACAACTTCCTGTCTTTTATTCATCTAAGTAACTTTGGATCCTTTGTGATCAGTCTTTATCCCTATTCTGCCCCCATTTATGCATACTCGTTATGTAGGATACTCACAATCCCCATTTTCTTTTGCTGTGAGTATGAAATTCTCTAGGCTCATATTCCTCATTGTGTGCTATTTACAATATTAACTGTCCATAGACGTCATACTTGTTGCTTATTTCATTAGGATTCGTGTGTGGGAGTAAAACGCCCAGTGACATGTCAGTATTGCTAAACGATTGCTCTACAGCTGGCCCTCTGTTGAAGCCAGTACATTTGGATATTTATAAAATCTATTGTATCCGAACCGGGCAAATATCTGTTTATTTTACATCAAAAGAAAAAAAAGAAACAGAAAATAAAAAATGATTTGTTCAATTTGCCGCCATCTTCCCAAATCATTCCCTTGTTACTTTAGAAGTGTCGACATAATTTCGCGTGCCGACTGGCATTACACATATTTTTATTTACTGGTTTACGCGTCGGCATTTTCTGTCCATCTTTGAATAATAAAGCAGACATGGTGTCTTGCTAAGTTCCACATTGCAACCATTTTTGCCATCTTTTGCTTTCTTGACATCGCTCTGATTCTTATGATTTTGGGGTTTTTCATTTGTATCGTTATTTCTCTCTCTCTCTCTCTCTCTCTCTCTCTCTCTCTCTTTCTCTCTCTCTCTCTCTCTCCGATTTGTTTCTATCTCTTTTCTTTTTTTCTTTTCTTTCTTTTTATGGTTATTTTCTCCATTTTTTTATTTCTACGTTTGCGGTTCTATCTTTTTTCTATCGTTACTTTCCCTTTTTCCTTTCTTTCTTTCTTTCTGTATTTGAGTTTCTTTTTCTACGGTTACGTTTCTTTCTTTTTACGTTTACTTTTCATTCCTTTTACTTTCTTTCTTCCTTTCTTTCTTTGTTTATGTGACTTTATTTTTCTAAGGTTACGTTACCTTCTTTCTTTCTGTATTTAAGTTTCTTTTTCTACAGTTACGTTTCTTTCTTTCTTTTTACTTTTACTTTTCTTTCTTTTTACTTTCTTTCTCTCTTTCTTTCTTTCTTTCTTTCTTTATGTAACTTTATTTTTCTAAGGTTACTTATCTTTCTTTCTTTCTTTTTTCTACGGTTACTTTTCCTTCATTCTTTCTACAGTTGCTTTTTTTGCTTTATTTCTACGTTTCTTTCTTTCTCTCTACAGTAACTTTTCTTTTGTCTACAGTGACGATGCCTTCTTTATTTCTTTCTTTCTTTCTTTCTTTCTTTCTATGGTTAACTTTCTTTCTTTTTACGGTTATCTTTCTGTTTTTTTTCCTACGGTTACTTTACCGTTTTTTCTTTCTTTCTTTTTATGGTTACAGTTCTTTCATTAATTCCTTCAATCATTCATTGATTCTTTCATTTCTTTTATATTCTTTCATTCTTTCTCTTTGTATTTGTTTATTTCTTTCTTTTTTCTTTGTTTCTTTCTTTAGCATACTTTATTTTTCTAAGGTTACGTTTCTTTCTTTCTTTCTTTCTACAGTTATTTTCCCTTGCTTTATTTCTATGTATCTTTCTTTTTACAGTTGTGTTTATATGTTTTTTGTTTCTTTCTTTCTTTTTACGGTTACTTTACCTTTTTATTTATTTATTTCTAAGTTTACTTATTTTATTTCTTTCTATAGTTACATTTCTTTTATTAATTCCTTCCATCATTCATTGCTTCTTTCTTTCTTTCTTTCTTTCTTTCCCTTTATATATGTCTTTCTTTCTCTTTGCATTTCTCTCTTTCTTTCTTTCTTTCTTTCTTTCTTTTTCTTTATATTTTTCTTTCTTTCTCTTTGCATTTCTTTCTCTTTTTCTTTTCCTTTATATTTTCTTTCTTTCTTTTCCTTTATATTTTCTTTCTTTCTCTCTTCATTTCTTTCTTTTTTCTTTCTTTCTTTTCCTTTATATTTTCTTTCTTTCTCTTTGAATTTCTTTCTTTCTTTTCCTTTAAATTTTCTTTCTTTCTTTCTTTTCCTTTATATTTTTCTTTCTCTTTGCATTTCTTTCTCTTTTTTCTTTTCCTTTCTTTTTTCATTTTTTCTTTTCCTTTATATTTTCTTTCTTTCTCTTTGCATTTCTTTCTTTTTTCTTTCTTTCTTTTCCTTTATATTTTCTTTTTTCTCTTTGCATTTCTTTCTTTCTTTTCCTTTATATTTTCTTTCTTTCTTTCTTTCTTTTCCTTTATATTTTTCTTTCTTTCTCTTTGCATTTCTTCCTTTCTTTCTTTCTTTCTTTCTTTTTTCAAGTCTCTCTTACTCAGTCTTACTCCTCTTATTTACTCAACACCTCTCCTAGGAGTGTTTCTTCTCTAACCTGTTTTATCCGTCCGCCATTATATACCGCAATAGAGATATGACATTTGAACACTCCTCATGAACTGAACTTTTCGTCTTCGTCGTTTCACGAGTTTTTTTGTTTTTTTAAATCTAGTCTCACTGAAAAGAAAACTGTGAAAAATCCTGTCGCAGACCAGCCAGGCATTTGCATTGTTTTGCAAAAAAATCTCTGGGGAGTCACCTACTGAAAACAACGACACACCCTCATCTGAAAATTTCGCTTTCCACGCAACGGCGGTGTAATCTTTCCTGTGAACAGAGAGACGGTGTTTTGCAGCCTTCTTTATTGCATACCCACACAGCCAAATAAACAAACATGAAATCGTGCATGCGCACAAGAGGCAGTTTGAGACAAACAGATACTCAATGACACGAAGTAAGTTGCTTATATAAGCACATTTATAGGGGTGTCCCACGAAATGTATACGCACTTTATCAACTTATATCTTTCTCAAGTTCGTTTCTTTGGTTTTTGTGGGGTTTTTTTTGTTTCGTTTAGTTTCTTTTTTTGGTAAAATTCTTTAAAAAGTAGCGATAAAAATACTTAACGTTTAAACAATAGCAATTTGAACAGTACTGTTACTGTAAGTGTGAAAAATGAAGAAAATAGATATAAATATTTACTAACAATAAAATTACACGGAGTGGTGCTCAAAGCGGAGCGGAATTTGAGCAGTATAGGCGAACTGACGGTATTACAAAATTCTCGAAAGAAAAAAAAAAACGTTAGTATCCCTGTACCCAGAGTAAAGTGTATTAATTTTCAGAAATTATGTAGTATTTATAGTTTATTTTCTGGTAGCACGTACTTTGTTAGCAAATTGAAAACAAATTACTATTGCATGAATATATATATATATATATATATATATATATATATATATATATATATATATATATATATATATATATATATTATTAATTAACTGATTTAAAAATATGGTTTCATCGTTACACAGGAATTACCATGTTTCAAATACAGAAACCAAAAACTTCAATTTCAATTATATTAAATTAAAAGCATTCTGTTTCATCTTCAAGCGAATTTTGGAATATAATAATATATGTTGGTTCCAAAATTCGCTTGAAGATGAAACAGAACTAATGCTTTTAATCTTCTGCGTTTGGAATCTTCCACATTAGCCTTTCACCCCTTTCTGAAAGATGTATTCTTCCCTAAAAAAAACCTTAACCAATCAACCATTGTCCGCGTGTTAACCAACTTACAACTGACTTGAAAAGTGAACGTTTTCACTACACAAACCAGTCAGTCATCGAGTTTCGTCAGATGCTATACTTAAAAATTCTCAACAAACTCAACACAGCACTCAATCGACCATTGTTCGCGTGGTAATCAACTTACAATTGATTTTAAAAAGTGGACGTTTTCATTACATAAACAGTAATTGTACAATTCATCAATTTAGCCTATCAAGGCAAACAACTCTTCATAACTTAAATACTAACTAACAAGTAACGCACGCATGCACACTAGTATTTGAACGAACACATTTCAGATCTTACTTTGCAGAAACCAAATTATTTAAATTTTCCTAACAATCCAAAACCATCAACTTATATCAACCACATTCCTGCATGAACATTCTTCATAACTTTGTCTCAATTGCCGCAATCAACAAACATTCTGTTATCCTTGCATTTATATTTATTGTATATATAAAAATCTCTTTATTGTTGGATCTCTAACCAATGTGTTTTTAGTATTTTCTTGCAATGCAAATTGTCCTTATATTCTTTATTTCATCTACGTGTTGTGGGATAAATGCATTATAAGCACGCATAATCTTGGCCTTACATAAATTTACCTTCTGATACATTTTCACTCATCTACAACCCGCAACACTATGGCGAGTCGTAACGCGATGTTCCGTGTCAGTCGGAATAACCGCGATTTTCCTTCCATGGTGATGGCTTTCATTTTCTTCAAAGCACCGTCATCAGAACAGGTAACACTGCGCTTGTGCGCCATAATGAAGGACAAAGAAACACAACACTGATGAAAGACAGCAAATGCACAAAAATCCAATATGGTGTACAAACAGCAAACAAGATTGATGGTGATTGGGTCGTAACCACGAATCGTAAACCGGGAACTTACTGTACTTTCCAATGCGTCTTCCGTCCACTGTTAAAATTTTTCCCAGGTGTTTAAATTTTTATTTTAGAGTCTCTAGTTCGGCGAAGGGAAAAATTTAGCGAGGCTAATTTGGTGGAATGCTGCTGCTGATAAGTGAATTTGATCCACGGTGGGTGCTTCACGAAATACTCGACATTAAATAACTTAAGAAGATTTGACAATTTGTAAAATCAACAAACTTCAACCTATTTCTGTCTGCCTATATATAGCTTATTCTACGCAAATACACACATTCACACACACACACACAGACACACACACACACACACACACACACACACTTATATATATATATATATATTTGTGTCATCCACAGACAGATTGTTTCGCTGTTTCACAGCTCATCAGTATGGCTAGACGTCCGGTTGTCTCTAGCTAGGATCGAAACCCGACTGAATTTGCGTCAGTCCGAACTTCTCCCACTAAGCCGTCAGTGGTACGGGATGAAGGTGAATTTTAGCGTGTTTATTTTTAGATTCGGATAAACACACAGTGACTGACAGTGACTCAATTCTGTCGAAGAGTCGTGCAGTATTAGCTTAAATAGTCACTGTTTACAAATTCACAACTCAAACCAGAGGGCTCAACCGAAATTAATTTTTCAGGAGCTAATATATATAGATGAAGAAATATAGTTTTAAGGTATGCTATATTTATGGCATAAAGTGCTCAATATCAGAGATAGAGCGTATGTAAATATAAATATTATATACTCGTATATTATATATATATATAATATAAATTTTATAACGGATGCTAATAAAATAAATCTATTAATTCTTTATATATATATATTTTATATGTTTGTATATATCTATACGTATGTATATGAAGAAATATAGTTTTAAAGTGTGCTATATTTATGGGATAAAGTGCTCAATATCAGAGATAGAGCGTATGTAAATATAAATATAAAAGTGAACATTGAAGTCAACACTCAGAGGCGACAGGCTGTTTCATGCCAGAGGCTTGGCCTGAAGATTGCATGAAACAGCTTCTTGCCTCTGTGTGTTGACTTCAATGTTCACTTTATATATATATATATATATATATATATATATATATATATATATATATATATAAGTGTGAATATAGACTAAATAACGAGATATTAGCAACTGTATATGCGTGCGATAGCGTGCATACACATATAAGCAAATAAGTATTAATTTAATTTACGGGGCAAACAAAACTGTTCTCAGTGTTGTTAAACAGAGTTATGAAGTATATATTAATAATTACACATATACCTACGTTTGTAGTGCAACTTAAAGTTTCATGGTTTCCCAAGTCGTCAGGCACATATGGCTAATGAACCGCTTATTACAGTTGATTTTTTTTTTAAATACTGGGTCTCATGGGAGGAACGCTAAATTATTTGAGTCAAAGCTCAAAGTTTATATAGACCCAATATATTAGTATTAAATTCAAAATATAGTGTATGGAAGGAGATATTTGGAAAAACAGAGAAAAAGAAAAAAGTTATACAAGCTTAAAGTTTATCTGGTACATGTTTTTTCCGTTGGGAAAAAATGATGACGTAAGCTTAAAGTTTATATGGTCCACGTTTTTCCGTTTTCAAGATTTAAGTTATTATAAAGCGTAAACAGCAAATAATATGAATAAAAAGGAGTCGGTAAGGGCAGTGGATTGTAAAGTGTTTATAAATAACCCTTATGTTTCAAGGGAGTAACACTGCACTGTATACAAAGCTAACATTTAATAATATTAGGATATAAAATAAAAAATAAAAAAGTGTAGATAGACAGAGAAGGTAAAAGGTGAGTATATGTAAAGAAAACAGGAACGCTGTTACCCGTTACGTATTAATAGACCCTTAAATGATCAAAGGATAATAAGTATTTAATCTAAAATATTTAATGAGCAGTTGAATTTGGGTAAAAATATTTATCCAGAATCAAAATATTTTAGGGAGAGATTTTTTCATGGGTACAAGATAAGAAATATTTTTTTCCAGCAAACACAGGTTACATCAGTCGCCGAGGCCGGAAAAGTGTGTAGTTTTGGCGATTAAATTTAAATTTAATACCGTTTTGTAGTTATTTGTTTGGATTCCCCAGTAAAATTTTTAGAGTCCAGTGATATTTGAATATTGTTTATTGGTAAGAGTTATTTTATGGTGGTAATGCCTGGTCTTCCATTGGTTTGCAGTGGAACCAAAATAAAACTTAGTATCACCACTATGATTAATACTAGTCTTATAAATAACGTCTTTATGCATACATTTATGATTTAGTGGACAGGTATTGCTTTTTCGACAATTACAATATTTGTCTGTATTAATATTGCTATTGAAGTTGTTTAAATATTTGTTTGATGTTATATTATGTTGTGGTATATACTGTTCGAAGTTTTTAGTGCAACTGTAGCTAATCTTAATGTTTTTCTTGCTGAAGATTTTGTTGAGCAATTGAATATGGTTGAGATATTTGTGGATCAAATTATGGAAAATTTTACCTATATTGGTTTTGAAATTAAGCGGCTCAGTCGCAATATATGCCTGACGAATTGGGAAACCATGAAACTTCAAGTTGCACTACAAACGTAGGTATATGAGTATTTATTAATATATATATATATATATATATATATATATATATATATATATATATATATATATATCCGATGCGATGAGAACGAAAGTAATATATAAATTCCAACGTTCGCAGCGTTAATTCAAAAAAGAGCTAGATACAGATAGTAGAGCGATAATTATTTATTTATTATAATTTTATCATATAGACAAAACCATTTTACTCACTACAAAGATGCAACTTGGTTTCAGTGCATTTCAACTGCACATCTACATAGATGTGCAGTTGAAATGCACTGAAACCAAGTTTCATCTTTGTAGTGAGTAAAATGGTTTTGTCTATATGATAAAATTATAATAAATAAATAATATATATATATATATATATATATATATATATATATATATATATATATATATATATATTGAGTAAACATTTAGATAAGTTTTGTCTACTTATTCTTAATAGGGTCCTCTTATATTTACCGATAAGTCTCTTACTATTCTTATTAAAGGAAGAAAGAAAACTGTACAAATGTTTTAGAATATTCATAGCAGATAGTTTAAAATATATAGGTAATAACTAAAATAACTTTTTTTAAAAGTAGATATATCAATAACTTAGTTACCTCCCTTTAAATTACTGCACGCGTATTTTTACATCATAAACATTTAAAAAAAAAAACAGTACATTTGTCTTAGCGAAAACAAGAACCTGAAGATGCCATTGTGCTAATTTCGAAAGTAGCCGGAAATAAAATGGATATACATTCCTTCCTTTCTTCCTTTAATACGTATTCTAAGAATAAGTAGACAAAAACAGTCTAAATTATTTAATAAGACACACACACATATATATCATTAAAAAATAAACTATATATAGTCGTTCGCACATTCTTTCTATCACATGTCCTCAGTGTGGCTAGAAGTCCGATTGCTTCAAGGCGGGATCGAAACCCGATTGATTTGACATCACTCAGATATCTTACACCTAGGCCATTATGGAGTGGCAGAAAGGAAGGGAATTTTAATGTTTTTTCTCTATACGAAATACACCAGCGGCTCGGAGAACTCAATTCAATTTGCTTGAAGAGTTATCTATCTATCTATCTATCTATCTATATATATATATATATATATATATATATATATATATATATATATATATATATATTGACGATTGCACTAGCATGAAACAGACTGTCGCCTCTAAGTGTTGACTTCTATGTTCACTTTTATATTTACACACGCTCTATCTCTGATATTGAGCACTTTATCCCATAAATATAGTACACTTTAAGACTATATTTCTTTATATATATATATATATATATATATATATATATATATATATATATATATATATGTATGTATTTAGATAGATAGATAGAAAGAAAGAGAGGCCGAGAGAAAGAGAAGGAGGGTAGTTATTGTCACGTGCCTGAGTGGTTAGAACATTCGCTTTCTGACCATGAGACCGGCGTTCGAATCTCCTACGGTTGATTTGTCAGGAAGGTGACGTCTTGATGTCATCGGTCTGGACGATCCCAGCGTGCGAAAACTTTGAGAAATCCCTGAAAATGATGGTTGAACCAAGCCTTGTGAGTGACAATGGTATGGAACTCTTGTGCTGGCACGAAGTCACCATTCATCGTGACCGAGGTACTGGCCCGGTTTGATCACGCTAGATAACGCGGTCTCGCCCACAACTAAGTAACTAAGTTGCAGTAGAGGTGGGATTTGTTAGTGTTGAAATATGCCTGAGCAGGCTTCTGCATCAGGGATTGGCTAGCCGTGCTAGTAGATGGGCATCCTTTGATCCAATTGGCTAGCATTATATATATATATATATATATATATATATATATATATATATATATATATATATATATATATAAAAGACATTTTTGAGGTTTATACATTCTTTTTATAGATACAAATATTTAAGTAAATGCTCTGTTTATAATAAACAGTATTAAACAACATTTACCGGCCTGAATGTCCGAGAAATTTTCATAGAAAATATTCGTCCTCCGACAGGAATCGAACCTGTATCCTATACGGAACCGTTATTTAGCCTGACGTGCTCTTAACCGATCGAACTACAGAGAATCGTTCGATTAGCAAGGTCGAATTTACTGCCTTTAAACTTCAATCGGAATTTTTTTAAAACTTTATTACAAACATTTTGGGGATTTAATATGAAATAGTCAATTAGAAAGATATTCATAGAATTTACATTAAAACACTAAACATTTTATTTTCAAATATAAGTTTACTTCCAGTTGTAATTGATTATTAAGGTGATATCTCTATCAGTTTGAATTTTATTCATGAGTTCAATTAGTGACTATTTTTAGATTGGTAATTTCTCTTACTTAAAATTTAGTTTTAAGTTAATATGGAATGATATTTGAAGGTAATATTAGAGATAACGAATAATTCCGTTAATGTTTACTTTTATTTGTATTTTTCCAATAAAACATGACCCAGTGCACATGTTATTACCTCGGATGACCATTTCATTAAATCTTTCCTTGACCACAGATTCTCGATTGGATTTAATTCAGGAGCCAGTCGATAGTACTTTGATTTGCTCAGTGGTAAGGATTGTGATTGTGTTCATGCAGCGTTATAATTTTCGTGCGCCTCCTTGGAGTAACGTCCATCGCAGGCAATGGCTATAGGACAACTAATTGACAGTCGAAACAATAATGTCTGGGCGAGATGAAACTGAGGCAATCACGGATGTCTTAATGTCTTGAAAATAATTAAAATAAAATGTCTTAAAAATAATTGTCGGACTTTGTCCATTTCATAATATATATACAGTGTAACTCGGATATAAGAGACCCGGATATAAAAGAAGCCCGGATATAAGAGAGATTTTATCTGGTCCCAAATTAGAGCCTGTCTTAATGTATATATAATAGACCAAACCTGGATATAAGAGAAACCCGGATATAAGACACTCCTCCGGTCCCGACAACTCTCTTATATCCGGATTACACTGTATATATATATATATATATATATATATATATATATATATATATATATGTGTGTGTGTGTGTGTGTATTTGTTTGCTTATGGGTGTCGGTGTTTATTAGCTATCTAAATTAAAGTAACCGTTCCTTATCTTGCAAGCCGTTTCTATTGTCATCTGTTTCGGATTTAGGTTGCATCACTCCACTAAGATTCGTTCTATCAGATATCTTTTTCGAGTTACTTTTAATTCCAATATACTGTTGTTGAAAACAAAGAAAAGAGTATTATATTACGTAATATCAGTCCTCCTATATGGCAGTGAATGCTGGACATTCTCCTCAAAGGTGAAGAAGAGATTTGAAAAAACAGAATTGTGATTCTACAGAAGGATGCTGAGAATACTACAGATCGAATGACGAAGTTTAAGAGACAATGAAAACAAAAAAATATACTTATAGTTAACATCAGGAAGAGAAAGTTGAAATTTCTAGTCCACATAATGAGGAAAGAGGAATTGGTAAATTTGATACTCACAGGAGAGATTGATGGTAAGAGGGACAGAGGAAAACAATGCATAACCTACCTAGCGGGCTTAAGTGAATGGATAGCGGAGAAGGGTTTGGGAGAGATAGCAAAATGGCAACATTTATTAAGAGTTACAAACTACAGGAAATTGTGGAGAATTATAATCACAAACGTCCTTAAGGGACACGGCACATACAAGAAGAAGAAGAAGAAGGCAAGAAAATATTTTTTCGAAGAATATTTAAACGATGTTTTAAAATATTAGAAGTTTCTAACAGGTGACCTTTCTGAACCTATACCGTTAATTGCAAGAACTCCCACAAACGACTGACCAGGCAGTCAGGCTGTTTGTCGTCTCGAGCACGGCATTAACCTATCAAAAAGTTTGAACATTAAAAAGGGTAAGGGAATAGGAAGAAAAACCGAACAGATGTTATCGGAAATGCCAAGTACGCCCTAAACGTCATATTGATTATCGACCTCGGAAAATCGATCCAATCAATGGATTGATTTTTTTTCAGCTTCTCTTTCCTTTAATTTACATCTAAAAGAGAAATTTATTCAATGTCCGCTTAAGCCAAGGCTATTTTTAGCAAGTTCTGGAGTCAGGTGACGACAGTCGATAAACTAAACAAGAAGGTGCCTCATCATAGGCGCTTTTTCCCATTCGTTTGTCTTTCTTCGCCGTATCAGTTCTTCCTCTCAGTTCTTCACTGTCACTTATTCTTCCTTTTTCTCTTTCTGCGTTATTTTCTAAACGCATCACACTTTCCCATGGTTCCATCTTCTTAAAGGGACTATTATTCTTCATCTCCTGAAATCTTTTTCTGATTTTGTGTTTGTCCAAATTTCTCGGGAATATACGGTCCTTATTCTTTTGATAGTGTGGACGAGCATTATTAACCGGTCGATTTTCCAGCCTTCCAAATGAATAAAAAAAAAAATTGGACGCAAGATCGATATGGAGAAAATATTTAGATATGAAGTGACTGAATAAGATAGGAACAAATAAATAGATGTGATTGATATGAAACGAGTTACATAGTTAAGAAAAGAGATAGAGCACTTCAACGTGGTGTCATGGTTAAAAAGCTTTTCCCGCCAGATCAATTACGGCTGAATAGAGTTCGATTCTCATTGAGAACCTCAAACATTCGGCCTTGTGGCGCATCTACGTTACGCTTAAAAAATCAACTTAGATAAGAAAAGAGACATACAAGAACGGAGAGATAGTCCTTTTTCCCCCTTTCTTCTACTTATATCATTCTTTTCTTACTTTTTCTTTTACAAGTATTTTCAATTTGCTTCTTCTTCTTCTTCTTCTTCTTCTTCTTCTTCTTCTTCTTCTTCTTCTTTTTAACCATCAATCTCCCTTCTCAATTTCTTTCTTCATCCTCCTCCTTCATTACTCGTTCTTGTTCTTCGTAATCCTCCTCCTCTTTTTATCTCCCTCTTCCTTCTTATTCTTATTATTCCACCATATTCTTCCCCATCTTTTTCTATTTCTCTTTATTCTTTCTATTTTCTTCTTCATCCACCAAGACCTCCTTCTTCTACTCTTTATCCATCATATCTACTTTTTTAACGTCTTCTTCTTCTTCTTCTTCTTCTTCTTCTTCTTCTTCTTCTTCTTCTTCTTCTTCTTAACTCTCAAACCCCCTTCTCCCGTTCCTTTTTCTTCTTCCTCCTCCTCTTCCGCTACTTATTCTTCTTAACCCTCCTTCTCCTTCTCCATTTCATTTTTCTCCTCCTTCTACACCTTGATCATGCTCATCATCATAATCATCATCATCATCATCATCATCATCATCATCATCATCATCTTCTTGTTCTGATACAACCACCGACTCTTCGCCCACAGAGTACGGATTGATCTGGACTCGGTGTGGTAACATTCAGTGCCATGAAAGAAAATCTGGACGGATGCAATGACACTGGGATAATAATGGGATCACTTTATCCGGAGTAAAGCCCGTCGAATGTCGGGTTTGGGGTCGAGGCTAGGCGTACACGGTGTGGCTGCAACATCTGGGTGACACACGGCACCAAGGTCGCGTTGTTGGTGCCACTCCCTAGTGACAGTACGCTAAAGTTGAGTGTCGGTACTAGCGTTCATAAACTTCACCTCCCCGCAGAAAATGTCACCCGGATAGATGAAGAAGAAAAAAGGAATCAAGAAAACAAAATAAATGAAAGCTGATTAAATAACGAACGACAGTGAAATTAACTCAACTCGAAAAGGATCCGATTACGGAAAACAAATAAAATCTAAAGAAGAATGTTATCAAACGAAGCCGTGTTGGTGATGCGCATGTCTGGCTTGTTAGCGATGGTGGCTTCCGTCAGCCATTTTGTTTTGTTTTTTCTTTATTCTTTTCTTTGTATTTGTTCTCTTTTCCGTTTGAGTTTTGGTTAATTTGTTATTTGTCGTCTACCTTGCTATCATTTTATTTTCATTATACATTTTCTATTACATAACCAAACATATCTATCATATATTTTCGTATAAGTTATTCCTTTTCCCTTTCTAATGCAAATCTGACAACCATTCCTTATATCATATGGCCTGGGAGATAACGTATTTTCTGTATTAATTTTCGAATATTCTTTTCATCATCTGATTGTTGCTCTAAGTCGAAAACCATTCAACCATTAAAGCCGTGGTTCTCAAACTTTTGAAGTCTGGGCTCACTTGAAATCCAACCAATAATTGCAGGCACACTCAATACAAATTTCGAAAAAAATATTTTATAAAGACGTCAAATATTACAGAAAAGAAATAATGCAATAAAAATAAAATGAAAGATATCTTAAGTTTATTAATTCTTGTGTTTATGACAAACATGAGCCTGATGAGTCTTAGCGATTTCTTGAATGTTTGGGTGTATATTTGATAGGCAAACTCTCATTTCCTCCTCAATACATTGAAGAGTTCCTCTCTTTTTGCACCTTTTTGTGGTGAGAGCAGAAAAGCCTAATTAACATAAATATGAACGAGACGGGCACCGCAATATGATAAAATAAATATATTTATTTCTTATATCTGGATACATATTCCTGTGGAATACCAGGGCACACCTTAGACATCCTCCAGGCGCACCATTTGAGAACCACTGCATTAAAGTATAATCGCCAATCATATTAATTCAGAGATGAAGCATTAAAGTAATTTTATTCTCGTTAATATTTTCTTCGTTTTAATGTTATGTTTTATCACAGATCCCTAAGTCGGGGTCGGACGAAATTATTCATGGAGGATGGCCGTATCATTGTCGACTCTTTAAAGTGGGCCGCCTGGCATTAACAACTCCAGATTTTTAATAGCAATATATATATAAAAAAAAGAAACATACGTTATTGGTACATTTATTTGCTTATTATTATAAAAGAAACTTTAGAACAGAAGTTACGGTTGCATTTAGCTATTTTAACAGTAATAACATGTGACGTAGTTGACAATGTACAGGTTGGTCCGAAAGTCTTGTCACCAACTAACAAAATGTAATGGGAACACTAGAAGAACAAGTAATACAAAGCACATGTTCTATCTATTCACTTTCATTGAAGCTGTTACATATCGAGAAGGTCTGTAGGAGCTCGTGTCCGCCATGTAGGGCTGACAAAACTTTCGGACCACCCTGTGGTAGTACCCTTAAATTCATGCGACCGAGGTGCCAATAAAGAGAGGACAGTAAAACAACTGCCATGAAAATATTTGTAGAAAAGACAGAGGGAAGCCACATCACGGCAGTAAGAAAAGTGTCTGATGTCGAGATGCCACATCAGGGACATTTACATTGCTTTTTTTGGATTGTGTGGAGAATCTAGAGATATGTAGCCGGAGCACCAGATCAAATATGGCGTCAATGTACAATGCAGGGACGAATGATAGATTTATGAGCGTACAATAAATGGTTTGACACGAAACACTAAACCAATGTGTAAAATCAGTGAAATATGTACACGTGACCATGGACTGAACATGTGTTCGAGAACGAGGTTTTAGAGAAAATGGAAACAAAAGGGAAACATACATAACACCAGGAAGAGACAGTTGAAATTTTGGGGATATGTAATGAAAAAAGTGGGTTTGGAAAATCTGATACTCACAGGAACGATTGAAGACCAGTGTAACAGAGGAAAACAATGCATAACATATTTAATGAGATTGAGTAAATGGATGGCGGAACAGGATTTACGAGACATAATAAAAACAAAAACATTAAGGTCTACGCAGGGCAAGAAATTGTGGAGAGCCATGATCCGCTACGTCCTGGGAGGAGACGGTAAATAAAGATAACATATATTGTGTGATCTACAATGTGTTTTAAGCTCTGCAAGGAGTTTACATTTTCTTTTCGCAAAGACAACGCAATCACTCCAGTTTTGATTGGATACTTTATTCTAGGGCGATATTACAAGATTTCACGTGCCCAGCTAATTCGAAAATCTATTTACATTATTCGGACTATTGTCCTCATCTTTGTTGCCATATTTATTACAACGTTTCGGCTTTTCAGTATCTGTCTATATTTCTGAGATGAGGTATTATGTAAACTATTTACATTATTCGGACTATCGCCACATGTTTGTTGCCATATTATCACAAAGTTTCGGCCGTTCAGTATCTGTCTATATTTCTGAGATGAGGTATTATGTACACTATTTACATTATTCAGACTATTGTCCCCATCTTTGTCGCCATATTTTTTTACAACTGTTCGGCCGTTGTACGCTCCGGCCCTCTTCAGGTGGTTGGATATTGCAATATGAACTCTGGTTAAAACATTGCAATATGAGAACTGGTAAAAAATTGTTGATGAAGACATTAGGTTTATAATACCCAGAAATTCATACACAGATGTCCCCAAGGACATATGACACAGTGGATAAAGGCGTTAGTTAGATTCAGTGACAGGGCCCAAAGAGTGTGAGTTCAATACCTGGTTAAGGTGGTGGAGAACTTGGAGAGGGAAATTAACAGGAAATAACTGATAACTGACCTCCATTAGACGTGGAACTAGAACAGTCTACCCCAGTGAGCGAAATAAAGGGTTCAGTTCGACATTCCAACCACCTGAAGAAGGCCGGAGCTTACAACGGCCGAAACGCTGTAAAGGACAAAAAGGAGGACAATAGTCCTAATATTGTACACAGTGGACATGAAATCAAATGTTGCTACCTTAATTGAAAATTGAAAATTAAAACGTAGGATACCACCATCAAAAAATGCAAATATATGTAATATATACAACTCAGATAATGTAACATACTTTAGACAAAGCCAATATTTTAAACTAAACAAAATAACGAAGCCAAGAAAAAAAAAAAACAACAAATAAATATATAAAATCAACAAAAAATCTAAATAAATAAAAAACAATTTCAATAAATAATAAACGAATTGTCGAAGTACGAAGGGTCATATGAGCATAAGTAAGTTTAGTAATGAACAAAAAAGAATTGAGTAATCAACAATAATTAATGAGTGAAAAGTTCATTGTAAAATCGCTACAAAGAACCGCGTTCGAATCTACAATTATTTCTACCCAATCATATCAAGAATAATTTGAAATATAACCATTACCGCCGATGCAATAAGCGTTAAGATAATACAAGAGACTTTGCCACTCATAATGCCACTGACCAGCATATATAAATAGTCGAAGCAAAATACAACACACATGGCCTGAAGATTGCTTTGACACATGAAACAGGCTGTCGCTGCTTGGTGTCGACTTCAGTGTCCACTTATATATATATATATATATATATATATATATATATATATATATATATATATATATATATACGGTTGAATAATCTGGACATTATTTTTATTTTAAACTTCCCATTTCAAGATTCAATTTCTAAATGTTGCTATTAAACTGATTAATGAAGACGTCGTAGTTTTTTTCTCAAATAGACATAATATGTCCAGATTATTCCACCAAACATATTTGAATGAATGAATGAAGATATGCTACCTACCAACATATATATATATATATATATATATATATATATATATATATATATATATATATATTGTCATCCACAGACAGACTGTTTCGCTGTATCACAGCTCACCGGTGTGGCTTGACGTCCGGTTGCCTCTGGCTAGAATCGAAAACCGGCTGAATTCGCGTCAGTCGGAAATTTTACCCTGAAGCCGTTGGCGCACGGCAGAGAAGAAGGTGAATTTAAGCGTATTTATATTTAGATAAACACACAGTGACTGAGAGAACTCGATTCGATTTACCGAAGAGTCTTGCATTAGTAGCCGTAATAGTCACTGTTTACAAACCCACACATCCTCCCCAGAGAGCTAAACCGAAATAAATTTTCAGGAGCATATATATTGTCATCCACAGACAGACTGTTTCGCTGTATCACAGCTCATCAGTGTAGCTAGACGTCCGGTTGCCTCTGGCTAAAAAGGCAGGATGCGTGTGTGTGTGTGTGTAACGAATACACGGCCGCAATTTCTGACGGATTTGCATCAAAATTTACATGCACATGCTGCAAGTTAGCGGAGAGGCCAAGACCGACTTTGCATTTCCCAACTCCCATCGATAGTGGAAATAATCGATTTTTTCATGCTTCTACGGCAGTTTTCATGTAGTTTGCGGACATTTTCTGCTGGCCATAGTGAGAGCCTATAGCTGGCTGCCACGAATAGACAGGAAGATTCTATTGGCCAGGGTGAGAGCCAACAGCTGACTGACGGGAATGTTATCTAGCATGCTAGAATGCAAAAAAATCGATAGCTGCATTCGTCACAAGTGGGAAAAATTTAAATCTGCATGGCACTTTACTCCAATTGGCTCATTCACTTGCTTAAACTCAACGTTGGTTTTGATTCCGCAGAATTTGATTGGATGTGAAAAAGTATTTGTTGTTAACATTCTTTTTTTCATTCGTTTTTTCCAGTTACGAGTCCTTTTTTATAGGTGATCGTTTTGTGTTCATTTTGTTTAGTTCTTTTTACGTAACAGATTTAATGTTTAGTATAGAGCTTAAAAAAAATTCGCAGTGTGAGACAGGCAAGAAGTAAGGCATGTAGCAACATCAGCACGGCAAAGGGCACTACTTTAAAGGCAAGGAAGGGCAAAAATATTTTAAGTCAAATGATAGCGATTGCTGTATGAGTCGTATGATATTTGAATCATGCACGGGCTACGCCGAGCCATGCTGCTAGTATATTATAAAGAGATAATCATACATAGAATCAATTAGCAATATTAATGCAATTAATGGCGAATTCTCTTCGCTAACAGACTTAATATATGCATTAACCTATTAACAATCCACTGAATGATACGATCCTTATGTATAAAATTGTTGTCAGCTGGATCTGGCGTATTTTTAGAGCAGCAAGTACTTTCAAGAACTTCATGTCCTCATCATCAGGCTGTAATTTTTTCCTTTAAAATCAAAACTCAAAGATAAATGTGTTGTAGACCGAACGATCTTTTTTTAAGAATGCGTTATTTATTAACGGTTATATAATATTGGAACGTGCAAGTCGCAACGCTAAAGTTCAAATATTTCAAAGATTGCATAAAGTTTATATTGAACAAATAATAAATGAAGACAAATTGTAGCTGAGAACGGTCTTTTACAATAATGAAAAATTCTTGATAAATCTCGTAAGACTTTTTCAGCAAAGCTCAGTAATAACGTCATATTTTTATTTCTTGTTGAAAGTACGCCGTGGCACCTAGATCCCTATATTTGCACAGTGAAATGATTGGGTATTGACAGTCTAATAATTGGGTATTTACACAGCAAAATGACTGGGTAATGACAGTCTAATGATTGGGTATTTATACAGTCTAATGATTGGCTATTGACGTCGGTACAGTGTAAGTGCATAGTAATCTAGTTGCCTTTGTTAGCACATAACGCGATATGTTGATTTTGTAGAGAGTGAACTTTTTGAGAACTGGGGTTCGACATTAAATATAATTTCCGTCTTTGTTCGATTTGTTCCTTTTTTTTAAAGATTGCTATATTGTGCAACTCAAAGAATACCGCATTTTATTTAATGGTCATTTAAAAAGAATGTTGTGCTCTTGTTGGTTGCATAAAATCATCAGGTGGGCTATACTTTGTCAACAGTGAACACCTTACAATCATTAAAGCAATAATCTTTAAACCAGAGATGAAGTTTTTACGTATTTATATATTTTTACAGTTTTTTTTTCTTTCAACTTGTTTTTTTTTTATCACAACTTTCTGCGTGGAATATTTCCTAACCTTTCAATTGTGCCTTGTTAATTTAATTCAGTGCTTAAGAATTTTCTTATGATATTTTTATCTAGCCTTTTCTTCGCCATCTTGTTAGGTTTTATTACATCATTTTCTTTCTTCTGACCAGTAAAATAATTAATAGTCTCTAATCATTTGTATTCCGAATTGATTGTCTTGATCAGTGATTTCCAGTCATAAAAAAACCCTTAATGATCGATCAACATTTCTCAGTGCATTGATAAGTAAAGGAAACGGGTTTATTGTCGGTGAAATAGTTGCTTATTGTTTCTTTGTTTTCGGCGGATGACGAGATACTAGAGCGTTTCAAAGCAACATTTTGGACAGAAGATCATCTCCCCCCAAAAAACGTCTATATTATTTTGCCATCTCTTCTTTAGTTTATTCAAAAATTAAATATAACATAAATGCAATAAATTGTACAATAAGCTTGCTTCTTTTTACAACGTAATAAACGCCTGCGGTTTACAGACTCAGAGCAAAATCCAATCCACCTCATATAATCAATCGACTTCCTTTGAAAAAAGAAAACAAACAAACAACCAATCGAAAGAAATTTCGATTGGTTGTTTGTTTGTTTTCTTTTTTGCTATTATTTCTTTTATTTCTTTTTCTTTCTTTCCTCCCTTTTCTTTTGTCTATTTCTTTCTTCCTTTCTCTCTTCCTTCCTTCCTTCCTTCCTTCCTTTCTTTTTTTCGTTTGTATGTTTCTTTTTACTATCATTTCTTTTATTTAATTTTCTTTCTTTCCACCATTTTTCTTTTATCTATTCCTTTCTTTCTTTCTTTCTTTTTTCTTTTATCTATTCCTTTCTTTCTTTCTTTCTTTCTTTCTTTCTTTCTTACGTTTGTTTGTTGCTTTCTTTTTTAATATTATTTCTTTTATTTAATTTTCTTTCTTTCCTCCTTTTTTCTTTTATCTATTCCTTTCTTTATTTTTCTTTCTTTCTTTCGTTTGTTTGTTTCTTTCTTTTTTACTATTATTTCTTTTATTTAATTTTCTTTCTTTCTTTCTTTCTTCCTTTCTTTCTTTCTTTCTTTCTTTCTTTCTACTCTAGCTACTGCTAATCCTTTTGTTACAACGTGGTCCCAAGTTTTTTCCATGTGTACTTCAGACTAACCGAGGCATCCAGGAGCTATGCACCCTGTAAGGATCGAACTCACTGCAGTTATAATGGTGAAGCTAAATGAGCTTTCTAAGCATCGCTCTGAATCGCGCACATCAAAATTCACATTTGATTTAGTCTGGCACAAGGCTACAGTTTAAAACTAAACTACAGTGGTCTATCTACGGCACAAATTCGGAGCTATATACAACCCACCACTTAAAATCAATATTCCTGCAGACAAAACAACAACAACAAAGAAACAAACAAAAATAAACGGAAAACCTTTCCATGCAATTGTCCATGATAGTTCTGGTAAAAAAAATTACAAATTTGTAATCATATCCCAGAATTGATGCAAAACATTTCGATTTCAATTAAATCTAACTTGAATGAAAAAAAAAGTTCTATAAGGATGAGTCATATGTCATTTCTGTTTTGGTGAACCAATTCTAATGGTAAATGTATAATTTTCATTGTATTATCTTAACTAACCTTTCCTGAGATATATCATAACAGGTGATGAAAAATGAGTTTCATACGACATTGTTAATTTATCACAAAAGGCAGTTCGTTAACAAGAATAAATATCCACAACTTACCCCCGAAACTTGAGATCCACGGAAGAAGTGCAAAGTCATGTGTGCGACAGGATCGTCGAAAAATGTTGTGAAATGCTAAATGCACATTTATACGCCCAGCAGGTGCAACGTGTCCACAAAGTTTTGGTCAAACAGCGCCCTGTGCTCGTCAATAGTAAAAAAAAATGTTTCTCCTCCATGTAAATAAGAAACAATTTTGAACCTCGGTTGGTCTGTTCAGCACCGACCCGCCATATTCACTTGACCTTTGCCGCGACCGATTATTACCTTTTTCGATCGTTGCAGAATGTTTTGTCAATGAAAACCCACTCTTATGAAAACCAAACTCTAGATTTCGTAGAGAACTTTTTAGAATCAAAACCTTTTTTTATTTTATTTTTGAATTTTATTGAAAAGGAATCGAAAAGCTGCCTGATAAGTGGCAACAAATCATTGTAAATAATTGTAAGTATACACGCTGTCTCACAAAACTGATATTATTTAAAATGTTAACATCTGAGTAACTACCTGTTTCAGGCAAAACAAAATTAAATAGGGTTCATGTTGAAAAATAAAAGATTTATTTATCAAAATTCGGAGAAGATATTCTAAAGCATGTAAATTTTATAACCGATTTCACAGATATGCGCACCACATATAACGTGACAGACGTCAAAGTCGGTAGTCCAGCTCCTGCCAAGCACACTGTAGCATGTCTTGCGTAACATTCTTCAGTCTCTCAGTGCGGATTTATCTCAATGAGAATCTGCCAGGGAAATGGATGGGGCGTGGCAGTGACAATGACAATGTGCTGTTGAGATGGCCACCACGGAAGTAATGCGTGGGGTGTACTGCGTACTGACTGCTTTATAAACATTTCGGGCTAACCTGTAAGTGCGTTTACATCCGGTGTTGGGCGTAAGTGTCTTTCATTATGGCTCTAGAAAAATTGTTCTCTGGCAATTCTGCCTGCATAAATAAACAGAATATATAAAAATGCATAGATACTCAATACTATATATATATATATATATATATATATATATATATATATATATATATATATATATATAAAAGTGAACATAGAAGTCAACACTTAGAGGCGACAGTCTGTTTCATGTTAGATGCAATCGTCAGGCCTGACTTCTATGTTCACTTTTATATTTACACACGCTCTATCTCTGATATTGAGCACTTTATCCCATAAATATAGCACACCCTAAGACTATATTTCTTCATATATATATATATATATATATATATATATATATATATATATATATATATATATATATATATTAGATAGAACGCACCAGAAATGTCTTGATGTCATTTAAGTTATTCAATGAAGGGCGGAAATTTTAAACACTCTTGACGAAATTGTGTGTATTCCCACAGGGACTTTCGAGCATTGTTGATTGATCATTTTCAAGTGAACAACGTAGAGATTGAGGGATAGACAATGGAATATTTATGCTATTAACAACCCAATGTTTCAAATGTTATTTTTCTCGGTTATTTATATATAAATATATATTATATATATTATATAATATATATATATATATATATATATATATATATATATATATATATATATATATAAACAGCCGAGAAAAAATAACAGCACTGGTTGCCTGACGATTGCATCTAGCATGAAACAGACTGTCGCCTCTAAGTTTTGACTTCTATGTTCACTTTTATATTTGCACACGCTCTATCTTTGATATTGAGCACTTTATCCCATAAATATAGCATATTTTAAGACTATATATATATATATATATATATATATATATATATATATATATATATAAAGTGGACATGGAAGTCAGCACTTAGAGGCGACAGTCTGTTTCATGCTAGTGCAATCGTCAGGCGACTAGTCGCCTGACGATTGCACTAGCATGAAACAGACTGTCGCCTCTAAGTGCTGACTTCCATGTCCACTTTTATATTTACACACGCTCTATCTCTGATATTGAGCACTTTACCCCATAAATATAGCACACTTTAAGACTATATTTCTGCATATATATATATATATATATATATATATATATATATATATATATATATATATATATATATAGGATTCATGTTGACCAGTAGAAGCTTTATCAAAACTCGAACATGAGTTTCAAAGGGATGTAGATTTTATAACCGATTTCATAAAGCTTCATAAATGTTCAATATGCGCACCACATGTGACACGACACACGTCAAGTCGATAGTCCAGCTCCTGCCGGACACGCTGTAGCATGTGTTGCGTAACATTCTACAGCGCCTTAGTGATTCTTCGCTTATGCTTCACAAATGTTCCATATACACACCACCTGTGATACGACATATTGTTCAACATGGAGCTTATTTAATTTCTGTTTATATCTCTAAAATGAAGTATTATGATTACTTGCATTATTTACATTATTTGGACTCCGGCCTTCTTCAGGTAAATGGAATTTCGAACTGAACCCTTTATTTCGTCTATTGGGGAAGATTGTTCTAATTCCACTTCCCATGCCTCTTCCGAATGTCTTATTTTCCTTTAACTTAACTCTCCAAGTTTTTGGTTCACCACTGCTATGGCCTGGTATTGAACTCACAACTCTTTGAATCTGGTCACGGGGCCATGTTTTCCTGAGGACATCCGTGTATGAATTTTTGTGACATGTTTGCCTGAGACATGTAGTTACTCAGATATTCACATTTTAAATTATATATTTTTTTTTAGGGGGACACTCTGTATCACTGAATAAAATGTAATCGTACTTTACTTTTTTTTAAAAAAAGAATAGAAATGATAAACAAAAACGGAATTATTTATGACTCAACCTAATATAGCAAAATACAGAGTGACCCCCCAAAAACGGGAACTTTTTAACAAGCCAATAAAACCAAGAGTGATGGAAGAAAAATATTTAATTCATAGTAATTGAAACCTTAAAACATGCCATTTAAGAAACAATGATGGAATTTTCATTTTTTTTAAATTACGTCCTGTAGATGGCGTCCTCCTGTACGAATGCATTCTTGAAATCTGCTGTTGAGATTCCTCATTGACTGCTGCAACATCTCAGCTGGGATACTGTGAATTTCATTCTCGTTACTAAAATGGCGAAATGTTTACTTGCTCAAGGTCACTGTCTCGCAGTGTTGCCACCTGCTCATGTCTGGCAATACGCACTTTAAAAATTCCCGTTTTTTGGGTCACCCTGTATATCTTGATGCAAGTAGCGGTTATTGGAACACAGACACAAATTCGTTACAAAACACGTCCCTGCCCCAACAAAAGGCAATGTAACAGATTGACATTTGTTTCTTCTTCTTCTTCTTCTTCTTCTTCTTCTTCTTCTTCTTCTTCTTTATGTTTAACATTTTTTTATAGATACAAGTATTTAAGTAAATGCTCTGTTTTATAATAAAAAGTATTAAATAACATTTACCGGCCTGAATGTCCGAGAAATGTTCATAGAAAATATTCGTCCTCGACAGGATTTGAACCTGTATCCTATACGGAACCGTCATATAGACTGTCGTGCCTTAACCGTTTCGGCCACTAAGGTCCGAATTTCGTCAAGGACGAATATTTTTTATGAAAATTTCTCTGACATTCAGGCCGGTAAATGTTATTTAATACTGTTTATTAGAAAACAGAGCATTTACTTAAATACTTGTATCTATAAAAAGAATGTTTAACATAAAAATGTCTTTAAATATATATATATATATATATATATATATATATATATATATATATATATATATAAAGTAAGCCTCTTGCTTACTTGGACAACATAGAACAGCAAGATCACCTCTCGAACGGACGCGGTTCTGAGCGATCCTCTTCAGCTCGGCCCATGTCGGGTCGGCTGCTTTCACCCCTGCGTCATCACTTCTGCGTCAAGTCTGTTTTGGTCGACCGACCTTTCGCTTCCATTGTGGATTCCAATCAAGGACCTGCCTGGAGACACTAAAAGCAGGCTTGCGGAGTGTGTGGCCGATCCATCCACATTTCCGTTTCTTGATATCAATCTCGATTGGGGCTTGTCTCGTCCTCTCCCACAGTTGGTCGTGTTTTACAATTACCGGTAGTTTTGTCTGTTGCATATTTCTCTCTTGTAGTTTCCAATGGCAAGATAAACCGCTTCATGGCCAATACTCTGCCCATACCAAACAAGCAGACGTAGACAAAACCCGTACCCATCAGTGGCTACGTAGTGCAGGGTTGAAAGCTGAAACTGAAGGTTTTATTCTTGCTGCACAGGATCAGTGCTTGTTAACTAGGAATTATCAAGCACATATACTAAAATACTGTGTTAGCCCAAGATGCAGATTCTGTGATAAATATCCAGAAATAATTGGTCATCTTGTATCAGGTTGCACGATATTGGCACCCACTGAGTATAAAGCCGGCATGACAGAGTGGGCCAATATCTGCACTGTAAAATATGCAACTTCTACGGGAAGGAAACTGAAAGAAACTGGTATGAACACCACCCAGACCCGGTTACGGAGATAGGACCTGTTACAATTCTATGGGAATACACAATACACACTGACAGAGAAATCAAAGCCAACCGACCAGAAATTGTTATTAGAGACCACAAAAAAGTCTCCTTATTCATATGGCAGTCCCTGCAGACTGCAATGTATCTTTGAAGATATTCAAAAAGCTGTCAAAATACCAGGACCTTGAAATAGAAATCTCAAAAATGTGGCACATGGGAACATCAACAATCCCTGTTGTAGTTGGAGCCCTAGGATTGGTTGGAAAAGATTCCAGTAGACTAATTGAAGGGATTCCTGGAAGTCCATGCCTCATAGAGATACAAAAAAATATTCTGACAAGTACAGCCCACACTTTACGAAGGGCTTTATCTATGTAATATTTTTTTTTTCAGTGGAAAGTGTCATGATACCATTTCTAACCTTAGGTCACTGGGCGGGACCCGGAAAGAAATGTGTAAACGCCAGATATCAAAGGAAATAAAAAAATAAAATAATAATAATAATGACGATGGCGAAATAAGCCTCTTCATCGTCAATATTCTGCTCGTAACAAACAATCTGGTGTAGACAACCCTGTACCCATCAGTGGCTACGTTAACAGCTGACCACTCGTATTCGAAGATAACCGTCACAATGGAGGCTAGCCAATTCCTATTGCAGATGCTTGCTCAGGCGCATTTTGTATTTGTTCAACACCCACAGAGCCCACCTGTGGTTTACAGACCTTAGTTACAGTTTCTGGAAGAGAAGCGTGTTATCTAGCGTGATCAACAATCTGAACAAGCGGCTCAAACCCTCGGTCACGATGACTTGGGACTTCGTGCTAACACAGCCATCGACGGCCCCTCAAGTGTTTCGTTTACCCAATGCAGGCTAACTAGAAATTACCAAGCATACATACTGAAAAATTGTGTTAGTTCAAAGTGAAGAGTCTATGATAAACACCCAGAAGCGATTGGCCATTTTGCACGGTATTGGCACCCACTGGATATAAAATACGGCATGACAGAGTGGGCTAATATCTGCATTGGAAAATCTGCAACTTTTACGGAAAGGAAACAGCAAGAAATTGGTATGAACACCAGACAGACCCGGTTACGGAGATAGGGCCTGTAGCAATTTTATGGGACTTTAAAATACACTAAAACAGAACGATCAAAGGTAATCGCCCTGACATCGTGACAAAGACCACAAAAACAGAAGGTGCTTTCTTAGTAATATGGCCGTTCCTGCAGACAGTAATGTAGCTTTGAGAAACTTCAAAATTCAAAGATCTTTAAGTAGAAATCTCACAAATTTGACATCAACATGAAGATATCAATAAATCCAGTTGTGGTTGGAGCCCTATGTTTGATTTGAAAACATTCCGATAGACTCATTGAAAGTATCCCTGGTAGGCCACGCCTTAAAAAAAAAATACAAGAAAATGTTCTCACTAGTACAGCTCACACACCTTACGAAGTGCTTTATCTATGTAAAATGTGAGTGAGCTTAGGTTGTTCATTTTTGTTTATTTTTTTTTACTTTTTTTTATTTTACAAAAATGTCTAATTCAAAATGCCATTATTGACATCAAATTCTCGATCGGGACCAGGAAAAATGAATATGCAACAAAAGTAAAATAAGTCTACAGTAGGGAACATTGAGAATACAATTAAAATACAGGAGGCCTGAAATATTTATTTAACTATTCAGACGAGTATGGAATCTCTTGCAACTCTTCTGGACGGTCTCCTTATTTAAGTTGGTGGGTGCTGCCATACTCCTTGCCGTCAGTTCATTTTTGGTGTAACAAGGGGTTTTGTTGGTCTTTTCCGTAACAGTGCCCCACACATAATATTCAATGGTGTTGCAGTTTAGGGAGTTAAGGCCAGATGCAAGGGGTGATGTGGTCGCAAAAGTTGTTTGACAGCCATGACAGGGTTCTTCTACTTGTGTGACATGTTGCAAGATCCTGTTACCATGTATAGTCTTCCAGCAGCCACCCTCTTGAACTCCCCAAGGCATTTGATGTAGGCCTCCGTGTTGACTCTGAGGCTATGTGGGAAGATGAATGGAGGCATAACGTCACCATCATTAGTGATAACTCAAAACACCTTCGTAATCACCATTAGACTCATCCAACTCTTTCCGAATCCTCTGCGCTGTCCTCAGATTGGCATGCAAACACTGAAATGTTGATATTTGAACTTCCGGCGCAAATGCCAAGCAGTACAGCATATTTAAAATTTTCTGGCCGAGTGAATTGCGTTATGGTGGTTTTTTTTCTCACAGACTGTGCCCATCTGACCTTACTGTGCTGTCGGCAAAATCACAAAAAAATACTACGCGCATGCGCGAAAATAAAAATATAAAACGGCGACAATTTACCCATCGCACACTCTGTGTGCGTGTGTGTGTGTGTGCGTGTATATATATATATATATGGGGAGCAGAATTAATTTCAACTGAGAACTAATTTCACCTCGGAACTAAGGGTTAGGGGGTAGGGTTAATGTTAGGGTTTTTAAATCGAACTGAAAGTAGTTGCGATTTGACATTAATTCTGTTTTGTAATAGTTCCAAAATCATATATATATATATATATATAGAAGTCAACACTTAGAGGCGACAGTCTGTTTCATGCTAGATGCAATCGTCAGGCCTTTTTAATAAACAGTATTAACGACATTTACCGACCTGAATGTTTGAGGAATTTTCATAGAAAATATGCGTCCTCCGACAGGAATCGAACTTGTATCCTATACGGAACCCTCATATAATCAGACATGCTTTTACCGATTGAGCTACAGAGGAGCGTTTTGATTAGCAAGGTCGATTTTACTTTTTTTAAACACAATTCTCCATGATACTGCTCAATGCGTATCCAAATGTAAACAAATGACGTCACACATTATGAAATGGACAAAGTCCGACAATTAATTTAAGACATTTTTAATATATATATATATATATATATATATATATATATATATATATATATATATATATATATATATGAAAACAGATTTTTAGTGCCTAACCATCCAAATAATATTCTTAAAACAGGTAACATTTTATAATTAATAAAAAATCTGATACAAAAGTATCGTTTGGATTAAAAATAGTACCTTTCATCCTACTCTTCGTCAGAAGAAAAATCGTCGGAATTAAGAGAAAAACTTCTGAAAGGAGAAAAACCTTGCAAAAGATTGGTTTGGTTTGTTTTGTTTTACGGCATATCAACCTCAATGGGTCATTTAATGCCGATAACTTTTTTTTTCCTGGCAATAGTTTTGCTTTGGCAAAAATCTATTTCTGTTAATATTCTTTCCTCAAAAATGTATAGCTGGTAATATTATTTTTTCAAAAGCGTATAGCTGGCAACATCATTCTTTCAAAAACGTATAGCTGGTAATACTATTTTTCCAAAACGTATAGCCGGCCACACTGATATTTAAAAAAAACGTATTATCAGAGGCCTTGCTGTTCGACGGAATCCATCGCCTTACCCAGGACGCGGATGTATTTTATCGCCATACCCAGAGGGCGGATGTATTTTATCGCCATACCCAGGACGCGGGTGTAGTTCATCGTTATACCCAGGACGCATATTTTGTTTATCGCCATACCCAGGACGCGGATGCAGTTTATCACCATACACAGGACGCGGATGCAGTTTATCACCATACCCAGGACGCGGATCCAGTTTATCACCATACCCAGGACGCGGATGCAGTTTATCACCATACCCAGGACGCGGATGCAGTTTATCACCATATCCAGGACGCGGATGCAGTTTATCACCATACCCAGGACGCGGATGCAGTTTATCACCATACCCAGGACGCGGATGCAGTTTATCACCATACCCAGGACGCGGATGCAGTTTATTGCCATATCCAGGACGCGGATGCAGTTTATCACCATACCCAGGACGCGGATGCAGTTTATCACCATACCCAGGACGCGGATGCAGTTTATCACCATACCCAGGACGCGGATGCAGTTTATCACCATACCCAGGACGCGGATGCAGTTTATCACCATACCCAGGACACGGATGCAGTTTATTGCCATATCCAGGACGCGGATGCAGTTTATCACCATACCCAGGACGCGGATGCAGTTTATCACCATACCCAGGACGCGGATGCAGTTTATTGCCATATCCAGGACGCGGATGCAGTTTATCACCATACCCAGGACGCGGATGCAGTTTATCACCATACCCAGGACGCGGATGCAGTTTATTGCCATATCCAGGACGCGGATGCAGTTTATCACCATACCCAGGACGCGGATGCAGTTTATCACCATACCCAGGACGCGGATGCAGTTTATTGCCATATCCAGGACGCGGATGCAGTTTATCACCATACCCAGGACGCGGATGCAGTTTATCACCATACCCAGGACGCGGATGCAGTTTATCACCATACCCAGGACGCGGATGTAGTTTATCACCATACCCAGGACGCGGATGCAGTTTATTGCCATATCCAGGACGCGGATGCAGTTTATCACCATACCCAGGACGCGGATGCAGTTTATCACCATACCCAGGACGCGGATGCAGTTTATTGCCATATCCAGGACGCGGATGCAGTTTATCACCATACCCAGGACGCGGATGCAGTTTATCACCATACCCAGGACGCGGATGCAGTTTATCACCATACCCAGGACGCGGATGCAGTTTATTGCCATATCCAGGACGCGGATGCAGTTTATCACCATACCCAGGACGCGGATGCAGTTTATCACCATACCCAGGACGCGAATGCAGTTTATCACCATACCCAGGACGCGGATGCAGTTTATCACCATACCCAGGACGCGGATGCAGTTTATCGCCATACCCAGGACGCGGATGCAGTTTATCACCATACCCAGGACGCGGATGCAGTTTATCACCATACCCAGGACGCGGATGCAGTTTATCACCATACCCAGGACGCGGATGTAGTTTATCACCATACCCAGGACGCGGATGCAGTTTATCACCATACCCAGGACGCGGATGTAGTTTATCACCATACCCAGGACGCGGATGCAGTTTATCACCATACCCAGGACGCGGATGTAGTTTATCACCATACCCAGGACGCGGATGCAGTTTATCACCATACCCAGGACGCGGATGTAGTTTATCACCATACCCAGGACGCGGATGCAGTTTATCACCATACCCAGGACGCGGATGCAGTTTATCACCATACCCAGGACGCGGATGTAGTTTATCACCATACCCAGGACGCGGATGCAGTTTATCACCATACCCAGGACGCGGATGTAGTTTATCACCATACCCAGGACGCGGATGCAGTTTATCACCATACCCAGGACGCGGATGCAGTTTATCACCATACCCAGGACGCGGATGTAGTTTATCACCATACCCAGGACGCGGATGCAGTTTATCACCATACCCAGGACGCGGATGTAGTGCAGTTTATCGCCATACCCAGGACGCGGATGCAGTTTATCACCATACCCAGGACGCGGATGTAGTTTATCACCATACCCAGGACGCGGATGCAGTTTATCACCATACCCAGGACGCGGATGCAGTTTATCACCATACCCAGGACGCGGATGCAGTTTATCACCATACCCAGGACGCGGATGCAGTTTATTGCCATATCCAGGACGCGGATGCAGTTTATCACCATACCCAGGACGCGGATGCAGTTTATCACCATACCCAGGACGCGGATGTAGTTTGTCGCCATACCCAGGACGCGGATGTAGTTTGTCGCCATACCCAGGACGCGGATGCAGTTTATCACCATACCCAGGACGCGGATGCAGATTATCGCCATACCCAGGACGCGGATGTAGTTTGTCGCCATACCCAGGACGCGGATGCAGTTTATCGCCATACCCAGGACGCGGATGCAGTTTATCACCATACCCAGGACGCGGATGTAGTTTATCGCCATACCCAGGACGCGGATGCAGTTTATCGCCATACCCAGGACGCTGATGCAGTTTATCACCATACCCAGGACGCGGATGCAGTTTATCACCATACCCAGGACGCGGATGCAGTTTATCACCATACCCAGGACGCGGATGCAGTTTATCGCCATACCCAGGACGCGGATGCAGTTTATCGCCATACCCAGGACGCTCTTGCAAAAGAATTAAAAAAAAAACACTAACGGGAAGGGTAGGAAAGAAGCTTTTATCCTTTCAGTAATTTCTCTCTTTTTGACGAATAATCTACATTTCGTCCATGAATGGAATGCAGTTGTCATATATGGTCTGGTTCCCCCCGAATTCATCTCGATAAAATCAAAAGACGGTTATGTCATGTGATCAGTCCTGACTTGGAGTTTCGACTCCAGTCACTTTCTCTGTCTTTTCTATAAATATTTTCATGGCAACTGCTCCGACGTGCTATTTTCACTGGTGCCCCGACTAAATGAATTTAAGTGTGCTACTAGATTGGTATCTCGATCCCTCTCTTTTACTGCCGAAACAATTAAATGTAACCGCCTCTTCTACTTCAACAGCTTCTTCTCTCGCACTTCCCGACAGTGGAACTCCCCTCCTCTTACTTGCTTCCCTGATAACTGTAATCTTCAAAAATTTAAATGTAATGTCGATCGGCATTTTTTGTTGCCTTGATCACCGTTCTCCTTTTTATCCTCCTCCGTTCTCTCTCTCTCTCTCTCTCTCTCTCTCTCTCTCTCTCTCTCTATATATATATATATATATATATATATATATATATATATATATATATATATGTATGTATAATATTAATTGATAAGTACTAGGGATTATTCCAAGGAGGATATAGATCCCAAAATAACTCAATGTAAGAACAGAGCAAATATAATAATGAAAGCGGAGTCCTTAGAAATGCATAGGTGATAATTTGTTTCACGAGATCAAACGCCCATCTCACCTGACCCAAAAATTTTGGGCGTTTGATCCCGTGAAATAAATTACTACCAATGGATTTCTAAGGAATCCGCTTTAATCATTATATACGAGGCTGGCATCCCGTTCCCACCCCTTCACCGTAGAAACTGTTAGGTGTAGACGTCTTTTCTACTCCAATAGCTTCATGTCTCGCACATCTCGCCTATGGAACTCCCTTCCCCGTTACTGTTTCCCTGACAAATACAATCTCCAACGGTTTAAGTGTAGCGTCAATCGTCATCTCCAGTTGCCTTGATCTATCCACTTCCTGACATCTTCCATTCCTATCTGCTCTCGCTCTATATCTCCCGTAACCTCCCCACCTCGATCGGCCCTCCGTCCTTCTCTTTCTCCACAACCCTTCCTTTACCACTCCTATCTGCTCTTCCTCCAACCCTTCTGTAACCCCTTGCGTGATAGTGGCCACCGGCCTTGCTCGGGGTGATACGCTTAAAAAAAAAAAAAAAAAAAAAAAAAAATATATATATATATATATATATATATATATATATGTAGTTAAACCTAGAGAGTCAGACAAACCTACCAAGGTTTCACCTAAGCGGATCGTCAGGGAGGGCTGGCTAAAGAGTTAAAAAGGAACGGTATACTTATAGTTAATAAACAAAAACAAAAAAACCACGTGACCAAAGACAAACAAAAACAAAACAACGGGGAGGGTTGGGGACAAACATTTAGTCGAAAATTGGCTTAAAAGAGAGGGGGTGATTTAGAGACAAACACGGACAACAGGGGTTAAACAACTATTTATTCCGGGGAGACGAGGCCTAATCCAATAACAAAGATTTTCCATCTCTGCATTTGCTTAGAATTTACGTTTTAGAATTTAATAAATCTTTGGGTTCCCTATATAAAGCTATGGCTAATTTTTCCTCTATACATAGTTTACAGAATTTTTGACCTGCTTTATATTTAGAACATCTTTTTAATATTTCCCATTTAAGGATTGGGTCTTTGTTATTTTCCTGTCAAATTTTCCATATATAGCTAGATAGTGTAGTACTATGTTTGGTTTTTTCGTTGTTGAAGCTACTCGTATGTTTGTAATATCGTTTTTTAAACACGTCTTGGATAGCTCCAATGTACACTTTAGGATTTATATCATCATTGTAGTTATTTATGACCCTATAAATTTTAACCTGGTAAACGACACACTGCTGTTGACATTTTCCCTGTAGGGGGCAAACATTTTGGTTTCTACAATTACATCTAGAAGAAGTAGTGCGTGGATTATCCCTAGTTTTTTTCTTATTATATCCGTTAATTAGATTCGCTACGTTTGGCATACAACAGCAACTAAGTTTAACGCTGTTTTTATTAAATATTTTCTGTAACTTACTTTTCTTAGGGAAATTTTGTTCCAGTATGTTGAAAAATATTTTACCAATTTTAGTTTTTACAGATAAATTAAACCACAAAATATTTGGTTGGACCTGCATGCTGGACGATTGTTTTTGACAGGCGTAAATGTTCTCGGCTCTTTCTTTTTTTTATACCTTTTTTTCCTACGATATTGATTTGATTATTTGCAAATCAAGAAACCGAAGGTTTTCCGAAACGAGTGTAGTTACTTATACTTATAAGATTGCTACTACTAATAATATCATATATATATATATATATATATATATATATATATATATATATATATATATATATATATATATATATATATATATATATATATAGGGTGATAGTCCGACTATTTCTAACTTATGTTAAGACAACTATTACATTGTTACACTAATTTTAAAAATACATTTATTTGATTAAATTGATTCACCCCCACGCAAGGCGATAATGCCACTAACACGCAAGGGGGGTTACTGGGAGTGGAGGATATTTTACTAAGGAGAAAGCACAATAAATGTACATGTATCAGGAAGACAGAAGATAGCAATTGGCGTTGAATTAAAATTTTGGAAGCTTGTAGGTGGCAGCGGAGTAAGAAACTGGAAGTGAGTTCCACAGGAACAAGTGCGATAAAAGGAAACTATCAGAATAGAAATGCGGTTACATCTAGCTATTTCAACAGTAAAACGGTGAGACCTAGTTGCCAATCTAGTAGTGCCTTCATTCGGACAAGACACTAAGGAGGAAAGCTCATTAGAACAATTGCCATGAGAATATTTAGAGAAAAAAGGTGATGTACGACAGGACAGTGGGCAAGTGACTGATGTCGAGATGCCAGGTCAGGACTAATTACATTACAGATCCTATCTTTGGACTGTGTCTAGATTCTCGAGATATATAGACGGAGCCCCAGATCCGTATACAAGGCAGGTACAAATGGTAGTTTTATAAACGTACAATAAATTGTTTGGCACAATACAGCAAACCGATGAGTGAAATCAATGAAATATGTACAAGTGACCATGGACCAAACATCTGAGCAAGGACGAGGTTTTAAAGAAAATTGGGAAACAAAAAAGAAACTTATACATAACATCATGAAGAGACAATTGAAATTCTTGGACACATAATGAGGAAGGAGGGCTTAGAAAATCTGATACACACAAGACATATTGAGAGCAAGAGGGACAGAGGTAAACAATACATAACATTTAATGTGCTTGAGTAAATGGATGGCAGAACAGGGTTTAGGAGAAGTAACAAAAAGACAAAATTTATTAAGGGCTACAAAGGGCAGGAAATTGTGGAGAGCCATGACCATCTAGGTTCTGAAGGGACACAACACATACAAGAAGAAGAATGAGCTTGAGTAAATGGATGGCGGGAAGGTTTTAGGAGAGATAATAAAAAGAGGCAATTTATTAAGACTTACAAAGGACAGGAAATTGTGGAGAGACATTATCGTATACGTCCTAAAGGGACACCGCACATAGAAGAAGAAGAAGAAGAAGAAGAAGAAGAAGAAGAAGAAGAAGAAGAATGAGCTTGAGTAAATTGATGGTGGGACACGGTTTAGGAGAAATAACAAAAAGACAAAATTTATTATGGGCTACAAAAGACAGGAAATTGTGGAGAGCCATGATCGCTTACGTCCTGAAGAGATGGCCCATAAATAAGAAAACCTATAAGTTGTGTGATCAACAAGGACTTTTAAGCTCTGCATGTGGTTTACATTTTCTTCCTGCAAAGACAATGTAAAACCCATGTTTTGTTTATTCACTGTGTTGTACGTTGATATTGTAAGATTTCATATGTCGAGCTAAATTGAACCTATTTCTACGTACATTATTACAAATTGATCAGGATAAATCTATAGAAATTAGCTTCGTCTTGGAAGTACATGTCTGCGCATACGATGGTCTGGAGACAGGCTGACACGGCTACAAATATCGAAAACAAAAAGTATATTGCTATAAACTTTCAGCACTCCCTTTCTTGCTGCCCTTCTTTTTGTACCTACGTCTTTTTTTCTTTTTCAGTTTTTTTTCTTTTTCAGTTTTTTTTCTTTTTCAGTTTTTATTCTTTTTCAGTTTTTTTTCTTCTGTTTTCTCCGTTGTAAATAACTTTCCTCTATTCGAATAGGTCAGTAGCATCATTCTCTCAATTAATCTGATTGACAATAAAAGCTGTGAGTGACTCTAGCCTATTGAGCCCTTAAAACGTGCTTTTGCTTTATGTTGAGGCTACCTAAGTCCCTTTAGTATCTGTCTATATTTCTGAGATGAGGTATTATATACACTATTTACATTATTCGGACTATTGTCCTCATCTTTGTCGCCATATTTATTACAACGTTTCGGCCTTTCAGTATCTGTCTATATTTCTGAGATGAGGTATTATGTACACTATTTACATTATTCGGACTATTGTCCTCATCTTTGTCGCCATATTTATTACAACGTTTCGGCCTTTCAGTATCTGTCTATATTTCTGAGATGAGGTATTATGTACATTATTTACATTATTCGGACTATTGTCCTCATCTTTGTCGCCATATTTATTACAACGTTTCGGCCTTTCAGTATCTGTCTATATTTCTGAGATGAGGTATTATGTACACTATTTACATTATTCGGACTATTGTCCTCATCTTTGTCGCCATATTTATTACAACGTTTCGGCCTTTCAGTATCTGTCTATATTTCTGAGATGAGGTATTATGTACACTATTTACATTATTCGGACTATTGTCCTCATCTTTGTCGCCATATTTATTACAACGTTTCGGCCTTTCAGTATCTGTCTATATTTCTGAGATGAGGTATTATGTACACTATTTACATTATTCGGACTATTGTCCTCATCTTTGTCGCCATATTTATTACAGCGTTTCGGCCTTTCAGTATCTGTCTATATTTCTGAGATGAGGTATTATGTACACTATTTACATTATTCGGACTATTGTCCTCATCTTTGTCGCCATATTTATTACAACGTTTCGGCCTTTCAGTATCTGTCTATATTTCTGAGATGAGGTATTATGTACACTATTTACATTATTCGGACTATTGTCCTCATCTTTGTCGCCATATTTATTAAAACGTTTCGGCCGTTGTACGCTCCGGCCTTCTTCAGGTGTTTGGAATGTCGAAGTGAACCCTTTATTTAACAGGAGATAACTGATAACTGACATAATCTCTGGTAACAGTGGAGAAAGGCGTTGGTTAGATCCAGTGGCAGGACTCAAAGAGTTGTGAGTTCAATACCTGGTTAAGGCAGTGGAGAACTTGGAGAGGTGAATTAACAGGAGTAACTGATAACTGACATCCATTAGACATGGCACTTGAAACTAGAACAGAATACCCCAGTGAGCGAAATAAAGGGTTCAGTTCGACATTCCAACCACGTGAAGAAGGCCAGAGCGTACAATAGCCGAAAAGTTCTAATAAATATGGCGACAAACAGGAGGACAATAGTCCGAATAATGTAAATATTGTCTAACTCCCTTTATCTGTCGATATATTAGTTGTCATTCCATTTGTGCAAATGACCCGCCCATCATGGTCTGTTATCTTGGATTTCTGTTTCAATGCACGTAAGCAGAATTGATGGAATATTTCCTGATATGTTTTTGCTATGTTACCTAGGTTTCACACAGGAAACACAAATGTTCTATAAACCGAAATCTTTCTATTATCTTTAATATCTCTGTCTACAGGAGGATTTCTTTGGTAACAAGGAAAAGAGTACTGAGCTACTACGTGACATCTGTCCTCCTTTACGGCAACGGATGTTGGACGGTCACCTCAAAGATGAAGAAACCCGAGGCAACGGAGGTATGGTTCTACAGAAGGACGCTAAGGGTAACATAGACTGAGCGTGTGAGCAACGATGAGGTTTTGGAAAGGATGCAAACAAGGAGGAAGCTTATACTTAACATCAAGAAGAGGCAGTTGAAATTTCTGGGACACATATTGAGAAAAGGGGGTCTGGAGAATCTGAGACTCACAAGTCGAATAGAGGGAAAGGCGGGCAGGGGAAAGCAACGCATGTCATACCTAGCGGGCTTAAGCAAGTGGGTGACAAAACGTTTTTTGGGGGAGGTGGCAGTGGGACGAAACTTACTGAGAGCTGATAGGGGAAAGTGGAGGGCCATGATCACCGACGTCCTGAAGGGACACAGCAAATGAAAAGAATATCTCTGTCTACCTAAACACGACTTTCAAAGTCTGAATAGCACTTTGGGTGTAGATTATTCACTCGGTCAGTTATGTGCCATGCGTGATACACGTTTAGGCGATCATGTATCCTTCGATACATGACTGACGAGGCAGATATTTTTTCCCGGAGTAGGTTGCCATTTCTTTCTGCGGTAGACCAGTTGCCATCCAAGGCTATAGAACCCAGTCTGTCTTGCTATTTACCCATAGCTGGGGGGAGAAGATTCATACCTTTCCCAAGGGTATTAGCACGTAAGTGAATATCAGTGTCATGCGTGATACACGCTAAGGCGATCATGTATCTTTCGATACATGACTGATGAGGCAGATTTTTTACCCGCAGTAGGTTGCCATTTCTTTCTGCAGTAGAACAGTTGACATACAAGGCTATAGAACCCGCTGTGTCCTGATATTTACCCATAGCTGGGTGGAGAAGAAGAGGATTCATACCTTTTGCAAGGGTATTAGCACGTAAGTGAATGTAATGGAATTCGAACTCGGGCGTCCGATTCCTCAATCCGAGCCACCGTGAGTTATTAGTCATTTTATTTCTTTTTCCTTCGTCCACATCTTCCAGCTTAATGTTGCCTAGGAAGATGGTTTGGGGCATGACACAAATTAGATGCCCGCTCACTGATACATGAACATGGTCTTAACCGAGCTGTTCTGAAGTCAAAAATCTTTTCTGGATTCGTGGAACTTGGTTATTATTTGTTGGGGCCGTAGGCATACAGATGGGCGAAGACAAACATTGTCCAATCTGCATGAACGCTGTCACACCGGAGTCCGAATACTACGACATCTCTGCCACAAATTTGGAATATCTAAGACAGGTTTCTTCATTTCTTTTCTGTGAACTGCCATGAAGTAGAAACACCTTGCCGATATCCTATAACGTAATACGGAAACATGGAATGGAGATGGACAGATGCTAGACATTTATCCTAGGCAAACATCTGTTTGAAGGCAGAGCGCACACATGCTACACATCTTATAAAGACCACTGCATAAATACTCCTTTTAGTACTCCTTTTAGTACTGTTAATATATTAACTGTGTGATTGCGATTACTTTTCTTTTCTGCAGCCCCTCTTTGTCATAAACACAAAGAAGGAAATCTATCGTCACTCTGTTGCTATTTCTATGCCAAATATTAATATAAGCTCCATTTTTTTTGCACCACTTCAAACCTTTACAACTCTATTTCCATGGAGCCGAATCATCCGCATTTCCTACATGTTCCAAATATAAGAAAATTCGACAGCTTTTGTTTTTCTCAGAGACTGCCATTTTGTGGAAAAGACATGGTTAAATCAATCTTGACTTTATCCAGACCCAATTGTCATTTTTTCCTCCTTAGCATCAATCTTTATTTCTTACCGCCTTCTTTTTAACTCATTCAGGATGACCATTTTCTTAAAGGTAACACTCTATCTTGAGTGGTTCTCGAACCTTGAATAAAATGTAATTTTAGCGTGTAAAAATACGTATCTTTAGAGGAATATGAAATATAAAATAAAAAAAAAAACTATTAAATATGAACGTGTACATGATCCTTTAAATAAACTCATCTGGTGGGGAAAGAGCAATTTTTCAGATGGCTGACAGAGAGAAGAACTTTGGCGGGATATGAGAAAAATGGCGGTAAAGTCGGGAAAAGTCAATAAATATAAACGCTGGTTGCTTATACTTAATCTATTCATACAGTTTTGAGTTTTCATTTTAAAGAATTTCGCCTACTCTCCCCCCTCTCTCCCTCCCCTCTCTCCCTCCCCTCTCTCTCTCTCTCTCCCTCTCTCTCTCCCGCTCTCTCTCCCCCTCTCTCTCCCTCTCTCTCCTCCCTCTCTCTCTCTCCCCTCTCTCCCCTTTCTCTCTCTCCCCTTCTCTCTCCCCCTCTCTCCCCCTCTCCACCTCTCCCCCTCTCTCTTTTCACCCTTGTTATCTGACTTTTTATTGTTTTCTTTCATATCTCTCTTCATTCTTTTATTATTTTGTTTTACGCATAATTTTTGTCCGTTACGTACATTTATTTTCTCTTTTTCTTTTTTTGCTCTTTTCGTTCTTTCTTTCTTTTGATTTTTAATCGTTCTAGTTTTTCTTTCTTTCATTCTTTCTTTCTTTCTTACATTTTTACATATTCTAGTCTCTTTCTTTTGTTTTTCACCTATACTAATTTTTCTTTTTTCTTTCTTTCGTTTGTCACTTGTTCCAGTCTTTCTTTCTTTCTTTCTTTTTTCTTTCTTTCTATATTTAATCGTACTAGTTTTTCTTTCTTTTGTTTTTGCAAATTCTAGTATCTTCCTTTCTATTTTCCTACTCTTTCTTTTTCTTTTTCTTTCTTTTGTTTTTCACTTGTTCTAGTCTTTCTTTCTTTCTTTCTTTCATCTTTCTTTCTTTCTTTCTTTTATTTTATACATGCCCTAGTTTTTCTTTTGTTTTTTAACCTATGCTAATCTTTCTTTCTTTCGTTATTTCTTTCTTTTGTTTTCACTTGTTCTAGTCTGTCTGTCTTTTTTCTTTTGTTTTTTTTACACGTCTTCGTCGCTTTCTTTTTCTTTTCGCCCATGGTAATCTTTCTTTCTTTCTTTTCGTGGAAACTGATTCATTCATGACCCCCTTCCCTAACCCTTACCCCAACCTCCTACTTATCTCCCACCCATCAACCCGGCTACTTACAAACATTAATGTTATTTTCTGCACCGAAGACATTGTCACAACCACTGTTAACATCTTTGTCCTCGCCTCACCCTAACCACTAGACCACCACCCACACCCACATCTTGCCGACCTTCCCGCCTCTATACATAACAACCAAACGCTCCTGGCAGCAATGCACTTTGCCATGATTGGTTGAAGACACTCACCAAAATCCCCATAGACTTTAAAAACCAGTCTGAATAGGTTTTCGAACGAGGAACTCGACAGATCATCACCATCTGCCACTGATCGGTTCGTTCAAATAAAGACACACTAGACAAGAGGAAGAAGAAGAAAAAAAAACATGGCGTAATCATTATCAAATTACCAATCTCTGATAATGTGCCGATTCCAACTGCCGATGGAAAACGCCCCTCTCTTTCCCATGTTCTCTTGGTGTTGCCTCGCTGACTCGCTTAACTCCCATATACGTTACGCTTGCCGATTGTTTTTTATTTATTATTTCTTCTTTTATCTTCAGCAAAACCAGAAATGCCAGTTTTTCTTTCTCGCTTTATTTCGTTAATATTTTCACTCTTTATCTTAAAACGATTTCGACTTACCCACTTGCTTTCGTAGATTCTTTTTTTTTGTTTTTCATTTTGTTTCTTGCTTATTTCATTCCTTTTTTTTTTTGTTCTGGCCTTTTTCCGTTCATGAATTTTTAATTTTTTGCTTATAATAATTTCTTTCTTTCTTTCATTTTTTTTTTTTGTATATAACAATCTTTTTCTTTCTTTCTTTTTTACAGTTTTTATTTTTCGCATATAACAATCTTTCTTTCTTTTTTATTTTTCGTATATAACAATCTTTCTTTCTTTCTTTCTTACTGTTTTTATTTTTTGCGTATAACAATCTTTTTTATTTTTCGTATATAACAATCTTTCTTTCGGTTTTATTTTTCGTATATAACAATCTTTCTTTCGGTTTTATTTTTCGTATATAACAATCTTTCTTTCGGTTTTATTTTTCGTATATAACAATCTTTTTTTTATTTCTTTCTTTCTTTATTTCTTTCTTACAGTTTTTATTTTTTGCATTTGACAATCTTTCTTTCTTTTTTATTTTTCGTATATAACAATCTTTTCTTTCTTTCTTTCTGTTTTCTTTCTTACATTTCTTTTTTAAACTTTTTATTTTTGCATATAACTATTTTTTCTTTCTTTTTTCTTTCTTTCATCTTTATTTTTCGTATATAACAATATTTTCTTTCTTTCTTTCCTTCTTTCTTTCTTTCTTTTTTATTTTTCGTATATAACAATCTTTTGTTTCTTACATTTTTTATTTTTGCATATAATAATCTTTCTTTCTTTTTTATTTTTCGTATATAAGAATCTTTTCTTCCCTTATTTATTTTATATTTCTTTTTTATATTTCTTTTCTTTCTTTCTTTTTCTTTTTTCTTTCTTTCTTTCTTTCTTTCTTTTTTCTTTCTTTCTTTCTTTCTTTTTTCTTTCTTTCTTTCTTTCTTTTTTTCTTTCTTTCTCGCATATACCAATCTTTGTTTCTCTTATTTCTTTCTTACATCTTTTTTCGCAATTAACAATCTTTTCTTCATCTGTCTATATTTTGGAGATGAGATGTTGCAATTATTAACATAATTTGCATTGTTCGGACTGTTGTCCTCATCTTTATTTTCCTATTCACGACTTAGGATCAGGCCCTTTTCAGGAAGAAGAACAATTTCCTCTGATGGACGAAATAAAGGATTCAGTTCGAAATTCCAATCACCTGAAGAAGGCCGGAAAGTACAACGGCCGAAACATCGTGAATATGACAATAATGATGAACAGTCCAAATAATGCAAATAATGTAGATAAACTTTTGTTTTTTTCTTCCTTCCTTTCTTACATTTTAGGAGTACTTTCTTTTTTAACTTTCATTTTTCAATTCTCTTTTATTCATTTCCTTTCTTGTCTCCTTTCATTTTGCCTTCCTTTTTATTTTAATCTTTCTTTCTTTTCTTCACTTCATTTATATTTCCTTAATTTTCTTTCTCCTTTTATTTTTCTATCACTTTTTCTTTCTTTCTTTTTTGTTTGTCTTTTGTTTTTTATCTTTCTTCATTTTTTAATATTTCTTTGTCATTCTTCTTCCTTTTTTATTTTCTTTCTTCATATGCTTTTTCTTCCTTCATATGTCTTTTCGTCTTTCTTCTTTCTCCATAAACCTTTTCTTCTTTTTTTCTTTCTTCATATGTCTTTTCGTCTTTCTTCTTTCTCCATAAACCTTTTCTTCTTTTTTCTTTCTTCAAATGCTTTCTTTTCTTCATGTGTCTTTTCGTCATTCTTCTTTCTTCATATACCTTTTCTTCTTTTTTCTTTCTTTAAATGCTTTTTCTTCCTTTTTTCTTTCTTCTTCATGTTTTTCTACTTTTTCTTTCATTTTTCCTTATTTTCTCTTATTTCTCCTTCTTGCTTTCCCCTTCTTTTTCTCCATTGATTCTTTTCCCGTTCTTCCTCCTTGTTCCACACCCGCTCCTATCTTCTTTTCCTTTCTTTTCTTTATTGCTCCATTTTCCTTTTTTTTTCTTCGTTCTTTTCCTCCCCCCTTTTGTTTCCTTATTTCTTTTTTCTTCATTTTTACTTTTTTACTTCGTTCTTTCGATTTCATTTAATCTTATTTCTTTTTTATTTGGTTCTGTTTTTTGCTGTCTGAACTTATGGGATGAGAATTGATGGATTTGTTTTTTACGACTTACCAACCTTTTCTGGAATGAGGAGTAAGCACTATTTACATTATTTACATGCGGACGATTGTCCTTATCTCTGTTGTTATTATCACAACATTTTGGCCGTTGTGCCCTGCGGCCTTCTTCAGGAAATTTCATCAAGTGCTTGTTAAACCTTGAGGAAATTTCAAACTGAACTGTTTATTTAATCTACAGGGTTGCTAGCTTGTAATCGTCCCCATGACGATATCTAGAGATATTTCACTCATATTCTTAGATATGGTTCTTTTTTTCTATAAGTTTTTTTTCCTTTGTTATTCTTTCGATATTTTTTTCTTGTAAATGCTATATTTATTCTGTTTGTTTTTCTTGTCTGGAAGTTTTTCTCTTAACTTTCTGAGATATTAATGCTGGCTCCTCGGTACGGAGGCAATGCTGTCACTCAACAATTCCTTTTCTGGAATATATACGAATTGCCATGACTATAAAGGTAATGTTTTTCTGTTGTTTTATCTACTGTTTTGAATTTAGAGTTGTCTTTCTCCTAGACTGACTACCACACAAGGCTAGAGAGACAAGTCTACTCTACCATTTGATTCATATCCTTTATCCTATTACAATAATATCCACCCTGTGTAATAATCAAGAGTTACAGAGTAAGAAGTAAGAGCAGAATTTATGGATATATGTCTGGAGGATAACGGTTAACCTTTGATTTGAAAGGCTTATGGATGTAGTGATCAGGGAAGCATACTCTTAGAAGTCAGCTCCACCAAATAGCGGTCCGTGTGAAGAACCGGTTCGAGTGGAAGTTACATATCATCAGTTGAATACGAAGAAAATAATGGTGGTTCATTAGAATTTGAGTGTCATGGCGGGTCATGCCGCGAAGGTTAGACCTGTCGGGACTAGGGAATCTAGTTCACCTGAACACTTTCCTTGGGAATAGCGATAGAGTAGTGAGAGGCTGTGGGCAAGGGATTGTTGTGTGGGGTAGAAGTGATGAATTCACGCTTTTCATTTTCGGTATTAATGCGAAAGGCTAAGTTTGAATTTCAGCGAGCCGAGTTCAAATCCTGGTCTAGTCTCTTGTTTTCGCGTCACACTAGAGACCCCGGGAAACACGTGACTTATTAAATGATATTTATTCTTGCAACCCCGTTTCTTTGTTCGCGTGCCCGTTACACCCTACATATACCCCGTAAATAACGGACTCTACGCTTTGATCGCGAGGAAAGTCGGAAAAGACATATCAGAGATGCTGTTGGGTTTCGTTGATTTTCTTTTACGACATATCAACACCACAATGGGTCTTTTAATGCCGACAAGAATTTTAGGATATGTTCATAAGAAGAGGAGATGTATTCTTTGCAAGAAATCAGTTTGCAGATCAACATTCATTAATGTATTTTTGTAAAGAGGGTTTTTTTTATCGAGACTCAAATCCACTTCTGATAAAATTTGCCTTTCATAAATGTATTGTTGGTAAATTTTTTTCTTCTAAAAAAACAAACTGCTGGTATTTTTACTATATGGCTATTTCCATAGTAAATATTCAAACGAGGTATATTCATTAATTCCACCAGTTCAGGTCTTCACAGCTAAGACTGTTGCTACTCTATCGCTGTTTCCATGGAAAATGTTCAGATGAGCTATATTCCTTAGTGTTACCAGTTCAGACTTTTACAGCTAGGTCTCTCGCTCTTCTGTCACTGTCTCCATGGCAAATGTTCAGACGAGCTATATTCGTTAATTTCACCAGTTTTGACTTTTACAGCTAAGTCTCTCGCTATTCTGTCACTGTCTCCATGGAACATGTTCAGACGAGCTATATTCCTTACTTTCACCAGTTCAGACTTTTACAGCTAAGTCTCTCGCTATTCTCTCACTGTCTCCAAGGAAAGTTGTCAGACGAGCTATATTTTTTAGTTACACCAGTTCAGACTTTTACAGCTAAGTCTCTCGCTATTCTGTCACTGTCTCCATGGAAAATGTTCAGACGAGCTATATTCCTTAGTTTCACCAGTTCAGACTTTTACAGCTAAATCTCTCGCTATACTGTCACTGTCTCCATGGAAAGTTTTCAGACGAGCTATATTCCTTACTTTCACCAGTTCAGACTTTTAAAGCTAAGTCTCTCGCTATTCTATCACTGTCTCCATGGAAAATGTTCAGACGAGCTATATTCCTTGGTTTCACGAGTTCAGACTTTTACAGCTAAGTCTCTCGCTATTCTGTCACTGTCTCCATGGAAAATGTTCAGACGAGCTATATTCCTTACTTTCACCAGTTCAGACTTTTACAGCTAAGTCTCTCGCTATTCTGTCACTGTCTCCATGGAAAATGTTCAGACGAGCTATATTCCTTACTTTCACCAGTTCAGATTTTTACAGCTAAGTCTCTCGCTATTCTGTCACTGTCTCCATGGAAAATGTTCAGACGAGCTATATTCCTTACTTTCACCAGTTCAGACTTTTACAGCTAAGTCTCTCGCTATTCTGTCACTGTCTCCATGGAAAATGTTCAGACGAGCTATATTTTTTAATTACACCAGTTCAGACTTTTACAGCTAAGTCTCTCGCTATTTTGTCACTGTCTACATGGAAAATGTTCTGACGAGCTATATTCCTTACTTTCACCAGTTCAGACTTTTACAGCTAAGTCTCTCGCTATTCTGTCACTGTCTCTATGGAAAATGTACAGACGAGCTATATTCCTTAGTTTCACGAGTTCAGACTTGTACAGCTAAGTCTCTCGCTATTCTGTCACTGTCTCCATGGAAAATGTTCAGACGAGCTATATTCCTTGGTTTCACGAGTTCAGACTTTTACAGCTAAGTCTCTCGCTATTCTGTCACTGTCTCCATGGAAAATGTTCAGACGAGCTATATTCCTTACTTTCACCAGTTCAGATTTTTACAGCTAAGTCTCTCGCTATTCTGTCACTGTCTCCATGGAAAATGTTCATACGAGCTATATTCCTTAGTTTCACGAGTTCAGACTTGTACAGCTAAGTCTCTCGCTATTCTGTCACTGTCTCCATGGAAAATGTTCAGACGAGCTATATTCCTTAGTTTCACGAGTTCAGACTTTTACAGCTAAGTCTCTCGCTATTCTGTCACTGTCTCCATGGAAAATGTTCAGACGAGCTATATTCCTTAGTTTCACCAGTTCAGACTTTTACAGCTAAGTCTCTCGCTATTCTGTCACTGTCTCCATGGAAAATGTTCAGACGAGCTATATTTTTTAATTACACCAGTTCAGATTTTTACAGCTAAGTCTCTCGCTATTCTGTCACTGTCTCCATGGAAAATGTTCAGACGAGCTATATTCCTTAGTTTCACGAGTTCAGACTTTTACAGCTAAGTCTCTCGCTATTCTGTCACTGTCACCATGGAAAATGTTCAGACGAGCTATATTCCTTGGTTTCACGAGTTCAGACTTTTACAGCTAAGTCTCTCGCTATTCTGTCACTGTCTCCATGGAAAATGTTCAGACGAGCTATATTCCTTACTTTCACCAGTTCAGATTTTTACAGCTAAGTCTCTCGCTATTCTGTCACTGTCTCCATGGAAAATGTTCATACGAGCTATATTCCTTAGTTTCACGAGTTCAGACTTGTACAGCTAAGTCTCTCGCTATTCTGTCACTGTCTCCATGGAAAATGTTCAGACGAGCTATATTCCTTACTTTCACCAGTTCAGATTTTTACAGCTAAGTCTCTCGCTATTCTGTCACTGTCTCCATGGAAAATGTTCAGACGAGCTATATTCCTTAGTTTCACGAGTTCAGACTTGTACAGCTAAGTCTCTCGCTATTCTGTCACTGTCTCCATGGAAAATGTTCAGACGAGCTATATTCCTTAGTTTCACGAGTTCAGACTTGTACAGCTAAGTCTCTCGCTATTCTGTCACTGTCTCCATGGAAAATGTTCAGACGAGCTATATTCCTTACTTTCACGAGTTCAGACTTTTACAGCTAAGTCTCTCGCTATTCTGTCACTGTCTCCATGGAAAATGTTCAGACGAGCTATATTCCTTGGTTTCACGAGTTCAGACTTTTACAGCTAAGTCTCTCGCTATTCTGTCACTGTCTCCATGGAAAATGTTCAGACGAGCTATATTCCTTACTTTCACCAGTTCAGACTTTTACAGCTAAGTCTCTCGCTATTCTGTCACTGTCTCCATGGAAAATGTTCAGACGAGCTATATTTTTTAATTACACCAGTTCAGATTTTTACAGCTAAGTCTCTCGCTATTCTGTCACTGTCTACATGGAAAATGTTCTGACGAGCTATATTCCTTACTTTCACCAGTTCAGACTTTTACAGCTAAGTCTCTCGCTATTCGGTCACTGTCTCCATGGAAAATGTTCAGACGAGCTATATTCCTTAGTTTCACCAGTTCAGACTTTTACAGCTAAGTCTCTCCCTATTCTGTCACTGTCTCCATGAAAAATGTTCAGACGAGCTATATTCCTTAGTTTCACCAGTTCAGACTTTTACAGCTAAGTCTCTCGCTATTCTGTCACTGTCTCCATGGAAAATGTTCAGACGAGCCATATTCCTTAGTTTCACCAGTTCAGACTTTTACAGCTAAGTCTCTCCCTATTCTGTCACTGTCTCCATGAAAAATGTTCAGACGAGCCATATTCCTTAGTTTCACCAGTTCAGGCTTTTACAGCTAAGTCTCTCCCTATTCTGTCACTGTCTCCATGAAAAATGTTCAGACGAGCTATATTCCTTAGTTTCACCAGTTCAGACTTTTACAGCTAAGTCTCTCGCTATTCTGTCACTGTCTCCATGGAAAATGTTCATACGAGCTATATTCCTTAGTTTCACCAGTTCAGACTTTTACAGCTAAGTCTCTCGCTATTCTGTCACTGTCTCCATGGAAAATGTTCAGACGAGCTATATTCCTTAGTTTCACCAGTTCAGACTTTTACAGCTAAGTCTCTCGCTATTCTGTCACTGTCTCCATGGAAAATGTTCAGACGAGCCATATTCCTTAGTTTCACCAGTTCAGACTTTTACAGCTAAGTCTCTCCCTATTCTGTCACTGTCTCCATGAAAAATGTTCAGACGAGCCATATTCCTTAGTTTCACCAGTTCAGTCTTTTACAGCTAAGTCTCTCCCTATTCTGTCACTGTCTCCATGAAAAATGTTCAGACGAGCTATATTCCTTAGTTTCACCAGTTCAGACTTTTACAGCTAAGTCTCTCGCTATTCTGTCACTGTCTCCATGGAAAATGTTCAGACGAGCCATATTCCTTAGTTTCACCAGTTCAGACTTTTACAGCTAAGTCTCTCCCTATTCTGTCACTGTCTCCATGAAAAATGTTCAGACGAGCCATATTCCTTAGTTTCACCAGTTCAGGCTTTTACAGCTAAGTCTCTCCCTATTCTGTCACTGTCTCCATGAAAAATGTTCAGACGAGCCATATTCCTTAGTTTCACCAGTTCAGGCTTTTACAGCTAAGTCTCTCCCTATTCTGTCACTGTCTCCATGAAAAATGTTCAGACGAGCCATATTCCTTAGTTTCACCAGTTCAGGCTTTTACAGCTAAGTCTCTCCCTATTCTGTCACTGTCTCCATGAAAAATGTTCAGACGAGCTATATTCCTTAGTTTCACCAGTTCAGACTTTTACAGCTAAGTCTCTCCCTATTCTGTCACTGTCTCCATGGAAAATGTTCAGACGAGCCATATTCCTTAGTTTCACCAGTTCAGACTTTTACAGCTAAGTCTCTCCCTATTCTGTCACTGTCTCCATGAAAAATGTTCAGACGAGCTATATTCCTTAGTTTCACCAGTTCAGACTTTTACAGCTAAGTCTCTCGCTATTCTGTCACTGTCTCCATGGAAAATGTTCAGACGAGCCATATTCCTTAGTTTCACCAGTTCAGTCTTTTACAGCTAAGTCTCTCCCTATTCTGTCACTGTCTCCATGAAAAATGTTCAGACGAGCTATATTCCTTAGTTTCACCAGTTCAGACTTTTACAGCTAAGTCTCTCGCTATTCTGTCACTGTCTCCATGGAAAATGTTCAGACGAGCCATATTCCTTAGTTTCACCAGTTCAGACTTTTACAGCTAAGTCTCTCCCTATTCTGTCACTGTCTCCATGAAAAATGTTCAGACGAGCCATATTCCTTAGTTTCACCAGTTCAGGCTTTTACAGCTAAGTCTCTCCCTATTCTGTCACTGTCTCCATGAAAAATGTTCAGACGAGCCATATTCCTTAGTTTCACCAGTTCAGGCTTTTACAGCTAAGTCTCTCCCTATTCTGTCACTGTCTCCATGAAAAATGTTCAGACGAGCTATATTCCTTAGTTTCACCAGTTCAGACTTTTACAGCTAAGTCTCTCCCTATTCTGTCACTGTCTCCATGGAAAATGTTCAGACGAGCCATATTCCTTAGTTTCACCAGTTCAGACTTTTACAGCTAAGTCTCTCCCTATTCTGTCACTGTCTCCATGAAAAATGTTCAGACGAGCTATATTCCTTAGTTTCACCAGTTCAGACTTTTACAGCTAAGTCTCTCCCTATTCTGTCACTGTCTCCATGGAAAATGTTCAGACGAGCCATATTCCTTAGTTTCACCAGTTCAGACTTTTACAGCTAAGTCTCTCCCTATTCTGTCACTGTCTCCATGAAAAATGTTCAGACGAGCCATATTCCTTAGTTTCACCAGTTCAGGCTTTTACAGCTAAGTCTCTCCCTATTCTGTCACTGTCTCCATGAAAAATGTTCAGACGAGCTATATTCCTTAGTTTCACCAGTTCAGACTTTTACAGCTAAGTCTCTCGCTATTCTGTCACTGTCTCCATGGAAAATGTTCAGACGAGCCATATTCCTTAGTTTCACCAGTTCAGACTTTTACAGCTAAGTCTCTCCCTATTCTGTCACTGTCTCCATGAAAAATGTTCAGACGAGCCATATTCCTTAGTTTCACCAGTTCAGGCTTTTACAGCTAAGTCTCTCCCTATTCTGTCACTGTCTCCATGGAAAATGTTCAGACGAGCCATATTCCTTAGTTTCACCAGACATTCACGGATAAGACCCGCCATGCCGATGTGCACTTAATTTATGCACGTAAGCAAATCATCCCACTCCCCCTCTGTTCCATCATACTTGCGATAATAGGAATTCAGTTTTAAGATAAGATGTTAAATAATTTGATTAAAATAAATTAGTTCTAAATATTTTGTACAAGCGACGCGTTTACCCGTGTATAAATCGCGTTTTGAAGATCAAAAGTTTTGATTTAAAATTGATGAAAGTGCAAATACCAAACAAGATTAAAGGCTAACTGTAAATAGAAATTATTTTTATTTTTTCATTTTTTCTTAATAAAAGAAAAATGAGCCGTGGCACCCTCCCCACGCCACCAGACTTCGAGAGGGAAATCGGTTTTCCCCTTTAAAAAAGGCCTATGTTTGTGATGTTTTAATATAAAAGACACGATAAAGTCAACGAATGTACACCAGTGCAAACCGTCACAGCTAGGACTCGCCGTACCTCCTTCACTAAGTCAATTCATTTTCAATGACTTTGTATTCCACTGGTGATGAGTAATTTCTGCTAAGGCTGCTTCCCCCCATACAAATGTCGTACTGTGGAACGGACTAGCGAAATGACGCTTCTATTATTACTACAATCTTAACCTCTCCAAGTCGGGGGCCAACCATTATCTATCCTTCATATCCTCATAATACGTCATCCGTGTTCTCTCCTTGTAGGCCCTTACAACATCCCCATTTGTTAACTGTTTACCTTGAGTGGCACTTGGGCCTTAGATTGGGTGAACGATTTCTTCTTCTTCTTCTTCTTCTTCTTCTTCTTCTTCTTCTTCTTCTTCTTCTTCTTCTTCCTTGTCTTTCTTCTCCTTCTACATTTACTTTTTCTTCTTTATAAATATCCTATTCCTTTGTCTATATATCCTTCGTACTCGCCTTCTTTCTCTTCTCCTCCTCCTCCTCCTTCTTTTTCTTCGAATGCAGGCAGTTTGCTGACGGTATTTGTTTACTGTTAAATAAACAGCCATACTCACGCATTAAACCGACTTAAAGCAAGAGAAGTGTGGCTCTACAGAAGGATGCTGAGAATAACATGAACCGAACATGTAGCAACGACGAAGTTTTAAGGACAATGGCAACAAAAAGAACACATATATTTAACATCAGGGAGAGACGGTTGAAATTTCTTGGGTACATAACGAGTTCCAATTCTAGTCGGGTTCATTGTATTCATTAACACACAAATACAATTGGGAAAGGTATGAATACACCTCTTTCCCCACACAGCTATGGGTTAACTAGTAAGTCTAGTAAGGCCACTTGAACATTATAATCTTCACAAAAAAAATCTTACAGCCTAAAAATATTTTCTGGCTTTAAATAACCTGAAAGTCGTAGAAAATGAATCAACCAAAGGAAGGAAAGAAGGAAGGAAAAAAGGAAGGAAAAAAGGAAGGAAGGAAGGAAGGAAGGAAGGAGGGAAGGAAGGGAGGGAGGGAGACAGGGAGGGAAGAAAAGAATTAAGGAAAAAAGGAAAAAAGAAGGAAGGAAAGGGAGGGAGGGAGGGAAGGAGGAAGGAAGGAAGGGTGGGAGGATAGGAAGGAAGGAAGGAAGGAATTGAGGGAGGGCGGGAAGGAAGGGAAAAAAGAAAGAAGGAAGGAAGGGTGAGAGGGAGGAAGGAAGGATGGATGGAAGGAAGTAAGGGAAGGAAGAAAGAAAGGAAGGGAGGGAGGCAAAGAAGGAAGGAAGGGAGAGAAAGAAGGAAGGAAATGATTTCTAATTCTCACAGAATGGCTTTACTGTATAGGTTGAAAAAGTCTGGTGAGACGTCACATCCTTTTATTTGTATATATTTACTGAAATCATTTCTTACAAATTCAGTCGGACTATAATCTTCACAAAAAAAATCTTACAGCCTAAAAATATTTTCTGGCTTTAAATAACCTGAAAGTCGTAGAAAATGAATCAACCAAACCAACGGGAAGGGAGGGAGGAAGGAAGGAAGGAAGGAAGGGAGGAAGGAAGGGAGGAAGGAAGGAAGGAAGGAAGGAAGGAAGGAAGGAAGGAAGGAAGGAAGGAAGGAAGGAAGGAAAGGAGGAAAAGAAGGAAGGAAAGAAGGAATGTTTTTTTTATTCTTCTGATGGTTGCTCCTTATCGCGGTGGAGTTTCCGTTCTGTGTCTGCTAACAACACTTGTGTCATCTGCATAGCTTGTGTTGTTAAGATTGTGGCTGCCAATAATGAATCCTGGTAAGACTTCTAATTCTCTGAGAATGACCTCACTGTTTATGCTGAAAAGGTCTGGTGAGACGACACATCCTTGTCTTTGGCCTATTTCTACTTTTGTATATTTACTGAATTTATTTTCTATCCGTATGCAGGCGGTCTGCTTCCGGTATAGATTCTGGATTATTCTAATATCCTTCCCGCCACTTGGAGTATTCGACGTTTATTGTTGAAAGTTGCACGCTAAATTAGCCAGCCGTAAGTTGACAAGCATCACCACCATCGTGTTAGCATTGCACAGGTTTTCATGACTAATTGCTTGATATTTTAAGTCTTCATCTTCTTCTAGGAAAAACTAATATTTTCACACCACTTAAGATGTGAAAAGATTTTTAAATATCCAGGAATTAATCATGAAAATCCGTACAATGCTAACTCGATGGTAACTAACTAAGTCGAGTAAAAGAAACAGCATAGCACGATGAAAAATGGCCCTAAACTCAATAAAAACAAAGTTTTGTCATCAAAATGTTTATATTATTATTAAGAGGAAAGCCCAAAGTATTTTTTTATTATTTTTTGAAATTTTTTTTACTCCTTTTTAATACGTTCGAAATTTTGTTTAAAAATCTTGTTTTGGGGTTTTTTTTTACATCAGCGAATTTAGAGAAAAAAAGGTTTGTTTTATTTTGCACCATTTCCGAGGAAAACATATTAATTTAGAAATTCTTGCAAAATTCAAATAAGTGTCGCATTTTAATGAAACTTTCAGGACATATTCAGAAATTAATGAAATTATTTTTTAAATCTTTTTTTAGAAAATCTTGGTACAAAAATTTTTTTTTACAATTGTTACCAACCATTTTCATGAAATTTCGAGAAATTAATTTTTAAGGGTTCTTTTATTAGTTAAAAACAGGACTCTTTGGAGAAAGCAAGTCGTCATTTTTTTTTGTAAAACAGTTACCTGTTTCATTGAACATCTGATCAGAATTGTAAAATAAAAATGCAATAAAACTATGACATTATTTAATTAAAGGCTTTTAATTGCTGTTGTAAATAAGATATATTAAGGGCATTATTGTCTAAAGAAATAAATTCTTTTCGATGAATAAAGAATTTTAAGAAGAATTTATTCATTTTTTAAAATTTTAATTATAATAATGTAATAGTTCAAAAACCGTTTAAAATTCTTCATTGATTTCAAGAATACAATTTGATGATATCGTTCAGTGACAAGTAAATTTACGAATCAAAATTTGGTCGTTAAAATAATTTTAAAAATAATTTTTAGTGAGAAGAACGTTCCTAACTTCTACCTATAGGAAACTATAGATGGCATAATCTTTAAAAAGTTTACGTGATTTAAGTGTCGTCTGACGCACTGCAATTATTTAACTTTTAATTCAGTACTGTTTCATCATTAACGTCTTTGCAAATCATCCCTTCAAAATATCAAAAAACAAAACAAAAACACTTTTCTTAATTGCTATTTCACTAAATATTTTTATTTTATGTATTTATTTTAGTTTGGGCCATACTTCAATTAATTCATTTTTTGTTTAAGATAGTAAACGTAAGACCCTAGAGACGAAATGCAAATTTCATAAAGCTTCTTAAAACTTAACTAAAAGTCAATAAAATATTAAATAATTACTTAAAATATGTTAATTTGCAAAAATTACTAGGTAGTTATAAACTAAAAAAAAAACTGAATTCACTTAGTTTTCGTAAATATGTCATTTCTGGTCATCCATAAAATCAGTCATCATCTTAAGTGCTTCTCCATAAATCAATAAAGATCAATGAAAGAGGACCCTATCGTTAAGAAATGTTGTTTATTGTTTTTTTATGCTATAAATAAGTAATAATTATTTCAAATCAGATTAATTTAACTGTAAATTTTCAAATAATATGATATCGAATAATGTGTCACAAATCTTTAATTTAGTTTTTAAAGAATTTAAAACCAGATAAATGTGTTTGTTCACAAATTTCTTAAAAATTATGAAAATGGTCGCTTTAAAGAAAAATTTAAAAAAATCGATCAATTACTTGACATTCCAATCTATATAATTTCTATTTGAAATATACCAGAATATTATACTTACTTGAAATAATAAATTTAATCCTTTTACTTTCAATTAAAGCTAAAATAAAATCTTCAAGAATGTTTTTCCATTTTTAAAAATTCATTTTAAAACCTGAGGTATTTATCCCGAAAAAGTGGAGGCACCTAAATAAAATTCTTATTTACTTTTTAACGTATATAAATTTGGGTGCCCGGAAAATTTGGTAACGGAAAATTCGGAAATTCTGACAAGGTAGGAACATTCGGTAACTATGAAATAAAAGTCGATTGAAAATTAAAAGTAAAAATTACAAAAAAAAAAAAAAATGAGACTATATAGTTGTTACTTCTTTAAAAACAAATAACTATTTGGAATTTAATTTATTTACTACGGTTTTTATTAAAATAATAATTTGAAAATAAGTTACAAGTACTTAACTTTAACTTAGATAAATCGATATTATTTACTTAAAAACAATAGAATATAGTAATTAAATATTCATTTAAAAAAAATATTTTCTTAAAAATATTGGAGGGGTTAGTCCCCTAAACCCCCGATCCGGACATTACGACCCTGATATTGTAGCAGTGGTGTATTCTACACCGCCCTAAAGGTAATAATAGAGGTACCGCCAAAAATTTGGTATACCTAAAGTTTAAATGTATTTTTCATAAAGGAAAAATTCTTTTCGAAGCTTTACCCCAGCTTCAATTGAAAACTAAAGGATTAAATTGTTTAATTCCAGAAAAAATACCATGGAGTATTTCAAATAGAAATTTGAATGGTTTTTAGTCGATACTTCCGAAAAACCAACCGAAACGGCCATTTTTAGCCTTTTTAGAGAAATTTAGACAAAACTTATTTTTTTCGTTTGTGAAAATCCCGCTAAAATAAAATATAAATGTCTGAAATGTTACTTTCGTAAAATTAGAAAATTTAAAGTTAAATAATCTATTCTGAAAAAAAATACCACTTACTTATAGCATAAAATTTTCTAGGCAAACATTTCTAGATTTTGTTGTCTTGTTATTTTCACGTCTCGATCGATAATTTGATGGCTGAATGTGTTAACAGGTTTAGTATGGTGCACCAGAATTGACATAATTTTATGAATTCTAAGTAAGAACGTTTTTATTGCTTCTTATAATAATTTAAAATACTATAAATTTATTTTACATTATTGAGTTTCCTCTATAATGGTATTTGATTATTTAATAGCTAAGACAATGATAAATAATTTTATTAATTATTAATTTTACATTAAGTTATTACATTTTTGATTTATAAACTAAGATAATAATTAATAAAATTATTATTATATTAATAATTAAAATATCTCACTGAGTTATTAATTGTTTAAATTGATAAATGAGATAATTTTATTATCTCAATTTAATTTTTAATTTAATGAGATAATTTAATAATTATCTCACTCTCTATTATGAAATTTTTAAATTGGTAACTGAGATAATAATTTTAATTATATTATCTCAGTTATTAAATTAAAAAATAAATTATTAACTCACTCTCAGTTATTAAATTTTTAACTAATTGAGACAATATATTTATATTCTTTAATATTAATTGCTATACATTAATGGTTATGAAATGTTAAAGTTATTTTATTTCACTCGCAAAAAAGAAAAGAAACTTAAAATAAACTAAAAACAAATTAAATTATTTTTCTTAACTAAGTAAAAAAAAAACTAATAAATAAAACAAAGTATGCATGACACACGCTATAAAAAGTATAAGTAAGAGGAATACATAGCAAAATTATTAGTATTTAGTGAAATAGGAACAAATATCTTTAATTATGGTAAAAAGTTTTGGGAATATGATTTGTCTTAAGAGTTTAGTTTTCGCTCAGTAACTATATAGTCACCGTCTGGCGGCATTTCTAATCCTGCAATTTAAGAGCTTGAAATGGGGTAAATGTGCAAGAAACTAAGACATATATCTTGGAAGAGGTGAAGAAAGAACTGTTCAGCGTGAAAAAGGACAATTTAGGATGCAGGACAATTAGGTGTCCAAAAACAGGACACACAGGTGCAGACATTTTGAACCAATATGCAAGTGCTAGAATTGCTAGAATTGAGTAATTGGCCAAATATCCAGAAATGTGTGAATTATGTTGCAAATTCAACACTGCCATTCCCTCAAGTCAATTAGCAATGAGGAACCTGAGGAAGAGTTCTTTCCTGGTGTCCAAAACACAGAACACATAAGTAAAGACATTTTGAACCAATATGCAAGTGCTAGAATTGCTAGAATTGAGGAATTAGCCAAATATCCAGAAATGTGTGAATCATTCGATCATTCACTCATCAGCATCTGTTGAAAGACTCTTGAGTCTTAGAGGGAGTAATTTTCAATAAAACCGTCACAGCTTGAAAAATGGAAATTTCGAAAAACAACTATTACTAAAGTTAAACTCCAGTTTATGATAAAATTAAATCTGTAAGACTAAATTTCCTGATTTTTGAGGTAATTAGTTTGGAGTTAAAAATGACATATGCTTTATAAAGAAGTACATTGGAGGAACTTTGGTATGTTTTCATGGGTGAAGGGTTAAATGACAGCCTAAATTTGAGTACCGAAATATTTGATACCCATCTATTAATTGCAAAAATACATTTAATGGGGTTGGAGCTGGAGCGGCTCCTTTTTGAAAACCGGGAGCCAGCTTCAATACTGGGTATGGGAGTTGAGCAGGTCCAAAAATAGTGGAGAGCGTGAAACCAAGCCTATATATATATATATATATATATATATATATATATATATATATATATATATATATATAAGGCAGGATGTGTGTGTGTGTGTGAAGCGAATGCACGGCCGCAATTTTCGACGGATTTCCCCCAAAATTTACATGCACATGCTCCAAGTTAGCAAACAGGTCAAGGCCGACTTTGCATTTCCAAACTCCCATCCTTTAAAGGCAAGGAAGGGCAAAAATATTTTAAGTCAAGTGATAGCGATTGCTGTATGAGTCGTACGATTTTTAAATCAAGCACGGGCAACGCCGGGCCAAATAAGAGAAAGAACAAATGAAGTAAAAATTCACAATTCGTAGCATTTACTTTTTTAAAAAATGTGCTCAATACAACGTAGAGTAAAATATTATTATACTTTTATTATAAGAGATTATAATAATAAAAAAAAAACGTTTAAAATCGCTAGACAAAAGCTTTCATGATACAATAATATGATTGTGCTTCCTCAGGCGATGGTAGGTAACTGGTCATAAACATTATTTTAAAAACAAATCGTTACTATTTCCCCGAAAGTTAAAGAGTAGGGGGCATAACTTTAACTTTCGGGAAAGCGGTAACGATTTGTTCTTAAATTTTCCTAAAACATCATTTTTATCACCAGTTACCAACCATCTTGTGAAAAAGTACAATGATAGTACTGAAGCATGAAAGCCTTCGTGTAGCGATTTAAAATGTTTTCATTATAGTCTCTTATAATAATTATATATATATATATATATATATATATATATATATATATATATATATATATATAATTATTATAAAAGACTATAATGATTATATATATATATATATATATATATATACATATCTCTCTCTCTCTCTCTCTCTCTCTCTCTCTCTATATATATATATATATATATATATGAAGAAATATAGTCTTAAAGTGTGCTATATTTATGGGATAAAGTGCTCAATATCAGAGATAGAGCGTGTGTAAATATAAAAGGCCTGACGATTGCATCTAGCATGAAACAGACTGTCGCCTGTAAGTGTTGACTTCTATGTTCACTTTTATATATATATATATATATATATATATATATATATATATATGGGGTGTGTATGGAAGGGGACGTAGTAATAATTTGGTTGGTGTCCAGGTGTGCAGTGAACCCAATGGAAATGGTGGATACTAAGCCTTTGATAAGGTATCCCAATAGAAGTAGGAAACACTCTGAAATAAGACCCAACTCAGTGCTAATCCTGATATCTTGTATCTGGAATTCTTAGCATTGTTAGTTTGATTCATGGCGGCGTAATGCAAACCATATACGACTCTAATCTCAGCATGAGCAATGCTGCTGACATTTCTTATTTGGGATGTGCAGGTGGTGCAACGTTTAGCAGCTGGGTACGAGGAAGCGTCAAGCCGAGTTCGAATGCCAGTTGTTTGTTGCATTCACTTTCCCGAGAATATAATTTGGAATGATACGAATCCATCACTTCCCACCGCCATGGGTTAAAAAATACGCTACACAAGGCTCTTCAGAGGTGAAAATAAAAGAATGAAATAATTAAAGAAAAAAATAGAAATATAGTAAAAAAAAGAGGCAAAAGAAGATGAAAAAGTTTCAAAAATAAAGTAAGTGTATTTTGAAAGAAAGAAAGAAAGAAAGAAAGGAAAAGAAAGAACGGAGAAATAAGGAAAGAAAGAAAGAAAGAAAGAAAGAACAAAGAAAGAAAAAGAAAGAAAGAATGAAAGAAGTAAGAAAAAGAATGAATGAAAGGAAAAGCAAGAACTAAAAAATAGAAAGAAGGAAAGAAAGAAAGAAAGAAAGGAAAAGAAAGAAAGAACGAACGAAAGAAAGAATGAAAGAAAAAAGAAAGAAAGAAGAAAGAACGAAAGAAGAAAGAAAAAGAAGGAAAGAAAGAAAGAAAGAAAGAAAAAGAACTCGGAGAATGAAAACTTATAAGCGCTGATTCAACTCGTTTACCACATCGACAGCAATGATCCTGTAAAAAATGCCCAAGGGCTACAAGGGGTCGAGGGCTTGGGAGAGCTATGATTGCCCATGTCCTGAAGGAACGCGACACACAGAAGAAGAGAAAAAGTATAAAATCTAATTTTTAGAATCCTGTTGCATCTCGTCCGAGTAGATGTTGTTTTCGTGAAATAATGTATTTTTCCAGAGACACCGGATCATCAGCGAAACATATCAAATTAAAAAAAAAAAATGATCTAAGTCAGGTACAAGGCCACATTTGTGTAACTCCCACTAACTTCACTCAATGTTTCTGTGGTTTCTTTTATTTATTTTTCTTGTTCGTGGATCGAATTTTTCTATTTCTTAGACGAAGCGAACAAGAATGTCCGAAGCCGAAAATCGTAAATTGCTTTTCGCCTTACAAACCTTGTTTATTTTATTACGCTCGATCAAGCAGTGACATTTGTCGTCACCCTGGATGCAACTTAATGCCACACCCTCGATGTATGAGAGTTAGGAGGACCTGAGAACATACAGACACACACACACACATACACTTACTTTGTCAACATCTGTGTCAACATTGGCTGTAAATTGTCTGTGATTTAAGTGAAGACATCCCCTCCCGCCACATTTAGCTTGTCCGGCCGTCTGCCGGACCATGATTTCAGTCGTGGTGGTCAGATGAGAGAGAAAGAGAAAGACAGAAAGAAGAAGAAGAAGAAGAAGAAGAAGAAGAAGAAGAAGAAGACAGAGAAGAGAGGGGGGAAACAGAAGTAATTCGGAGAAAGGAAGAAAGAAGACAAAGTATATGGATGGAGAGACAAAAATCGAAGATGATAACTAAAAACAACGTAAACTCGGCGTAGGTGTGAAAGAAAGAAAGAAAGAAAGAAAGAAAGAAAGAAAGAAAGGTGAAATAAAAGGGAATTTCGGAAGAGTGTAAAAGTAGAAAGAAAGAGAATTGAAAGAAGTGAAGGAAAATGAAAAGAAGAAATAGAGGGAGGAATATAGAAGAAAGAAAGAAAGAAAGAAGGAAAGAAACGGAACCAAAATAAAATAAAAAGAAATTTTAAAGGAAAAATAGAAAAAAAGAAGGAGAATTTGAAGGAAGAAGAAGTGAAGAAAAAAAGAATGAAATAAAGAAAAAATAGAAAGACAGTAAAAAAAATAAGAAAAAGAGGCAAAGGAAGATGAAAAGGTAAAAAAGAAAATAAAGGAATTGTATTGTGAAAGAAAGAAACTAAAAGTAAACGTCGAAAATGGTAATAGTAATATTAGCCGTTTCCTTCCAAGGAAACATTTGATATTCACTTAGCGAGTCGCTTGTATTACTCTCGGTTGAAATTTATAAAACGATTTCTCTTGAAACAATTTTTCAGTAAAATAGATTTCTCAAGTCCAGTAGCTGTTACCGCTCTTTCTTATATTGACGGCGGTCTCCTTCCTAATTTTTGAATTTGAAGTAGTGTGGAATATCAACATCTTGATTATGTCATTGTCTTCCCTTCGAATTACATGCGCCATCCATTTTCGATGTTGTCGCTGTTGGTAGCCTTCAATTGATGTGGCTTCTGTTATTTGGTACAGGTCTTTGCTTGTAGATTCTGTAGGACCAGTCCACAATGATCAAAGAAGAAGAATCTTTGCCAAGACCCCCAAGCTTTTCTCGCTCAAAGTCACTTTTTCGCCATTGATCTCAGGAAGTGGTCGTACGCAGCTGACAGTTTAGATATTTCTGAGCGGGTTTGGAGCCATGCATGGCATTCAAACGAAAGTCACGCTCTGACGTGACTATTTAGGAACATGGCTCGAGTTTTCAGGTTGAAAAGTGATATGTCCCGGAAAGGGATAATTTGTTCGAAGTAGCTAAGTGGTTTTGGCTAATGTAACCGAGTAGTACAATCTAGCAGGTAGCTGTAATCGACTGGTACTCGTCGTAGCCGTAGGCAATATGCATAGGCGATAGGCGTAGGCTAATAGGCGTCGTCAATGGTTCAGTCCAATGGCGTACTACAATGGCGTCCCTCTGTACCTCTTGATCAGCCTGTATTTATGGCTGACACCAGCCAATCATATTCCTGTGAGAGGGAACACAGGTGTATTCATATTCATTACATCAAAAAGTAAAGAAAGAAAAAGAAAGAAACTATTGGAAATTGGTAATCGGAACGGTGATTTAAGTTACCGCCGGGTAAGATGAAGCAGGGGTAATCTGAAATTGCTATACTTGTTGTAAAATAAAAGATACGGTTAAACAGTTTTGGAAAGAGATAATAGAAAAAGAGGCACTATTTACATTATTCGGACTATTGTCCTCATCTTTATCGCCATATTTATTACAACGTTTCGGCCGTTGTACGCTCCGACCTTCTTCAGGTGGTTGGAATGTCGAACTGAACCCTTTTATTTCGCTCACTGGGGTAGATCGTTCTAGTACCACGTGCCATGTTTAATGGATGTCAGTTGTCAGTTATCTCCAAGTTCACCACTGTCTTAACAGGGTATTGAACTAACACTCTTTGGGTCCTGTCACTGGATCTAACCAACGCCTTTCTCCGCTGTATTAGTATAACAAAGTATATTCATGTTCATGTTTCAAATTCCTACCACAGGCGGCACTCGTGCGTTTTTTTCGCTCCAACACAGATTTTGAATTTAGATTGGTTTACATCTGTGCTCTGCCGTTGACGTTCTTTCAATTACATTTTAGTTGTGATTTAGAATATTTTTTTTGACAAAGACTACGAAGAAAATTCCTCGGGCAAGATATTATGTCCATGTTCGAAGTTAATATTATTAAGTGCTGGTTTGTTTGTTTTTATTAATAAGGCTTCCATTATTTTTAGCCTTTTTTTGCATGTGGATGATGCTATTATATTAGTGTTGTCGACAAGTATGTTCCGAATAGTGTCCGGTAGGTCTCCATGAATATTTAAACTTGACCGTGTTTTGAAACAAAAAAATGAAACATTTTCTAAAACATACATATAAAAAACTATTTCTAATTCTAACAGTTGAAATATAATCCTTGAAAATGGCTAAATGTATAGCCGAAAGCGCTCGGATAAAAAGAACATTCGGACAGTTTTTATATAATTTACCATCTGAAAAGAAAAACATTATTAGATCGCACGAGAAATTATATTAAAAACTAAATAAAAGCACCTTGTCAGTCGTTTTTAATGAAATGTGCATGAAAGAAGGATTGCTGCCTAAATACACACACACACACACACACACACACACACACACACACACACACACACACACACATATATATATATATATATATTGATCAGACTGTTGTCCTCGTCTTTATTCTCATATTCTCGACGTTTCGGGTGTTGTACGCTCCGGCCTTCTTCAGGTAATATACGTTGTAATTTCGAACCGAACCCTATCTTTAGTGCAGCGGGGGTAGATTGTTCTAGTTCCTCGTGCCATGCCTTTTCTCCTTTATCCCAGTTTCAGTTAATTCCCTTCAGTAACACAACTCTCCAAATTTTTGTTCACCTCTGCTGTGGCCAGATATTGACTTCGCAACACACTGGATTACTTTTACCACGGATTTTATCCACTAGGCTATGTATGAAACGTGAAACTAGAAAAATCTACCCCAGTAGACTAAATAAAGTCGTCGGTTCGTGATTCCAATGTATATCACCTGAAGAAGACCAGAGCGTACAACGGCCGAAACGTCGTGAATATGAGAATAAAGACGAGGACAACAGTCTGAAGAATATATTTAATCACGGCAAAGTAGCGTCTCTTGAATATTTCTGGTTGGTTTTCTTGGAATTAAATTTGGCACAGGCTTTGGTTAGATCCAGTGACAGAACCCAAAGAGTTGTGAGTTCAATACCTGGATAAGGCAGTGGAGAACGTGGAGAGGTGAATTAACAGGAGTAACTGATAACTGACATCCATTAGACATGGCAAGTGGAACTAGAACAGAGTACTTCAGCGAGCGAAATAAAGGGTTCATTTCGACATTCCGACCACCTGAAGAAGACCGGAGCGTCCAACGGCCGAAACGTTGGGATAGTAACAAAGATGAGACAATAGTCCGTTAACGTAAATAGTGTACAAAATACCTCATCTCTGAAATATAGACAGATACTGAAGAACGCCGGAGCGTACAACGACCGAAACGTTGTAATGAATATGGCGACAAAGGTGAGGACAATATTCCGAATAATGTAAATAGTGTACATAATACCTCATCTCTGAAATATAGATATATTCATAATAAAGGTGAAGCTCGTGCCGTGGCCCTAGACATCTCCAAAGCGTTTGATAGAGTTTGGCATGCCGGCCTTCTTCGCAAGTTCCAGGGTTATGGTATTACAGGTCGATTGTTTGACCTAATACAATCATTCATGTCAAACCGTGAATTGAAGGTCGTTCTCAATGGGTTCATCTCCAGCTCCTATCCCACTAACGCAGGTATTCCTCAAGGCTCCATCCTAGGCCCTACTCTGTTCTTCATATTCATAAACGATCTTCCTGACGTCATAGATTCACAAGTCGGCATCTATGCGGACAACACCACAATTTACTCCTGCCTCAAACACAAATCTAGTGCTGCTGACAAAGTTAACCTGGCAGTTCAACTCGAAAATGACCAACAATCGGTTGTGAACTGGGGCAAGAAATGGATGGTTAACTTTAACGCCTCTAAAACAACTGCTCTCTATTAACCACCACAGGGATCCATCCCTGCATCCCATTAGAATGTCTGAAGACCAACTTCTCGAGAGCTCCTCTCTGCGGCTGCTCGGTCTCACGCTGTCCGCTGATCTGAGATGGAACAAATTCATCGAGTCAATTGCATCATCCACCGCAAGGAAAGTTGGCTCCCTGTGCCGAACCAGGAAATTTTTCTCCCCGGAATCGATCCTCCAAATCTATAAATCAACCATTCTCCCTTGTATGGAGTATTGCTGCCATATATGGTCTGGAGCCCCTGCTGTTTGCCTCAGGGTTCTTCATAAGATCCAGAGACGGATATGCAATGTGATTGGCCCTGACCTGTCATCTCGTCTGCAGCCGCTCTCTCACAGACGCGACGTTGCCTCGCTCTGTCTTTTTTACAAATACTTTCACAGTAATTGCTCCGACGAGCTGCTTTCGCTGGTTCCTAGGTCTCATTATTTAAACGTCCTACGAGGCTGGCATCCCGTTCCCACTCCTTCACCGTTGAAACTGTTAGATGTAGACGTCTCTTCTACTCCAATAGCTTAATGTCTCGCACATCTCGCCTGTGGAACTCCCTTCCTTATTCCGGTTTCCCTGACAAATACAATCTCCAACTATTTAAGTGTAACGTCAATCGACATCTCCAGTTGCCTTGATCTATCCACTTCCCTTCTCCACATCCTTACACCTTTCATTCCTATCTACTCTCGCTCTAAATCTTCTGTAACCCCCTTGCCTTGATCGATCCACTATCTTTCTCCACATCCTCTCCTTTACCACTCCTATCTGCTCTTCCTCCAAACCTTCTGTAACCCCTTGCGTGCTAGTGGCTTCCAGCCTTGCTTGGGGTTATATGCTTAAAAAAAAAAATTAAATTTCTTCTATGTTGTGGAGTATTTTGTGTGATTTCAAGTTAAGGACATTTTTTTCTAAGATTTTTTTTTATTTACTTTCTTCTTTACCTTGATCCGATTCCGTCCGTCTTTTTCTTTTCACTGATTAACAGATACTTCGCTTTGATCCAAGCCCGAAGTTCGCGCAAAGACCTCTGTGTATCTTAGTCAAGTTTGTCTCATGGTGGACGTATGATATATTAAAAGATTGATCTCTCTATATTTCTGAGATGAGGTACACTATTTGTACATATTGTGCACTATTTACATTATTCGAACTATTTTTCCCATCTTTGTCGCCATATTTATTACAACATTTAGGCCGTTGTACGCTCCGGCCTCCTTCAGGTGGTTGGAATGTCAAACTAAAGGGTTCAGTTCGACATTCCAACCACCTGAAACGGCCGAAACGTTGTAATAAATATGGCGACAAAGATGAGGACAATAGTCGGAATAATGTATATAGTGTACAAGATTGATATGCACATATTTGGTCCGAAGGTAAATTTTATCCACTGCTAAACTGGCGTCGGTATCCAGCACATCTTTCACTTTCTTGGAATGAGAAAAGTGCTTCCCTACGATTGTAATCGTCGGAATTAATCTTCGCTAATAGCTTTAAGAAGTATTGAACAGATACTACACTTTGATCCGAGTATATAAACCGGGGGAAGAGCGCTCATTCTGGGAAAGCTTTCTGTTAGCATAAAACTTTCCTTTCATATAGGTGTTCCTATTTTAAACCGCGTTACTTTAGCCGTTGTCTTCTGATACTGTAGCCATTCAGCAGCACCCATTGTTCAACTTTCCTCTTGTTTTTGTTGGAATGTGACTGGCTTGGAACACACACGAAGTCAAGTGGGATCTAAACGATTTTATCTACCTCTGAAATCTATTGGGAATTTTATAACCAGCAATAAAGACCGCGAAATATGATCTTCAAAGTAGGCATCCATTTAACTAAAAGGCGATAAAAGAATAGATAGATGAAAACTTTCAGGGTCAAGTGCTACTTGGTCGGAAGATATGAGTTTCTGCTCAAAGGCTAACGTTAGAATTGGTTAAGATTTATGTTGTTTTGCAGCATATCAACACCTCAATGGGTTATTTAATGCCGACAAAATTTTTATTGCTGGTAATATTTTTTTCTTCAAAAATGTATTGCTGGTATTAAAACCTATTTTTACACTTTCATGTTGACTCCAGTTTGGTTGGGGGTAACTATTTCCCCATAGCTGGCACCCTAACAGGTACTACCATCCCGGGTCAGGTGGACCTGAGAACGCAAGCAATTTAGAAGTGTTTCCAGGCTCCTCAAAACCTCCTGATCAAAGGCCTTGCTGTCGGATGTAGTTTATCGCCTTACCCAGGACCCGGATGTAGTTATCGTCATACCCAGGACGCGGATGCAGTTTATCGTCATACCCAGGACGGAAATTCTGGTCTTTCTGGTTTATTAGATTCCGGTTTGGTCTGTTAGATTCTGCCATTGTCCACACTCAACATCCTGCTGGCAATGTCTTCACCGTAACTCTGGTAGGGGTGGATACCGGGTGCTATGTCTTGCCAAAGATCAACCCATGATTTGGTCGTTACCGTTTTGGATTCATATTTGTCCTTCTCCTAAACTGGTTGACAACTAAGGCAAAGAGCCCAGTCTGCCCTGCTATGAGAGAAGAGATGGTTTCATGCCTTTTCCAACGGTATTTACGCATAAGTGAATATAGCAAACTCGACTGGGATTCGAACTCGACTTTTCGTCTTTCAAACCCTTATCCTTTGAACTACTCAAGCATTTCAGGGAAATTAAATACTACTGCTACTGCTAATACTACTACTACTACTAATAATAATAATAGCCTATAAACATGTGCTTTTTAAATGACGAGAGATAGAGTCGAGAGTGTGATAGACAAAAGAAAAATTTAAGTAGGCTTGTTTCTATGGCGGACAAACATTGTGAAGCGACGTGAGTATTTATCAAAAACCGAAACGTGACCGATTTCGATTCGTCGGACTTTTTCCGGGTTTGATCCCTTCCGTTCCTCTCATTTACGGAGCCAGCTTCGTGGTGCTAGTTTCAAACTTGCCACCTATCACGTAACTGCAACGAACTCACGTACGTCACGTGACTCGGCGTTATCTCGTCGTATCCTATTCAATGAGCAACAGAGCCGATCCGGACTTTGACTGTCACGTCCAGCATTAAAGATTCGAGTCCACGAAGTGGTCGGGGAGGAGGCGATTCCGAAATGGATTGAATACGGAATAAAAATAGGATAGAAGATTAAATGTTATAATACAATGTTTAAAGGTAAAGGAGAGACGCTGAATTGAGTAATAATATAATCGGTTCTCGTCGAGAGGATTAAGATAGCGCGAGACTTTGTCAAAAGCATGGGTGCGAGATTTTGTCAAAAGCACGGGTTCGGTTGCCGTGGAATAATCAACATTTATTAAAGGTGAGTGTGTGATTCTAACTGCTGGATCAGTAAGTCGCATTCACCCGATTTCAAAAGAAAAAACATTATTGTTATTATTTCCTTTGATTTCTTTCATTCCGGGTACCAATCAGAAACCTAAGATCAGTAATGGCTTCATGTAATTTTCCACTAATCATTTTTGTAAACAAAAAACAGAGATCAAACACATTTTATATCGAAAAAGCCCTTTGTAATGTGTGAGCTGTACTTGAGAGTACATTCTTTTTGTATTTCATTAAGGCATTTTCTATCGGGAACTCCTTCAGTGATTCTATTGGAACATTTTCCAATCAAACCGAGGGCTCCAACTACAACTGGAATTATTGATGTTCTCATGTGACACATTTTTGATATTTCTACTTCAAGATCCTTTTGAAAAAGTAGACTGCACCTTAGTGGTGTTTTATGTTTTTAGTTCTTTCTTTTCTGGTTATGCAAAATTTAATTGGAGAGCGAGAGCGAGTAATAGTACCGTGTCAATCGGTGCAACGATGATGATTTTATTTGTCATACATTATTATTATTATTATTAGTAGTAGTAGTAGTGGTTGTGGGTGTGGTAGTAGTAATGGCAGTGGTAGTAGTAGTAGCTAAGTAGAGAGAAGGGAAATAGTGATCGTACTGTAATTGTTTTGCTGGTGATGTCGTCTGTTCTTACAGTTAATCTCCTGAATATCCTGGAACTATTCTCGGTAATCTAACATTTTCTCTCTCTCTCCTCTCTCTCTCTCTCTCTCTCTCTCTCTCTCCACTAATGTTATTGTCTGGACGGTCTGGATTCTTCTCCATATATGCGTTTTCCAAAAACCTCTTTGTCTGACTTCTTCTCTCTGCTCGAAGCACCCCATTAACGATGCATGCAAATGTCACCTTCAATTTCCACAATTTTGTCAGCCCTCGGGCAAGGTCCAGTTATTTGTTGACAAATCAGCTTTCACGGAGGCGCTTATAATACACGCATTCATATAAATAATATCGTTCAGTCTTTCTGCTGACACGGACACGCTATATTTGCCGTTTTAAAAACTAAAATCTTTGCGTAGCATCGTCCAAAGAAAGAAAGAAAGAAAAGTACTTTTTTTGTTTACAATCTACAAACGAAAGGAATCTTTATTTATTAGCTGGTGAAGAAAAAGAAAACTTTTCTTTCACTGACAAGTAGTTACAATCGCTGACGAGTGTAATGACAAAAGTACGCCGGTGTAGGCTTTAAGAAAGTTTTATTCAACTGAGAATACAAGGTTCGTGTATAGTGTCCTTTTATAGTCCCATTAAACAGAAATAGCTCTCTCAAAGAGGAGAGTAACAAAACAAGAGGAGACCACTCTTGATTATCCATAACAACGAACTCCCAAAAACAAATTTCATGTGTCAATCACTTACTGGTTTAATTTGTGGTGACTCAGTACCGGAACTAACCTACCAGACGATAAGGGGTTTCCAAGTAAAAACCATCAGATGAATTCTCCTTTTTTGCCACTGAACGGAGAACTAATCTCAAAATAGATTTATATTTCTTATTAATATTTTTAATCATTTTACCTCAAGCAAGGTAATAAAGCCACTAAGACGCTGGGGATTACCGAGTGTGAGAGAATATGAGAAAAAGAAAACATTACTAATGAGAAAGGACAATAAAAGATAATATAGATAAGCACGTACTATCCTCTTCCCTTAAATATAAAATCTTGATCTGTTTCTATACATTCTGTGAAAATTTGAGGTTATTTCAACAAGAATTGCCAAAATTATTAGCCTGACAAATAAAGTCAAATTTTTTGGTACACACACACACACACACTATATACATAAAGACATTTTTATGTTTAACATTCTTTTTATAGATACAAGTATTTAAGTAAATTCTCTGTTTATAATAAACAGTATTAAATAACATTTACCGGCCTGAATGTCCGAGAAATTTTCATAGAAAATTCCTTCGACAGGATTCGAACCTGTATCCTATACGTAACCGTCATATAGCCTGACGTGCCTTTTAACCGATTCGGCCACAGAGGATCGCTCGGTTGGCAAGGTCGAATTTACTGCTTATAAACTTCAATCTTCCATGAATCTCTCACGTACATTCCTAACTGCTCATGGCGTATCAAATGTAAACAAATGACGTCACACATTATGAAATGGACAAAGTCCGACAATTATTTAAAGACATTTTTATGAAATATGTCCATCCGACAACCCCTCTCCCAAAGACGCAACCTCACAAGCCTCTTGATACTCTTTCGCTATTTCCATGGAAAATGATCTGACAAACTATATTTCCTTATTCCACCAATTCACAAATTTACAGGCAGGGCTCGCTAGCCATACACTAATTTCATCCCGTTCGTATTCCGCAAATACCATGACAAGGTCCAGGAGCCACTCTAGGTAGAGTGTTACAAAGTAAGAGGCACAGTTTGTGAGGATATGTCGGGAAGATAATCCTAGAGTTGAACAGGTCAAGATTGTCATGATTGGGAAAACATCCAAGAGGATGATTTCCATAAAGCAGCGGTCCACGGGAAGAATCTGCTCGAGTGGCACTTACATCTCACCAATGGAATACGAAAGGAATGAGGCTGGTTCGCTACAATGTGCCCAGCATGGCGGGTCTTAGCCGTAAAGGTTAGAACTGGGGGAAATAAGGAATGTAACTCGTCTGAGCATTTTGAATGGAAAGAGCAATGGATCAGTGACGTTTTATCTACGAGAAAAGGATTGTTGGGTGGAAAATAATTTATCACCCACAAGGATACTGAAACGATTTTAGGGCTCTATCGAGACTAGAAAGTGAAGACTGGGCAGAGCCTGTCTATATATGACAGCAGTATTCCATTTTAGATCTGGTCTGGCTCTTGTAAGCGTAGAGAATAGTACGAGGAGTCAGATACTTACAGGAGCCGTACAGAGAACCGACCGTTTTATTAGCGTCTATCTATTGATAAATACTGAGCCATACCGTTGTGATTGTGAGGAAAGAGTAATTAAGAAGTTGTATCAGAGACGCCGCTTGGTTTTAGTGAGAAAAGGAAAGCGTGTACAATAAGAGGTAAATACATATGGACGGGGAAAGACAAAAAAACGAAAGAAAGAAAGAAGAGAAAGTGAGAACGCTAGACAACGCATAACGTCTGCTTCAATGAAATGGAAGTAATGAAGAAAGAAAGACAAGAAATAGAAAAGGACGAAATAGAAAGAAAGAAAGAAAGAAAGAAAGGAAGAACGAAAAAAAGAAAGAAAGAAAGGTGAACAAAACTTTGGCAAAAAGAATTTCAGAATAGATAGGCCAAAAACGTAAATCATTCAAATTTAAAGAAATAAAAAAGTACATACGGTGCTGGGGTATTGAAAAGATCACGGCTTACTCTGCCTATTTAAATCTGTATTTTAATCAAAAGTATTTCGGTAAAACCTTTTTTCTTCTTTTATAAGTATATATATAGTGTATCTAAATTAGTGGAGTAATGGATAGCGGCTCAGATTGAGTAATCGGAGAACCGAGTTCGAATTCCAGTCGAATCCATTACATTCGTATACGTGCTAATACCCTTGGGAAAGGTATGGATCCTCTTCTTCTCCCCCCCCCAGCTATGGGTAAATAGCAGGACAGACCGGGTTCTATAGCCTTGGATGGCAACTGGTCTACCACAGAAAGAAGTGGCAACCTACTGCGGGGAAAAATATCTGCCTCGTCAGTCATGTCTCGAAAGATACATGATCCCCTAAGCGTGTATCACGCATGGCATATACCTGACTGATATTCACCTACGCAAAAATATTCTTGGGAAAGTTATTTATCATCTCTCCCCCCAGCTATGGATAAATAGCAGGACAGACCAGGTTCTATATTCTTGGATGTTAACAGTTCTACCGCAGAAAGAAATGGCAACCTACTGCGGGAAAAAATCTGCCTCGTCAGTCATGTATCGAAAGATACATGATCGCCTTAGCGTGTATCACGCATGGCACATAACTGACTGATATTCCCTTACGCGCAAATACTCTTGGGAAAGGTATGAATGCTCTTCTTCTCCCTCCAGCTATGGATAAACTGCAGGACAGACTTGGTTCTATAGCCTTGGATGGCAACTAGTCTACTATAGGAAAAAAATCTGCGTCGTCAGTCATGTATCGAAAAATACTAATCGCCTACGCGTGTATAACGTATGGCATATAACTGAGTGACTGTATCTAAATTATCTTCTTCATTACATTTAAGTTTCACTGATAATTATCCTTCACACATGGAATCTACTTGAGGTGACAGACAGACAGAATACAAAGAGAGAATTGAAGACAAATGGATATAAAATAATAAGATCAATTGCTTCCCAAAATTATTTAACGAAGAAATTTATAGAATAACCTAATTATGATCGTCATTGCTATATTTCGTTAAAGTTCAGCAAAAATATTTAAAGATGCAATACAGGAATTTCCACGTTTCTTTTTCTGGTCGTGAAAATCGCAACGGACATATTTGCCCATTAAATTAAGAAATATGACTCCTGAGAAAATTCAAAACAGGAAAACCGTAATTTTTTTTTTTTTTACAGGTACGGCGAAGATAAGAATAAGCTTGTTCTTCCCTGTGATTAATCTTCTACAAATAAGACCGAGCGTAAATCTTGTCAATTCCTGAGTTCAACGGGAAATGAAAAAGACAGGCCAGCCAACTACCTGCCTCCTGGCATGTTTACCGTTGTAATATGCGAACTTATGATTGAGAGTTCGAACCGTGCGCCGGCTTTGGCGAAAACGAACAATGTTTACTTGAAAATTTCGAACGGCGAATATTTGTTTACTTTTTCCGGAGAAAAGGTTTCCAGCAGAGTTCAAAGTGCAAACGGTGTTTGGTGAACAGACTAGCCGCCTTCAGAACAATAATTCGTTTTCCCGTCTTCCTCTTCATTTTTCTTTCATGCGCAAATATTGGCAAATGACTGTACATCAACGAATAACACGACTTAATATATACATGTGTATGCGTGAGAATGTACACCTTTGAAAGCATATTTACATAATATGCACGTAATATATATACACACATATATATACATATACATATATATATATACATAAGTATATATATATATATATATATATACACACACATAAGTATACACATATATATAAGTATATATATATGTATATATGTATGTGTATATATATATATATATATATATATATATATATATATATGCGTATTCTAAAGACATTTATAAAATCTAAAGATACATTTGCAAATGGTTTTGTATATACATGCATATAAAGAATACAAATTCGTATATATAAACTCTTCGATAAATTTACATAATGATAATATATGTGTATGTATGTGTATGTGTATGTGTGTGTGCGTATTCTGTGTGTGTGTGTGTGTGTGTGTATAGGGTGCTACAAAAGTATGTATACATTAAGTATTATACCAGTATCATAATAGTGCTAAATGATAAATTTACATAATGATAATATATGTGTGTGTGTGTGTGTGTCGGTGTGCGTATGTGTGTGTTTACGCGTGTTCTGTGAATGTGTGTATATACAATAAGTATTATACCATTATCATAATAGTGGTAAATGTTAAATTTACATAATGATAATATATATATATATATATATATATATATATATATATATATATTGATGGTATTACTCGCTTGAAAAACCTCGGATGACTCAACCCGTAGACACCTGACGGCAAATTGGTACCCGAAGAAAAAATTGAAAGTAAAAAACGAAAGAACTAAAAACATCAGAACAAGGCGAAAAAAATCAAGTGTCTTAAGTACTTAGTCCAAAGAAAAAAAACGCAAGTGAATATAAAGACTAAAACGTAGAGTGCTCAATACGCTAAGTAGAGCGGTAAATTAGAATAAATCATAACGAGACAGGCAAAACTATCGAGGTTTCAACTAAACGGATCTTCAGTTTTACCCTGAAGATCCGTTTAGGTGAAACTTAGGTAGGTTTGCCTGGCTCGTTAGGATTTATTCTACATATATATATATATATATATATATATATATATATATATATATATATATATATATATATATATATATATATTTGTCATCCACAGACAGACTGTTTCGCAGCTCATCAGTGTGGCTAGACGTCCGGTTGCCTCTAGCTAGGATCAAAACCCGACTGAATTGGCGTCAGTCGGAACTTCTACCACTAAGCCGTCGGTGAATTTTAGCGTGTTTATTTTTAGATTTTTTATTTTTAGCGTGTTTATTTTTAGATTTAGATAAACACACAGTGACTGACAGTGACTCAATTCTGCCGAAGAATATATATATATATATATATATATATATATATATATATAGTGGTCCTATGATTCATTTAATGCTAGAATCCATTTAATTCATTAAAATCATTTTTAATATAAATTTTATTTCATAATAAATAAAAATAACAAATGTTTTTGTCTTAGTTTGGTTTGTTTAACGGCATATCAACACTTTATGAGTCATTTAATCATCTTGCGAGCATTAGTAATTTCTTCACTTGTTTTTTTTTTTCAAAAATGTATTGCTGGCAATTTTTCTTTTACAAAAAATCTATTGCTGCAATATTTTTTTTTACTATGAAAATGTATTCCTGGCACCTCCGCTATAAAAATGTTCCACACTTTACTGTTTTGATCCTAGTTTGGGGGTTAAGTATTTGCCCATTGCCGGGACCCTAATATATGCTACCACCCAGTGTCAGGATGTACCTGGGAACATTAGCAATTAAGAGGTAGTTCCAACCTACTTAAAACCTCCCAATTAGAGGCCTTGCTGCCGAATCTAGTTTATCATTATGCCCAGGAACAGTTTTGCAGCTGAAGAGGAGCGTGTGTATGACAGTGGTAAACAGTTTGAACATTTGAGAGATTGATATGTTATTATTGATATCTTTGTTTAATCAATGCAATATGCTTTGAGCGCACATTTTGTTTTTCATTACTATATATATATATATATATATATATATATATATATATATATATATATATATATATACATTACACCGAAAACATGTCAAAATCGCTACACAATTGCAGTCGTGTTTCGATGCGCATACAACGCATCTCCTCAGGCAATTGTAAATTTATGGCGTGTGAACGATTTAAAAACGAAATCCAACATATTCTTACGAAAAGAAGAAAAAATAGAGCTGTTATAAGGTTCTTGGGCTTTACTCTGATCAACCAATCAAATATGACTTACGTTAAATTTAAACCAAGTGAAAAACCAAAAATTAAACATTATTTTTTATAAACGGGTTAGGACCCGTAGATTGTCAGCTAAAGGCAGCCAGACAAAATGTAAAGAGAATCCATTACATAAATTATAACAAACTAGACAAAGCCGTTTGGACACCTCGACGTGATGTAATGGTTAGAAAGCTTGTCTTGCTAGATCAATTACGACTGAGTAGTGAGTTCGATCCTCACTGGGTGCCCCATACTTTCGGCCTTGTGCCGCATCTAAGCCGGGCTTAGAAAATCAATACTAGACAATGCCGTTTCCTAAGAAATAAAAAAAAAAGAGTACAAGTTAATTTAAAAAAGGAAAATACTTAATTAGTCAACATATAATTGGTTCTAAATTTATTTCAACTGTTTCATCGGACTGACTACATTTACTACAATTCATATATATATATATATAACTGTTGATATAAATTTATAACCAATGATATGTTGACTAATTAAGTCTTTTCCTTATTAATTATTTATATTGCTCTGTATATAAATTTATTCATTCAGCTCACATCATGGAGTTAACTTTTTAATATTTTTATATTAAAAACATCTCCTTGGAATAATGCCTAACTCTTACGGATTTGGTAATCAGTAGCGGCCATAATACAAGGAACGGAAACAACAAAGACATAAATATGTGTATTACTTAAAAAGTAACGCATGATTAGCAATGGAATTTTTACCGAATAAAGATTAGGGTGTAATGCATAAATATTATACAAAGTTACAAAAATTTACATAATAGTTTTTTTAAAAATAAAGATTCTTTATATTCCATATAGTTCCTTATATTATGGCTGCTACTGTATATATATATATATATATATATATATATATATATATATATATATATATATATATATATATATATATATATGGGCGGTACTTAGGGGAAAGTGTTCACTATCTGTGATAGAGCCAACATATTCAGTTCTATGGATATGAGTTTGTTTCACGCTTTTGCGATCATCAAACAAACTGGTTCATTTTTTTTCAAAAACTGTATTTATTTATGCTTATTTGCACTTGATTGTTTGTGTGCAGTGGGGGTGGAATTTTCTTCTGTGTTTGTTTGGGTTGACACTCTTACATACATAGACTCATATGCATACAGGTGTATGCATTTTAGTTCGTACAAACACACCCATATAAATAATCTGAGGTCGGGCAACTCGATGCGGTGTAATGGTTTGAAAGTTTGTCTGGCTAGAACAATTGCAACAGACTAGTGAGTTCGATCCCCTTGTGTCGCATCTAAGCTTCCGATTGGAAAATCACTATAAATAATCTGAGGTTAGGCGCAGGTACACCTCCATGCTTTCGAGCATACCTATACACGCAATTGTCATTCTATTTCGGTGTCGAGACTCTAGCGTTACATATATAGCAATGTTCTCTTAACAAGCAACAGGTGGGGGTAGTTTTGACGTTTTACAGCTAGGCCGGCCGCGCCGTCAGATAAGCACAGATTTCCTCACGCATACATACACATATGTAGACGCGTACCAACACTCATTGGTTTGGGCCCACTAACACCACGTTGGTTAAGTTGGGTTCTGTCTGTGGACATGATGGTGATGTTAGCATTTTTAGCAAAGCTAACTGCTGGTGTATTTTTAACGATTGTGATAATGTTAATGATGATAATAACTGAGATATTATTATTGATATATTAATGATAATTATTGATGTGTTATTGGTTATGATAAACGGTATCGTTAGTCTTAATGATGATGGAAATGATAATATAATAATGACAACAAAATATATATATGACAATGGTATTTATGACAATGGCTGTGGTAAGTTATTTTTATATTTTTCTTGCAGGCGGATGAGAAATTTCTATTTTGGACATAGAGTGTGGGAGAAAATGATAAATCAATTTATGACAAAATGAAAGAAAATATTCCTGCGAGGTGTTCCGTACGTCTTTATCATTTCCGTTATTAAATATCCCGCGTTGTGACTATAGAAGATCTGCCAAGATGTTGTAAGAACACGGATGTAAATTTACTGTGGATGATCTAGCAATTAAAGCACTTTCTATACATTTTCATCTTAGTAAACTGCGTCGTCTTAATTGGAGTAGAATTTTTTGAAATCACTTTAAATTATATTTTTTTTTTATTTGTGTTTTGGTATATTGATTTTTGAAGGGTAGATTAAATGTGGCACAAGACCAAAAGCAGGAGACACCAAGCGAGGAGTAGTAGTAATTGTTCTAGCAAGACAAGCTTGCTAAACATTACATCGATTCAAGGTGCCCTTTATGGTGGTTATCTAAGCGTACCTTAGATGCGGCACCAGGCCAAAACTATGAGGCTCCCAGTGAGGCTCGAACTCATTACTCAGTCGTAATTGTTCTAACGAGACAAGTTTTCTAACCATGCCATCACCTGGAGGTGCCTTGATTTTCCAAGCGTAGCTTAGATGTAGTACGGGCCGAAAGTATGAGGCACCCAGTGAGGGTCGAACTCACTACTCAGTCGTAATTGTTCAAGCGAGACAATCTTGCTAACCATTACACCGCCTCGAGGGGCCCTGATTTTCCAAGCGTAGCATAGATGTACCACAAGGCCGAAAGTATGAGGCTCCCAGTGAGGATCGAACTCACCACTCAGTCGTAATTGTTCTAGCGAGGCAAGCTTGCTGACCATTACATGATACCCGATATATTTTGGTATCTAGTTTAGTGAATTTCATTTAATTTAACTCTCGCACATTGTGATAATAGAAGATCTGTCAAGAAAGGTGAAATCTTGTAAGGACCTCGACGCAAATTTACGGTGAATAATCTAGAGCACTTTCTATACGCTTTCATTTTAGCAAATTGCTTTCTTTTTTGATTAAATTAGGATTTTTTAAAATCGAAATTCTCATCAGACTCATGACGGTGAACACCTAATAAATTGCGTTTGTTCTTTTGTAAAACACACGTTGAGTTCATATTTTTGTGATAAAAATATAAAAAAAGCAAAAGGAAATGAAACTAATTGAAATTGACTATACTATAAACCCAAATAAACATTAAAAAAAATAATTGAAGAGATTAAAATTTCAGCGTCCTCTCGCTTCCAGTATGATGGTCTCGATGGTAGCAATCTTTCATTTCTCAAAAAGGTCCAATATTTGATACTCGACCATCAAGCGTCAGGCCACAGATTGTACGGAGGCAGCCTTTTATGAAAGACATCTAATCGATCAGTGTGCGCTATCTATTAGGTGTCCAAGCTTCAGAGCCATGCAAAAGTGTTGACAAAACGACAGGTTTACACACACACACACACACACACACACACACACACACATACGCACACCACACACACACACACACGCACACCACACACACACACACACACACACATACACACACCATACACACACACACACACACAAAAACACACACACAAACACACACACACACATACGCACACCACACACACATACGCACACCACACACACACACACACACACACAAACACACACACACATACACACACACACACAAACACACACACACAAACACACACATACGCACACCACACACACACACACACAAACACACACACACACATACACACACACACATACGCACACCACACACACACACACACACAAACACACACACACACACATACGCACACCACACACACACACACACACAAACACACACACACATACACACACACATACACACACACACACAAACACACACACACATACGCACACCACACACACACACACACACACAAACACACACACACACATACACACACACACACACATGTGTATACAAAGCTTATATCAAACGCAAATAAGCATAAATAAATACACTTTTTGAAAAAAATGAACAAGTTTGTCTGATGATCGCAAAAGCGTGAAATCCAGGGTCACAAATTTATATCCATAGAACTGAATATGTCACAGATATTGAACACTTTCCCCTAACTACCGCCCATATAATATAATATATATATATATATATGAGACACACATATATATATATATATATATATATATATATATATATATATATATATATATACATACACGATTGAAAATATCATATATATTTATATATATATATATACACGATTGAAAATATCATATATATATATATATATATATATATATATGTGTGTGTGTGTATATATATACACAATTGAAAATATCATATATATATATATATACACGATTGAAAATATCATATATATATATATATGTATATATATATACACGATTGAAAATATCATATATATATATATATATATATATATATACACGATTGAAAATATCATATATATATATATATATATATATATATATATACATACACGATTGAAGATATATATATATATATATATATATATATATATATATATATATATATATATATATATATATATATATACTACTGTTTAAAACTTAGTAGGCACCCTCAGAATTAGCATGGGATGAACTTGACAGAAGAATGAAAAGAAAATGAAAAAGAGCTCTTGGACTCCTTAAAAAACAATGGAATCAATTATCAAACTTACTCTTTGAGAAACTTTTGTAACGAATGCCAAAAATGTGTGCAGCAATAATCAATTCTTAAGGAAGATATTGTGACTAGAGCAAAATTTAATCATAAAATGCTTTATTTTTATTTTTATCATAATAATTTCTAATTAAAAATCACATCTTTTTTTAAAACTACGTATAGTAATTTTCTTTCATATTGATGTGGTGTGTATATTACACACCCGGCCAGTATATGAACTTGTCATAAAGATCACCCAGATAGAGCTGATAGTTGTTTTAACCCAAGCAGGACTGTTTACCAAACCTCTATGTTTGCGAACACTGCTTGACAACGTCTTTTGCTTCCGGGCAGAGAGATACCCAGACGAGGTTATGACAAAGCGTAGTGTCTCTTCTCGGGAGGTAGACAACTACCTGGCCCTGTGTATACGGAGTCTACGTGGAATTTTTGCCCAAGCCTACGAGCTCGGAAAGTCCCACGTGAAAAAAAACAGCCTTGTGCCCCATCCCGTCTTGTGGGGAGATAACAGGTAAATACCGTTTCGACCCAGGCAGCAAACTGCCTGGCTCGGGACTGATAAAATCTCTGTCTTTGGGCAGAGGGCGTCTCAGTCTGGGCTCTGTCCATGGAAAGGAACCCGGCTGAGAAAAACAAAGTATCCGTTATCCACAAATGTAGGGAATGAGTCAATTTTGGAGCAGCGGACTGCGTGTTCGCGCTCGGGTTCCCAATGGTAACCCTGACATTGTGTCGCATCCCGTCTAAGTGATCAAAGTGAACCAAGTAGTTCGCTAACTAGCTTGCAACTGACAAGATCTCTGTCTTCAGGCAGAGGGCGACTCAGTCAGGACTCTGTCCACGGACAGAGACTATAGTGAGGACAGACAAGCAAAGTACTCGTTCCCCGCGGTTACAGCGAATGTGTAAATTTTGGACTAGCGTCCCGAGTGCACGCGCTCGGGTTCCCCACGTTAAACATGACCTTGTATTACATCCTTTCTAAGTAGGGGGAGTATGGGTAAATACCTAGCCGTTTCGTGTTAGTCTTCAAACTAATTAATACAGGCACCACGGCAAGTAGCAGCAATATTACATATAGAGAATCCTTGTACGAAACACGTTATATAAGTAATAGTGTTTTATATCAATAGCCATAAAATGTGCCGTTATAATACATCTAAGGTACAAGAAAACTACTTTGGGGGCCAATTTAAAAAATGACCAGATGTGGCTTGAAACCTTTAAACTGCAATATATATATATATATATATATATATATATATATATATATATAATTTAAAGAAAAATAGACCACTTTAAGGCTCCATTGTAATAGTTTATTTCACCAGAGACCTTTTAACGTACTCTGGATCATCAGACATCACTTTCAAAAGGTGAAACGAAAAATGAAATGAAAATTTACACTTTTGACAGGTAGTATTAAGTTTATGTAATTTAACAGAGAAGGTAGCGAGGAGTAGTGTGAGAGACTTGGTCGAGTTTAGAGAGGGTTTATTTTTATATTTCTTTCTATCATACTTAATATTGAGGAAGGAGGGGGTAAGGATCAGACATTGACCTATTGAATCGGTCAGCTCAACGGAAATGATATGCTGAAAGGGAAGGAAAGAAGAAAGAAAAAGAAAGAGAAAAAAGAAAAAGAAGAAGAAAGGAGGAAGTAAAGAAAAAGGAGATGTATTTAGGGTTTACGGAGGAAGGAGAGGGTGGTATAGTTTTAGCGATTTAGGTAATATATATATATATATATATATATATATATATATATATATATATATATATATATACTAATAAATGGCAATGTAAATGTGTCAAACTTTCTCATTTAAAGGGACACAACTCTCAATAGCTCAGTTCCATCTCTGTGATAAATGCCAATGTCAGTGTATCACACTTTTTCAATTAAAGGGACACAACTCTCTAACTTTCAATAGCTCATGTTACAGAAATTTTGGATTCCCAAGTTTTCATTACTGCGATTGTTTTCGCGATTTTTTTACATTATTGTTCGTGACAAACTTTTTGTACGATAACAATTTTTATAACTTGGAAATAAATTTGGGAATAATCGAAATTAATTGTGAAATTCAGAGAAAGTCACCGATAAATAAGTACAGAAAGTAAGGACCTACACACATCACACTATCTTTAAATTAATTGGAGGCAGAAGAATTGTCGTTGAACTTTTAAAAGGTAAGATTAATGCAATACTTAAATGCAGCGATCAATTTTGAGTTCTTCTGTAGTTTATTGTTGCCTATCACGTATGGCAGCAGTATGCCTCGCAAAAAGAAATCTTCTCCAACAGAAAACCAGACTGCAATCAAATCAGACAAAGCTGCAGCGAGGAAAAGAAAATCCTGTACAAATGAAAACGTGGATTAAACGGCTTCTAGGCAAGCTTCCAATGCTGAGAATATGCAAAGACTTAGGGACTCTCAAACTCCTGAAGAAGCCGAAGGCCCAATCAAGTATATGTATGTGTGTGTGTGTGTGTGTGTGTGTGTGTTTATACGTGACCGAATCCCAAAAAAGGAAAGCTGACTTTAGAATTTCAGTTGTTCTGTTTCTGATTAGTCTTGTGTCTATCGTCTCTTCATGTTGACTTAAATATCGTCTAATCCTATGTATGTTTCTAATAACCATGTCCTGAAGATGGTCTACTAGACCGAAACGTCTGACGTCGACAGTAAAACAACATTAAAACAGTAAACTTGCATATTCGGATTTTGTTTTGTCTTTTCCATATTTTTCATCATATATATATATATATATATATATATATATATATATATATATATATATATATATATATATATATATATAATGTATGTAAATTAGGATTAAAGTGATAATAATAAAAGTCACGAAATTTAATTAAAGCAAATATACTTATGTTGGTAAGAATCAGAAGACGCTTGAAATTTCCAGGGTACATCATGAGAGAAAAAAGTTTGGAAATTTTAACTCTCACAGGACATATTGAAGGTTAGAGAAACGGAGGAAAGCAGGGAATAACCAATCTAACGAGTAGAAGTGATAGCAAAAAGACGAACGTTTCTAAGCTCTACAAAGGACAGGGAGAAGTGGAGAGTCATGACCGCTCATGTTCTGAAAAGACATTACATAGAAAAAGAAGAAGAAATGATTTTTTATACAGTCAGTAATAGCGATTATGTTATAAAAACCGTATTGTTCACAATAATAGCGATGAATTTACACAAAGTCAATAATAATATTATTGGCAATACTGATGTTGATATTATGACGACCAAAGTAATATTAACTTTGGCAATAATATTGTTGCTCTAAAATATCCGACAATATTAATGTTAGTAATTATCATTGTATATAATACAGATACTCTCTCAAAGATGTTTTTTTCTTCAGTTAGTCGTCAGCCTTTATGTAGGTTTTTCTTTTACTGCTTTGTGAATATACACATTTTCGTCTCTTCAATCGACTGTCAATTTTCGATGTTTTTACGATTCACCACTTTTGCTTCTATCGTTGTCTCTTGTTCGCCATTACATTTTGTTCTTTCTTCAGAAGGAAAAATGACGCTGATTTCTCCGTTTATTGTGCTTCCTCATCGACCTCTTTGCTTTTAAAAACCCCGAAATTGTGCAAAGAATAGTGGAGCTGGTAACTGAGGGAGATCGAGTGTGAAAAGGGATAAAAAAACAAAAATCTCCCCCATTCCCTGGAAACAAAAGTCCCGGTTTGATGTTTTTGAAAGATGATTCGGAAAAATCGGGAACAGTTAAGAACGTAAATAAGAAATGACTTTTACGGTTGTTACTCGAAGAGAAAGACAAGCAATTTTTGGCGAGAACACATAAATCCTTGCTTCGTTGGGCCAGAGACAATGGAGTGGAACAACTATGACACTCTAAGTTGCTCTCGAAATCGATAAATATAGAATAGCAATTGTAATGAAATCGATTTTCAGTATAGCGCAACAATAATCTTGACTCAGAGGATACTGTTGATTTTACAAGTATGTAGAAAGAAAAGATCACGCTCTAATTTTTTCGGCGATAATTTTCAGAAGAATCGTCATCATTCCAAGATTCGCTTGTAAATTGTGTTCTCACATTGTTACGGCCGATTCATTCGACGGTCTTCTTTCTAACGCAACGCCTATATTCAAATAGAAGGTTTCTATTCCCGCTCAAGAGCAATGTTTATACCATCTTGTTTCATTTTCAGCAACGCGTTCAGATCAGTTTGTTCCAGAGATGATCTCAGACAATTAATGTAAAGATGATCTCGGATCATTTACATTACTAAGCTAAGAATTCCATATTGTCCTAATTTATTCATCAAGCCGATAAAAATCCTTTTATATTTCACATGTTTTATTTCTTCCATCTTCATTTTTATCATATAGGATGAAAATAAGTAACTACCGACACCGAGGTTCGAGCGTCACACTCTTGATTTATGAATATATTTTTTTCCGCGAGGTGTATAAACAGCGTTGTCAGGCTACTGACTGCAGTGATTATTGAGTGACTATTGAGTGGAACTATCCAGACGAATTAGTGTGAATTATTGTGCGTTGATGATTTTGGTTTTGATTTAGGATTTACCGGACGTTAAGCCGACCCGCGTTACTAACAAGGTATTCACTGAAATGGTTAATTATCTTTAGTTGACTTTTACTTCTTTGTTCTTGTTAAGTATTTATTTGCAGTTGTAATTAAATACTGTCTTCAGTTATACTTAATTATTAACAGCTACCGTACGACATAAAAGCATGTAAAAAGAAAGAGTATTTTCTGTCTTTGGATAATTTGTAAAGTGTTCATAAATTAAAAAACAAAACAAAAAACAAATCAATCAATCATTATAAACCATCTTTGTTTCATTCTGCAATTAAGAGAGACATTACCCGTACTTTTCAGGCTAATGTACAGACTTTTATTTCTTTGCTAATGGCAGCACTAGAAACAATGAGTACTGAAATTCACATAGGTTTCTACAGGAATGTTTCTCATAATCCTAAGAAACTACATCAGATAAAAAACAAACAAAATCAGAAACATAATAATCGACTATTTTTATTTGAATGTGTGAAAACACTAAACTGATATTTCAGAGATGTTACTTGGTTTCAGTGAGAAAATGAAAGAAGGGTAGTGTTATATACGAATAAAATGTGTAACTGCTGACACCGAGGTTCTAGCATGACGCTCTGGACTTATAAATATGTTTTCTGCTTGGTGTATAAATAGCGGTGTCAGGCAACTGACTAGAGTGATTATTGAGTGGAACTATCCAGTCGAATTAGTGTGAATTATTGTGCGTCGATGATTTGGGTTTTGATTTAGGATTTACCAGATATTAAACAGAGCCGCGCTAATAACAAGGTATTCACTGAAGTGGTTAATTATCTTTGGTTGACTTTTACTTCTTTGTTCTTCTTAAGTATTTATTTGCGGTCGTAATTAAATACTGTTTTATCTTAACATTAAAGTTTTGAGTTATACTTAATTATTAACAGCTACCGTACGACATAAAAGCATGTAAACAAAGAGTATTTTCTGGCCTTGGATAATTTGTAAAGTGTTAATAATTCATAAAACAACAAATCAATCAATCATTATAAACCATCTCTGTCTCATTCATCAATTAAGAGAGACATTACCCATACTTTTCAGGCTAATGTACAGACTTTTATGGCTTTGCTAATGGCATCACTAGAAACAATGAAAAGAGTACTGAACTTTTACGTGATATATCTCTTCGTGTATAGCGGTGTCAGGCTACTGACTGCGGTGATTATTCGGTGATTATTGAGTGACTATTGAGTGCAACTACCCAGTCGAATTAGTGTGAATTATTGTGCGTCGATGATCTGGATTTTGTTTTAAGTTTTACCGGACGTTAAGCCGAGCTGCGCTACTAACAAGGTATTCACTGAAATGGTTAATTATCTTTGGTTGACTTTTACTTCTTTGTTCTTCTTAAGTATTTATTTTCGGTTGTAATTAAATACTGTTTTATCTTAACATTGAAGTCTTGATTTATAGTTAATCATTAACGGCCACAGTACGACACAATTTTTTTTCAATGGCATTCGAGGTAATGCATATTTCTCTCTGTACAAATAAGATCTTCCATGCCAAAATTTTCAGTTCTAATTTGGATTATTATTTCCCAGCTATGGGTAAATAGCAGGACATGATGTGTTCTATAACCTTGAGTGGCAACCGGTTTAGGAGTAGGAAAACTTTGAATTTAAAGCAGCGTGGAGAGTGTTGGGTTCCGTCAGGCTATGTTGCCCAATCTGCAGTACATGTGTTACCCCTACGACTCTAATGATTTACAGGACTCGTGTTCGCGATATATATTAGGATTATGACTATTTTTATGTTGCATAAATCGATGAATAGCAAAATAGATTGGGTTAGCCTTAGGTGGCCATCGGTCAAAGAGAAGGGGAAAAAAACTCTGAATTCAAAACCTCCAACTATGAAAAAATAGTAGGACAGGTTGGGCTCTGTAGCCATGGTTGGCAATCAAACTAGGAGAAGGACAACTGAATTCAAATCCGGAGCCGGGATCCTTAAGACAGTTTGATGTTATGTTCAGTTTCGTTCTGGCAACCCCTGCGACGACGCTGGAGTCAAGCTGTATCGATATGTTTTCTTTTCCTTGAACAACATCGGTTGGTGTGAAGAGGGAAAACATCCATGGGAAATTGCGATCTCACATAAACAAATAACACCTTAAACCTGCCCAGGCCTTCGCCTTGGACAGGGAATAATTCCTCGGGCGCAGATCCATGTTTTCTCGAGAACCAATGGATGCCATAATAATTTGGGTGTAACTTTTCTATTTTCATCGAAACTGGTTTTCAGGGGAATGCCAGTGTTGCTCTTGTATTCTTTATCGTATTTCCATCTTCTATTTTCCATATAGTGCGCATACAATTTCAGACAACACTGACATAGCAAGCTTCATGAATCCCTTCGATATGAGCAGCTGTTCCTCTAATATATGCTATAATACCCGTAGCTCTATAATTTATGTCACTGGGGGATTTATCTTGTTTCTTCACTTAGAAACAGCATAGATTATAGAACGGATGACACAAAGATGTGCTATTTGTCCACTATCATTTTTTCTCAAGTTTCACAAGATCATTGCAAATAATCTTTGTCTGATATTGAATGGAACAAGCTTCTTCTGTGTGCTGTGTGCCTTTCAGGACGTGGGTGAATCAAAAATGGAATCAGGAGATCACAACAGTGACGGGGAATCATGGATCTCCTCAACTTACCTCTTGTAGCTCTTAGCAACGTTTTTCTCTCTGCCTTCCCACCTACATCCCATTCCGCCTTCAATTCACGCAAGCTAGATGGCCTACTGCCTTCACCTGTACCTTTTGTCTTCGATATATCTTCTGAGTGTCAAATTCTTGAATCCTACCTTCCTCATTACGTTTCCAAGAAATTTCAGCTGACTCTTTCTGATTCTGAGTATAAGCGTCCATTTTTTTCTTCCATTTTCTTTACGAACGCAAGTGAATCGTCCGACCCTTCCAACTATCGGCTTATTAACCATCTACCTCTTCTTAACAATCTACTAGTGGCCCGGATCAACACAGCAGAATTACTTAACATCGCAGGACCTTCTTTCTGACAAGCAATCTGGCTTTCACTTCTCTCGCCGAAAGCGTCTATCAGGCTTTAATTAAGAACGGTAAATATCGGGCTGTTGCTTTGAACATCTCAAAAGAATTCGACAGGGTTTGACATTTCGATTCTTCTTCGTGAGTTGAAAGGTTATGATATTTCTGGAGGGACTTTTGAGCTTATCCAGTCTTTCACGAAATGAAAGCTATCATGTACAGCCACTTTTACTAGAGCTAGATTGTATTAACGTAGGTGAACCCCTCTTTCGAACTACTTTGTTCCTAATTTTCATCAGTCACTTTCCTGAGGGCATCACTTCTCAACTTAGTGTCTACGTTGATAACGTAACTATTTACTCATATGCCTAACCCTTACCCTAACCCTTACCCTACCGAGGATAGTAAGTCAGATAGATTTGGTAAAGTGGATTTAGCGGCTGATCTAAAAAAAAATGTCGACAACCATTGTTAACTGGGGCAAGGATTGGCTTGTTAATTTTAACGCCTCCAAAACGAAACTTTTTTCCCTATTAATCATCTGAGAGACCCCTTTCTGCTTTCAGTCAGTATGGCTGATGCTAACCTTAAGGAGAGTGACTCATACAGACTTCTTGGGCTGACATGGACTGGAAAATTATATCGAATTAATTGCTAGTTATACTACTATTAAAGTTGGTTCATTGTGTCGTGCTTGATAGTTCGTCTAGGCTTTAAATATATGGTCTGGTGCACCTGGTATATATTTAGAGACACATGATAAAATCTAAAGAAGAACCTGCAATATTATTGGTCTTCAGCTGACAGCTTGACTTCACTCACTTTCACACCGTTGTAATGAAACTTCCCTGTCTCTTTTCTATAAATACTTTCATGGTAATTGTTCTGATGAACTTTCTTCGATTGTACCTAAACCCTATGAATTTAAACGCAGTACTAGATTTCCAGCGAGGTCTCATCATTTTACAGTTGAAATTGTCAGATGTAGCAACCGTAAAATCTATGCTAACACTTTCCTGTGAAATTCTGTTATGGTAATTTACCCACACACGCATGGACTCTCCCAGCTATAAATAGGAGCAGGTACTGCCTTTTAGAGAGGGAAGTTTCCAGCCGTCAGCTCTGACAGTCGGACCGAACACTGTAACACTCTCGTTTGTAATTACTGTTTCTGTTAATATATTTGTTCAACTCAATTCCTCTATTTGTGTCTTTATTTCTGGTCCTAACAAGGCCATAACAAATTCTCTTCTGGCTTATTGATTCGCGGTCATATTTGATCTTCAAAGATTTGAGTGCAATGGAAATCGTTATCTTTTGTTGTCTGATATCTTGTTCTTTTATTGTCCTCTCACATTAATAACGTTTTTTTTCCACATATTCTCTAACGCTTAGTAACCTATTACGTCTCAGTGGCTTTATTGCCTGGCTTGAATTTCTGGAATGATGAGTTATCATTATTTATATTATCTATATTCGGGATAATATCCTTATGTTTGTTGTTATTATCAAAAACGTTTCGGCCGTTGTGCCCTCTTGTATTCTTCAGGTGTCTGACGATCTAGGTAACCTTAAGCGATATTTGAAGGAATGTAAACATACAAAGGGACCCTCATCCAGCTTCCACCGACAGGCCAATGACAACGCTACGTTGTGTCGCCATTGTCGTTCACGTAGATGTGCACCGAAATCTAGGAAAGGCCTGCTAAACGCACACAATTTAACGAAAGATAGAAACACAATGAATGAGAGAAGCCAAACCCTATTTCCAATATTAATATTCTGTCCTGGATTTCGCTTGCTCAGTCTGGGTGGGAAGGTAGCAAACACTTTGAATAACTTTTGATATATCAGTCTAACAGATAAGGTGGTCCCTTCTACCAACGCTCTACCCATCTACACATCATGACACGTGGCTGGCAACACGAACACGCGGCATCAGAACTACTTGAAAGACACCGCTCTCCAGCAAGGACAGACCAAAAATGACTTGCTCGCTCCCAACTGTGACTCGTTAATATAGACCAGAAACCGGAAATTATCACTATTCAATTTGACGCTTGACCCCCGAAAACCCTCATCGACACATTTAGATTTTCGTTTTCCTTCGGCCAAGAGAATGTCGCCCGGAAGAACCAACTTTAAAGACCTCCATCATTTGAGGACTACCAACAGCGGCAACAACTAAAATGAACAGCACATGTAACTCAACGGGAAAGTAATGATATATTTGTGACGTTAACATTTCACACCATTTGAAATAAAAGGTTTGCAAGGAAACCCCCATCAATGTTGGAAAGAGTGATAAAAGCTAATGGACTGGGAAAACCTGTTTTTCTAAAAGGGTTGTTTTAAGAGAAAGAATTTATAAATTCCAACCGGAAACGGTTCTGTCTTCTCAGTCAATGAATGCCAAATGCTTCCTTATATAGAACGGCTGATTTTATCATTATCGTTACCAATACCATTACATTACCATTACAATAATCATTATCATTACCATTACAATAATCATTATCCTTATCATACCATTACAATTTCCATTACGATAATCATTACCATTACCATAATCCTTACCATTACCATTATTATTACCATTACTATTATCATTATCATTACCACTACAATTATCATTACCATTATCAGTACCATTACCGTTACCGTAATCATTGCCATTAACATAATCATTGCCATTAACATAATCATTACCAACCATTACCATTACATTACCATACACAATACAATTACAATTACCATTACCATTATCATTACCATAATCATTACCATTATCTTAAACACTGTGCATTACCATTACCATAATCATTAACATTGTCATTATCATTACAATTACATTGTTATTACCATCACCATTACGATTATAATGTCCTTATATTACCATTAACATAATCATTACCATTACTATTATCATTACCATTATCATTATCATTATCATTACCATTACTATAATCATTTCCATTATCATTATCATTACTAACCATCATAATTACCAACCATTATCATTACATTACCATAATCATTACCATTATCATTACGATAATCATTACCATTACATTACCATTACCATAATTATTACTATTATCATACTAAAATTACCAACAATACGTTTTATGCTGTACAGACTATGTGTCTGAAAAACATACCCTTGCCCTGAAAGGATAAAATTAGGTACAAAATATCTGTAGTCCAAAACATTAAATTACGTAGAAAATATTTAGATTCCTGCATTAAATAACACATAGAGGTCGATATGCCGCCAAACAAAATCAATCAATCGATCAACCAAGCAGGCAACATGAAAGAACTCTTTCATGACATTAGTCTATATATGTCCCATGCCAGGAGCTATACACTGTTAAACACATACAAGGCGCAATGGAAAATGTCGTCTAACCTGAGCAAAAATGAAAATAACACTGACAATTCATTTTAACAGATATATTTACAAAAATCACACAAACATATCTTGAAATACTAAAGAGGAAATTTATTCAATAAAATCACCATTGACTTCAACCACAGCCTCCAGGCGACTTCGGAATCCCCTGCAATTCTTCTGGACGGTCTCCTTGTTTAAGTTGGTGAATGGTGCCATAATCCACGCCATCAGTTCATCTTTGGCTTCACAAGAAGTTTTATTGGTCTCTTGCTCAACTGCGCTCCCCCACATAATAATAAAGAGGGTTGCAGTCTGGGGGTTAGGTTTCTTGATTTAAGGGGTGTTGGGGTAGAAGAAATTGTCTGATAGCCATGACAGGGATCTCTAGTTGTGTGGTATAGTGCAGAGACCTGTTGCCAGACATAGAATCTTCCACCCTCTTGACACGGGGCGGCACTACCTCCTCAAGGCACTTCCATGTTGAGTCTGAAGCCCTTACCAACAAATTCGGGAGTTCTTTTCTCATCGGAACAATCAGTGAATTTTATGATCTACAAAATATATATCTAAAAAACACCGAAAGTATCAAATTATGAACAAAATATTTACATCCGGGCTTTGAATAATACTTAGGGTTTCGTATGCTGCCAAGCAATATCAATCAACCAACCAAAAAACAGACATGAAAGAAATCTTTCATGAAATCAAAAGATATTCCAAAATATTACTTCGAAAAAACTACAACATAAAGCATACATATCATCGCCTCTAGTAATAATGTCCACACAAACATGTATATGCACAAAAACTGAGTATTTACTACCATGTATTCAACTGTGAAAGCAGAATGTTATTACTTCAAATTTCTTAAGAAAATATTTATGGCATATAGTGTTCATTTAAGACTGGCAATGTCAATTAGGACCGGTGGGCTCTTGGGTGAATATCAGATCAAGAAAGATTTGGTGACACCAACATTCCAAATAGGAGTGGGTATATTTAAATCAGTCTGTACTGGTCTTGGGGCATGATGGGATTGCAAAAATTTGGACCTTCAATTTTTTTTTTTTTGTTTTGTTTTTTGGGGTTTTTTTTCATTTTCTTCAACTGGTTTTATATTTCTGCATTTTTTTAAAAAATTGTGGCATTTATATACTTTGATGGAAGCGTCAAGCCAAAAGATTTCACACCCAGCTTACCACTCATGATAGGCACGCATTAAAATGTATTATTGAGAATGAACATGAAATTAGTGTGCAAGCAAGAATTTTATGCAGACATAGCCATTATTAAGAATAAGTATTAACAAGTAAAGAAAGTATTAACAGCAAATTAAAACAAACAAGGAAGAAAAAGAAAAATATAAAGTTTTAAAGACTAATTCTCTTAATGGAGGGATTCAAAGTGCATTTATATCACATAATGAAATGGAAGTTCAAACAAAGGAATAACACTACGGAAGGCCACTGATGAGAAGAATAGAGGCTTTCTGGACCATGGACTCACCTTTTAATTGCTGTTGTCCCCAGGTGGACCCTGACTCGAGGTAGTAGCAACTGTTAGGGTCCCAGCTCTGGGAAAATAGTGAACCAAAAACAAAAATCAGCAGTACTTTTTTTACAGTATTTACATTAGTCGGGCTATTGTCCTCATCTTTGTCGCCATATTTGTCACAACGTTTCGGCCGTTGTACGTTCCGGCCTTCTTCAGGTTGTTGGAATTTCGAACCGAACCCTTTATTTCGAAACGTTGTGACAAATATGGCGACAAAGATGAGGACAATAGTCCGACTAATGTAAATACTGTACATAATACCTCATCTCAGAAATATAGACTGTACTTTTTTTTATAGTAAAAATACCAACAGTATTTTTTATGATCTGCAAAATAAATATCTAAAAACACCGAAAGTATAAAATTATGAACAAAATATTTAGATTCTGACATTAATTAACCCTTAGGGGTTGGTATGCTGCCAAAATAAGTCAATCAACTAACCAAACAATCAACATGAAATAATTCGTTCATAATATGTCCATATAATATCTTACAATTTCTTAAATCAAAAAGTATTCCAAAATATAACTTCAAGAAAACTACAACATAAAACATACATATTTCCGCTTCTAGTAAACAGATCCATACAAACATGTGTATGCACAAAACCTGAGTATCATCTACCATGCATTCTAATGTGAAAGCAGAATAACATATAGTTTTATTAATTCAAAGCTCCCAAGAAAATTAAATTTCGGCATTAAATGACCCATAAAGGAGTTGATATGTCGTTAAAAAACCAAATCAATCAATATCTATTGTAGATATTTATATTTTATTTTTAAATTCTAGTTGGTTAGAGCAAAGAGAGAATCTGTGTCTACGTTTAGTAATATAGATTCGTAAACATAAATTGATACTGTGAGCTCGATTCTTGAGCTGAGTTGAATAAATATGAATTCTTTTCTGACTGGATTTTTATTGTCTAGTAACCGGCGTTCGCCGATCCAATGCTTGATATGAAACCTCGACTCTCTCGGTCGAATGACTGCTAATCTGCCCCACCTCAACAGAAACTGCAGTTGCGAGAATGTTATCAATGGAACGCCGTGCTATCGAGCAAATGGTTGCGCAAAACCGATTTGTCATCACGTGGCATCTTTATCGTCTTTACATTGTACGTTTCGCGGTCTTTTTTTTCAGTATCTTAACAGCAACAAGAGAAAAAGAAAGGTCAAGACGATCAAAAAAAGAGAAGAACATCTTAAGAGGCCGCGAATTTTTATGGACACTTGAGTTTCTTATGGACGCTTAACTACTAAAACGTAATGATGTGAGTTCGTTGCAACCATTGACAGTCGCTAGTAAAGAACAGAAAGGAAACAAGATGGCGACAGAAAGAAAACAAGATGGCGACATTCCTATTATGATTTTAGTCATAAAACAAATAATAGGCAAGCGGACACCGTTATTGGCGTAATCTCCGGACATAATTAATCACCAAGTTTGGCGCGGGTTCAAACTCGACAAACAGTAGGCTTTATTCTGCACCGTTCATAATTGTTGAACAACTGCAGGATTAAAAGATCGTCATTTAAAAAAAAGTTTAAGCCGGTATCCAGTATGTCATTTTATTTAATTATTTTTGCTTTTACTTATTTTTATTTTTTAAGTGCCCAGCTGGTTTCCAATATCGGTCCCCATGGTTGAGTTGGCGTGTCTCGTCCTCATGGAGGTGCTATATATTAGACAGATTAAACACCTTTTAAATTTCTGACAAGATTCGATAATCCAACTAGCCAACTATTGCTCTATGGTAGGATAACAATATATGTATTTACCAATCTTAATTCATGCCACAGAAAGCCACAAGATTCTGAAAGTATCGAATGTTTTTAAAGACAAACCATCTGGGTTCTAACCAGGTTCAATTTTGTGTAACTGGTGATCAAACGAAAAACCTAGTGTTCCTAAAACGGTGACGCATATTGGCACTGTTCAGATTCGACATTGCTTAACTTCAGCAATAAGAAATGAAATGTTACTTTTATATTATTTATTTATGAAAATTTATTTAATATAGCACAAAGTTACCAACTGCTCACATTACCTGGTGTTTACTCGTCTTGATAATGATCAGATTCGACGTTGCTTAACTTTGGTAATTAGACCAGAACGGATTCTTTCAGCATAATTTGATCGTAAGCATATCTACAACCCGTCTGGATTTATTAAGCAAATCATATCAACTTCAAATTTGGTCTGTGTTGTGGTAGGATCCACCTAATTTGCATAATGGAGTACCGACGATATAAATATGGTTGGTACCGGGAAGACAAGGAGACGAATCAAGAGATCCAACTAGAGACTCTGCCCGACTGCGACTTAGTCAACACATTCTCCAGGAACAGTCTTCACAGAAATATACAAAAGACTATATGTAAATATTGTGTACACATTCTTAAAATACATTTTATTCTAAGTACATTTTGTGTTTGCATTATTATTCCATGCATTAGTCAAGTTTCAACAGTCTGAAATGATGTCAAATTTGAAACAATCAATTTAGATGTCAAAACAAAGCCTGAGTTAAATTTTATGTAGTATAAATATTTTTTATTGAAGTTATTGAATGTATTTGATGTTTTCTAAAAGAACTGCCGTCTGAAGTTATTAGGCAAAACTAAATAATCACCTTTTACTTCAATAAAAAGGTAATAAAATCATCACAAATTGACCAACACCTGTAATAGAACAAATAACAATCACATGATAAGTCTTTGAATCCTTTACATTTTAATATTATGACCGTTCTTCACAATAACAGCCAATAATCTATTATCCCTTGATTTTAGTTTTCTTTATTTCAACAGATTCATTTTCTAACATGGTAGTTTTAATTGCTTTCCATAGGTCTGCTTTGCTGTTATAATGTTTGCCACCTTCATAAAATTTCATCTTCACAATTGACCATAGATTTTCGATCGGATTCAGATCAGGATTTGATGTTGGCATTCTATTATTGTCTCTCCTGTAAGGCCTTTATGCTCAAAGAATTCACGGGTAAGCTTAGGTATACGAGAATGAGCATTGTTGTGTATAAATACATACTTCACTTTGAAACTGCGAGACTGGGACTTGTACTATGGAAAGAAAGTCTTGTTCATAAAATAGTTAATACTGTTCAATTTAACTGCTTCATTGACTTTTAATGGTCCAATAATGGTTTGGGCGATAATTCCAGTCCATACCGCTTTCTTGTTGCCTTTTTTTAGCAACAGACACGTCTGAATTGGATGAAATGGCCCATCCATCAAATACATCAAATGTCACTCGAGATTTGTCCGTGAAAATTACTTTAGAAAAGTCAATTTTCATGTATTTCTTGACCCAATTTTAACGGTTTAAAATATTTGTTTTTGTGAAAGGAGGTTGCCTTGGAGATTTCTTTTTATAGATCCCAATTCCCAAACTATTCTACACCTTTTATCCTTGTTGATACCCTCAGTTTTAGCGTTTTTCAAAGATCTGAGCGCTGGTCAAAACTGATTATTTCGCTATAACTTTTATGTATTAATTTACGTTCATCTCGAGGAAGTAATTTTTGAAGCCTTTTCATTTACTTTGATTTCTAAAATTATATTTTCAACAGCCTTCTTTATCTTTCGATGATCTCTGCAAAGTTGCTTAGATGTCTCCAATGTGAACATTCCTTCACTCAGTAACTTTATTTTCTGTTTTTCAGCAGTTGTTAGATCCTTCCCTTTACCCATGTTTCAACATATATTGAGATTTATTGTATAAAATACAATTATGGCACAAGGCCGAAAAGGAGGAATGGTTTGAGGCTGGTCTTCACTCTCTTATACCCAGCTAATTCGATTCACGACTGATTCACTCATTACAACTTGCACATTCACCACAAGAAGTCATCCATCACCAATCAGTCCTCTATATACCATAATACCGCATAATCTCAGGGAACCTAAAAAACGCACCCCGGGATATAAAACTTTGATGATTATAAAAATTTATACATAAAAATCTATGGATGATTTACAATGAGAGGGGAGGGGATGAACCCGAAAACAAACTAAACATCAAAATAAACCAAATAAAGATAACAGATGTTAGTAGGACACGTCCAACGCTCAAAAAGGAAAGGCGGCTGTCTTCTGCGCTTTTAATGATCATTATCTTAAAGGGATGAACTAGCTTTTATCTTACTGCTAAATACGAATTTAAATAATTAGGTGCTACTGTTTACCCAGATACACTCATGTTTTTAGAAAAACTAATTTCAATAAAATGATTTTGAAATAAGAAAACTTAACTTTAAATTTAGATTTAGTAATTTAATCACTTGAAAGTCAGTGGTAATTATTAGTCCTATTCTACCTTAGAATATTGCAAACTAAAATACTTAAAGTATTGCTTCTTACTATTTTTACTTGTACTTTTTCGGCCAAATTTCCGTTCGGCCATATGTCCGTCAGCGAAATGTCCGTTCAGCCAAATCTCCGTTCGGCCAAATGTCCGTTCGGCCAAATCTCTGTCGCCCAAATCTCTGTCGCCCAAATGTCCGTTCGGCTAAATGTCCGTTGGCCAAATGTTCGTTCGGCCAAATACCTGCGGCCAAATGTCCATCGGTCAAATGTCCGTCGTCTAAATGTCCGTTGGCGAAATGTCCGTTCGGCCAAATGTCGGTTCGTCCAAATGTCATTTCGGCCAATTCTCCGTCGTCTAAATGTCCGTTCGGCCAAATGTCCGTTAGCCAAATGTCCGTTCGGCCAAATGTCCGTCGTCTAAATGTCCGTTAGCCAAATGTCCGTTCGGCCAAATGTCCGTCGTCTAAATGTCCGTTAGCCAAATGTCCGTTCGGCCAAATGTTCGTTCGTCCAAATGTCCGTCGTCTAAATGTCCGTTCAGCCAAATGTCCGTTCGGCCAAATGTCCGTCGTCTAAATGTCCGTCGGCCAAATGTCCTCGGCCAAATGTCCGTTCGGCCAAATGTCCTCGGCCAAATGTCCGTTCGGTCAAATGTCCTCGGCCAAATGTCCGTTCGGTCAAATGTCCTCGGCCAAATGTCCGTTCGGCCAAATGTCCTCGGCCAAATGTCCGTTCGGTCAAATGTCCGTTCGGCCAAATGTCCTCGGCCAAATGTCCGTTCGGCCAAATGTCCGTTCGGCCAAATGTCCGTTCGTCCAAATGTCCGTCGTCTAAATGTCCGTTCGTCCAAATGTCCGTCGTCTAAATGTCCGTTGGCCAAATGTCCGTCGGCCAAATGTCCGTTCGGCCAAATGTCCGTTCGGCCAAATGTCCCTTCGGCCAAATGTCCGGCCACGTAATACTGAAAAGTGCGATAAGAGTAAATTTAAGAAGTCTAATTTCTTTAAAAATGTTTTAAGAAAAATATTTATACATTTCAACGCTAAATGTTAAGTTAATGTTTCCCGTATGGAAACGGATAATTACCTTTACTAGTTTATGTAAATAAAGACACCAACGTATGAAGCCGGCCTGGAAAAAGAATATGCGTCTATATAGTTAAGTTTGACGAAGCATAATCGATAAGGCAGCTGTTGCGGTAAAACAGGATTCTCGAGGAAAATAGATGTGAGTTTACGGCTCATGAAGGCCTTTTTTATTTCCAATTCGCATAGTTTATTCAAGGACTTTCTGATGAAAAACGATAGAGATTTAGAGGGAAAAAAACGTTAATAAAAATCCATAATAATACTTGATAATGTAAGAAACTCCAGTAGTATTATAGCAGTTATCTCCCTTGAGCAACAATGATGATCTAAGTGTGTCATTAAAAATTAAGACGAAAGAAATATTGTTAAACATTTGATGACAACGGTTTATATAAGCAATTTAAATTATGACTTATTTTCTTTAAACATAAATAAAAAATGGGTCTTCTATGAACAGGTCTGCTGCTGACCTCCATGAGAGCAACTCAACGCGCCATCTTGGTCTCGTGTTTTCCACTCGACATGAAGCGGAACGATTATATTGAATAAACTGCCAAGTCTGTTCCTAGGAAAGTTGCTTCACCATCACGTGCCAGATAATCTTTCTCGTCAGAACCCATCTTATCTGTTTATAAATCTATCATTCATACGTGCAATGAATACCACTGCCATAGCTGGTCTGGTGCTCCTACGATATATCTAGAGATTCTTGATAAAATACAAAGAACAATCTGCAATGTTATCGGTCATGACATGGCATCTTGGTTTCAGTCACTTTCCCACTCTGTAGAGTAGCTTCCTAATGTTTTTTTTCTACCAATATTTTCATGCCAATTGTTGTAATGAGCTTTGGTACCTCGACCTCATGAATTTAAGCGGGGTACTCGATTGGCAACTAGGTCTCATTATTTTGCTGTTAAAATAGCTAGATGTAACTTACTTCTCGCGCTCTTCTCATCTGTGGATCTCTTTTCAGCATTATTATTATTATTATTATTATTATTATTATTATTATTATTATTATTATTAATATTATTATATAACACTCTTCTGGTTTATTGCTTTCTGTCAACAATGATTTAGATGCGGCATTAATCACCATCTGCTGTTTTTGTCATACCCGTTCTTTTATTGTCTTTTCTACTCTCTAACATTTTCTCCTTTCCTTTTACTCTCGTTAACTTCTTGTGTCTTAGTGGCATTATTGCCTTGCTTAGCATGAAATAATTTAAAAACTTGCAATATAAGCGACTGTAATTAAAATGAAAGAAATATTAGCCAAAAAATTATTATAATTATTACAATTATCATAATTAATAATAATAATAATAATGTTTTATGTAAGAAATTAAAATATTATAGAATTTATCTAGTCATATTATTTGAGAGTTCCGATAAAAAGCAATTGAAATTATGATGAAAGAATCACGAATAAAATGTGATGACAATCTTTCATGGAAGAAATTCAAATAATATTACAGTAGTTATCTCCCTTGAATAGAAATGGCGGTCTGATAACATTTATTTTTGTTATTAGATGAAACATTATCAATTTTTTTAATTATTAATTTCGATTACTATCTACTTTGCTATTAATTGAAGTTTTGCTTTTATTAAAAGCTTCCTGAGTATAGTTGGGATTAAAAGTATCTAAAAAGTTAAGGCGAAAATAAACAGAGACAGAATAAAAGAGGACGCGAGACATGTACAGAGAAAAAGGGGGAGGAGTACAGCGAGAAAAGAATAAGGATAAGGGAAAAACAACGGGAAAAATAAAAATAAAATAATGAGACAGCGAGAAAAATACACACAGAGAAAGAGGGGGTATAGCGACAGAGAAAGAGGGGGTAAGCGACAGAGAAAGAAGGAAAGAACGAAAGAAAGGAAGAAAGAAAGAAAGAAAAAAGAAAGAAATAAAGAAAGAAAGAAAAAAGAAAGAAAGAAAGAATGAAAAAGAAAGAAAGAAGAAAGAACGAAAAAACGAAAGAAAGAACGAGAAAGAAAGAAAGAACGAGAAAGAAAGAAGAAAAAAGAAAGAAAGAAAGAAAAAAAGAAAGTACGAAAGAAAGGAAGAAAGAAAGAAAGAAAAAACAAAGAAAGAAAGAAAGAAAAAAGAAAGAAAGAACGAAAAATAAAGAAAGAAAGAAGAAAGAAAAAAGAATGAAAGAACGAAAAAACGAAAGAAAGAACGAGAAAGAAAGAAAGAAAGAACGAGAAAGAAAGAAGAAAGAAAAAAGAAAGAAAAAAAGAAAGAAAGAACGAGAAAGAAAGAAAGAAAGAAAAAAGAATGAAAGAACGAAAAGACGAAAAAAGAAAGAAACAAAGAAAGAAATAAAGAAAGAAAAAGAAATGCAGTAAGAGAGAGGGGAAGAGTGCAAATGAGAAAACGACAAAGAGAGATTGTGTAAATAGCATAAATATCATTCAGAGGTTAACCTCTGAACTGTATTTATTTTGGTCAGTGTATTTCTTGTCACTCGACAATCGTTTATTTGTCGGTTGCGGCCAGGTCAGGTTGAGAGACACACACAAAGAACACCAAACGGGTGCTGAAAAACATATACTGAACAGAGAATCGGTAGAAAGGAGACACCTTCGTTATGAAAAACCGTTATTTCATAACGAGAAATGGATAGGCTGTCCAGAGGATTGTTTGTTTTTGATCGTATGATGGATCATTGCTTGAAAGTTGTGGATTAGAACGGAAAAATTCAAATTGTTTGGCAAACAAAGCAAAGCAGGCCGAAGCAAAAGGGACATGGAATAGCCACGTTAGAGCAGAAGGTCACGTGACACAGTGTCCTCCAGGACACGTGACACAGTGTCCTCCAGGACACGTGACACAGTGTCCTTCATAAAAGGAGTTAGTTAGATCCTGTGACAGGATCCAATGAGTCTGAGTTCAATACCTGGCTAAGGTATTGAACTTGGAGAGGGGAATTAACAGGCGATAACTGATATCCATTAGACACGTTGGACTAGAACAGTCTACCCCGATAGCGAAATAAAGGATTCAATTCGACAAAAAACATTCGACATTATAACCACCTGAAGAAGGCCGAAACGGTGTAACAAATACGAGGCCAATAGTCTGCATCTCATACCTCGTCTGAACTGAACCCTAGACTGCTCTAGGTCCACGTGCCATGTTTAATGGATGTCAGTTGGCGGCAAGGTTTCATCAATCCACAGCTGAAATGACTAGATGCAGGCGTAAGTTCTGTGCTAATAGTTTCTTCTCTCGCATTTCTCGCCCGTGGATTTTGAAAGCACAATTAGCTGAGACTCGCCTGATGTATTGCTCGTATAAATATAAATCTATAAATCTATCGTTCCAAATTTTATCGGCATCGGTTGGTTCATGACGATTTTATTCAGAAAACTTTTAAATTCAAATAGAAATTGCGACATTTAAGTGAAAATATATCACCCCCAGGAAAATACGGCAAATTCTGCTGTCACGGAGCAAAAGAATAAGACTTTAAAGAATATTGTAATTCAATACAGCAACCGACTCAAAAGGGACTCTAAAACAAACACAATAGAATAAGGACAGCATTATACTAGGAATTGTTTAAACGATTATGTATTCAACCATATATACAAATGGGTCACTGAAGATCGCATTGAGAGATGAAACTGTCAGTCACGATGCAGGTTTGATTCCTATGTCCACACTGCCTATAGAGTTGTATTTTTAATTAATTTGAAAACATGGATGTATTTCAGCAACAACCAATTTTGAATTTCTGCATAGAAATTCGAATATCACTTTCTCACATACAAAAGGAGTCGTTTTGTCATTTATTAAATAATGCTATTATTGAACTTGTGCCAGATGAACAATAAAATTCAAATATTTTTAGAATTTTCTTCACATAGACTAATCAACTATAATTGACCAAAAATGAAAAAAAGCCTTCTGATAATATTTCTTTTAATAACTCTGCGACAAATATACCGAATCTCCGATACTGAGTGATGTTTCCTGATAAATATAACAAGTTATAAACGATACATACATATATATATATATATATATATATATATATATATATATATATATATATAGTATATAGTATATATATATAGTATAAATTTAATTTAGGTCAGCGATTCAGTAATGAATTATGCATCGGAAAATAATTCATATTTATCAGTATCTCACTCATTTAAACCGTCATTTAACTTCTCTCTTTAAAACTTCTCTCTATTAAATTTTAATCCCCACCTTACGCCTTCCTGTTCTTCTCTCATCTGTTACCCCTCTCTAGAACTTTCTTTTACCCCTTACATTCGTCCCCCACTCTCATACATACACACTCACTAAATTTTATATTTTTATTCCCGGAGTTATTTTTTCTGATTTCTTTTTGAATTTGTAGGTCTGATGAATTGGATCGTAATTACGATTCCAATGTAATAAATTATAACTATGGAATATTAGATTTGAAACCGTTTTATTATATATATATATATATATATATATATATATATATATATATATATATATATATATATATATATATATTATAAATTAATAGATTTAAAATATGGTTTTACCGCTACACAGTGATAACCATGTTTCAGAAATGGAAGCTAAAGCCCCTGAATTTAATTTTGTTATTAAACCAAAGACATTAGTTCCATTTCCTCATCAAGCGAATTTTGGACTCCAAAATTCGCTTGATGAGGAAATGGAACTAATGTCTTTGGTTTAATAACAAAATTAAATTCAGGGGCTTTAGCTTCCATTTCTGAAACATGGTTATCACTGTGTAGCGGTAAAACCATATTTTAAATCTATTAATTTATAATATTAATGCTCTGTAAATTTAAATTTACATAGAGCACTATTGTGTAAAAATAAAAATATCTATAAGAACACCGGATTTTATATCTTACTGTTCTTTCCTTTTTATTTATATATATATATATATATATATATATATATATATATATATATATATATATATATATATATATATATTCAGTGAAAACAGACAACTTTAAGAGACCATTGGTTATAATTTATTTCCCTAGGGAAATTTTTTCTCTGGCTCATCAGACCACACTTCCAAGGGTGAAAAAAATGATTTTAAATTTACATATATTTTTATACACTTTCGATCGGTAGTTTTAAGTTGATGTAAGCATTGACCCATTTAATAGGTCATCTCACAGGAAACGATATAGAGAGATAAAAGAGAAGTAAAGACGTAAAGGGGTGTAATTAGTGTTTTAAGGAAAGAAAAGGGAATAGGGATTTGGTAAGGGAAATTAAGTGAAAGAATGTATGATGGCATATATATATATATATATATATATATATATATATATATATATATATATATATATATATATATATTGATAATATTAGTGGTTAATATGCACATATATATACATATATCTAAAATATATAAACATACATACATACATATATATAAATATAAAAAATTCCAAGAGGATAGAATCCAGGTAGAACTCAATGTCCAGGACAGAGTAAGAATATAATAAAAAGGCTTAAACACTAATATTCCATGGTTATAATTTATTACAATGGAATCGTAATTACGATCCAATTCATCAGACCTGAATTTCTAGGTCTGATGAATTGGATCGTAATTACGATTCCAATGTAATAAATTATAACCATGGAATATTAGTGTTTACGCCTTTATATATATATATATATATATATATATATATATATATATATATATATATATATATATATATATATATATATATATATGGATGAAATGATGAGAGGAAAGCTCTCCTTACTTTAGCCGACGCGTTTCGTCATTCTACGGACTTCAGGAAGGCAAATATTTTGGTTTTATTTTGTAAGACGTATATATTTTACAGTTACAGTTTAAAGTTACTCAAAATTTAATTTGAGTAATTGTAAAATATATACGCAGCATAAGTGTCCATCACAGAAAATGTTCAATATATAAAAAGACACTAAACTAATTCAGTATCTTTTTTCGAGATAAGACATTTAGCTATCTTGATATTATCTGTCGTAAGAATCACTGAAAAACTCTTTGCGTTATTCAGCTAGAAAGAGAACAGGTTAAAATCGTTTTGTATCATCCCCACTATATATTCCCAACTGAGCAATGGTGAGAGGAAAAAGATCGTTCAGGCCTTCAGCAATGGTACCAAAATTCATAATCTGGCTTCCATTTTCAAACCCCATTCAAGGACCATCAAGAGGACGGTGAATAATTTTTGAAAAGAGAGAACAGTAGAGAGGAAAACTGGATCAGCAGGTCACAATAGAAAAAGAGATCATCATTTCCCCTTAGATCTAAAGAGATCAATTAGAAAAGGTCCATCTTAATCCATAAGATGCTGGCAAGTAAGGGAGGAGATCCAGCAATGACTGTCAGAATAGCAGGGAAAAAAGACTTGGAAATGAAATCGTACGTGAAACCTGTGAGACGCCTTGTTACTTCAGGACAGAAAGTTAGAAGGTTAGAGAAGGCGAAGATCATCTTGAATAAGTTGAAAGATGAAATAATATATATATATATATTTGAAATTTATTTTGATCCTTCATGAGCTTCCGATCCTTGTCATTTTCGTTTATGATCGATTTCATTACGATTCTTCTGTTAAGCTTAGAGAGTAATTATACATTGTTATTTACTCAAAGAAGATTCCAGTAGTGTTATAACAACCTCGGCGGATTACACAAATGGTTCAAAACTTTTAATTTAATTATAGAATGAAATTTGAAATTTTTAGCTTCCATTTTTGAAACATGGTTATTACTGTGTAGCGAAAAAAACATATTTTAAATCAGTTAATTTATAATATATATATATATATATATATATATATATATATATATATATATATATATATATATATTCACAGATTAGACGGATATTAGTTGAAAATACATCTATATTCCATAAATGCAATAAAAAAGGTCTTGATTTATTTTTAGTCTGTCAAAGCCCAAAATAAATAAAGTCAACTATGAATACAGCAACAAACAGTGTTTTTTTTCTCTCGATGATTTATATATACGATATATATGAATTAGACGTATATATAAATAGTCAAGAAAAAAACAACACTCGCGGCCTGACGATTGCGTCTAGCATGTAACAGCTTCTCACCTCTTAGTGTTGACTTCATTGTTCACTTATATATATATATATATATATATATATATTGTATTTAGGCAGCAATCCTTCATTTATGCATGTTTCATTAAAAACGACAGATAAGGTACTAGGGTTAATCTTTTTATTTAATTTTTCATTTTGTTCGCACAATAGCTTTCTTTTTTGGACACAGTGTGTGTAGAAACTGTCGAAATATTCTATAGTTCCGAGCGCTTTAGGGTATACCTTTAGCAATTATCAAGGATGATTCGATTTTTCAGCTTAATTGAGTGTGTGCATTATGTGTATGTCTTAGTGTGTAGTAGGGATGTTTTAATTTCCGAATACGGTTAGCACATTGTGGCCTTGTTCTTAGTTAATATTTTTAAGAGTTGGCGTTTTCTTTTTTATTATTAGGGCTTCCATTACTTTTAGTCTTTTTTTACAGGTGGATGCAGTTATTATATTTGTGTTTTCTACTAGTATGTTTCTAATGGAGTCTGGTAAGTTTTTGTGTGTGTTTAAATGGATTCTAATAGAGCTCTGATCATATAGGTGTAACGTAAGGCGTCTGGATAGGAATCTAATTGTGTGACCCATGTAATTATTTATGAGTTAGGTTTGATCAGGAACACAGTTCCTTAAGGGGCATTTGAACTCATAGATAACGTTCGTTTGTTGTAATGTTTGACCTAGCTGGTGTGCTGTTGTTTTTGAGGATAAGGTTAGCGGTCTTAAAGATTTTATAGTAGACAATTTGATTTTTTTTATTCGGGTCGATTGGGGTAGTGTATGTCTTTATAATATTTGTAAGTGAATATATATATATATATATATATATATATATATATATATATATATATATATGGTATAAAATGACAATTGGAAAAATCTTAGATTTTGCCGACGCGTTTCGTCTTCCGACTTTTTCAAGGCAAAAATGAAATCGAAATATCTCTGTTATAGTTACATTAAAAATCCAAATTTAAAAAGATAGACGCTTCTGCCTAAGCCTTTTTTTCTGGTTAATGTAAATTACCTTCATAGTAAGAGATTTTTTTCCTGTCGACAATTGATCTGGGAATTTAACTATATATATATATATATATATATATATATATATATATATATATATATATATATATATATATATATATATATATGTGTGTGTGTGTATATATATATATATATATATATATATGTGTATATATATATATATGTATATATATATATATATATATATATGTGTATATATATATATATATATATATATATATGTGTGTGTATATATATATATATATATATATATATGTTGAAAGTTGATCAGCGCGGACAATTATAGAACGAAGTTTTGACACTATACCATAGTTACCAGCTCCTTACTTATTTGTATCGGATTTTCTTAATACTGCTAAAATAATCACTAGTTCTTTTTTTCTTTTTTTCATATAGCTTTTTTTTTCTGGACCGACTGAATAATCAGCACTGCTATCCTCTTTGTTTGCAGTTCAACCCTTTATCATTGAACTATATTTGCAAAGGCAGGAATGTTATTTATAAGTTGTTAACAACATTTACTCTTCAACATGGGCTCCGTCAGAAGTCAACGCTTTCGTCTCCAGTTATTAATCACTATCTAAATGACAAGTTACATTTCCAATTCACTTCTAACCTCTGTCCCCATTCCTCTCTCCGAGTCCGGTTTACATTAACAGTTGCTAAATTGACTGCCAGGTCAGGAAATTCTTTCGGTGCCTTTATGAACGATAGCCATGTTTTTAGTTTTATTTACTTATTTGCTTGTACAGTACACTTAAAACTACACCCGCGTCATTGGTAAGACGATAAACTACATCCTGCAGCAAGGCCTTTGATTAGAAGGTTTTCAGGAGCGTGGAACCACCTCTTAATTGCTGGTATTCCAAGATCAACCCTGACCGACAGCTGTTAGAGTCCCAGCTATGGGTAAATATTTAACCCCTCCAAACTGGGGGTCAAAACACTATGAAAGTATAAAAATAAGTTTTATTACAAGTTATACATTTTGGGAAAAATTGTTACCCGCAATACATTATCAACAGTACATTTTTGGAGAAAAATATTTTTAGGGAAAAATATTCCAGCAATAAAAATCATGCCGGCATTAAGTAACGCATTGGGGTTGATATACCGTAAAACAAAAGAAAACAAACCAAATACACTTAAAAAGTGACTGGAATATTTATAGATGGATTAGTTATGCCTTGCGACACGTGTTTTACTTAGAATCAGAGCCTTCGCTTCTCGGTTGTTGGGTTAGGATCAAAGTATAGTATCTGTTCTCACTAAGTTTTAAAATTATTAGGTATACCTCGTTCCGACACCCGTTATTATTTTCCGGTGTTTACTCATTCCCCCAACGAGAATGACACAAATTCTTTTTAAAGTGGGGACCCGAGCGCGTGTACCCGGGCGGGGACAAAAATTGCCCACCGCGCCCGCAACCGTCGGTTGCGCTGGCCTCGGTGCGAGCACCAATCCCTCCCTCTTGTGCAATGGGAGGGCACGGTCTCGGGCAGCTGTTCCCTAGGGCTGGGTACCTCTCAGTATTATTTTCTCAGTTGCCCCTGTGTCCTTCGACAGAGAAGCCCCTGAGCGCACTCTGTCCAAGGACAGAGACGCAACTGACAGATGATAAATAATGTACAAATTACATTATAGTAATTTAAAATATTATTGAGAGATGCCCGGTTCCAGGGAACAGCTTCCCGCAACAGCACCTCCCTCATTGCTCTAAAGAGGGGATATCGGTAGTAATGTCAATGGTAGTAATATCGATGGTAGCGCGACTGACGGTTGCGGGGCCTGGGTTATTTTTAGACCAGGCCGGTTGCACACGCTTGGTCTCTCCACATTACACTGATTTTGTGCCACACCCCGCAAACGTGGGGCGGCAAATAAATACTAATATGTTCTTTCTATGTTTCAAAATTGTTAGGTGTATCTAATCCTGACCCCACCTCTTATTTTCGAACCAATTGGCAGCCAATGCACTACAGAAGGATAGTCGGTGGATACCTACTCCAGAGTGACAGCAATTTTGTATATGTACGCATATAGGTTAAAAACAACCTGGTGTCACATCCTGCCACCGTGTATCTGTTCTTTACTTCTCTTTCTTCGGGCAGTTCACAGAAGAGCTTTGAGTGATACCTGATCCCAACGTGACAGTGATCACAGGAACTGGGCAAGTTTTGCCCTTGGCGAATATGGACACGCATGTGTACTGCCTATTAAAATGACCTTGTGTTACATCCTAGCCCTGTTTGGTAGATAAATGCCATCAGACCGTAACTCCCTGGCTCCAGGGATGCGTGTGTTGTATCTATTCCTCTTCATCCGTGTTCTCGTCTTTGGGCTGGTCGCAGCTCCGACTCGCGTTCTTGACGTGAAGAAACATATGGCAAGACAGATTTGGGGAATTCCAATCTCTGAGCCCCATTCTTTGGCAACAGAGTACTGAGCTGCTACGTGACATCTACCCCCCGTTACGAAAGCTGGACAGAGATGAAGAGACTCGAGGCAACGGAGGTATGATTCTACAGAAGGATGCTAAGGATATTATGGATTGACCGTGTGTGAGCAACGATAAGGTTTTGGAGGAAGCTTATACTTAACATCAGGCAGCTGAAATTTCTGGAACACGTAAGGAGAAAGGAGGGCTTGGAGAATCTGTTACTCACAGGTCAAATAGAGGGAAAGAGAGACAGGGGAAAGCAACGCATGACATAGCTGCTGGACTTAAGCAAGTAGATGACAGAACGTGGTCTGTGGGAGATAGCAGAGAAACGAAACTTATTGAGAGTTACAAGGGATAGGGGAAGTGGGGAGCCATTATCGCCCACGCCCTGAAGGGACACGGAACATAGAAAGAGAAATATCAGATTGTCACAGTTTTTGAAACAGTCTGAAGTTTCTGGTACACGTAATGAGAAAGGAGGGCTTGGAGAATCTAATACTCACAGGTGGAATAGAGAAAGAGAGAGAGATAAGGGAAAGTAACGCATAACATACCTGGTGGACTTAAGCAATTGGATGACAGAACGTAGTCTGGGGGAGGTTGCAGAGGGACGAAACTTATTTATAGCTACAAGGGATGCGGGAAGTGGAGAGCCATGATCGCCTACAGCCTGAAGGGACACTACACAAAAAAAGAAAAAGAGCCTCACTTCCTCAATGCAAAAAAGGGATCATCGAAGAATTCTGAGTCGTTAGGGATACTGGATTTGGGGATAGGATAATTTTGGATTATTTCTTTATATTAAACTGACCTCGTGTACACATCCTATACCCTTGGGGAGGTAATGAAATATCTCTGCACTCTATCTCACATCAGAATGCCTTGTATTTCTGCTATAGATGAGTATAGTACCCGTGTCATTGCCCTCATCTTTGGATGAATCTTACAACATATTCTAGCAAGATATTTGACATGATATGGACTTGCAAGATATTCTAGCGTGATATTTTGGCATGCTATTTTCTTGCAAGATAATCTATCATGATATTTAGCATGCTATGGACTTGCAAGATATTCTAGCGTGATATTTTGGCATGCTATTTTCTTGCAAGATAATCTATCATGATATTTAGCATGTTATGGACTTGCAAGATATTCTAGCGTGATATTTTGGCATGCTATTTTCTTGCAAGATAATCTATCATGATATTTAGCATGCTCTGGACTTGCAAGATATTCTAGCGTGATATGTTGGCATGCTATGGACTTGCAAGATATTCTAGCGTGATATTTTGGTATGCTATTTTCTTGCAAGATAATCTATCATGATATTTAGCATGCTATGGACTTGCAAGATATTCTAGCGTGATATTTTGGCATGCTATTTTCTTGTAAGATAATCTATCATGATATTTAGCATGCTATGGACTTGCAAGATATTCTAGCATGATATTTGACATGCTACGGACTTACCAGATATTCTAGCATGATATTTGGCATGCTATAGACTTGCAACATATTCTAGCAAGACATTTGACATGCTATGGACTTGCAATATATTCTAGCATGATATATGACATCCTATGGACTTGCATGATATTCTAACATGATATTTGGCATGCTATGGACTTGCAAGATAGTCTAGCATGATATTTGATATGCTATAAACTTGGCAGATATTCTAGCATGATATTTGGCATGCCATGGACTTGCAACATATTATAGCATGATATTTGACATGCTATGGACTTGCAAGATATTCTAGCAAGATATTTGTCATGTCTGGACTTGCCATATATTCAAGCATGATATTTGATATGCTATGGACTTGCAAGATATTCTAGCATGATATTTGGCATGCTATGGACTTGCAAGATATTCTAGCAAGATATTTGTCATGTCTGGACTTGCCATATATTCTAGCATGATATATGACATCCTATGGACTTACAAGATATTCTAGCATGATATTTGGCATGCTATGGACTTGCAAGATATTCTAGCAAGATACATTTGACATTCTATATACTTGCAAGATATTCTAGCATGGTATTTGACATACTATGGTCTTTCAAGGTATTCTAGCATCATATTTGACATGCTATGGACTTGCAAGATATTCTAGCATGATATTTGACATGCTATTGACTTGCCAGATATCTATCATGATATTTAGTAATAGGCTGATCATAGTGGGTATTATTTTATGCCTTCCTGAATATGTAGTTAGAAGGAGACCTTAACAGTTACAGTAAAAAATGAACAACGTTTTTAAAATTATTTTTTTTACTAATATTTATAATATGTAAGGCCCAAGAGCAGTTCATCGTGAAGGTTTACTGAAAAAGGTCGTTGTGTGAGTGGGAAGGCTAAGAAGAGCTGATTATAGGAATATGTGGGAAAGATAACGGTTAATCCTTGATTGGAAAGGGTTAAGATTATAGTGATCGTGAAAGCATCCTCTTAGGAATTGGTTTCACAATGCAGCGCTTCATGGGGAAATAGCGATAGAATAGCGAGGGGATCGCAAGGCTTCGTCTTAGGGTAAGGGATATTTAATTCTTAAGCTTCTTATTTCTTTTGTGTGCCATACTCCTTAAGGATGCGGCGATCATGGCTCTCCAGAACTTCCTATCCATTATAGTTCTTACCAGTTTGTGTCGCGTTACACTCCTCCCCCTCGGTCGCTGTTCTGCCATGTCTTTACACAGTATGTAGGTTACCCGATGTTTACTTCTGCCCTACATGCTTTAAGCCTAGACAGTGTGTGACCGATTCTCCAAACCTTCTTTCTTCATGTGTGTCCCATAATTTTCAACTGTCACTTTTTGATTTTGATAATAAGTGCATTTTCTTCCTTAACAATTCCGTGTTCGTAACATATTTCGTCTATGGTATTTCCAGCGTCCACCCGCAGAACCATATTTCTATATCTTCATGGCTCCGTCTGGAAATTGTGCAGCATTCACTGGCATATTGATTGTTGATATGACATAGTTCATTGTTTCTATCAAATTTTTCCTTTTCCTTAATACTTAGCTTTTGAAGACAATTACCGCTGCTTTATACAAAGGACTAAACATCAACTGATGACATCAGGAAACTCGGTCAGCTGCTAAGAAAGTTTTTTTTTACATTGTCTTGCTAAACAATTTTTCTTTCCGGAATCTATCTTAGATATCTACAATTTGTCCATGCTTAGAATATTGCAGCCACATATATTCCGGTTCCCCTGTTTTGTACCTTGAGCTCCTGGATAAAATCTAAAGAAAAATCAGCAATATTATTGGTCCTGATCTGGCGGCTCGGCTTCAGTCACTTTCTCACCGCCGAAAGGTTGCCTCTCTGTTCCTTTTCTATAAATACCTCCATTGCAATTGTTCGGATGATGAAATATTCACTATGGCTTCTAGACCTTTTGAATTTAAGCGCAGTAGCATCGGGATCTCATCATTTTCAGATGAGCTGGCTGGATGTAGCCGTAAATTCTATGCTAACAGTTTTCTCACAATTGTCGCTTGTGGAACTGCCTCCTGGCTCCATGCTTTCCAGCCACCGCTATCTACTATTAATCGCTATCCTTCTGGTTACTGTTTTTTCTTCCCGCTCATTATTAATGTTTCTGTTGCTAATTCTTCCACATCCTTTAATCCCCTGTGTCTTAGTGGCTTTACTGCCTTGCATGGGGTGATAGTGATTAAAAAAAGAAAGGTCGTTGAAGAAAATTAGGAAAATTCCGAAGTGATTTAAAATGTGATGGAAAATGGGACCTCAGAATCCGAAAACTTATTTCGGTAGCAAAAGATACATTCCAAAATTTTAGAAAAGTACTAAAATTACTAAGAGGAATAGTTCATTCGAAACGATTAAAAGAGTGCTGAATTGTTGTGTAATACCAATCCTCTTTGAGGAAGTGGATTCTGGAAAATCTCCTTACAAACGAAGAGAAGACAGAATTGTGATTCTACAGAAGGATACTGAGAATAATTACTTGTAACAATAGAAATTGGTATTCGATTCTTCGTAAATGAATGTTGATTTTCAATGTAAGCATTCGCTACTTTTGAAACTGAATCAAGACATTCTTACTAACTCTTTTTCCCCAGTATTTGTTCTTGTGCCTCACTAAGTTAAGCTTAGTAAATATCAGAAAAGAATAACTTCCGTCCTTCGTCTCCTATACGATAAATTAAAACTCCCGATCGACTTGAGAGTCCCCGATCTTCCACCTACATTGGGCCACGTAGATGACCCAAACGGACATCTCCGTTTTTCGTTTGTGTCTTTGCCAAAATCATGTTTCGTATGATGATTCTATTCAAGTGTCATCATCTTTGTTATTCTAACATTTATTGTTTGAAATGCGCGACTCTTTTTGTTGGGAACCCCCAAGCATTTCTTGGGAGACCTAGTCGGCCGCGTTTTCTCTGAACACATACCCCGCCCTCGTCTCTCCCACCGACAGATTCTAGATCCTCTTTTCTCTTGTCCGTCATCTTCAGTTTGATTCCCCGCCTTTCGTTCTCAGAAAGCTGTTGTCCGATTATCCAAGGCTGATTTTTACTTTGAACGTTCAAGAGTCCATTTAAGGAGGAATTTTTGGCAGTAACGAGACTACAGTAGCTGAATCAAGCCAATCTTTGAAGACGTCGTATTGAACACTCAGGAACAATCAACATATTATGGGACTTTCAACTATAGTAAATTATCTTAACAGAAAAATTAACACTAACATATTTGTGGGCGTTATATATATATATATATATATATATATATATATATATATATATATATATATATATATATATAAAGGGAAGGGGTTATAGTTGTTCCAACGAGAGAAAAGTATATATATTAAAAAGAAGAGAGCAATCGTAAACGTTTTCATGTGGTTGTAATGTGGATTTTCTAAAAATATACTATGCTTTATTTTCCATAATTTTGCTACAGGTGTTTCCGGCCTCGCGACCTTCATCAGGCAAAGAGTGGATATTTACACATATTATTAAAAGGAATGAATTTTTCTTATGTTTGTCAATGTTAAACATTCCGATGTTCAACATTCTCTTTTTGTGTGTTAATGACACAAGGAAGACATAAAAACAAGACTAGGAAAACTAAAAACGTTTGCGCTTTCTCTCAACTATAACCTCTTCCCTTTATTTTTATATATATATATATATATATATATATATATATATATATATATATATATATATATATATATATATATCTGTGTGTTATATACATAGATATTTGTGTGCCTTATATATACATGCATACATACACACACATACATGTATATATATATATATTTACATATAACTTGTTTTTGGAATATGCCTTTGTACTTTTAAGTATATTTTGTATTTTTTAAGTATAACTTTATATATTTTAAGTTTCTTTAAACTTTTTTTTCATACCCCTCTTAATTTTAAATTAACATTTAATTCTTCATGTAATCCCAAATTAATGTCATAAGGTTAATATCCTGGTTTAATGTTATAAAACCTCTTCCCTTTAAGACAAATACCTTCCACCCTCCCCTGGCGCCTGACCCGTGCCTTTCGTCTGACTGAAACATTGAAATTGATAAATTCTGTATTAGTTCTTCAACGTTTTTTTATTTTATTTGTAGCTTTCGCAGTTAAATTTCTAATTACGACACAAACTTAGTCTATACTGGGGTTGAATAAGACTGACGAATTTTATTTTTTCGTCTGTCGAAATAAATTTATTTCCCATATGAGGTGATTTTGAATTTTATTGTGTATTATTTTTGCTCTGTAATAATAAATATATTGAGCTGTTTTTGTGGATCAGTTTTATTATTTTATATTTCTAGGAGCCACTTGGATTGCATACCAATGGATTACCTTTACTATATATTCGACTCTCCTATCATATTCGACGTATGAGGGACAAGCAGCTCATTTCCTAGGAACCGACAGCCAGGCACCAGCACATGTGATTTGATTATAGTGGTGAAGGTTTTGTGCCGAGCCATCCACACTTTTTGAAGGGTCGAATACAGAGACCTTGTGCATTACGTGCCACAAGGTCCCCAAACCACACGCCGCAGGCTTTGAATTTAGAGTTGTCCTTCTCCTAGATTAGTTGCCGTCCAAGACTATAGAACCCTTCTATTTACCCATAGTTGGAAGAAGAAGAGGATTAATACCTTTCCCAAGAGTATTCGACTGGAATTCGAACTCAACTCTCCAATTCCTCAATCCAAGCTGCTATCCATTACACCACCGTGCCTCCTCAATTACTCATTAATCCTCCTTTAAAATATATATATATATATATATATATATATATATATATATATATATATATATATATATATATATATATATATATATATATATATATATATATATATATATATATATTACAGCAAAAATATATATACTCTGTTGAGGTATACTTTTTGCTGTAATATATATATATATATATATTACAGCAAAAATATACCTCAACATAGGGATAGTCTATTTCAAACCGTTCTTTACACGGCTATCATCAGCCTCTAAGTGCTTGTCTCGGAGCATTGTTCTAAATTTATTTTCAAAGTTAGTCCTCCTCTAGTAGACGCCTTGTTAATGAGAGTGGGTTTGTGTTAGCGATTGGTGGGGGCGTAAGTTATCTTATCCAGGAGGCAACAGCCTGGGTTTGGAGTTTATTTATGGCAAGGATGTTTTGTTTGTAGTTTATTATCAGTCCCAACTATAGCTGCCTAGAGAGAGAGAGAGAGAGAGAGAGAGAGAGAGAGAGAGAGAGAGAGAGAGAGAGAGAGCATATCTTCATTCAAAAATGTTTGATTGAATGATATAGATATATTGATTCTACTTATTTTTATACTGATTCTTTTCAGTTGTCTAATCAGTTTTTTGGTGTTAAGATGAAAGTCATCGAGAAAAGCAACGAAAATAATAAACAAAAACATAAAATTCTTGAGACCCTCTACATCAAAATCAAACAGCCAATACTCAACAAAATTCATTACAAATATAGCAACAACATATTAAAATGCATACATCACATAATGTAATTTTAATTTTCTACCAATGTCCGATCAGCACCCTTATTATTTTGCAAAAATCCCCAAATACAACGGATAAATTTTAACTTTAACATATCTATAACAGAGCGCGTTTTTAAAAATCACCGTTCCAAAGAATATATTGCAGTTACAATAAGTTTGTCTGTGCAGTTTATTCCTGAAGATGATCTTCAATTGTCGAAGCTATATGGGTTACAAAAAATCAATTGCGCCTTCCTTGATAAATTTCATCTCAACATCAAAAACTGATTAGACAACTGGAAAGGATCGTTACTAAAAATAAGTAGACACAATGCATATATATTATTCAATGAAACATGTTTGAATATATATATATATATATATATATATATATATATATATATATATATATATATATATATGTTTAAGTTACGAAAATTTGGTAATCCGTATGGGTAGTCCCAAGTAGGATGAAATCCTCAAAGCTCAATGCAAATTTAGAGCTAATAATTTAAGGAAAAACAGACCACTTTAAGGCTGTATTTTATAATTTATTTCACCATAGACCTTTTAAAGGACGCTGGATCATCAGACATCACTTCCAAAAGGTGAAACGAAAAATGAAATGAAAATTTACACTTTTGACGGGTAGTATTATGTTTATGTAATTTAACAGAGAGGGTAGTGTGTAGTGGTGTGAGAGACATGATCGAGTTCAGAGGGGGTTTATTTTAATATTTCTATCTATCATACTTAGTATTATTCTTATGTGGCATACATACACACACACACACACGCACACACACACACACACACACACACACACACATATATATATATATATATATATATATATATATATATATATATATATGCCACATAAGAATTAATTAATTTCTAATAAGATATTTTTCATCACTTCAAGCGTTATTTATATACTACTCGGGACACAGGGATCCGAGGTTCTCTGTGGCCGAATGATAAAACTGTGGTTTGCCCGAGAAAGAGTTGGTTCGTCGCAGTTTCACTGTCAGAGAGCATGTTTTCTTTACCAAGTTTTCTAGAGTACGCAGAACAATAGACACAATACACACTGATTAAAATTAAATAAAATACCGGTCGTTTCTTTCAAACAGGATTTTATAGGCACCTTCATGAGATCGCTAAAAACAGCGCATAGTATGATGAAAAAGACACCAAACTTCACGAAAACAAAATTTTAGCGTCTAAATGCTTATGTTATTATTGAGGGGAAAGATCAAAGTATTTTTTAATTATTTTTTAAAATTTTTCCTTCTTTTTTAGAACATTCTAAATTTTGATTAAAAAAACCTTGTTTCTCTTTGTATCACCGGAGCTCGTAAAATAACATATAAAATTTTTAGCACGTTTTTTTTTTGTATGACACAAAATTTGAAAATCTTGCAAAAATAAAAATAATTGTCGGATTTTAATGAAACTTTCAGAAACGATTCACAAATGATGGAACTTATTATAAATATGTTTTTTTTTATTAAAGTCATGGCAGAATTTTTTTTTCATATGTATTACTCCCTAACTAATTGTACGAAAACTCTATAATTTCAATTTTGAGGAGGTTAGTGATTATATTAGTTAAAAGCACAAGGCATTAAGGAAACCAAATCATGTTTTTTTTTGTTGGACAACATCTACCTGAAAATCATCATTGAATTGTAACATACAAAACTAAATAAAACAAAAATATTATTTAATTTCAAAAGCTTTTAATTGCTTTTATTTATTTTGATGAACATGAACAATATTGTCTGAAAGCAAATAGATATTTCGATGAAAAATGAATTTTTAAAACAATTATTTGTTATTTCTGAAATGTTTTTTTTTATTTTTACATTATGTTGCTAATTCTTCTAAAATTAGGGAAAAGTTTGTAGAACTTAACGAATGTTGTTATTAAGTAGATATGTATTTACAGATTATAATTTCCAAAGCTTCTTACACACTAACGAGTGCACATATATTAAAAAATATAATTTGTGTCAATAATGTGTTTGCCAATGAAATCCACGGAAGACCGGAAGTATCATGCGTGCAATAAAAAACTTCACGCAGATTGAGTTTTAAAATTTAATAAAGTTAGCATAAAAAGACCATGAAATTTCATAAGTGTACTTAAAATTATAGTATAATTTAATGTACATGACTTGTGAAATGTAATCTCACTCAGCCACAGCTGATTAAAATGCTTGTTTTTGTCATATAGGAAAATCCAACAAAATATTAGCTGAATATTCCCATTCGTCAGCAACATTAAACCCATCATAGAATGCAATGTTCTCAAGCGAATTCTCATTCTTATGCGTGAAATGGGAAATGGGAAAATTTTTCTTTAGAACTACAAAAAATTCAAAATTTCCATTTTTTTAACATTTTGCCCCCTGAAAAAATTTCTTGAGTCATTTACACTGGCCAATTTTACTTTTAAATGAAAGATCATATTGTTTGCTTTCAGAAAATACATAGTTTCATGGGGTTCAGATAAACTTTCCTTGGTATTTTGTTCAGATGATAAATAATATTTTTTATTTTACCTACTTTTACCCCAATAAAAATATGAAAATCCATTTTTTAGAGAAAATAGGCTGTGACTTTTACTATGTTTGATTATTTTTACTGGGGATATAAATTTTTTATAATAGATCTGAATTGACTTTATTTAGAGGAGTCTATATGGGCCCTCAAACAGCAGTGCAGCACTTGTATCTAAATTATTTTTTTATAGTATTTATAATTTCTCCAGATAGTATCAAAAAACTTATGGTAAAAGCTACAGTACTAAAAACACAAAAAAACACAAAAAAAAATTAGAATGCTGAAAGTTTTTTTTACTTTAATTATTACAAGGTACTACTTAAGCAAGTCCACTTAAAAAAATATGTTCATTCTGTCCTTCCGTATGAGAACTCGAACCTCACGTCAGCTGTCAATAATTTATAAGCGTCATCATTCAACACTTGTCAATCGCCTGCGATGTTAAGATCGGATCTCTTTTATTTTAAACAACATTTTTCTACGAAGAAAGTAAGTAAAAGTTTCTTTCAAAATATTTTAAATAAACTTTAAATTTTCTATTTTCTTCGAATAAATTTTGAAAAACGTATAATTAAATTTTTAAACGAGGAATTTAACTTATTTGTCAAAAATTAAAATTTTAAAAAAATGGCTGGTATCGAGTTTTTGTTCGATATTTCGTAAACAAGATTTTAAACTAAAATTTAGGACATGCTAAGAATGATTAAAAAGTTTAAACAAATATTCAAAAAATAATTTAGTGCTTCTTCTGAAATAAATACATCATGAGCAAACACTGTGTCTTTTAATAACCGCTCAAAAAAGCTTATCCGCGAATATGAAAGGACCCTATCGAGAATAAGCAGACAGAACATGTCTAAATTATTTAACGAAACCTGAAAACCATAGTCGAATTCCGCCATGGTCTGTTTGTAAATGAGATGACTTCTTGATAATACCGGCTCGCTTAGACGATCCCTGCGTGTGCCGCCGTTAGGAATTGCCTGAAAACCATAACACTGGTTGACCGAAACCTTGTGAGTGAAATTGGGCAATCGAAATCGTTTGGAAGTCATGGAGGCCGATGGTTTCAACGTACTGGCCATGTTTAAATTGATGATTACGCTTGTGTGCTCTCAGAAATTGTAACTAAGGTCTTCTCGACGTAGTTGCTGTACAAACTACAGGTTAGCTCTGTCGGGGTTGAAGATACAAAATTCTACCTGAAAAGCTGAGATTATCATGTTAATCTACGAGACATACATACTCTGATACAAGCGGCTATCTATATATGATTCACTAGCACTTCGACGTGGTATAATTGTTAGCAAGCTTGTCTTCCTTGAACAATTACGGGAGAATGAACAGTTCGATCATTCCTGTGTACCACATACATTCGATCTTGTTCCACATCTAAGCTTCGAGGAGAAAAACACATTGTGACACTTCGACATGGTGTAATGGTTAACAAGCTTGTTTCTCTAGATCAATTACGACTGAATAGTGAATTTGATCCTTAATGGCTGCCCAATTCTTTTGACCTTGTGCCACATGTATGCTTCGCTTCGTAAATCACTATACATTATCCGCATATAAGCCTCAGATTATTATTTTTATTCAAAGTGAATTTCTACATTTTATGAATCAGTTGTTTATTCGTGTAATATTATTGTATCGTCTTAATTACATATATGATCAATAAAATCGTACAAATATGAATTATCTGTTTACTTAATGTCAGATTTAAGGATGTTTTAAATTAAATTTTTTCAACCTAATTTGCTTTGATCCTTATCGGGTTGTTCTTTTGTTGCCTCTGACAAATTTGAAAGTAAAACAGGAATAAGTATTATCTGGTCAGATTATTTTACCATTATAAATTTCCCTCGTTCGATTCTGTTATTACACCGAAGAGCATGTTTTCTGTTCTGCTATTTTTCTTTTCCTGAATGTCTCCTACATCTGTGTTCTGCAGTTTTTCATTTTCTGCATAATTCTCATTGGGTTTTCCTCGCCTGTCCGCTTGCAGTTAATTTTTTCGTATTTTACGCAGCATAGCACAAAGCCAAATTTGACTGTAAGAATAATGAGTTTTTCTTTCACCTTTTCAAGTGGTGAGAGCCTGCATATATGTTCCCGAGTTGTTCTGGTCCCGGTAAGACTTATGCAACTAGCTCAAGTATTGAATTCGGCTCCCAAATATGTTGTGTTAGCTCTGGACGTGCAAGTAGCGTAAAGGCTATTACGAGAATTGAAATCGGTGAGCCAAGTTCAAATCCTGCCCAGGTTTGTTGATTTTCATTCTAACGCACTTGCGAAAAAGCATAACTCCCATCTCCTTTCAGCCGTGCTTATGGACTAAATAGTAGAGTAACTTGGTTTCCTAGTCTGGGTTGGGATCCAGTCTAGGAGAAGGATCAAATATGCATTCAAAGCCGCCGTAGGACAGCGAAAGGGTACACTCTGAACGAATTTTCCGGGTCAGCGATTACTACTTGCTGCCAGTACAACCTGACGCATGTCACCAAGTGATTCCCATTGTGCTGAAAAAATGCCACGAAGGGAAAATACTTAGCATGGCACACCGACAATCTCATGGGTTATTTTTGGAACTGCTTATATTTAACTTGATTCTTGCGTGCAGATGAGTGACAAATTACTTTTGAGTATAAAGAATTTTTATTAAAATGGTTTTACCCAATCTGATACAGGGCCGTGAATATTGATAACGTGCTGCAAGACGTGTTTGATATCTTTCGCTTTACGACAGGCTCCATTTGAGAAGAAAGAGTTACGCATTTAAAATATGCAAAGTGAGTTTAACTTCCATTGGTGTCCATTTCACCGAAACTGAGTTTAATTTACGAGCAATTTTTTTTAAGAAAACGCAAAACACCCTTGTTAGACCGGGTATTTAAAATAATTGAAAATAGTCCTGTCCCCACACCTTTCATTATTTTATCAATAATTTCTGCAAACTCAGCATCCACTCAGCAGAATGTTATACCGCGCCGGTTCAAAGATTTCTCACCCCTCCCCACACAATCTATGATACACGACCTGTTGATCATGATGACGGTAGTCTTTGAGTATAGAATCCAGAGGTTGGCAGTGAATATTTCGAAGACAGTAGGGAAGCGTAGTTCAGGTTAGCAGTGGATATCTCGATAAAGTAGCAGAGCGTAGTTCTTCCTTCTGTTCTGGTCATCTTTGGTTCTGACAGGTTGGCATTGGACATTCGGAGAGAGTAATCAAAATGGCCGCCTTTATGCAAGACGGATTCAATATTTTACGCCTCCTGATTGGTTAACCTTCTTTTGGGGAACTATAAAGTGAGTCAAGTCATTTGGATTTGCTCACTAGTACATTATACACAAAATAATCCAACACGACCAACTCTACTATATCGTAATGTTCATAATGTAGTATTCAAGTGAAACAGAAAATTTATTGTAATCTAATAATAATGGATCATATGCAATATAGGTGAACAATTCAACTAGAAAAATTGAAAATGCAAAATATCTTAATACAAATTAGAGACATGTCATAATAGATCATTCCGACTTAAATGAATCAACAATGTTTTACAGCAATTTTTTTTTTACATAAACCAATGATTATTTTTTGTCAAAAAATTGGAATAAATTTTCCACATTCAACATCATGGATGAGATATAATGAATTTTATAAAGTGTTTTTCTCGCGACTTAACATGGGCAAAACAAACTCACGAATTTGGACGAAAAAAATACAACTCCTCCGAATGAAGTCAAAATCCGCAAAAAAAAAAAAATCATCATTTAATGGTCCGTTGTGAATCAGTTTAATTTGTAAAATATACAAATGAGGTAGAAAAAAAGTAAATATTGATAACATTACGAGGGTGACAAAGGGCAGGCCGAGGCCCCCAATGAGGCTTGATTGGGGTGGTCGGGGGTAGTACGCACTGGCCCTGATGATATATATATATATTTTGCACGTATGTTCGTATATCGATAAATTGGTAGATATTTTACAAGCATATCCTTGTAAAATATACAAGTATACGCTTTACAAGTATATCCTTGTAAAATATACAAGTATACGCTCCACAAGTATATGCTTGTAAAATATATATAAACCAGTAAACCAAGAACACTGTAAATAACTGATTATGAAATGTTGGCCATAATCAAGGCATGATATGTTCTCATGGTGATTCTAATTTGGCTCTGATAGACACTGGCAGAATAAGTGCGCTTTTTCAGCAAATTACCCACACCATTTGTAATAGTATATATGTTTATATGATATAAGTAAGTAGTTTGGTTCGTTACGATACTCATATTTCTAAATGACTGATTTGTATATCGCCTAGAACCGTACACAGATCGATATAGAACGATAATTAATGGCAAGAGACAAACAAAGGAATATATATATATATATATATATATATATATATATATATATATATATATTGAATAGAAATTTTTCGTTGGGCGATTCCATTCGAAATATGTATCGGTCGTCGATTGCGGATCATTTCATAAATAATCCTACTTGTGCGTTGGATTTCAGTGTGACCTGGTTTTCTGTTTTGGCCAGGGCACACTCAGTATTCCATCTCAGGGTGTTGGAGACTTTGTACATCAGGTCCAGGCGACCGTCTCTTTGCAAACAAAGGGACTGTTTGCTTGGGCTTGCTGTGCTGGGTCTCTAGCATCTTTGGTGGTATTACTTGTATAATATACACCTTTTTTCTTTTTCTTTCTTTTTTATCTCTTTCTTCCCTGCCCATTCATTCATGTCATCCATAACAGATATTTTCCTCATAATTTCTATTCCCCGTTAACAGTGCTGATGAGAGGGGACGAAACCGGGTAACTGGTGTTTTTATTTTAAATCTATCATGGCCTTTAATAAAAAAAATTGTTTTTTATGCCTTGATACGCTTCTGTACCGTTGCTAATATATATATATATATATATATATATATATATATATATATATATATATATATATATATAGTAGTACTCGTTTGTAAAACCTCGGATAGCTCAACTTGCAGATATGTCAGGACAAATCAGTACCAGAGGAAAAAATGGAAAACTAAGACGCTGAAGATCTGTTTAGGTGAAACCTAGGTAGGTTTGCCTGAATCCTTAGGATTTATTCTAGTATATATATATATATATATATATATATATATATATATATATATATATATATAATCAAATCGATAAATATAGGTAAATGGATGAGGAAGCTTTCGTATACAAATACATATATATTTAATATGGAATTGGTCCTCCTTTAGCCTCACATACAGCTTTAATACGTCTAGGAATGGAATCTTACAGCTTCCTGATTTCATCCCGAGGAATTTTCAGCCATTCTTCCATTAACACCTGCTCTAGCTCTTTAAGACACGACGGTGGAGGATAGCGGCTCCTAACTTGTCGCTCCAAAATACATCACAAGTCTTCAATAATATTGATATCTGGTGATTGGGGAGGCCACTCCATGTGTTCTAACTCACTTTCATGCTCCTCATACCAATTCTTAACCACTCGAGCGGTATGAATTGGAGCATTATCGTCTTGGAAAATACAGTCGCCATCAGTGAATAAAGTCTGAGCCATTTGATTAACATGATCTCCCAAAATGTTCAGGTAATCTTTGCTGTTGATTCTAACAAGTAAGAGAGAAAGAGAGAGGAAAAGAGAGTAAGAAAAGAGAGAGGAAAAGAGAGTAAGAAAAGGGTGAGGAAAATAGGGTAAGAAAAGAGATAGGAAAAGAGGGTAAGAAAAGAGAGAGGAAAAGAGAGTAAGAAAAGAGAGAGGAAAATAGAGTAAGAATAGAGAAGAGGAAAATAGAGAGAGGAAAATAGAGAGAGGAAAATAGAGAAGGAAAAGAGAGAGGAAAATAGAGTAAGAAAAGGGAGAGGAAAATAGAGTAGGAAAAGAGAGAGGAAAATAGAGTAAGAAAAGAGATAGGAAAAGAGATTAAGAAAAGAGATAGGAAAATAGAGTAAGAAAAGAGAGAGAAAAATAGAGTAAGGAATGCGAGAAAAATTGAGTAAGAAAAGCGAAAGGAAAAGAGAGTAAGAATTGGTAATAATCTATTTTGAAAAAAACAAAAACAAATAAAGAAGCAGGGAAAAAAACAACGGAAACAAAAAGCAAAATAAACAGAAACCGGTAGTGAATTAAATTTAAAAATAGCAAACAAACGAAGGAATTTATAATAAAATAAAATTCAAAGAGAAAACAGAAGAAAAACAAGAGAGAGGTAGAGAGAGGGAGAGAGAGAGAATTAGAGAGAAAGAAAGAGAAGTGTGGGGGGAAAAAGAAGATGGCGGATATCAAGTTTTGCGCGACGCACGCTAACTAGAATCGACCAATGAAAAACAGCGACACGGCGGTAAAAGATGATTGGCTTGGTGGAATAATTTCGCGCCTTTATCAAACCCCACCACCTTCACTTTGCCATCATTGGCGGGAAAATTCAACCCACCAATATAGCAGCCAGTCAGCCAACCAACCAACCATCCAACCACCGACACCAAAGGTGCGCTCCGAAGGCTCCACGAAAGACAGACCATACCACGGGAACACAATCTCTTCGACAGGAAGTGAGATGGGCGAACTTTATCAGGCAATGCGGTAATTTATATCTTATATTTCATGCGGCATCCCGTACAGATGTGACAGTCCTATTACTTATTAATTACAATTGGGCAAGAGTTATCGCCACTTTCTTTTTCGCCTTTTTCTGCTCCTACAGACATCCCATCTCCAAAGTTCCACGCCCTCTCCACCGCCTGCCGCCAACCAATCGCTCTGGCGGGCAGGATCTAGAATTGCCCTATCCATTACATGACCCCTTCACTTCCGCTTTCGGTCTTGAGCCAATCTTGTAATATGACAGGCGGATCTATAGCCTGATATATATCAAACGGTCACAGCTTCCTACGTACACTGCCAAAGTTTGATCCAACATTCTACTATTATATTTTAGAATAATATACATACATATGCACATATATATATATATATATATATATATATATATATATATATATATATATATGCAGACATGTGTACGTACGCTCTTGAAAAGATACCTTTGTGAGATTACGTTGATAATTATAGATATAATACTGAATAAGATAGAAGGATTGATATAAATAGACTGGGAGAGATTGATTTGTTAATATTTGATATTGAATATAGATAGATAGATAGATAGATAGATAGATATGTATAAACTGAGATAGATAGATAGATAGATATGTATATACTGAGATAGATAGATAGATAGATAGATAGATATGAATAAACTTAGATAGATAGATAGATATGAATAAACTTAGATAGATATGAATAAACTTAGATAGATATGAATAAACTTAGATAGATATGAATAAACTTAGATAGATAGATAGATATGAATAAACTTAGATAGATAGATAGATAGATATGAACAGACTGAGATAGATAGATAGATATCAAGAGATAGATAGATATCAAGAGATAGATACATAGATAGATATCAAAAGATAGATAGATATCAAGAGATAGAAAGATAGATAGATAGATAGATATGAATAAACTGAGGTAGATAGATATGAACAGACTGAGATAGATAGATATCAAAAGATAGATAGATAGATATCAAGTGATAGATAGATAGATAGATACATAGATATGAACAGACTGAGATAGATAGATAGATAGATATCAAGAGATAGATAGATATCAAGAGATAGATAGATATCAAGAGATAGATAGATATGAACAAACTGAGATAGATAGATAGATAGATAGATAGATAGATATGAATAAACTGAGATAGATAGATAAATAGATAATGAACAGACAGCGATAGATAGATAGATAGATAGATAGATAGATAGATAGATAGATAGATAGATACTTTGTTGGTTATACGAGACTATATTTTCAGTTAATGATCAATTCGCCAACAGGTATCTTGATTTAATAATCACACACACACACACACACATGAAGAAATATAGTCTTAAAGTGTGCTATATTTATGGGATAAAGTGCTCAATATCAGAGATGGAGCGTGTGTAAATATAAAAGTGAACATTGAAGTCAACACTCAGTCTGTTTCATGCTGGTTAGAGGCCTGACGATTGCGTCCAGCATGAAACAGCCTGTCGCCTCTGAGTGTTGACTTCAATGTTCACTTTTATATCTATCTATCTATCTATCTATCTATCTATCTATCTGTCTATCTATCTATCTATCTATCTCAGTCTGTTCATATCTATCTATCTATC
>OZ038508.1:24702153-24717153 GCA_964036315.1 Acanthosepion esculentum | reverse complement strand
TGATATATATATAATGATTCCTTAGAAATATATATATATATATATATATATATATATATATATAAATTTTGATGTATATATTTTATTCCTTAGAAATATATATGACCTTTGATATATATATAATTATTCCTTAGTAATATATATATATATATATATATATATATCTGCGTGTGTGTGTGTGTGTGTGTGTGTGTGTGTGTGTGTGTGTGTGTGTGTGTGTGTGTGTGTATTATATCACTTTGGTTTGGTCATGTACCGAGTGTTGTGTGATGTTCTCTCATTTACCATTTCTTGCAGAAAGTCTATCTCCGTCTGGTTGATTATCTGAATCGATACTATCGCTCTAAGATTTCCTCATAATCTTCGAGTATGTCATGACCGTCTGCTTCGTCATTTCACCCTAACACGGACATGGCAGTAATGGTCTGCCCAACTAGCTTACGGTCAGGCCGATACATTTTTTATGTGTATGAATGTATGTGTGTGTGTGCATTATATAAACACGCGCATTTTTTCAAAATACCACGTTCTTTCAAGACGAAGGCGATAATGTCTCTTCATAGATTTCTTTTTCTTTATTATCTGTGAATTGCCATACATTGTCTTGACTCTTTGGAATTCAGAGTTTTCCTTTACCTTGGCTGCTGCTGCTGATCTAAGTGTGCAATTAAATATTTAACCCATAATCTTGCCTTCAGTCTGTCCTGCGAGTCTTGAAATTTTCAATCTCTCTTTTCTCCTAAATAAAAATTTCTTCTTATTTTTTTCTTCTCCTTCTTCTTCTATGTACCGTGTCTCTTCATGATGTATGTCCTGGGTAAGACGACCAACTGCATCCAGCAGCAAGGCCTCTAATCAGGAGGTTTTGAGGAGCATGTAACCCCCTATTAGTTGGTGGTGTTCCTAGGTTCACACTGACCCAGGGCGTTAGCACCTGTTAGGGTCCACACTATGGGCCATTGGTTGACTCCCAGAGTGAGGTCAAAACACCATTAATGTGTAATAACAGGTTTTAATACCAGAAATATTTTTTTGAGTAAAAATTATTACCAGCAATACATTATTACAAGCAATACATTCTTGAAGGAAAAATATTAGCAACAATATATTTTTGAGGAATAATTATTTTCAGGAATACATTTTTGTAAATAATTATTACCAGAAGTAAAAATCTTGTTGGCATTAAATAACCCATTGAGTTTGATATGCTGTAAAACAAAACAAAACAAACCAAACCAAACCTTCATGATGTTGGTCGTCAAAGGTCTCCTGTTTTTTTGTAGCTCTTAGTGAATTTTGTTTTTTTATTTCTCTCCTGAACTCTGTTCTGCCATCCATTTACACAAGCTCTTTAGGTAGGTTGTTGATGTAACCAGTCACCCCCATGAATGATTACCCTATAGATAGCAAATATCTATAAAGTCAACTGTCTACGAGAGACGACACAAGCACGACCGACTTTCCAATTAGTGGCCCTTACTACTAGATTGACCTGTGTGTAACTATACCGTATTTCATATTGTACTTGTTCTGTAAAATAAACCTTTCTTCTGGTATTCACCTGGTGTTATGTGCTTATTCACTTAGCACGGAATATAACAGTGGCGACAAGGATGTTTGAAACGAACTCACACAGAAAATAACAGTGGAGACGATGATGTTTGAAACGAACTAACACAGAAAATAACATTGGCGAAGAGGATGTTTGAAACGAACTCACACGGAAAATAACAATGGCGACGAGGATGTTTGAAACGAACTTACACGGAAAATAACATTGGTGACTTGGATGTTTGAAACGAACTCACCCGAAACTAACAGTGGCGACGAGGATATTTGAAACGAACTCACCCGGAAAATAACAGTGGCTACGAGGATGTTTGAAACGAACTCACACGGAAAATATCATTGGCGACGAGCATGTTTTAAACAAATTCACACGAAAAATAACAGTGGCGACGTAGATGTTTGAAACGAACTCACACGAAAAATAACAGTGGCGACGAGGATGTTTGAAACGAACTCACACGGAAAATAACAGTGGCGACGACGATATTTGAAACGAACGCACACGGAAAATAACAATGGCGACGAGGATGTTTGAAACGAACTTACATTGGAAATAACATAGGTGACGAGGATGTTTAAAACGAACTCACACAGAAAATAACATTGGCGACGAGGATATTTGAAACGAACTCACACAGAAAATAACATTGGCGACGAGGATATTTGAAACGAACTCACACGGAAAATAACAGTGGCGACTAGGATATTTGAAGCAAACTTACCCGGAAAATAACAGTTGCGACGAGGATGTTTGAAACGAACGTACACTGAAAATAACATTGGCGACGAGAATCTTTGAAATGAACTCACACGAATTATAACAGTGGCGACGAGGATGTTTGACACGAACTTCTGTCACTCTTGCCTTCAATATCGAAAACGCCAAACTCGTTTTCTTCATCATGTCTTAGAGAAATTTCAGTCCTTTCTTTCTGATTCCATTTTCGTTAAAACTTCCTGTTACATGTCCAGCCCATGTATTCTCAACAAGCTTCTGAGGAGTCTTTAGGCAACAGGAATATAATTAATTTCCATTCCTATATTTCCTAGTCACTGTTCTGCTAACCATTTACTGGAGCTGCTTGTAAACTGTTTTCCTCTACCCCTCTTACCTTCAGTGTGTCAATTTTCCTTAGCCCTCTTTTCTCGTTATGTGCCCTAAAAATTTCAACTGCCTCTTTCTTATGTTAACTATAAGTGTTCTTTTTCGTTTCCGTTTTCTCTAAAGCTATATCTTTGCTCACTTCCATTAATGTCACATAAAAAGCTACCGTTTGTGTGAAAGTCTTCCGGATGCATGAATAACCTATGTTGACTCTCTGCTCTCGCATAATGGGATGCTAAAATAAATATGCACAGATGTTCTCTTCAATAAACTTCTTAGTTATCAAGTTTTAAAATTGTAAAGAAAATTTCAAAACATACCATAAATAATTTCAAAATATATCATAAATAATATACGAAATCTAATCGTGGTAAATTGAATATTTCCGTTATGAAAATGTGACTATCTTTCTTTAAGTTTTAAACCAGTAAGTTATGTCGTCGAAGTATGGTTCAAACGATTTTTTAAATCTCTATAACCCCAAGTAACACAGCAAATGCCACTAAGACGCAAGAGGTTACAGAGTGTGGAAGAATTAGGAAAATAAACATTAATAATGAGTTGAAAGAGGAAAGAGTAACCATGAGATAGTAGATAGTAATTGACATTGCATTTAACTTCTTGCAGGCTAAATTTGGCTGGAAAGCATGAAGCCGGTAGGGAAGTTCTACAAATGAGTGATGCAAGGAAAGATACTATTAGCATAGAACTTATGGTTACATATAGCCAATTCAACTGTAAATTGACGAGATCTCGACGCCAGTCTAGTAACGCGCTTAAATTAAAAAAAACTCTAGGTACTATAGCGAAGAGAGTTCGAATTCAAGTAGGATTCGTAGGAAACGGATCTCAATTTAACATAAGAAATTTCTATCTTGATCTCTGACGAAGCTGTAATAAAGTGAAACGTGTTAGATTGAGATCCGTTTCCTACTTGTTCTTTAACCTATCTTTTTGTCGGATTCCTATCCATACTTGATCTATATTTGATCTTCTATACATACATACATACACATACATACACAAACACACACACAAACACACACACACACACACACACAGAAACACACACACACACAGAAACACACACACACAGAAACACAAACACACACACATATATGTATATATAATTAATTCATTTATATGAATCTGTACACGGAGTTTCATGGAGTTTTTTGTCATATAATTCTCAGTAGGTCTTTATGATCTGTGTGTGTGTGTGTGTGTGTCTCTCTCTCTCTCTTCACGCACACACACACATGCACACGCACACACACATACACATACACACAGGAATTAAATGATCTCACTTGTTGTGACCTGATCAAGTTTTCCTCTCTCCTGTTTCCTCTTTTTAAACTTATTCACCGTTCTCTTGATGGTTCTTGAATGGACTTTGAAGATGGCAGCCAGAGTATGAATGTTGCTACCATTACTGGCGGTTTGAGTGATCTTTTTGCTCTCACCATCGCTCAGTTGAGAAGGCATAGTGCGACTGACGCAAAACGATTTTAACCTGTTCTCTTTCTAGCTGAATAACTCAAAGGGTTTTTCAATGATTCTTACAACAAATGGTGTCAAGAAAACTAAACGTTCTTACCTGGGAAAATGAAACTCAATTAGTTTAGTGGTTTTTTAGATATTATAAATTTTGTGGGATGGACAATCATTTTATGATGTTGCACGATTTGAACAATTTTGCTGTTTGCCCGGTTTATATATATATATATATATATATATATATATACGCTACCGCCCGTGTTTGAATGTTTGGATTTCTTTGTATCCTTGGAAATAGGAAATTATGAATTTATATGTGCGTTTAAAACTCAGTAAATTTAAAAATAAGTTATTCCAATTTGCTTGAAGATGAAACAAAACTAATGCTTTTAATTTAATTATATAACTAAATTTGAAGTTTTTAGCTTCAGTTTTTGAAACATGGTTATTACTGTGTAGCGAAGAAACCATATTTTAAATCAATTAATTTATAATATTTATGCTCTGTAAATTTACATTGAGCACTGTTTTGTAAAAATAAAAATAAAAAATATCAATAAGAACAACGGATTATATATCTTTCAGTTCTTTCTTCATATATATATATATATATATATATATATATATATATATATATATATATATATATATATATATAGTTAAACCTAGAGAGCCAGACAAACCTACTAAGTTTTCACCTAAGCGGATCGTCAGGGAAGGCAGGCTTCCATGACGATCCGCTTAGATGAAACCGTGGTCGGTTTGTCTGGCTTTCTAGGTTTAACAAAGTTTGCTCTAATTACTGTATTGAGCGCTTTATTTAGTTAGTTGTGTAATCGTATCGGGGTTTTATTTCTTTGGGCTTTGGACCTGCATGCTGGACGATTGTTTTCGACAGGCGTTCATGTTCTCGGCTCTTTCCTTTTTTTATACCTTTTTTGCCTTCGATATTGATTTGATTTTTTGCAAATCAAGAAACCAAAGGTTTTCCGAAACGAGTGTAGTTACTTATACTTATAAGATTACTACTACTAATATATATATATATATATATATATATATATATATATATATATATATATATATATATATATATGTATGTATATATATATATGTATATATATATATATATATGTACATATCTGATCTGAACAGATTAAGATAGATGCGAAAAGACTAATATATATATATATATATATATATATATATATATATATATATATATATATATATATGTATATATATGTGTATGTGTGTACACACATATATATATAGAGAGAGAGAGTGAGAGGGCACGAGAGAGAGAGAGAGCTATGAAAAGACAAACAGATACGTAGATAGATAGATAGATGTGAGCCGACCAACAGATAGATACAGATATAGATACATATGAAAAAACTAAGACTGATAAATAGACAGATCGATGTGAAAAGATTAATATATATATATATATATATATATATATATATATATATATATATATGATGATTATGATGATGATGGTAATGATGGTGATGGTCCATATATGAATTATATATATATATATATATATATATATATATATATATATATATATTGTTTAAAGGTAGATGCATTTGTAGACGAAGAGAAGTGAATATCGGGGACGTGGCTTTTGTACATAAATACTCTGAAAACATAGAAATTAAAAAATGTATGGTGGCTATTGGTCGCTTAAGACGCGGAACCGACAATCGCTATGTAGCGTTGCTTTCTATTTCTACACTGATCATTTATATACAGTGAGAAAAAAAATTAAACAATGGCTTTATTTGTTGTGAGCAACAAAACTAGACGATGCTCAAGTTGTGTTTTCTGTACGACAATTTCTGTTTCTATAAATCTCTTGTACCAGACACGGATATTAACAGGAACAGTTGGCTTTTGTCGTACTTTGTAATTTAATTCCGCTCAACCTCAGTTGGCTGATTTTAAAAAAAAATAAAGTGTTCGTTTCGAATTTCCAACGTATATCACCTGAAGAAGGCCGGAGCGAACAACGCTCGAAACGTCTTGAATATGGCAATAAAGATGAGGACTGCAGTCCGAACAATGTAAATAGTGAAAATATAAATAAAAACTTTTATGATATTTCTCATGTCTGTTAAATGCAAAGTGTATTGATGGATCTTAAGTTTAATGGATATCATAAACTGTGGAAGTTGTGGAGATAACTTATGGACACATACAATCCCTCCCTTTCTTTCTTTCTTTCTTTCTTTCTTTCTTTCTTTGCTCCTCCACTTTGTTTCTTTCTTTTTTATTGAATCCAATCAACAATGGAAGTTGTAGAGATAATTTAAGGGCACAAACTCCGTCTTTTTCTTTCTTTCTTTCTTTCTTTCTTTCTTTCTTTCTTTCTTTCTTTCTTTCTTTCTTTCTTTCATTCTTCCTTTCTTTCATTCATTCTTTCTTTTTTCTTTCTTTCTTTCTTATTTCTTTCTTTCTTTCATTCTTTCTTTTTTCCTCTATTTTGTTTCTTTCTTTTTTTATTGAATCCAATAAACAATGTAAGTTGTAGAGATACTTTAAGGACACATACACTCCCTCTTTTTCTTTCTTTCTTTCTTTCTTTCTTTCTTTCTTTCTTTCTATGAAGAGAGGGCAATAGAAGAAGAGTTTGCGAGGAGACTGAAGATGATGATTGACATTGCATTTAAATTCTTGAAGATCAAAGTTAACTGGAAAGTAAGTAGCCGGAAGAGACTTCTACAAGTGACCAGCACGAGAGCGTAGAGCTTACGGTTTCATGTAACTATTTCAACTGTAAAATTATGAGACCTAACTGCCAATCTAGTACTGCACTTAAATTCGTAAAATCGAGGAAAATTCATCAGCATATTTACCGTGAAAATATTTATAGAAAAGGTAAAGGAAAGCGAGGTTACGGTGTCAGGAAAGGGACTGAAGATGAGATGCCAGATTAGGAACGAGAAAAGTGTAGATTCTTTGTTTGAATTTTGTAAAGAATCTCCAGATACATAACAGAAGCACCAGACAAGATTTCGTCTCTATGAACCAGGATAGGCATTTAGCTTTCTCTTGAGATTTTCATTAAAATCAGGACTCAATAATAAGCCATATTAGCATCTACATGAAAATAACAGACAAAAGTGAATTAAAAATGAACAAAATATATATGAAATAAAACTTTAATAATATTTCTTAAACATGCAAAGGAGTGTTTTAATGGATCTTAAGTTTAATGGATACAATAAAGTTGTAGAGATAATTTAAGGACACATACACTCCGTCTTTTTCTTTCTTTCTTTCTTTCTTTCTTTCTTTCTTTCTTTCTTTGCTCCTCCATTTTGTTTCTTTCTTTTTTATTGAATCCAATAAACTATGAAAGTTGTACAGATAATTTAAGGACACAAACACTCCCTCTTTTTCTTTCTTTCCTTACTTTATTCTTTCTTTCTTTCTTTCTTTCTTTCTTTCTTTCTTTCTTTCTTTCTTTGCTCCTCCATTTTGTTTCTTTCTTTTTTATTGAATCCAATAAACTATGAAAGTTGTACAGATAATTTAAGGACACAAACACTCCCTCTTTTTCTTTCTTTCTTTCCTTTATTCTTTCTTTCTTTCTTTCTTTCTTTCTTTCTTTCTTTCTTTCTTTCTTTCTTTGCTCCTCCATTTTGTTTCTTTCTTTTTTATTGAATCCAATAAACTATGAAAGTTGTACAGATAATTTAAGGACACAAACACTCCCTCTTTTTCTTTCTTTCTTTCCTTTATTCTTTCTTTCTTTCTTTCTTTCTTTCTTTCTTTCTTTCTTTCTTTCTTTCTTTGCTCCTCCATTTTGTTTCTTTCTTTTTTATTGAATCCAATAAACTATGAAAGTTGTACAGATAATTTAAGGACACAAACACTCCCTCTTTTTCTTTCTTTCTTTCCTCTATTCTTTCTTTCTTTCTTTCTTTCTTTCTTTCTTTCTTTGCTCCTCCATTTTGTTTCTTTCTTTTTTATTGAATCCAATAAACTATGAAAGTTGTACAGATAATTTAAGGACACAAACACTCCCTCTTTTTCTTTCTTTCTTTCCTCTATTCTTTCTTTCTTTCTTTCTTTCTTTCTTTCTTTCTTTGCTCCTCCATTTTGTTTCTTTCTTTTTTATTGAATCCAATAAACTATGAAAGTTGTACAGATAATTTAAGGACACAAACACTCCCTCTTTTTCTTTCTTTCTTTCCTCTATTCTTTCTTTCTTTCTTTCTTTCTTTCTTTCTTTCTTTGCTCCTCCATTTTGTTTCTTTCTTTTTTATTGAATCCAATAAACTATGAAAGTTGTACAGATAATTTAAGGACACAAACACTCCCTCTTTTTCTTTCTTTCTTTCCTTTATTCTTTCTTTCTTTCTTTCTTTCTTTCTTTCTTTGCTCCTCCATTTTGTTTCTTTCTTTTTTATTGAATCCAATAAACTATGAAAGTTGTACAGATAATTTAAGGACACAAACACTCCCTCTTTTTCTTTCTTTCTTTCCTCTATTCTTTCTTTCTTTCTTTCTTTCTTTCTTTCTTTCTTTGCTCCTCCATTTTGTTTCTTTCTTTTTTATTGAATCCAATAAACTATGAAAGTTGTACAGATAATTTAAGGACACAAACACTCCCTCTTTTTCTTTCTTTCTTTCCTCTATTCTTTCTTTCTTTCTTTCTTTCTTTCTTTCTTTCTTTGCTCCTCCATTTTGTTTCTTTCTTTTTTATTGAATCCAATAAACTATGAAAGTTGTACAGATAATTTAAGGACACAAACACTCCCTCTTTTTCTTTCTTTCTTTCCTCTATTCTTTCTTTCTTTCTTTCTTTCTTTCTTTCTTTCTTTGCTCCTCCATTTTGTTTCTTTCTTTTTTATTGAATCCAATAAACTATGAAAGTTGTACAGATAATTTAAGGACACAAACACTCCCTCTTTTTCTTTCTTTCCTTACTTTATTCTTTCTTTCTTTCTTTCTTTCTTTCTTTCTTTCTTTCTTTCTTTCTTTGCTCCTCCATTTTGTTTCTTTCTTTTTTATTGAATCCAATAAACTATGAAAGTTGTACAGATAATTTAAGGACACAAACACTCCCTCTTTTTCTTTCTTTCTTTCCTTTATTCTTTCTTTCTTTCTTTCTTTCTTTCTTTCTTTCTTTCTTTGCTCCTCCATTTTGTTTCTTTCTTTTTTATTGAATCCAATAAACTATGAAAGTTGTACAGATAATTTAAGGACACAAACACTCCCTCTTTTTCTTTCTTTCTTTCCTTTATTCTTTCTTTCTTTCTTTCTTTCTTTCTTTCTTTGCTCCTCCATTTTGTTTCTTTCTTTTTTATTGAATCCAATAAACTATGAAAGTTGTACAGATAATTTAAGGACACAAACACTCCCTCTTTTTCTTTCTTTCTTTCCTCTATTCTTTCTTTCTTTCTTTCTTTCTTTCTTTCTTTCTTTGCTCCTCCATTTTGTTTCTTTCTTTTTTATTGAATCCAATAAACTATGAAAGTTGTACAGATAATTTAAGGACACAAACACTCCCTCTTTTTCTTTCTTTCCTTACTTTATTCTTTCTTTCTTTCTTTCTTTCTTTCTTTCTTTCTTTCTTTCTTTCTTTCTTTGCTCCTCCATTTTGTTTCTTTCTTTTTTATTGAATCCAATAAACTATGAAAGTTGTACAGATAATTTAAGGACACAAACACTCCCTCTTTTTCTTTCTTTCTTTCCTTTATTCTTTCTTTCTTTCTTTCTTTCTTTCTTTCTTTCTTTCTTTCTTTCTTTGCTCCTCCATTTTGTTTCTTTCTTTTTTATTGAATCCAATAAACTATGAAAGTTGTACAGATAATTTAAGGACACAAACACTCCCTCTTTTTCTTTCTTTCTTTCCTTTATTCTTTCTTTCTTTCTTTCTTTTCTCCTCCATTTTGTTTCTTTCTTTCTTTCCTATTGGATACAATAAACCGTGGAAGTTGTCCAGATAATTTAAGGACACATACACGCCGTCTTTCTTTCTTTCTTTCTTTCTTTCTTTCTTTCTTTCTTTCTTTCTTTCTTTGCTCCTCCATTTTGTTTCTTTCGTTCTTTCCTATTGGATACAATAAACTGTGGAAGTTGTACAGATAATTTAAGGACACATACACTCCCTCCCCCTCTCTCTCCTTCATCCTTTCTTTCTTTTTTCTTTCATTCTTTCTTTCTTTCTTTCTTTCTTTCTCTCTCTCTATATATTTCTATCTATCTATCTATCCATCTATCTATCTACCTCTCTCTCTCTCTTTCTCTCTCTCTCTTTATATATATATATATGTATATATATATATATATATATATATATATATATATATATATATATATATATATATACATACATATATATGTGTGTGTGTGTGTGTTCGTGTGTGAACACATCTATACAAAAAATTACAATTAAACATTTAAAGGAATAAAAAAACACCGATTAATTTTTACATAATTCTATTTTGATCTAAGTTCAGGTCAAATGTTGAGTTTTGAGCAACATTTCTAAATAGCTCTTAAAATATTTACCCAGTGTGTCAGACAATTCTTCACTTTTTGTCTAATTATACAGCAACTCATCTCCACTTTTTTTGCGTTCATTTGAAGATACTTCAGTTTTATTATGTTGTTGTCATCTTGCTTTTTGCTATTTTCTTCGAAGGAACCAAGTCTTTATAAAAAGAAATTAAACTTCGAAAGCACGGGTTGCGAGTAAAATTATTTTACTATTATTATTTTCTTCTCTCGTTTGGCAATCAATTTATCAACGTCAAAACGCTAATAAAATTCTCAACTATTTTTTCCTCATCTCAATTTGATTCTCGCTGCAAATTATGTAGGACTCTTTTACTGCATATTCGATTAACGAACACACAGACAGAAGCGTAAGTACGAGAATGGACAACTCAAGACCGCCGACTCAGCACCGAGACAACTCGGGAATGAGACAATTCAGCACCAGAAAAACAACTTTTATGATCGAATAAAAGTAATCTAGCAAGGATTAAAACCTTAATTAGTGAATATTTTTTCTTAAAATGAGATATTATGTAAAATATGAATCAATTTTTTGTTTTTAATTATTTTAATAAAGTAAATCGTAAAGTAATATATTTTTATGAAATAAATTGACATATAAAAATAATTCAATAAAAACACTTTTTTTAAAAAAATAAATTACATTACGATTTCTTTTACAGTGTAACCCGGATATAAGAGACCCTGATATAAGAGAAACCCGGATATAGGAGAGATTTTTTCTGGTCCCAAATTAGAGCCTGTGTTAATGTATATATAATAGACCAAACCCGGATATAAGAGAAACCCGGATATAAGAGCGATTTTATCTGGTCACAAATTAGAGCCTGTGTTAATGTATATATAATAGACCAAACTCGGATATAAGAGAAATCCGGATATAAGGGACCTCTTCTCCGGTCCCGACAACTCTCTTATATCCGGGTTACACTGTATTAAAAATAATTCAAACATAAAACTGCTTCATTTTGTTTTGCATTTTTCGATTTAATTTATTAAAAAAATAATTAAAAACAAATTTGCTTATTATTCGAAGTATGGCGGCAGAAATGAAACGATTTGAAATTGAGAATTTACTCCATTCCACAGAAGTAGACGTTAAACATATGAGAGTGTTATTGCCTACGCTTTCTCCCTTTTTCATTATTTCTTGTTTAATTGTTTTCTTTTTGTCGCTGAAACCGAACAGTGTTTTTGGTATGATTTTTCCTTGCGATCAAAACCCAACAGTCTTATTATTTATTAAGAATTGGCAGTGCATGACGTACGTACTAACTAACGAACGACGTACTAAGGAACAAGCATGATAATGTTAAAAGTGTTTATTATTGATTCCTGACTTTTAATGAAAATCGTAAGAAAAATCGGAATGTGTATCCTGGTTCATAAATGTTGGAGCCCTCGGATTGATTGGAAATATTTCCGATAGAGTCATTGAAGGGATTCTTAGTAGCCCATACCTTAAAAAATACAAAACTACTATACTCATAAATACAGATCATAACATTATGAAAAGCTTTATCTATGGAAAATGTGTGTGACCTTAGGTTTCTTTTTTTTGGGGGGGGTCGTTTTTTACAAAAATGGTCAGTGAAAAATGTCATGAAGCGATTTCTGACCTTAGGTCTCTGGTTGGGACCCTGAAAGAAATGAGTATACAAGAAAAATCAAAGAAAATAATAATAATAATAATAATAATAATAACAATGGCAAGATAAAACGCTTCATGGCCAATACTCTGCCTGTACCAAACAAGCTGACGTAGACAAAACCCGTACCCATCAGTGGCTACGTAGTGCAGCGTTGAAAGCTGAAACTGAAGGTTTTATCCATTACCGTAAACAAAAGAAGACAATTTAGTTAGTATTTGGTTCGATGGGTCGTGCTAGCTAATTTTTCTCGCCAGAATCTATCTTAAATATTTTTGTCTTCCATTCATCCATGCCACAGATGGTCTGATGCTCCTGCGATATGGTTAGAGATCATTGATAAAATCCAAAAGAATCTGCAATGTCATTGGTCCTGACCTGGCATCTCGCCTTCAGTCACTTTCCCACCGCCGTTATATGGCTTCCCTGCGACTCATTGAGAAAGGTATTGCGATATTGAAGCGATCACTGACCTTTCATATTTCAAGCAATAATTGTACGACTTGTTTGAAAACTTGGTACGAACATGTATAATAATAATAATAATAATAATAATAATAATAATAATAATAAAAAAATAATGATAATAAAACAGTTAAGAGACAGGACGATTTAAAAAACAAAAGAAACAATAATAATAATAATAATAATAATAATAATAATAATCTTGTATCAGGTTGCACGATATTGGCACCCACTGAATATAAAACCCGGCATGACAGAGTGGGCCAATATCTGCACTGGAAAATATGCAACTTCTACGGGAAGGAAACTGAAAGAAACTGGTATGAACAGCACCCAGACAAAGATAGGACCTGTTACAATTCTATGGAACTACACAATACACACTGGCAGAACAATCAAAGCCAACTGCCCAGACATTATTATTAGAGACCACAAACAAAAAAGTGCCTCCTTATTGATATGGCAGTCCCTGCAGACTGCAATGTATCTTTGAAGATATTCAAAAAGCTGTCAAAATACAAGGACCTTGAAATAGAAATCTCAAAAATGTGGCACATGGGAACATCAACAATCCCTGTTGTAGTTGGAACCCTAGAATTTGTTGGAAAAGATTCCAGTAGACTAATTGAAGGGATCCCTGGAAGTCCATGGCTCAAAGAGATACAAAAAAATATTCTGACAAGTACAGCCCACACTTTAAGAATGGCTTTATCTATGTACATTTTTTTTCTGTCAGTGGAAAGGGTCATGATGCCATTTCTAACCTTAGGTCCCTGGACGGGACCCGGAAAGAAATGTGTAAACGCCAGAAATCAAAGGAAATAATAATAATAATAATAATAATAATAATAATAATAATAATAATAATAATAATAATTGACCAGGCATAGTCATAAAAGATGTTTTAAAAACCGAAGCAACCAAATAACTGATATGACTTGTCCAAAGAATTCTAATATTTCTAAAAAAAGAAAAAAAATGAAAAAGAATTTCAATGACTGTCAAATTACAAAGACCTGAAAATCGAAGTAACAAAATTGAGTAAACTTCAAGCAACGATTATTAACGCTGTGATAAAAACACAAGCTGAGAAAACGGTCAAAATGGGTCATTGTATAAGAGTTGAATCTCGCCCCAGTAATTCGGACAGAAAGACGGCTAAATTCTAAAACGATTGACGTATTAGAATGACAACAAATGAAAGAAATTTGTCCTAATGACTCAAGGCTTATTGGGTTATTTTACGTTGAGATAGTAATGGCCTCAATGTATCAAAAAACACTAGAACGCTCAAGAATTAACAACAATAGTATTTGACTGGAAAAACAGAAGTCAAAATGGCTACAGTTTAAAGAAAAGAAGAATAAAAGAGAAAAAGTAAAAAAAAAAGGAATGAGTGTAAAATGAAAAAAAAAGAAACAAAGGACTACGACATTCTAAACGTATGCACAAAAACGCAAAAGGGTTGAACTGACGCTAAATTTACTAGGAAGGTAAGGAGAAATGAGTTGATTAATGTATTTTGTTAGTTGATATACTGGGGTAGGAATTTGCGATATGATAGGACGGAGAGGATAGTCAGGTTTGTGTGTTTTTATATTGCCGTATATGTAACCGGGTCTGTAATCACCAATAATTTTAGGGAGTTTTAAAGAGTTCTGTTCAGCATTATTGGCCGTAATTAGTTTATTAAGCTTTGATTTTCGTTGGTTGGTCGGGTTTTTGTTAAGTTTTTTAAACTTATTGTGATCCTGGAGTATGTGGTCAAGTTTTTTGTTGTAATCTAATTTATGTAGAATGACAAAAATGTTGGTCTTATCAGCTTTTTTTACAATTATGTCAGGGTGGTTGCGTAGTTCTTGTGCGGCAATTTTTAGTTGTTTAGAAAGTATTTGTGAGGAATTTCGGCTTTTATCATGCCGGTCGTTGAATGCCTCGGCCTTAAGTAAGTCTTTAAATTCTGGTGTTGTTTCTATTAATTGTTCATCCTGGAGTTTAACGATGTTTTGGTGTAGGGTCTCGATATATGTGTTGTTTGATTTATTAAAATTGTCATCTTTGATAATGGCTTATGTAAGCCGAAAGCTTAGATTGGATTCAAGCATGCGTCAATATGGTGTTTTCCTTTCGTCTTTCAACGATAATGTGATTAAGCTTATCAGATAATACGAA
>OZ038508.1:24677153-24697153 GCA_964036315.1 Acanthosepion esculentum | reverse complement strand
TCTATCTATCTGTTCACTATCTATCTATCTATCTATCTATCCATCTATCTATGTTCAGTTCATTTTCCCAATCCAGTAATTATCTGACTACCCCTGTTATACGTTAATTTTACAAACCCAAAATGCCCTGTTCTTTCTTTTCCTTACGCAACTAATGCAGTCCTAACTAGTTCCCTTATGTACAATTTGCCTGGATGGGGGGGGGGATAAAAAAGCGGCTAAAGCGGCGAGGACACCACGACAATTGTCATGAAAATATTTATACAAAAGGCGGTGGTGACTGCAGCCGTGATCGTAGATCAGCAACGATGATATTGGAGATTCGTTTTTGGATTCTGTTAAGATACTTGAGATACATTGCAGAAAGAGCAGACCGGATAGATATTTGCTCCTCTTCATACACACCGGTAGCTTAAACTTTGTGCATCTGCTAGGAACTGTACAGTGGTTCATAGTATGAAAAATACTAAGACATCGTTCAGGAATTGTGAAACTCTGGCAAATAAAGCTTAGGTCCAAGCATATTCTAACTGCAACACTGGCTACAATAATGAAATAATATGAATGAATGGGGACAAATAAAAAAGATTAATAATTGACTAGAATTTGCATTTCCATGAAGCAGACTTTAAACGCATGAGAGCGTTATTGCCCCTTCCATTTTACCTTGTCGAAAAAAATATAACATTCGACGCAGAAAAAAAATGGGGGGAACCCTGAAGAGAGTAGCAACAGCCTGATAAGGGTTGCAAAATGAGTCCTCCTATTGTGACCCGCTCCAACTAGGTCTAGTAACAGTGTAAAGAAAGAACAGTAATATTTTTTTAGCACGACAATTAACCAGTCACGCGTCGGCCGGAAGAAAACGTAAGAAGAGTACGGAGGACGATTTTTATAAGGAGGCTAACGCTTCCCACAATCCTCCTTACCAAGACCATAAATATCAATAGGTCACTTGCTTCCTGTTTAGCCGGCACAATTCCCCCGAGACTGAGGCAACTCGTCCATAAGTACCCCCTCTCTCTTCCTCTTTTCTTTTCTTAACCACCTTTCTTTCTTTCTTTCTTTCTTTCTTATAATGTATGCATCATTATTTCCTCTAAACCGAAACAACATCTCTGATATATCTTTTCCGTCTATCCTCGCAATTAAAACAGAATGGTCCATTATTTATCTTAGGCAATGGCAGAGCGTAACGTACGCGCTAAGTAACTAACAAACATAGTGGAATGATTATGCTAGCAGCTTTTCTTTCAATCTCATTGAGTTGATGGATTGATTAATTGATTTATTAATTTTTTACGGCTTATCAACCATTTGTAGGTTATTTAAAGCCAGAAAAATATTTTTAGATTGAAGTTTTTTTTTTGGTGGGGGAGGGAGATAATAACGGTTTAGTGATACAAGTGTTACTAATTAACCCATATCTGTTGGGAGAAGAGGTAGATCCATACCTTTCCCAAGGATATTTGTACGTAAGTGAATGTAACGAACGCAACTGGAAGTTGAACTCGGCTCTCCGATTAACAATTCCGAGCCATTATCCATTACATCACCTGCACTCCCACGGTTACAGTACCTAGTATTCTCAAGCGGTCATCCATCTAGGTACTGACCACGCTCGACGTTGCTTAACTTTGGTGATCGTACGGTAAACGGTGTTTGAACGTGATGTTGCCGCAAGCCTGGTCTGATGGGTAGACCACCAGGAGTCGAAACCGTGGAAATTATTCTGTTGTTAAGAAATACATAAATTAAGATTGAATCGTATGAGTATAAAGAGTGACCCTTGCCTCAATAAATGTCGTTTATTGATCCGCTGATCGATCGATTTCTGAATCTCAACTTTAAATGAATGAACAATGATAGAATGTCAATGATTGCTTTCCGTATTGGGGATAAAAAAAAAATGATTAGCTTTTGCAGGTGTGATATGAAATGGACAAGTATTGATTCCAGGCGTTGGTAATGCCTGTTTCAATAATCGATTGAAAATATCGATATTGTTGTGTCAAAACTTTTTAGAAAAAATAGGATTATCCGAAATAAAATTTCTAAAAAAAAAAAATTAAAAATTAAAAAAAGGATTTAAAAAAAATTAAATCTGTTAAATATAACTTTAAAAAATACAGAAACTAAAAATTAATTTAAAATATGACAACTTATAAAAATGTAGCAACCTTTAGATAATACGGACGCAGGTTCGGACACAGATAACTGGCGCATTTTCTTAATTAAAGACTCTCGAAATCCCAAGACGGTAGACGTTAATTATTCTGTTATAAAAATCAGAGCTTACTACTCAGACACGTACGGTGAGATGAAACAAGTATTTGGACAGTAAAAAAAATGGATTTAGAATCATATATTGAAAGAAAAGCATTTTCTATGAAAATTTCTCGGACATTCAGGCGGGTAAATGTTGTTTAATACTGTTTATTATAAAACAGAGCATTTACTTAAATATTTGTATCTATAAAAAGAATGTATAAACATAAAAATATCTTAAAATAATTGTTGGACTTTGTCCATTTCATAATGTGTGACGTCATTTGTTTTTCATTTGGGTACGCTTTAAGCAGATATGAATGTACGTGAGAGATTCATGGAAGATCGAAGTTTAAAGACAGTAAAATCGACCTTGCTAATCGAACGCTCCTCTGTGGCCGAAACGGTTAAGTCACGTCAGGTTATATTACGGTTCCGTATAGGATACAGGTTCGATTCCTGTCGGAGGACCAAAATTTTCTATGAAAATTTCTCGGACATTCAGGCCGGTAAATTTTGTTTAATACTGTTTATTATAAAACAGAGCATTTATTTAATATTTGCATCTATAAAATGAATGTATAAACATAAAAATGTCTATATATATATATATATGAAATGAGCCATCAATTTCCTTAAGTTTTACTAAGTACTCATAAGTATTCGACAATGTATTTTCAAGAGTATTATGAGTCAATTTGTTGCATGTGCATGAATTCAACACGGGAAGAGACACAAACTCGGTGCATTGTGATTCTGAAAATAAGTCATGTAAATGTTATTAGGCACGAGTGCCGTGATTCGTAACCTTTTCTTATCTAGTAGCATCTTAGATCCTGATATTCCACACGCGCTCATTGTGGATAAAACCAAAAACTTTTGCCATTGATTCTTCCCAATCATGTTTGAAACGAGGAGTTCCCTTTTCCTGACAGCGAGGTGCACATCGAGAAGTTTTCGAAACTTGATTTCGACATGAAGGAGACTGAGGAAAAGAAACTGACTTCACAATGACATATTGTTGCGAATGGAGCAAGTCCAGTAACCGCTTGATAAAGAACTGCTTGCGAGTGCTGCTATTTGTGACATCCTCGAAATTCTCCATTTCTCGACTTCCGCTTTCTCTTACCTCTCTTTTTAAGAACATTTCTTGGCCCCTTCTTCGTACCCGTGAAGAACTGAATGTTACACCTCTTGGGAATTCCGGCACGCCCGGCTAACAATCATGGCCCTAGACAAAGCGTATATTTATTTCTTTTACTGAGGGAAGAAACACTAAAGTTACACAAATTAATTTTACGTGTATTTGGCGACATGAAAAATCGCAATAGGTATTAGAATTGTGTCCATTACTACGAAGCACTTTATTACGCGTGATGGAGGAATGGAACTTATAAAGTGTGTTTTCGGGGATGTTCTGACATTCACCTCGGCAGTAAATCCGAAGTTCTTGCAAAACTTATGGCTTTCTTTTATGCACCTTAGCCACAGTCAGTCAGTTATGTACCATGCGTGATACACGCTTAGGCGGTCATGTATCTTTCAATATATGACTGACGAGGCAGATTTTTTCCCGCAGCAGGTTGTCATTTCTTTCTGCGGTAGACCAGTTGCCATCCAAGGGCTATAGAACTCGGTCTGTCCTGCTATTTACCCATAGCTAGAGGAAGAAGAAGAGGTATTTGCGGGTAAGTGAATATCAGTCAGTTGTGGCCTATGCGTGATGACTGACGAGGCAGAATTTTCCCGCAGAAGGTTGTCATTTCTTTCTGCGATAGACCTGGTGCCATCCAAGTCTATAGAACTCGGTCTGTCCTGCTATTTGCCCATAACTGGGGAGAGAAGAAAAGAATTCATACCTTTCCCAGTGTTATTAGCACGTAAGTGAATGTAATGGATTCCATTGGAATTCGAACTCGGCTCTCCGATTCCTCAATTCGTGCCGCTATCCATAACGCCAGCGTGCCTCCTTAGCCACAAAGTTCTTTTGCTACTGCAATCAAGTGAGAAAATGCTACGAGAAATTACGCATGCATGTCAATGTGAATCCAACATACTGGAATAATTTACCTTCTGCTATATCAGATATTAGATTTCTTGTAGAACTCTCTTCCGGGTCCAAACTTTCCAGTTAATTTTGATCTTCAAAATTTTAAAAGCAATGTCAATCTTTATCTACAGTCTTCTTGATTCCTCTTCTTATATTGTTGTCCCGCCTTTATAAAGTTTTTTTTTTCTTATTTTTTTCACACTCGGTAACCTGTTGCGATTTAGTGGTTTTACTACCTTGCTTGGGGCGAAATGATTAAAAAAAATAAAAACGCTGTGACATTAGCAAAGTAATATATTTTTCGTTATTCAGTGTTTCATAGATTTTTCGCTTTTTTTTTGGTCGATTTTTCTCGGCTTTCGTGCACCATCGCTCTCGTAAGGAACTACTGTTAAACTGTTAATCACTCATCACCACATTTTACTGTCTTTGTTGTATATTTTGATTTATTGTACTATTTGGCTTTTGGGTATCCACTCTTGCATTAGAATTCAGTTCTATTTTGCTTTCGTCATTATATATCGCTTTGGCCCATTTCTCATTATACCGCAGCAGATGTTCTTTTGGCCAGTGTTTTCGCTTTATTCGATGTTTATTCGTTAATAATGGATTTTTCTTTACCGCAATAACCTCGATTTGGATTATTTTTACATAGTATCCTTGTTAATATATGAATGAACACTTTCAGTAATAATCCTGCTTTTATTTATTGATTAACTAGCTGTTAATTTTGGGTTGGATACTGATGACCTTGCTAGCTTTCTTTGATCTCTTTTTGTCTAATTTCGAAGGTTTGTCATTCTTTTTTTTATATTCTAAACTCCAAAAGCATTAGATAAGTTCTTAGTGACTTGGACAGCATGCTTTGGTATTTGAAACTGTTTAGCTGATCATTCTACGTGATATTTCGATAATTTTAACTCACTCCTCCAAACTCGCTTTTCGAATTTTGAAACTGCATTAAAAAAAAGGTACAATTGGAAGGTACCAGACTTAATGCAATCTGTGATTGATCCTTTAACATGAGAGATTAGCATGCCTATATTAATGTTTCTTTTAAATTACTTATTTGAGTGGGTATGGGAAAACTGCGCCCTGAAGATGTCAATTTGAAATTGTCGAAAATACTCGGCACGTGTCTTCCATCAGACAACAACTCGAATATAAGGATCTTAATATTCAAAGAATTGATAGTAAGTTAACGCCTCATTATATCTTGTTAGCGAAGTGATGATATGACAACTTGGATAAAAATTGTCTTGTCAGAATTCATCTGAGAAATTTAACAATATATCGACATGGAAAACAAAAACAAATTGTTAGTAAAAAAAAATGTTACCAACATCCAAAAAGAGGCTTACACAAGAGAGTTCCCTTAATATTTGAATTTGATGTAGTTAAAATACGTTTCACTTTTAAACTTGCCTTGATGAATTCAGATTAACGAAACGCGTCGGCAATGACTAACAAATATATTTTCCAACTGTCTTCTTTTTATCCATATATATATATATATATATATATATATATATATATATATATGTGTGTGTGTGTGTGTGTGTGTGTGTGTAATTTGACAGCAACTTTCCTTTTAAACATGTAGTATTGAATGTTAAAGACAACATAGTCTTGCATATTTTCTTTTGAATTTTCTCATATTCTCTAATGAGACTTTTTATTTGAAAATGATTTCGAAATATGTATTGTCCATACGATGACCTAGCGCTTTCGAACATCATTGTTCATCTTCAGGGTCAATATTTTTAGTCAAAAATTTTTTTAAACAAACATTTGCCAATTATCTTATATAATATATATATATATATATATATATATATATATATATATATATATATATATAAATTTAGTTTGGTCGTTTATATGACGTCATCTTGAGCGAACTGAAATATAATGCATAAAATGTTTGAAAATAATTCCATCACACGTGGCAACACCGGAATTTAAAAAAAACAGTTGCGTAACTACATACAAAACAAGTTTCGATTGACGATGTCTTGGATAAGACGCATCATTAAAGAAGTATGGTTTCCTGCATTTTTAACCGTGTATCTCTCTCTCTATCTATCTATCTATCTATCTATCTATCTATCTATATATATATATATATGTATATATATATATATATATATATATATTTGTGTATTTAAGCAGCAACCCTTCTTTCATGCACATTTCATTGAATACAACAGACAAGGTGCTTTGATTTATTTTTTTATACAATTTTTCATGCGATCTAATAATTTTTTTCCAATTACATAGACTTATGATATATATATATATATATATATATATATATATATATATATATATATATATATATATATAGGGTGTCCATAAAGTTCGTGTGCACATTAAAAAATTTATAACTTTATTTTTTTTGCCGATAGAAATAATTTGTAAAAAGGATTAGAAAGAAGTAAATCTATATTTTTTTAAGGTTTTATTGAAATTTCATTTAAGTTTACACATGTCCGCCATCATTAGCAATACAAAGGGTAATACGATTTTGCAGTTCACGGAAAACATTTGCCAACTGATTTACAGTAATGCCTGAAATCACATTAGTTATTTTAGCTATACTTAAAATTAGGTACATTAAACTTTATAACATTTTCTACAGATTATTTTTATCGCAAATACAAATAAAGTTATAAATTTTTAAAGTGCACACGAACTTTATGGACACCCTGTTTATATATATATATATATATATATATATATATATATATATATATATATATATAGTAGGCCTATGAAAGAAATAATATTTATTAATTGACCTTTTGACCAAAATGAAGTCTGACGAGAAAAGATTTTAAAAATCATAATTGTCTGATATAAGTTTTACTAATTAACCCATAGCTGGGAGGAGAAAAGTTGGGTTCATACCTTCCTCAAGGAGGCTTGAGCGTAAGTGAATATAATGAACCCAACTGGAATTGGAACACGACTCTCCGATTAACAATTCCCACCCATTATCAATTACACCACCCGCACATCCAAGTTTACAATACCTCGTATTCCCAGACGTCACCCATCAAGTTACTGGCCAGACTCAACATTGCTTAATTTCGGTGATCATGCGAGAAACACTGTTTCAACTTGAAGTCGCCGTAAGCCTGTAAATTTACGCCTACCGTCCTGTGCATTCGATATTTTTTATATGAATACTTATTTCGGGTATTTTTCAGCGTGAAGTCGGAGATGCAATACCGTCGGAGGGTTTTAAAAACAAGCATGGATATTAGAGCTATAAAAGGAGACATATTAAAGTAAAAGGAGACATTAAAATAAAAGGAGACATTAAAATAAAAGGAGACATTAAAATAAAAGGAGACATATTAAAAACCGATTCATATAAAAATAAAACAATTCATAGAAAAATGTCTCCGCTGTTCATCTCGAGATGCTCGACAAAATCCAGTCAAATATGCAATCTGATAGGTCCTTATCTGGCATCTCGTCTACAGTCACTTTTTCACAGATGTGCTGTGGCTTCCCTCTGTCTTTTCTACAAATATTCTCATGGCATCTGCTCTGATGAGCTACTTTCCCTGGTACCCCAATGGCATGAATTTAAGTGTGCTCATGTTTGGCATCTCGGTCCCACCCTTTCACTGTTGAAACAGTTAAATGTAACCGCCTTTTCTACTTCAACAGTTTCTTCTCTCACACTTCCCGACAGTGAAACTCCCTTCCTCTTACTTGATTACTATCAAGCCATACTCATCAAGTATTCAAATGTAATGTCAATCGACATCTTCTGATGCCTTGATCCTGATCCCCCTCCTTCTCTATATCGTTTCCTCAAACAACCCTCTTTACTCTTGCTCTCACTCTCTGTCACCCCTTGCATGCTAGTGTCACACCCGTCTTGCTTAGGGCAAAAAGCTTAAAAAAGAAAAAACGAAAAGTGGTGTAAAATATAAACTGTATATTTTCAACAGGTTAAATAGTTCAGAAAAACACACAAACGCTTAAGCTAAGATACACACGAACGCCATTTTGGAGACGAAAATACACATCTCTGCTACTGTCTTGAAGAGTTTGTTCGTCGTTTTTCACTTTCTCCTCGAGTAACGGCCATTAAATCCGTCTAGATTAATAATTGCACGAGTTTAATGAAGCGGTTTCAAATAATATACAAATCTGACTCTGCCCAATTTTGAATGACTAATTTTAACCACACTCACTAGCAGGCACGTTCCTACCTAAAGCTCAGCTGCCATTTTTTATGTATTTCATTAATTCTGATATACATCATTCGAAACAAAAAATAAGTTTAAAAAAAAAGGCAGATAGTATTAATAATAATGAAATGACGGCATTAAACCTCCTTAAAATCTTTTTTTCTTTTTTTCCTAATCTACCTATTTGGCTAATGGTAATCTTAGGGCGGGCGTTGTGATAACAAAAAGCTGAAAGTTGGGGGTGTCGAAGGTTCGATAACAAGTGCTGGGTAAGTTGTTATCCCGAAAACAGGGTTATAACTGTCTTTTTTTGAAACCAAGAACGGCTGCGGTTAATTCGACTGTCGATTTAGTTAATAAAATTACAATGTTTAAGACTTCTATTAAAGATCAACTTTGTATTTGCCTTATTATAATTCATCGTCGTCGTCATCATCATCATATATATATATATATGTATGTGTGTATGTGTGTGTGTGTGTGTGTGTGTGTTTGTATGTCTGTGTGTGTGTATGTATTGACAATGTGGATATAGAAATGAACGATGCCTCCTATTTGTCAGTTTCACAGTCATGTGACATTTTGAGACCGTGTGCTAGGTCTTGGTCTTCTCTGAAAATTACACTCTACCTACCTACATATATATATATATATATATATATATATATACATACATGTGTGTGTGTGTGTGTGTGTGTGTGTGTGTGTGTGTGTGTGTGTGAGAGTTGTACGGGGGCAATAAAACGTAAATAGGTGATTTGTTTCTTCCGTGTTTTCACTCGGAATAATTCTAGCCCTCCTCTGTTTCTCCTCCTGTTGGTTGTGTAGAGGGGAGATATGTAAATAATGCCGTCAAGCAAGGTGCTGTTCATCGGAGATAACACCGATCGATCAACAGCCGGCCAGAAATCGATCATTTGTTTTCGACACCCCCACTACAACGGCTGATTTAGAGTCATTCCTAATACGGTACGTTAATCTGGACGGAATTGCCCAAGAGAAAAGACAAAGGCATCTGGTTCGGATCCGGAAATCATTATTACTGCAGTTGCGAGTTCGATCTATGCTTAAGCGGTACATATATATATATATATATATATATATATATATATATATATATATATATATATATATATATATATATATATATATATATATGATAGCTGGCCAATCGTATTCGAGGATATGCGTCTACTAGGGTGGCTATTCATCCCTATTGCAGACTCTCGCTCAGGCACATTTGTGTTTGTTCAGTACCCACAGAGCCCACCTGTGGTTTATACTGCAACTATGCTGAGCAGACCTTAGTTACAGTTTCTGGGAGAGAGCGTGTTATCTAACGTGATCAACAATCTGAACTACGTCAGAACACTCAAGCCCTTCGTCACGATGACATGTGACTTCGTGCTAGCACAGCTATGACGGCTACCATGGGTCCCGTCTACCTAATTTCACTCAAAAGTACCACACGCTGGGATCACCCCCGCGCCTCCAGATCGATAACATCAGGAAATTTCCCTCCTGACAAATCGACTGTGGTGAGATTCGAACTCGGGTCTGATGGTCAGAAAGCGAACAGTCTAATCACTCAGGAAGCCCTCGATTAGTGTGGCTAATGTGTACATCAGTAACTATAAAAAAATTAATTTTCAATTACTATGGTTAAAGTGAAGAATGTTTTACCGCACTAATGGAGAATTATATGCACTGGTCGAATTTTGGTATATACAAATATTTAGTCCACCGGGGTAGATTGTTCTAATTCCATGTACTATGTTTTTTTTTTCGTTTTTAGTTAATCCACCAGGATAACTATACAAGTTTTTGTTATCTCTGGTGAGGACCCGTCCTGGGTATGACGATAAACTACATCCGCGTCCAGGGTATGACGATAAACTACATCCGCGTCCAGGGTAAGACGATAAACTACGTCCAACAGCAAGGCCTGTGATCAGGAGGTTTTGAGGAGCGTAAATAGTATAAATAATTACAATGTGTTATTTCAGAAATATAGACAGATCCTGAAGAAGGCGGGAGATTACAACGGCCGAAACGTCGTGAATATGACAATAAAAATGAGGACAACAATCCAAACATTGTAAATATTATAAATAAGTACAATACTTTATCTCAGAAATATAGACAGATCCTGAAGAAGGCGGGAGATTACAACGGCCGAAACGTCTTGAATATGTCAGTAAAAATGAGGACAACAATCCAAACATTGTAAATATTATAAATAAGTACAATACTTTATCTCAGAAACATAGACAGATCCTGAAGAAGGCGGGAGATTACAACGGCCGAAACGTCGTGAATATGACAATAAAATGAGGACAACAGCCCGAACATTGTAAATAGTATAAATAGTTACAATACCTCATCTCAGAAATATAGATTACAATTTTTTTTATTGTTATATTTCTCTAGCCCTCTATATTAATGATTCCCACATTGCATTCATATCTATGTTTGGCTGGCTTAGGAGATTTTTGTAGCATAACATATGTGCTGATTCCTTCAAATTTCGTATTTTCCAGTGATGTTCTTTTATTTCAACTTCCTCCAAAGAAGGTGGTGGTCTCTTTTTTTCTCTCCATATGTGGTCAGTCACGCCTGATTTTTCTATGACTCCTCGTGTTATGGCCCTACATTGTTCCTGCAGTCTGATCTTAAGAGGTCAGCATGTTTCGTCTTTATACTTCTTAAAAATAAAAACATTTTCAGATCACAGAATGTATAGAATTTACTAGAATTGTCCATGAGACTATTAATTCGTGTCCCCACAGGAAAAAAATTCAAACAAAATCCATGAGTATGTGATGCTAACTTTAGGTGACATGTGACTGTCATCTTTATCTGTGAAGAAGTGCTGTGACATTTTTCAGCATGAAGATTGTGAGGCTTAAGTAGCAGCACCACATGGGAGGCCTTCAGCTGTATCAACGTCTGGCATTGTTGATCAAGACCAAATTTTGGCCGAAGGGCAAATGGGAGCCGAAAGAATTTTTGCTGAGACATGCTCAATTCTTGAGCGGCTGGACATACAGAAGCTGTCAATCAACTTGATATCAAAATGTTTCAAAGCTGATCAGAAAAGGGTATTGAATAGATTTCTGAACTTATTTTACGACATTTGCAGTGATCACGTGATAAATTTTGTTTTGTAATCTTTTTTTTTTTAAACGACATGATGCTGTTGATGAAACAGGTTTCAACTCTCTAATCCGGAGACCAAACAAATAGTTCTCGAAAAAGCGGTGTAGTGATTCTCCACATTTGGAATGATTGTTTGCTTAACGGCATATCAACTCCTTTATGGGTCATTTAATACCGAAATTTAATTTCCTCGGGAGCATTACTAATTTCCTTTGCGAAAGTGTATTGCTAGCATCTTTTTTCTTTTACAAAAAAGTATTTTGCTGGTACTATGCTTTTAGAAAAATGAATTCCTGATCAGTTTTTATGTTCCTCACAAGAATGTATTGGTGGTACAGTGTAACCCGGATATAAGAGACCCGGATATAAGACAAACCCGGATATAAGAGAGATTTTATGTGGTCCCAAATTAGAGCCTGTGTTAATAAAACAAAATAGACCAAAACCGGATATAAGATAAACCCGGATATAAGATACTTCTCCGGTCCCGACAACTCTCTTATATCCGGGTTACACTGTAATATGTTTTTGTTTTTGACATAAATGTTAATTCATTTACAATGTAACCCGGATATAAGAGAAACCCTGATATAAGAGAGATTTTATCTGGTCCCAAATTAGAGCCTGTGTTAATAAAACAAAATAGACCAAACCCTGATATAAGAGAAACCCTGATATAAGAGACTTCTCCGGTCCCGAAACTCTCTTATATCCGGGTTACACTGTACTATGAAAATACATTATTGACACTTCTACTACAAAAATGTATTTTTATACTTTCGTAGTGATTTGAACCCAGTTAGTGAGTTAACTACAGTGTAACCCGGATATAAGAGAGCTGTTGGGGCCGTAGAAGTTGTCTCTTATATCCGGGTTTCCTTTATATCTCGGTTTGGTCTATTTCGTTTTATTAACACAGGCTCTAATTTGGGACCAGAGAAAATCTCTCTTATATCTGGGTTTATCTTATATCCGGGTCTCTTATATCCGGGTTACACTGTATTTGTCCATAGCTGGGACTCAAACACGTGCTACCATGCTAGGTAATGGTGGACCTGGGAACAACACCAACTAAGATTTGGTTCCACGCACTTCAAAACTTCCAATCGCCCTATCAGAGGCCTTGCTGCCGGATGCAGTTTTTTGTCATACCCAGGACAGTCGTTTGAAATAAGGAAGGTATTTTGGTGGCTATCTTCAAATGAACCAGCCAGTTAATGGCAACTATCCATCTAACTGGCAGTGACGATCAAGAAAGGTGTTTATTGAAAAACTGAAAGCATATTCGAGCATTTTTTCTTTCTGTCTGTTTTTTAATCCTATATTTCATATTGCCTTTCATTTCTTCTTTCTCTTCTTCCTCATCCATCGAGTTTTGAGCTTCCTTTTAAAATTCAATTCCACTATTCACGATCAGTTTTTCCATCCACCTCGTTTTTTGTGGATTTTTCACCCATTTTTTTTCTTTCCTTTTTCCCCTCGTCTCATATATTTCTTGCAGTTGGTGTTCTTCACCATTTTCTAAGTAACTTCGCCTCATTTTATCTCTTTCTCTCTATCACTTGTTCGTCTCTCTTGTTTTGCCTCTTTCTAAGTAGCGTTTTTTCTCGTTCTCGTGTGTGTGTGTTTTTCTTAAATATCACTTCACCCACGTTTCCTTTGGATTTTTTCCCACCATTTTTGCTCATCTTTCTTTCCTTTTTATCGTCTCTCTATTTCTTACAATTGGTGTTCTTCGCCATTTTCTAAGTAACTTCGTCTCATTTTATCTCTCTTGTTGGTCTCTCTTTTCTTGATGGTCACTCTTTTCTTGATGTCCTTCTAAGTAGCTTCTTTTTTCTCTTTATCATGTGTTTTTTAAATTGTTACTTCCCCTACGTTTCTTTTGGATTTTTTCCACCATTTTGTTCATCTTTCTTTCTTTTTTATCCTTTCGTCTCACTGTTTCTTACAATTGGTGTTCTTCGCCATTTTCTAAGTAACTTCTTATTTTATCTCTCTCTTGTTAGTCTCTCTTCTTTTTATCTCTCTCTAAGTTAGCTTATTTTTTTCTCTTTTTTGTGCTTTTTTTTAAAAATTGACTCTTCCATATCTTACCCACTTTTCTATTCTTCCACTTTCTTTACATCTTTTTTCCTTTGTTTTTTCGTCATTTCCATCTTTGTCTTCTTTCAGTATATCGTCTCGTTACTTTAAATCTTTCTTCGATTTTTCTTATTCTCACAAAACCCTTCATCCATTTCTGCTTCTCTGAAGTTTCTACTTCATTCTACTTCATCGGACTCCCTCTCTAATATTTGCGGTTTCTCTCGATCCCACCCAGGCATCTTGTCATCTCCTTCCTGTATTTCATGGGAGAGATGGTTGAGAGAAACAGAGAGATAGAGAGAGAGAGAGAGGGGGGGTACTCGAGGTTTTCTGGCCCTGAATTGAGAAAGATTAATCGGGACTTATTTTTCGACATATATCCCCACGTTTTCATAATCTCGGGCTTGTTAACCAAAGACGGGAATATTTTCTGACACGTCGCTATACCTTCACATTAACGAGACACCAATTACCGGATATTAAATCAGGCAAAAGGGAAATTCCTTCTGAAGCGGAATTGTTCCGAAGAGACACGTTCGAGACGCAAAAAAATGGGGGGGGGGATACAAACACGTCAAAAATAAGCCGAAAAAACAAACGACTTCACTTTTACACACACATGCAGAGCATACAAAACATACATACATATATATATATATATATATATATATATATGTGTGTGCGTGTGTGTGTGTGTGTGTGTATATATATATTTGTGTGTGCCTGTCGTGTTAAGAGATACCTGTTCATACGCACACACACAAAAATATATATACATGTGTCTATATGCTACAGATAGACATGATAGATAGATTTTATGGGTTTAATTTAATATTATTTCGATATTTTATTATAAAGACTTGGACCTAAAACATTTACCTCGGCACTTGTGTAAAGATCGATCCATCATAGAATGTTCATTATCTATCTATTTATCTATAATAGGATGCTTATCTATCTACTTGACTATATATACATACATACATATATATATATATATATATATATATATATATATATATATATATATATATATATAATATTATTAGTAGTAGTAATCATATAAGTATAAGTAACTACACTCGTTTCGGAAAACCTTCGGTTTCTTGATTTGCAAAAAATCAAATCAATACCGAAAGAAAAAAAGGTATAAAAAAAAGAAAGAGCCGAGAACATGAACGCCTGTCGAAAACAATCGTTCAGTATGCATGTCCAAAGCCCAAAGAAAAAAAAACAATACGAGTACATATACGAGTACAATACAACTAACTAAATAAAGTGCCCAATACAGTAAGTGGAGCAGACGTGGTTAAAACTAGAGAGCCAGACAAACCTACCAAGGTTTCACCTTGGTAGGTTTGTCTGGCTCTCTAGGTTTAACTATATATATATATATATATATATATATATATATATATATATATATATATATATATATATATATATATATAATAAAATAGTCATGATCTATTTATCTACTAGCTAGCTATCAGAGGATGTTATCTATCTATCATAGAATGTTCATTATCTATCTATCTATCTATCATAGAATGTTCATTATCTATCTATCATAGAATGTTCATTATCTATCTATATATCTATCATAGAATGTTCATTATCTATCTATCTATCTATCTATCTATCACAGAATGTTCATTATGTATCTATCATAGAATGTTCATTAGCTATCTATCTATCTATCTATCTATCTATCTATCTATCTATCTATCATAGAATGTTCATTATCTTTCTATCTATAATAGAACGTTTGTTATCTATCTACTTGACTTTATATATATATATTTATATCATAAAATATTCATGATCTATCTATCTAGCAAGCTAGCTAGCAGAGAATGTTATCTATCTATCATAGAATGTTCATTATCTATCTATCTATCTATCTATCTATCTATCTATCTATCTATCTATCTATCTTTTATAGGATGTTCATTACTATCTATCTATCAATCTATTTTTATACATGCATACATGCATAAAATATACACGTGTCGCTTAAAGTGCAAGGGTTTTTATATGATATATTTTTACTGCTGTCATGACACGTAATGATTTGTTACACATTTTTCATTATTTACTTTTTTTATAAATGTATATATATACATATATAAACACACACACACACACACACACACACACACACACACACACATATATATATATATATATATATATATATATATATGCATATAGACATGCAGTATATTCTTTTATTTTATATATTTATCTATTCATTAGATCTGCATATATCATGTTTTCGTTGTGCATTTATAAATATCATATATTCATATCTTATATGTCCCTATATTATATAAGCATTATATATATATATATATATATATATATATATATATATATATATATATATGTATGTATATTTGTGTGTGTTGGTGTGTGTGTCTTTTTCCCTATATTTATATTAAATTCATAGATATAAAAAACATATATGTATTATATATATGTTACTCTATATATATTATACGAATATATATATATATATATATATATATATATATATATATATATATATATATATATATATATATATGTATGTATGTATATATTAAAATAAATAACTTTATTCATTCAATATACAAAGAATAATAGCAGGATATATTTGTTCATTTATGTATATAATGATATTTCTTTCTATTAATTTAATATATTTTTTTTAATATTTCTATTTATATTAAATATATAGGTAGATCTTAAACAACCCTGCCTCCAGATAAGAGAACCTATCAATTTCTTTTGTCTTATCCCAAATTTTGTTTCACATTACAACCCTAATTAAGATCTCTTCAGCAGAGTGAAATCTAACAAGGGACAATTTGCAATCTTTTCTGGGAAAAATTTCCTAAGCAATTTTTTTTTTTTTGCCTAATTTTCCCAAACTTAAAGAATAATGCTTGTTTTTTTTTTTCCTTTTTTTTTCTTTTTTTGTTTTAAATTTTGCATAATATCGCTAATCAGATATTTGCCATTCGACAGCTTTCCACTTTCATTACCTATTGAAATATCACAGCTGAAGACGAATTTATTTCACACCTTTCTTTTCGAAATAAACCGTTAACTTCTTTGAAAAAAGAGATTATTCTTGAATCAAAAAAGACCGCGATAATCAACACTGTTTTTTTTTCCTCTGTTGTCTATTCATTATAATTCCGCGTGCATTTTTTTTTGGTTTTAACTTCCTCAGTTCGTTGGAATTAACATTTTTATATCCTGTACAGCAAATAGAATGCACTAATCGAAATATCGTTATCCCTGTATTTATTTGCCTTCTCACGAGGACATATGACAAAAGCACCCATACTCGTACGTGCGTATAGAGGCTAACACTACACAGTCGCCGGTTTTAGTTTTTAATACTAACTTTCATCTAATACAGGCATCGAGACTCTAGCAAAATACCGTGCGATATGAATGAGGCGGCATGAAGTAAAAACTTTTTCTTTCTTTCTCTTAATCATTTCCACACAAGCAAGGCAATAAAGCCACTAAGACGCAATGTGTTATTGAGTGGGGATGAATATGATGAAAAACATTATTAATGACAAAATAAAGAACAAGAATTAAAAAGACAGAAGTTAACGATTGATTGATTCGTTTTTCACGGTTTATCGACCTTTTGCACGTTATTTAAAGCCAGAAAATATTTTTTTAGATTATAAGATTTTTCTTTTTAAGGCAATAATGGACAATCTTTTCAAAGATGAAGAAAAGTTTTGGAGCAAAGATGTTTTTCGTTCTATAGAAAGATGCTGAAGATGCCATGAACCGAACATGTGAGTAACAATGAGGTTTTGGAAAAAAAGAAACAAAAAGGAAACTTATACTTAACATCAGGAAGAGGCAATTGAAACTTTGGGGGCAGGGAATGTGGAAGGAAGGCTTGAAAAATCTGATATTCAAGGGAGAGATGGAGGGGAAGAGGGACAGAGGAAAGCAGTGCCTAAATTAGTTGATGAGTTTGACCAAATGGATAATAGAATTGGGTTTGAGTAAATAACCAAATGACAAAACTTGTTAACAGCTACTAGAGACAGGAAGATGGGGAGGGCTATGATCGCCTACGTCCTGAAGCGACACATGAAAGAAGAAGAAGATATTTGTTTGTTTTATCTATATCAGAGTGGTTTGGTGTTGATAGATTTTAAATCAGTCCACCGAAACTGGAGAGTCTTTATACACACACACACACACACGCACACACACACACACACACACACACACAAACACACACGCACACACACACATATATAGGGTTAAATAAAGACTTGGTTATTTTAAATCTTTATAAATATTTCAATAGTTAAACAAAAAATGAAAACAGCCATTTCTGATGAAAGATCGGGGTCGATCTGAAATATCAAATATATATATATATATAAATATAAATAAATACTTTCACAAAAAAATCAATTCTTTTTAATTTGCAAATTTTCAGTTGTTTTTCTCTCTCTCTCTATATATATACATATATATATATATATATATATATATATATATATATATATATATATATATATATATATAGAGAGAGAGAGAGAGAGAGAGAGAGAGAGAGCTCCAGGGTTATGGTATTACAGGTCGATTGTTTGACCTAATACAATCATTCCTTTCAAACCGTGAATTGAAGGTCGTTCTCAACGGATTCTCCTCCAGCTCCTATCCCAGTAACACAGGTGTTCCCCCTGGCTCCATCCTAGGCCCTACTCTGTTCCTTATCAACGACCTTCCTGTCGCCATAGGTTCCCAAGTTGACATTTACGCGGACGACACTACAATTTCCTCCTGCCTCAAAAACAAAACTAACCGGGCCGTTCGTTTCGAAAAGGACCTCCAATCGGTTGTGAACTGGGGCAGGAATTGACTGGTTAACTTTAACGCCTCAAAAACAAAACTGCTCTCTATTAATCACCACAGTGATCCTACTCTACCCTCCATTAGAATGTCTGACGCTCAACTTCTCGAGAGCACCTCTCTGCGGCTGCTCGGTCTCACATTGACCTGAGATGGAACAAATACATTGAGTCAATTGCTTCATCCACAGCAAGGAAAGTTGGCTCCCTGTGCCGCGCCAGGAATTTTTTTATCCCCGGAATCGATCCTTCAGATCTACAAATCAACCATTCGACCTTGCATGGAGTATTGCTGCCATATATGGTCTGGAGCCCCTTCTGTTTGCCTCGAGGTTCTGGATAAGATCCAGGGACGGATATGCAATGTAATTGGCCCTGATCTGGCATCTCGTCTGCAGTCGATCTCTCACAGACGCGCCGTCGCCTCTCTCTGTCTTTTTTACAAATACTTTCACGGTAATTGCTCCGATGAGTGGCTTTCGCTGGTTCCCAGACTTCATGAATTCAAGCGTCCTACGAGGCTGGCATCCCGCTCTCAACTTTCACTGTTGAAACTGTTAAATGTAGCCGTCTCTTCTCCTCTAAAAGCTTCATGTCTCGCAATTCTCGCCCGTGGAACTCCCTCCCCATTCCTTGCCACTCGTATTCGAGGATACACGTGGATTAGGGCGGTTAGATAATCCCTATTGCAGACTCTCGCTCAGTCATATTTGTGTTTGTTCAACACACACACAGCTCACCTGTGGTCTATACTGCAACTACGCTGAGCAGACCTTAGTTATAGTTTCCGGAAGAGAGCATGTTATATATATATATATATATAGAGAGAGAGATTTATAACATATTCAAGTTCACTACAAAGGTAGCAATTTTATTTCAACACTGCTGGTATCTTATCAAGTGATCTTATATATATATATATATATATATATATATATATATATACAAACAACAACACACAGTCACAAGGACTCACACACACATACACACACACACACATATATATATATATATATATATATATATATATATATATATGTCTCTCTCTCGAAATATATATATATATATATATATATATATATATATATATATATATATATATGAAAGTGAACATGGAAGTCAACACTTAGAGGCGACAGTCTGTTTCATGCTAGATGCAATAGTCGGGCCACGATTGCATCTAGCATGAAACAGACTGTCACCTCTAAGTGTTGACTTCTATGTTCACTTTTATATTTACACACGCTCTATCTCTGATATTGAGCACTTTATCCCATAAATATAGCACATCTTAAGACTATATTTCTTCATATATATATATGTATATATATATTTCAC
>OZ038508.1:24667153-24672153 GCA_964036315.1 Acanthosepion esculentum | reverse complement strand
GCTCAAAGTCCTTGCAATGTCATCCACTGTCACCCTTCTGTCAGACTGAATGAGGTCATTGACTGATTCGATCACCTCAGGAGAGCCCACTTCTGTAGGCCTCTGAGGCCTGTGTTCATCCTCAACACTGCTCCGTCCTTCTTTAAACAATGTAGCCCACTTGTAGACATTTTTTTTGGCTGAAATTGTGGCCCCATACACAGTTGACATTCTCCTATGAATTTCAACTGGTTTGCACCCTTCAGCAACCAACAAATTGATAACTGACCGCTGTTCAATCCTGAAGCATACTTCTTGGTCTGCCATCTTTGTTAATCGCCAAAACTCTCAAAGTTTTTTTTTTTTTTTAATAATTTAATGGCCCTCGTATATATATGCCATGTCTCTTGAGGTCGTGGTCGATCGCAGCTCTCCCCAACTAGCTGTTCTTGTCAACTCTAAACAATGTGTGTCTTCTTACTATGACTCGCGTTCCATTTGTTGAATTCTTGTTACTCCTCGTTTCCTTATGTCCCGCGTACTGTCTTCAAAAGTCAAAATATAAAATCTATTATGTAAAACATCATGAAATAAACTTTAACGAAAAAATCTCACTCATCATAACGCAGAAGCAAACTGCAGGTAAGCAGGGGGCATAACTGAGTATATATATATATATATATATATATATATATATATATATATATATATATATATATATTGCGTAAGTATTCATAAAGATGTATTTATACGGATGCATACGTGAGCAGTTTAGAAGGTATTCTCTTCAGCAGACGTTCATAAAATGCCCCATTTTGCGTGCGTATATATTTGCCTACGTTTGCAAGTGAGTGCGTGCATGTGTGTATGTTTCCGCACGCGCGGGCGTGTGTGTGTGTGTGTGTGTATGTGTGTGCGTGTACCTTCATAACTACATAATATTCTTAATAGGAGCAAGAAAATGCTTTTACCTCTATAACCAACCTTGACAAATAGTAATTAATAAGAAAGTTTCCTTAAACCAAGAAGAAATGCATATAGTTTGGTCAGCTAATTTGCCAGCATGTTCAGGTGATTATAAGTTCTGGAGCTTTCTATCATGCTTAAGGTAACCAAAAAAAAAAAATCATTACCGTTTTTTACGTCATGTGGGAACAATGTAGTCACTGATACGCAAAGAAGTGCGTCACGTGGCGGGAAAGTAGTGGATGTAGGGATGGCGCCATTGCTCTTGACCACTGCAAGAACCTTGCGTACACACATCGGTCACAGCTGGAGCAGTAGCGAGGAAATATGACGATGTCGAATCAGATCGATCTGGTTAATGACTTTAAGATGGGTTTGTCCGTAGCCACATCAAATCGGCATATACGTCAAATCTTTGGGGATAATGCTGTGAGTGAACACACCGCCACCATTGGTTCCAGAAGTTCAGATCGGGGGATCTGTCCCTTTATGATAAACCCTGCGGTGGGCTGTTTCTGGTCCTGAATGTGGAGGCCCTGAAGGCGGCCATAGAGAAGAACAACATCAAAACCTGTGGTGAGCTTGCCGAATGCTTCCAGCTTTCCGATGAATCAGTCAGGCTCGACCTGCACCGCATCGGGAAGGCATACAAGTTGAGCAAGGCTGTACCACACACAATGTCTGCAGCCAACAACGAGTGACAGCCTCTTTTTCGTTGCTTTCTGTGTGCTCGCCATTGACGAAAAGTGAATCCTGTATGGCACACCCAAGCCTGCCAGTCATCGGCTGTTACCACGGGATTCCGTGCCTCAAACTACTGGAACACCTCTACACCCACGTAAGTTTATGCTCTGTATCTGGTGGACTAGTCGACAAGTAGTGCTCTATGAGCTGCCACTAACGGACAAATCATCACTGCGGACCCGTAATCATAGCAGCTGGAACCGATGCAAGAGGTACTGAATAAGAAGGAGACTGCGTTGTTTAATGGCAAGGATGTACTGTTCCTTCATGACAATACCTGACTTCATTTAGCGCAGGTGACCAGAGATACCATACGGCAACTTGGTTGGGATACACTGTGCCATCCACCTTACTCTCCGGACTTTGCGCCAACAGATCACCTCCTCTTCCATTCCCTGTACAACCACCCTCGTTCTAAATTCTTCTCAAATGAGGGAGACATACGACATATATTCACACAGACTTGGGCATCTCAAGGCCGTGTAATGGTTAACACGCTTGTCTCCCTAGTAGAATTACGACTGAATAGTGAGTTCGATTCTCACTGGGTGCCCAATAATTTCGGCCTTGTGCCACATCTAGGCTGTGTTTAGAAAATCATTTTGGGCACCTTGACGTGGTGTAATGGTTAGAAAGCTTATCTTGCTAGATCAATTACGGCTGAGTAGTGAGTTCGGTCCTCACTGGGTGCCTCATACTTTCGGACTTGTGCCACATCTAAGCCGGGCTTAGAAAATCATTATATTCACACAGACTTCTTTGCGTCCAAGATTTTTACCGTCAGGGCATTGCGCAGGTTAGCAATTTTTTCTGAAAGCCGATAGCGATTACTTTGGGGACTAACTGTATGTCAAATTTGCTATCTACTTTTTTTTCTAATAATTCACAAACGGGGGGTACTTTTTCTTAACCGATTTCAACCAGAGCAAGGCATTAAAGCCACTAAGACGCAAGGGCTTACTGTGTGTGGAAGAGTTAGAAATGAGAAAATTTACTAAAGAGCAAGGACAAAAGAAGAGCAGTTAGGAGGACAGTAGATAGCAATTGACATTGCATTTAAATTTTTGAAGATCAAAGGTGGCTGGAGAGCATGGAGCCGGAAGAGAGTTCCAAAAGCAAAAAGGGTGAGAAAAGAAACAGTATACACCTTATAGGTACATCCAGCCAACTCAACTGTAAATTGGCGAGATATTGACGCTAGTCTAGTACTGTGCTTAAGCAAAAAAAAAAAAAGAAAAAAAAAAGAAAGGCTGGGTACCCTGAATGGATAGCGGCTCGGATTAAGGAATCGGAGAGCCGAGTTCGAATTCCAGTCGAATCCATTACATTCACTTACGTGCTAATACCCTTGGGAAAGGTATGAATCCTCTTCTTCTCCACCCAGCTATGGGTAAAATAGAAGGCCAAAGCTAGTTCTATAGCCTTGGATGGCAACTGGTCTACCGCAGAAAGAAACGGCAACCTACTGCGGAAAAAAAATCTGCCCTGTCAGTCATGTATTGAAAGATACATGATCGCCTAAGCGTGTATCACGCATGGCACACAACTGACTGATATTCACTTTCTCGCAAATTCTCTTGGGAAAGATATGAATCCTCTTCTTCCCCTCCCAGCTATGAGTAAATAGCAGGACAGAGTTCCATAGCCTTGGATGTCAACTCGTCTGCCGCAGAAAGAAATGGCAACCTACTTCGGGAAAAATCTGCCTCCTCAGTCATGTTTCTTTCGATACATGACCGCCTAAGCGCGTATTACGCATGACACATAATTGACTGATCATGACGAAGGGGTCATCCGAACGGTTGCCATGGAAGTATTTACAGAAAGTGGCAGAGGGTGGCAAGTATACGGCGGTGCGATAGTGACTGATGCCGAGATGGCAGATACATTGTAAATTCAAATTTTTCAGGCCTCATCATCGTCTTATTGAAATTGATAGATTTAACGGTAATCTCTACTTTTGTAGTTTCATCTTTCGTACATATCGTCTATGGAAATATTTACCGGCTTCTTGCTTTTCTGTAAACAACCATCTTGAAAAATTTAAATGCAACTTCAATCGCCATCTGCTGTCTTTTTGAACCCGCTTCTTCTATTGTCCTTTCTCTCCACTAACGTATTCACATTTTTCTTTCATTCTCAGTAGCCATATTGGTTTCCTCTTGGCTGTGAAAGGATTTAAGCAGATTCATAGCCCGCTGTGACCCAGTAGATTGTCAATGTACCATATGGGGTCTTTTTACAAAGCGATGGGCATCATCAGTTACCGCTCTCGATCTCAAGAGCATGGAACAGCTTATACTCAGTTACGTGCTACTGTCAGCAGGAGGAAGGGGTTTCGTGCTTTTGCCATAGTCGCTAGCACAATTTCAGCACGACTTTATATCGGCTAGAATGTTTTTTGGTTCACGGATTCCATTACTACTTTCAAATAGAAAAACTAAAACAATTAAAAGTAATATATATATATATATATATATATATATATATATATATATATATATATATATGTTCAAGCATGTTTGGTTAAATAATTTAGACGTATTATGTCTATTTATTTTAGTTTTAATCTTTTCAAGTTCACGAATTAATTTCTTGGTGACTGTAGAAAATTGATCAAGAAAAATTACAAAATTTTCTTTCCAATAACTTTTTATTTTTCCAAGTACTTTAAAGTTTTCCTTTAAATGTTCTGTGATTGAACTATGATCATTCAAGTGAAACGTGGGCCTTCTGGTTATCGTCGTTGTTGTAAAACCAACATACATATTAGCATTTTTAAAGGAACATTCATGTCCACATTCTCAGTTTAAACAGATATTGGTCGAACATACATCAGTGCTACACTAAGTCTCCATGGGTCACTGAGTGTAGGATAATATAAGGAAATAAAACATTAGTAAAGCGAGAGAAGAATAAAAGAAGACAACGGATAACGATTGATATTGCATTTAAATTTTTGAAGATGCAAGTTGACTGCAAAGCAAGAAAAATGTGCTAAAAACAATCGTCATAGATTGTCAATTGCGTTTAGCATGAAACAAACTGCCGCACCTGGGTGTTGATTTCAATGTCCAATCACATGTATATAGAGAGGAGGCAGTAATGGATAGCGGCTTGGGTTGAGGAATCGGAGAGCCGAGTTCGAATTCCAGTCGAATCCATTACATTCACTTACGTGCTAATACCCTTGGGAAAGGTGTGAATCCTCCTCTGATCCCACCCAGCTATGGTTAAATAGCAGGACATACTGGGTTCTATAGCCTTGGATGGCAACTGGTCTAGGATAAGGACAACTGTGAATTCAAAAC
>OZ038508.1:24519653-24664653 GCA_964036315.1 Acanthosepion esculentum | reverse complement strand
CAAGTTTACATGTTTAATTTAAATGACGATTACTGGCGCTCTCACGGTAAGATAAACTCTCAAGGATGAGGTACACGAGTTTAAATATCGCTTGAGGCTGTTGCTTTATTTTAGAATCCTACTGAACGGTTTGAGAATGTGAAAACGAGCTCCGAGGGGCTATGACCCCACCCACTTGAAAAACAAAGAAGTGGAAAGAATTCAACATTAAGAGTAATGACAAAACTTTATCAAAAAAAAAAAGAAAAAAAAAGACTGTTTTCTACGGGACGATGAAGATTGTCAGAAAATAATAATAATAATAATAATATTACTACTAATAATAATAATTATAATAATTATAAAATATTATAAAAGCCAACCGACCAGACATTGTTATTAAAGACCACAAACAAAATAAGTGTCTCCTTATTGATATGACAATCCCTGCAGACTGCAATGTATCTTTGAAGATATTCGAAAAACTGTCAAAATACAAGGACCTTGAAATAGAAATCTCAAAAATGTGGCACATGGGAACATCAACAATCCCTGTTGTAGTTGGAGCCCTTGGACTGGTTGTAAAAGATTCCAGTAGGCTGATTGAAGGGATCCCTGGAAGTCCATGCCTCAAAGAGATACAAAAAATTGTTCTGACAAGTACAGCCCACACTTTACAAAGGGCTTTATCTATGTAATTATTTTTTTATTTTATTTTTTTGCAGTGGAAAGTGTCATGATGCCATTTCTAACCTTAGGTCCCTGGGCGGGACCCGGAAAGAAATGTGTAAACGCCAGATATCAAAGGAAATATAAATAATATTAATAATAATAATAATAAATAATAAAATAATAATAATAATAATAATAATAATAATAATAATGCTTCAATTCAGATATCCACGTATTTTCAGACTATTATGTCTCACTGTTTGAAAGAATCAATAAAAATAAGATTAACACATTTTTACCCAATACAAGGCCCAAGAGCCACTCATGGTAGAGGATTACCGTGTGAAGTTGTATTAGCGTAAGTAATGTCAAGAAGTGAAATTCTTGGGCCGATGCCGGAAACATAACACCTAACTCGACGACATGAAGAGGTCAAAATTTGATTAAATAAAATTTCAGGGTTAGGGCGCAGACGTTAGGAGTATAGAGCCGAAGTAAACTTTAGAAAGAACCGTAAACCCAATCCTAAACCCGAAACATGGGATAAGCCTCTACACCTGCTCAAAAGACCGGAGAGGTGTGTGAACCGGGCGATAGGCGAACCTATCTACTCCTAAAGTTTATTTGTCTTCATCTTGTTTGTATCACAGATTAAACGAACGTGCCTAGGTGAAAATGTGCAGTCTTATTTATTAGACTGCATCAATCGCCGTAATTACTATAGATAAAAATGAAATGTGAAATTTGAGTCCTTTATGTAGCCAACGGATTTATTATCCACGGACATAGTCGTAACAACTTAAGATATACAAATTACACTTTACAGATCGCCATCTTATGATGGAAACTGGAAGTCTATTGGAATATCTAGTTGAGGAAAGCAAGAAGAAAGGGCTAACTATTAACTGTAAGAAGGAAACTCAAAGAGGAAATCAAGAAGAAAGGGTTAATTCCTAAATGTAATAAGTAAACAGTAAGAGACAAGCAGAAAGAAAAGACTAGCTGTTAACTGTAAGAAGGAAAGTGTAGGAAGGAGGTAAGAAGAAAGTGTTGACAATTACCTGTATGTAAGAAGGTAGAAAACATTCTTTTCAACAAAATGCAAACCCCACGCATATATTGAGAACATTCAAATCTAGCCCGTCCTGGGTAAGACGATAAACTACATCCAACAGCAAGGCCTTTAATCAGGTTTTGAGGAAGGTGGAACCGACGATAAACTACACCCGCGTCCTGGGTAAGACGATAAACTACATCCAACAGCAAGGCCTTTAATCAGGTTTTGAGGAAGGTGGAACCGACGATAAACTACACCCGCGTCCTGGGTAAGACGATAAACTACATCCAACAGAAAGGCCTCTTATCGGGAGGTTTTGAGGGGCGTGAAACAACCTCTTAATTGATGGTGATCCCAGATCCACCCTGGCCCGGGATGGTAGCAGCTGTTAGCGTCCCAGATATTGGCAAATAGTTAACCTCCAAACTACTTGAGTCTTAGGGGCATAAAATCAAGGAGTTGACCCCGGGCGTCACCAAACTTCTACACGTCACTCACTCAAACACATGTACCCACATTTAATTAGCGTTTTTAGGAATAAGAAATATGTATTTACAAGTCAGTGTACGTGTATGTGTGTATGTGTATTCCAAGGGTTTTGTATTTTAGTTTTTGGTATTGTAGCCTATCCTTGTTTATAAGGATTTTCCTCCGATTATGTCAAATTTTTAAACCAAAATATAAATTTGATATTTGTCAAGAAAATTAATCCCTGTCATTAGTCATTCATCCATGTTTTTCTTAATTCGATACTCGTCGTTGATTAAAAACTCCTTTTTTTTTCATTCATACAAGCGAGAGCTTAATATAGATAGAAATTATGAAATTTTAAGGTTCGTTGACTGTTGTCGGTTTAGTTTGATTCTATTTGTATTTGCGATTGACGAGTTTCTTAAAATAAATTCATTTATAAAAATAAAATAACTCCAAAAGGAAAAATACGCTTAAAAAAAGTTTCCCAAACAATTATCGCTCATTAATATCGGCATAATTTGAATATGTTTCAATGCGCATGTCGCTTTTGCTTGCATACAAACCAATTTTAGTCATACTGAAAAAACGTTCTGACATTAGGTAATTCAAATAAAATCACAAATACTGAATAAGAAAAGTGCAATCATTTAAAGAATGTTGCTCAAGTCGTCAAAGAAACACACATCGATTTTCGTTACGTTTAGGGAGGAAAATCGGATGAAAGAATTTCCGGGTAAAATAATAAAAAAAAAAAAAATACTGTCTTCTTTTTATCAAAGTCCGCCATTTTGTTTTGTTCAGTTTGCAAATGATTCGTTCAGTTTGTTGTTTATTCACTTAAATTTTCCATTGGAAATCCCAAACGTCGGCTGCTGCTCTCGCTTCAAAACCGGAAGTATTTGAATTAAAATATACCAAAGAACGTCAATGTTATATCCTGCTTCTTTTTTATGTTATTCATTTTGATTTTCATTATATCATGCAATATTTTACAACCGCATTATATTGTGAAGACGGAATGCGCGGCTGTCATCAAGAGGAACAGCCCCAAAATGCTAGAATCACATTGGAGACATCAACATGAAGCAAGTACAGAATTTTAACTATCAGGGAAGTGTTCAATCAGACGACGAAAAATATGACACCAAAATCCGAAGATTCATTGGAAAGATGTCTTCCAAAAGTTTTAACAAAGTATAAAGAAACAGGAAAATTTTCGTTAGAAATAAAGGAAAGAGTGCTGAAGTTTCATGTAATATCAGTTCTCCTTTATGGCAGTGAATGCAGGATAATCTCCTCACAGACGAAGCAAAGGAGTTCTGGTTCTACAGAAGGATACTGAGAATACCATGGACTGAGCATGTGAACAACGAGAACACTTTTTAAAAAAATGGAAGCAAAATAGCACTTAGAAATAAAAAAGAGACGGTTTAAATTCCTGAGACACTGTTGTGGAGTTATTTCCACAATAGAAACTGTATTCGGACTAAATGCGTCCTAAATAGGTTAAACGTACAGAAACGTTAGGAACTTGTCATGAAGTGTTACGCATAGTAATCGAGTTGTGGTCGCTGACTACTTCCCCCTTTTCCCTCGACCACTACTGACTCCTACTTATAATAGATGGGAGAAAAGAGCGCTTCGTGAATTAGACATTTACAGGAATATAAATTTGACACATAGGATATAAGATAATATGGATACAAGAAACCAATGCTTGACGTATTTAACTAGCTTGTGAAAATGAATGACAGATCAAGGTATGGATATTATAGTCCTTCCTTCCTTCCTTTTTTTCCTTCCTTTTTCCCTTCCTTCCTTCCTTCCCGTTGGTTTGGTTGATTCATATTCTACGACTTTAAGGTTATTTAAAGCCAGAAAATAATTTTAGGCTGTAAGTTTTTTTGTGAAGATTATAATGTTCAAGTGGCCTTACTAGACTTACTAGTTAACCCATAGCTGTGTGGGGAAAGAGGTGTATTCATACCTTTCCCAATTGTATTTGTGTGTTAGTGAATACAATGAACCCGACTAGAATTGGAACTCGTTATGTACCCAAGAAATTTCAACCGTCTCTCCCTGATGTTAAATATATGTGTTCTTTTTGTTGCCATTGTCCTTAAAACTTCGTCGTTGCTACATGTTCGGTTCATGTTATTCTCAGCATCATTCTGTAGAGCCACATTTCTCTTGCTTTAAGTCGGTTTAATGCGTGAGTATGGCTGTTTATTTAACCGTAAACATATACCGTCAGCAAACTGCCTCCATTTGAATAAGAAATGAGTTCAGTAAATATATAAAAATCAAAATGGGACTAAGACAAGGATGTATCTTCTCGCCAGACCTTTTCAACCCTAACAGCGAGGCGACTCTGAGAGAATTAGTCCTACCAGAATTCATTATTGGCGTTCACAATCTTAACACCATAAACTATGCAGATGACACAAGTGTTGATAGCAGACACAGAATGGAATCTCCATCGCGACAAAGAGCAACCATCAGAAGAATGAAAAACATCAAGATATAAAAATAAATGTTTATTTGACCGTAAACATATACCAACAGCAGACCGACTGCATTTGTAGGAAATGATTTCAGTAAATATATAAAAATAAAAGAGGTCTAAGACAAGGATGTGACGTCTCACCAGACTTTTTCAACCCATACAGTAGAGCCATTCTTTGAGAATTAGAAGTCCTACCAGGATTCATTATTGGCGGTCGCAGTTTTAATAACATAAGATATGCAGATGATGCAGAGTTGATAGCAGCCATAGAAAAGAAAGTGCAAGAAAACCTTCAGAAGGTAATGAAGGAAAGGGAGAAGAAAGGACTAAACATCAATTGTAAGAAGACAGCAAAAGGGTCACTCTAACATGCAAATTACAAACTGGGGATAACAGAATCAAAGAAGTGCAACAATTTAAATATCTGAGGAGTGTTTTAACACACAGGACGGCAAGTGCGACATTGAAATACGATGCCTTTCAAAAGCTAAGCAAATTATAAAGAAAGAGAAAAAATTCATTAAGACAAAGAAAAAGGTACTGAACTGAATGTTATATCTGTCCTTCTATATCGCAGTCAGTGTTGGACGATCACATCACTGATTAAGAAGAGAAATGTGTTTCTACAGAAGGATGCTGAGAATAACATAGAAAGAATATGCGAGCAACGACGAGATTTTATACAAAATTGGAAACAGCACTTATATTTAAGATTAGGAAGAGGTAGATGAAATTTCTAGGGTACATCATGAGGAATGATGGACGGCCTGGAAAATTTGATAACCACAGGACGGATTGGATGCAAGAGAGACAGAGGAAAAGAACGCATAAACTATCTAGCGAGGTTGAGTAAATTGATGACAGAAGAGGACATGAAATTGTGGAGTGCCATGGACGTCAACACCCTGAAGGGACACCACACATAGAAGAAGAAGAAGAAGAAGAAGAAGAAGAAGAAGAAGAAGAAGAAGAAGAAGAAGAAGAAGACTTAAAATATCAAGCAATTAGTCATGAAAACCTGTGCAATGCTAACCCGATGGTGGTAAGGCTTGTCAACTTACGGCTGGCTAATTTAGCGTGCAACTTTCAACAATAAACGTCGAGTACTCCTCCAAGTGGTGGGAAGGATATTAGAATAATTCAGAATCTATACCGGAAGCAGGCCGCCTGCATACGGATAGAAAATAAATTCAGTAAATATACAAAAGTAGGAATAGGCCAAAGACAAGGATGTGTCGTCTCACCAGACCTTTTCAGCATAAACAGTGAGGTCATTCTGAGAGAATTAGAAGTCCTACAAGGATTTATTATTGACGGTCACAATCTTAACAACATAAGCTATGCAGATAACACAAGTGTTGATAGCAGACACAGAACGGAAACTCCAACGCGACAAAGAGCAACCATCAGAAGAATGAAAAACATCAAAATGTAAAAATGAATGTTTATTTGACCGTAAACATATACCGGCAGCAGACACACGGAATTAAAAAAAGTGCTCTTCAGCAGAAGAAGTGGCAAAAATAATATGGAATGGACATCTCTTATTGGAACTTCTTTGAATCTATATCTACTAGCTTCATTTTCGTACACAAAATGTAAACAGTAAATTTTAAACGATTTTTTTTTATCGAACATTATTCCGTATTACGATAAACATTATTTTTAGTTGGTACACGTGTCCGAGTTGACATAAGTGTTTTTTTTAAATTTTCTTCAACAGATTAATTAACATCAACCATTGTTTACGAAATACTATAAAAGAAATTATGCCTCTCAACAAGAATTGAACCTGCATTCCCTTTTCCTATCAAAGTACGTCATTGCCAATTTGGCCACAGGAGACTGCCATAAGGCATAGCTCAACTATATACTTAAGGAATGAACATGTCTATGAATCTATATCTACTAGTTTTATTTTTGTGTTCAAAACTTAAACAGGAATTTTTAAACATGTTTTTTTTAATCCGACAATATTTCTTATTAATATAAACATTATTTTTAGTCGGTACATGTGTCTAAGTTGACATAAGCGTTTTTTTTTATTTTCTTAAACAGTTAAATTAATATCAACTGGCCTAGATTGAGAAAATAGGTTCCCCAGTAAAAATATAGAGTGAAATTTGAAATTTATGATGACCTCTCTATAATAGCTATTATAAAGTTGGAATGAAAGTCTTGTCATATTTTTGAGATGAATAATTTGAGGGATTTTTTTTTAATACTCACAATAAAATAATCACTAATTTTTACATTCTAATGTTTTTATTTCTTTTCTATTGATTTTATCCTTTAAAAATGGGTTTACATTAGACTCATATCAGTAAATATATAAAAATAAAAGGTCTAAAACAAGGATGTGTCGTCTCACCAGACTTTTTAAACCCATACAGTAAAACCATCCTGTGAGAATTAGAAATCATTTCCTTCTTCCCCTTCCTTCCTTCCCTATTTAAAACTTCCATCCATCCATCCATCATTCCTTCCCTTCATAATTCATATCCTTCCTTCTTTCTCTTCCTTCATTCCTTCCCTCCCTCTCTCCCTCCCTCTCTCCCTCCCTCTCTCCCTCCCTCTCTTCCTTCCTTCCTTCCTTCCTTTTTCCTTCTCGCCTCCCTTCCTTCCTTCCTTCCTTCCTTCCTTATATATAAATATATATAATTATATATATTTATAATTTATATATATTTATAATTTATATATAAACATAATTATATATTAATATGATTATATATATATATATATATATATATATATATATATATATATATATATATATATATATATATATATATAGTTATATATAAATATGATTATATAACCAAAGTTCGTTGTCAAGTTTTTTGAATCCTCATATACTTGTATTTTGATTGGTCATTCCGGTTTATGTAACAGCATTTCCCCTAGCGATGGGTGTTTGATTGATTTGCCTCTTTTAAAACTCTTTATTCTACATTCAACACCATCACTTGATAAGACACCAGAAGTGTTGAAACAAAATGGCTATTTTTTTAGTGATTTTATAACATATTTATGTTACAATTTACGAAAAAATAATTATTTATATATATATATATATATATATATATATATATATATATATATATATATATATATATATATATAAGATCCAGAGACGGATATGCAATGTAATTGGCCCTGAGCCCTGATCTGTCATCTCGTCTGCAGTCGCTCTCTCACAGACGCGGCGTTGCCTCGCTCTGTCTTTTTTACAAATACTTTCACGGTAATTGCTCCGAGGAGCTGCTTTCGCTTGTCCCTAGGCCTCATGAATTTAAACGTCCTACGAGGCTGGCATCCCGTTCCCACCCCTTCACCGTTGAAACTGTTAGATGTAAACGTCTCTTCTACTCCATTAGCTTCATGTCTCGCACATCTCGCCTGTGGAACTCCCTTCTCTATTCCTGTTTCCCTGACAAATACAATCTCCAACTATTTAAGTGTAACGTCAATCGACATCTCCAGTTGCCTTGATCTATCCACTTCCCTTCTCCACATCCTTTCACCTTTCATTCCTATCTGCTCTCGCTCCAAATCTTCTGTAACCCCCTTGCCTTGATCGATCCAATATCTTTCTCCACATCCTCTCCTTTACCACTCCTATCTGCTCTTCCTCCAAACCTTCTGTAACCCCTTGCGTGCTAGTGGCTTCCAGCCTTGCTTAAAAGCTTAAAGCTTAAAATATATATATATATATATATATATATATATATATATATATATATATATATATATATATATATATATATATATATATATATGTATGTATGTATGTATGTAATTATGTTATTTATTCCTTTGTCAAAATGCGATAAGACTTTTTTTGTCCCAACTTAATAATTCTGCTGTTTTTATTGTTATCGATCTCGGGTTTTACCAGGTTGATTTGCCACCATGGAGTGCTAATCGATAAAGCTCTTGAATAAAAAAAAACCGCAGTGCTGGACTTATTGATTCTATGGAAGACCTAAAATGAAATAAAAAGAAATCAACGTGACACGCAAAGAATAAGTAAATGCATGTATTTTTTATATTTCTGAGATGAGGTATTGTAAATATTTACATAGTTCGGAGTGTTGTTCCCATATTTATTGCCATATTCATGACGTTACGGCCGTTGTACACTCCGTCCTTCTTCAGGTGATATTAGTTCAGGTGATTTCAGTTCGTAATTCCATCTAATGTCAACTGAAAAAGATCGGAGCGTACAACGGCCGAAACGTCGTGAATATAACAATAAAGATCAGGACAACAGTTCGAACACTAGTCCAAGTAGTTAGAATACCTCATCTCAGAAATATAGACAGATCTTGAAAAAGGCTGGAGAGTACAACGGTCGAAACATTGTCAATATTAGAATAAAGATCAGGACACAATCCGAACAATGTAAATAGTGCAAACAGTTAGAATACCTCATCTCAGAAATATAGGGAGATCTTGAAAAAGGCCGGAGAGTACAACGGCCGAAACATTGTCAATATTACAATAAAGATCAGGACACAATCCGAACAATGTAAATAGTTTAAATAAATACATTTTTTTATTGAATTTCATTGTCGTTTTTGTACAGGATTAGAGATGGAAAACAAATTCGAGATTTGATAGAGAAAGGAATTTCGTGTTCTTGTGATGTCGATAGTTTTAAATTCAGTCAAATCGCATTTAATATTTGTTTTTTAGTCCATGAATGCTACTAGTATCGTGTAACCAAGTATTTACCTGTCACATGATCGGGTCGTCGGCAACTAAATCGATTCCACAAACAGGTTTTTCTGGTAAGTAATGGCGGTTGGACACCTAACAGAATTAGAAACAAGATCTATCAGAGAGCGGATCTTGGGCCATTTTGAGGATCAACGCCCACCTGACGAAATTGGGGTAGACCTGGTTTTATTGGATAAAGCCAATGAGGTGACGACACGGCGTCGCTGGGTGGGCGGAGGGTTTTCTAGAAATGTCCGTGACCAAGGGGAGTCTTCACGTTGGAGAACATCGACTTTGGTTTGACCCGGGGAGGAAGGAAAGGGCTCCACCAATTCTACTTGCTCAAGACATGTTAGGCATCAATGAAAACCCCTCCAACTTTCAATTTAGATATCGGGAGATATCTGGTCAATCACTTTATAACTTCATCCTGTGATTAATGATGATGATGATGATGATGATGATGATGATGATGATGATGATGATGATTTCGGTTTAGCTTGTGTTGGTTTTGTTTTACGGCATATCAACACCTCAATGGGTTATTTAATGCCGACAAGATTTTTATTGCTGGTAATTTTTTTTTACAAAAATGTTTTGCTGGTAATATCTTTTTTCAAAAATGTATTACTGGTAAAATTCCACACTGCCCCCCCCCCCAAGTATTCCTGTTATTAAAACCTTATTTTTATACTTTCATAGTGTTTCACCCCTATTTGCCCATAGCTTGGTCCCTGATAGGTGTTACCAACTCGGGTCAGGGTGAATCTGGGAACGCCAGCAATTAATAGGTGGTTCCACGCTCCTGAAAACCTTCTGATCAAAGGCGTTGCTGCCGGATGCAGTTTATCGTCTTACCCAGAGCGCGATGATTTACGTATCACATGATGCTGGTCTGACGGTTAGCGGCATAAAAATGATATAAGCTAAATGAGCTCAATCCTTGACTGAGACAATTCCGTGTTTACTTTATCTCGACTTTGCTATTCACAACAACCTTCTGAAGAGGCTTGAGACAACAGAAATATAATTCATTTCTATTGCTTCAAGTCTCTTCTCAATCTGTGAGAAGATTGTCCATTATTCAGTTATATAAGTGTGGGAGAGAATGTAGCAATATAAATGAGAGAGACGGTGTAGTGACATAAGTGAGAGAGACAAATTAGTAATATAAATGAGAGAGACGGTGAAGTAATATGATTGATAGAGACAATGGAGTAATATCAACGGGAGAGATCGTGTAGTAATATAAATTAGAGAGGCCGGGTAATAATATAAATGAGAGAGACGGTGAAGTAATATGAGAGAGACAATGGAGTAATATCAACGGGAGAGATCGTGTAGTAATATAAATTAGAGAGGCCGGGTAATAATATAAATGAGAGAGACGGTGAAGTAATATGAGAGAGACAATGGAGTAATATCAACGGGAGAGATCGTGTAGTAATATAAATTAGAGAGGCCGGGTAATAATATAAATGAGAGAGACGGTGAAGTAATATGAGAGAGACAATGGAGTAATATCAACGGGAGAGATCGTGTAGTAATATAAATTAGAGAGGCCGGGTAATAATATAAATGAGAGAGACGGTGAAGTAATATGAGAGAGACAATGGAGTAATATCAACGGGAGAGATCGTGTAGTAATATAAATTAGAGAGGCCGGGTAATAATATAAATGAGAGAGACGGTGAAGTAATATGAGAGAGACAATGGAGTATTATCAACGGGAGAGATCGTGAAATAATATAAATGAGAGAGCGTGAGACTATGAAGTAATATAAGTCAGAGCGAACGTGTAGTAATATAAGTTGATATCGGACGCCTTGATGTATTTTTCGCCAAAAAGTATAAGAATTAATATAAGCCAATTTCTTATATGTTGCTACATATATTATTACCTGAGCAAACTAGAGACCAAAATGTGTGAATGAAGGTGTATATCTAAAAATATGTTTCTTTGTTGTACTCATGGGCAAAGTTCCGACGGAAAATTGTGAAGTGTTTTTAGTTGATTTAGCAGAACCATTAGATATGCCTGTATGCAAACAAGTAAGCTTGGAGCATTTTTTCTGTTTACTATTGTGTCCAATACGATATGTGGTTCAGTGGAGACTAAAAGTCCCTGGGGTAGAGAAAGAGACACGTTTTATCCCTAAGGTATCCTGTTGTTAAAAGGGAGATGATGAAACTATGTGGCTTTTTTTTCATATATGTATTTTTTTCAGCGCTATCTATTGGTGGTTAGCTGGAGTTCTTTGACAGACAAGTTCGATAATCCCACAAGCAAAATGGTGGTGTTTTTCTAAGCGTAGCTTAGATGTGGCATGTGGTGGCACGGAGCAAGCGAAGGACCGGATATTAACCCTCAGAGGTTTAGACAGCAAATGACCAATACTGGTCTTTGCGCACCCGGCTCCACGCAGAATTTCCGGGGGAAAATTAAAAAGAAATAAAAAGAATAATAAGCAATTTCCACCAATTAAACGGCTCCGCGCCATACCCAACAGTTTGTTTCAGCAGACTGACTCTGATCCGATGGGCACACATAAATAGAGCGATAAATCCACTTCTAGGAGAGAAAGCTTTGAAGTACCGTCAGTGAATGTCGCTACGCTTTTCTCACCCATCAAACCCGATGCCTTCAGCCTTCCTTCACCAACGGAGATATCAAAGGACTCCTACCAACCCATTGACCTCACCTTTCATCTCCTGTGACCAGCACGTCATGAACTTAAGTATTAACAAAAGACACTTATATTCTTTTAATAATCGGATTTCTCTTCTATGAATGAACTTTTTGTAACGGACTTTGTGCGTGTAAATCAAGAAACATTGTACTATTCATTGATGTTGCATTTAAATACAAAGTGTTTTTGATATACCCTTCTCTTTCGTATGTTATTTTGTTTATGTTATGGTGACCCCAATTTGATTGCTTGTTGAACCTTTAGGCCAAACTAGCGGCTGTCCCGAAGGACTGCTACTATTTATCTACCTTCTGATACAAGCAACAATTAACAACGAGAACTCTACCCCCCATCACCATAGGCACAAGGCCGACTGCCAGTGAGGATCGGACCCACTCCTCCGTCGCAATTGTTCGAGGGAGACAGCCTTTCTAATAATTACACCACGTGTAGGTTTAAATGCTTTAATGTTTAAAGTAGCAAAGGGATTCTATAAAGTTCTTATTAACGAATCTGTATAAAACATAAATACAAATCTACTGATAACGCACCTAATTGCTCTTGTTTTAATAATAAGTCTGATTGGTTCAATAAGGAAATACTGACCACGTCCTGGGTACGACGATAAACTACAACCAACAGCAAGGCCTCTGATCGTGAGGTTTTGAGGAGCGTGGAACCACCTCTTAATTGCTGGTGAACCATAGTTCACCCTGACCCGGGGTGGTGGCACCTGTTAGGATCCCAGCTATGGTCAAATAGTTATCACCTAATCTGGAGTCAAAACACTATGAAAGTGTAAAAATAGGTTTTAATACCAGCAATATATTTCTGTAAAAGATTATTACCAGCAATAATTTTTTTAAGGAAAGTATTATTAACAGCAATAGAATTTTGAAAAAAATTACCATCAATACATTATTGAAGAAAAACAATTAGCAGAAATACTTTTTTGAAAAAAATATTACCAGCAAGACATTAAAAAAATATTACAAGCAATACATTTTTGAAAAATAACAGCAACACCTTTTTGTAAATAATTATTACCAGCAATACACTATTACCAGCAATACATTATTACCAGCAATACATTTGTGGTGGAAAAAATATTACCAGCAATACTTTTTTGGGAAGAATATTACCAGCAATAAAAACCTTGTCGGCATTAAATAAACCGTTGAGGTTGATATGCCGAAAAACAAAACAAACCAAAGCAACGAAATCTTGACCGCTGATCTAAAAAATGAACCGCAATCCGTTGTTAACTGGGGCAAGGAATGGTTTGGTAATTTTAACGCCTCTCTTTAAATAGTCTGAGAAAAACCTTTTTACCTTACATGGCTGTTACTAACCTCCAGGAGAGTTTCTCATTACACCGTCTGGGGGCTAACGTTTTCCGTTTATATGGAGTGGAAAGATTTTGTTGAATCACTTTCTAGATCTGATGCCAGGAAAGTTGATTCACTGTGTCTTGCTGGCTATTTTTCGCGCCAAAATCAATCTTACACATTTATAAGTCTAACATTCATTCATGCATTGAATATTACTGCCAGATATCGTTTGATGTTTTTGCTCTGCATTTAAAGATTCTGTTGCCCAAATGAGACTTCCTCCTTACTAATGGAATACGAAGGGAATGGGGACGATTAATCCCACTCTACGTGGCATGGTGGGCCTTAACTGTTTTGGAACTAAGTAATGTAGCTCGTGTGAACATTTGCCATGGAAATAGCGATAGAATAACAAGAGGCTTGCAACGTTTCGTCTGTGGGAAAGGGCTTTGTGATATAGTTAAATATTACCTACCGGCACCAGTCTAAACCGCATCTAGTTTTAAGTAATTGTTTTAAATGCTGCTTTTCAAGACAGTCCGACAAGCAGTCGCTTCTCTGTCAGGTACAATTTTTGTGCAGCAGATAACTTATTCACATTTAATACTTGTCCTTAAAAACAAAAGGAGACAAAGAATGACTTTTAAATAGCAGATGAGAAGTGTTGACAAAGAGAAACTTAAGCAAAGAACAAGTTAAAACGTATGTTTAGAATATAACTGCCATATTTTGTCTGGTGCGCCTCCTGTATATTTAAAGATTCTTGATAAAATCCAAAGAATCTGCAATATTATTGCTCGCCAAATTTTTCTCGCCAAAATCTATCTTACACATTTATAAGTCTACCATGCATTGAATATAGCTGTCGCATCTTGCCTGGTGGTCCTGCAATATATTTAAAGATTCTTAATAAAATTCAAAGAAGAATCTGCAGCGGTATTCGTCCTGAACGGTCATTCCGGCTTCAGTCTTTTCCCCACCGCCGTAATCTAACTTCATTCTGCTTTTTCACTAAATAGTGTCATTATAATTGTTCGGAAGAAATTTCTTCTATTGTACGTAGACTTTATGAATTTAAGCATAGTACAAGACTGGGGACCATTTCTCTTCATTTTATAGTTGAAATGGCTAGATGCCACCGGAAATTCTATGCTCACAGTTTCTTCTCTCGCATTTCACGCCTGTGAAACTCGCTTCTGGTTTCTTACGTTTCAGTTAACTTTGATTTTCAAAAATCTAAATGCAATGTCAGTCGTTATCTTAATTCCTTTTCTTTTATTGTTCTCTCCCCTTAATAATGTTTTCTTTTCTCCTCACCTTCTCTCAGACTCAGCAACCCTTTCCGTTTTAGTGGCTTTATTGACTTGCTTGGGGTGAAATGGCTTAAAAACTATCTGTGTGGCTTTACAGAAACCGATGGCTTGTACCTAATTGAAAATGCATCCTTGAAATATTTCATTTAATCAAAACGTTTGCATAAACGGTGTCTACTTGATCGGGTATATTTTCTCGTGTACGGGCAAAACTTTAAGTGTGATTATGTTTCTTTGCGCAGGTTTGTATGCCAAAATCGTTTTTAATGCACACACGAGCCTCTACGCTGTCGTCTGCTTCGTACAATTTAAACGAAAAAAAGTTCTACAGTTTCTTTCTTCCCTTCTAAGTAAAGACTATCTTTCATTTCTTTTTTTTATTTGTTTGTAATGTTCTTTAATACTAGATATCTATTTTTGTTTTTAAAAATGTTTTATTTAAAAAGAAAAATCTAGCATCAGTATCGTTCTTATAAAATCAAAGGTTAAAAAGAAATGTAAAAAACGGATTTGAAAAATTCGCATTGATTGTTTTATTCTAGTTTTATATTCTTTTATTGATAAAAGAGAAGAAAAAAACGAATTCCGACTTTGTCATATTTTTTATTATTAAAAAGGAACTATTCTTTAAAAGAGGGTTATATTGAAGGAAATATCAATTTTTTCTCCCGACTGAAAAATTCACTGCGGAGCTAAGGCAGCTGTTAGAAGCGAGCAAGATATATGAAGGTAAGCTGTAATATTGAAACCAGATGAAGATAAAACGTCATGATTATATTATGTTCGTGTATTTTCCGCCATTTTTCTTGGCGGTATTTTGGCGTTGTTTTTTTCTTTCTTTTCTATTCAGAGATCTTTTTAAGCACTCATCTGCACATTGGCAATATCGAAACACTGATAAGCTTAATTCTGTGTTTATTGGTAAAGGCGGAAATAAAACAGTGAAAAACAACAACAACAACAACAATAATAATAATAGAAGAAGAAGAAGACGAGGAAGAGGAAGAAGAAGAAGAAGAAGAAGACGACGACAAAGAAGAACAAGAACAAGAAAAAGAGCTGAAAAATGTCGCCTTGTATTGGACGTTTTCTCGGCAGGGAAAATGAGTTAGCGCGAACATACATGCCAAATATTCTTTAAAGAAAAGATTACTGAATAAAAAGTAATGACGAAAATGTTTACTATATATATATATATATATATATATATATATATATATATATATATATATATATATAATCTTATGAAGACATCCCTTTCATAATATTATTTATTGTTATACCAAAAAGAACTGGGGTAATGAACAGAAAGAACAAAAGCAACTACGCTAGTTTAATGCAAAAAGATAATAATAATAATAATAATAATAATAATAATTATTATTATTATTATTATTATTATTATTATTATAATTGTTGTTGTTGTTGTTGTTGTTGTTGAAGAAGAAGAAGAAGAAGAAGAAGAAGAAGAAGAAGAAGAAGAAGAAGAAGAAGAAGAAGAAGAAGAAGAAGAAGAAGAAGAAGAAGAAGAAGAAGAATATAAAACCCGGCATGACAGTGTGGGCCAATATCTGCACTGGAAAATTTGCAACTCCTATGGGAAGGAAACTGAAAGAAACTGGTACGAACACCACCCTGACCCGGTTACGGAGATAGGACCTGTTACAATTCTATGAGACTACACAATACACACTGACAGAACAATCAAAGCCAACCGCCCAGACATTGTTATTAAAGACCGCAAACAAAATAAGTGCCTCCTTATTGATATGACAGTCCCTGCAGACTGCAATGTATCTTTGAAGATATTCGAAAAACTGTCAAAATACAAGGACCTTGAAATAGAAATCTCAAAAATGTGGCACATGGGAACATCAACAACCCCTGTTGTAGTTGGAGCCCTTGGACTGGTTGTAAAAGATTCCAGTAGGCTGATTGAAGGGATCACTGGAAGTCCATGCCTCAAAGAGGTACAAAAAAATCTTCTGACAAGTACATCCCACACTTTACGAAGGGCTTTATGTATGTAATTATTTTTTTTTATTTTATTTTATTTTTTTTTGCGGTGGAAAGTGTCATGATGCCATTTCTAACCTTAGGTCCCTGGACGAGACCCGGAAAGAAATGTGTAAACGCCAGATATCAAAGGAAATAAAAATAATAATAATAATATCCAAAAACAATTGACCATCTTGTATGAGATTGCCTCTTATTAGCATCCACCAAATACTCGAGATGACCAGATAAAAAAATCTGCATCCTTTTACAGAAAAGAAACTGCATTCAATTAATATGATCACCGCTCAGACTCGGTTACAGTTGAAGGATCCGTAACAATTTTATGGGACTTTACAATACACGCAGACAGAACAATCAAAGCTAACCAGCCAGAAATAGTGACCACTATCAAAATACAAGGATCGCGAAGTGGAAATCTAAAAAAAAATGTGGCATATGAGGACATCAATAATTTCATTTGAGGTTGGAGTCCTCTGTTTGATTGGAAATAGCTCCGATAGATTAAGTGAACTGTTCCTTGGTAGCCCATGCCTTAAAGAAAAAACATTGTCCTCACAATTGCAGCTCACACCCTATGGAGGGCTTTATCTATGTAAACTGTGTATGATCTTAGGATGTTATTATTTTGCTTATATTTTATTTATTTATTACAAAAATGTTTAGAGAAAAATGTCATGATGCCATTTCTGACCTTAGGTTTCTGGTTGGTACCCGGAAGGAAATGAGTATACAACAGAAATCAAAGGAAATAATAATAATAATAATAATAATAATAATAATAATAATAATAATAATAATGAAGAAGAAGAAGAAGAAGAAGAAGAAGAAGAAGAAGAAGAAGAAGAAGAAGAAGAAGAAGAAGAAGAAGAAGAAGAAGAAGAATGAGGTAACCGGTTATCGCTCTTCACTCATAAGAACTCGATCGAAAGAAGTGAATTGCCCAACATGTCCCGGCGTCTACCACAAAACGTCGACTAGATCATTCGCATAAGTGTGCCATTAGGATTCGGATCACCAATCGCAGATTAACTTCTACAAAATTGGGAGTGTGTGTCGTCCTTCCTGAGGAACGTGTTCTCAGTTCTGTGCAGGTTACATTTCAAATAACATTTTTAAGTCCTTGAAACAATTTTCATTAAATCAAAACCATCTTCCTTAGATAAACAGAAAGGATAGCTTCTAGGACGGAATGTGATTTGTTTATAAAAGAAAATAGTCTCAGTATATTATTGATACGACTGTACTTCTTTAGTCAGTCGTGTAAAAAAAAAAGATCGAGTGAAGAGTACGTGAAGAGCGATAACCGGTTATCTCAGTCTGTTATCCTCTTTTATTATCTTCTTCCTTTTCGCACTAAACTACAATAGTCGTTTTCTTTTTTCCCCTCTTTTGAATATATCCGTTCTTTTTCATATAATTAGATATTGTAGATCAGTGCTACTCAAAGTGGTGGCCCGCGAACCGGTGCCGGTACGCGAATCATCAGCTACTGTTACGCGGCCAGTGTCCAGGCCATGCAAGGTCGATTTTACTGCCTTTAAATTTCAATCTTCCAGTAAAATCAACCTTGCTAATCGAACGCTCCTCTGTGGCCGAATCGGTTAAAGCACTTCCGGCTATAGAACGGTTCCGTATGGGATACAGGTTCGATTCCTGTCGACGGACGCATATTTTCGATGAAAATTTTTCGGACATTCAGGCCGGTAAATGTCGTTAATACTATTTATTATAAACAGAGCATTTACTTAAATATTTGTGTCTATAAAAAAGAATGTATAAATATATTACTAATCCTTTTGCACCGGAAATTCTTTCGAAAAGATCTTCACTGCAAAAACTGAAATGAATTATAAATATTCTTTAATGTTCCCCACCTACCGAAATTCATTGGCAGTGAGAAAGAAAGAGATGGTTTGCACTGAAAAATAAATAGTAAGAAAAAAAACAGTGTGTTATTAGATGTATAATTTTAATTTTGTATAAAGAAAGAAATAGTACAGATGCACACTGTGGAGAACGTTGAAGGCAACAAAGACTGGAGAATAAATGTATATATTAGAAAGAAAAAAATCGCCTACTCCAATTATCATTATTATTGACGTCGCTAGAAAGAAATAAAATAAATGATCTCCAAATAAAAATTTACTGTGCATTTAAAAGATTAAAAATTTGCTTCCTGTCTGTCGATGCCTGTGAAACGCTCAAGGTGTTTGCACCATTGAAATTAGTTAAACGTGAAGCGAAGTGGATGAAGGAAAGTGCCCAAGGCCGAAAAGAAGAGAGAGGAGCAGGAGATAGAAAGAGAGAGAGAGAGAGAAAGTGGGGGGAGAAAGAGAGAGTGAGAGAGAGGGGAGGAAGAGACGAATGCTAAAGCGACTTTTCCAGGTGAAAGGAGAGACGCGCACATTAGCGTTCGTCAGACTCAAGAAAAGGATTACATTGGACTGAACGTTCTGAATTGAAAGCATGCAAGAAACAACGGTGTCAATTATACTGAATCCATTTGTAGTTGCAAATCAAGATTTGAGCCGACTTTCAAGCGATGGAAAATCTGAGTTCAACACTGTTCAGGTGTGCAACTTAGATTCATTTCGGTTTTTGATTGGCCTCCGGCGGGGAAGATGAAGATGGTCAATGGAAGATGGATAGTGATGTGTCGGTGGGTGAAGGAGAAGAAGGGTACACAAGGAAAAGGAAGCTGCGAGGATTAAAATTGTCCGTAGGTGGGTATAGAAAGACAAGAGACTGGGGAGGTTGGAGAGTGTGCGGGAATAGGATAAGTGAAAGAAAGTAGAATAAAGAAAGAAGAGAATAGGCGAAAAGAAAGAAGAAAGGAAAAGAGGAGAAGGAGGGAAATGAGAGAGTATAAAGAGAGGAGGAAAAGAAGAGAGGAAAGGACAGGAGATAAAGGGGAGAGGATCAGGACGGGAAGGAAATGAGAGAGCAAAAGAATAGGAGGAGGAAAGGAGGAAAAGGGAAAGAGGAAAAGGAGAAGAGGAAAAGGACATGAAGAGAAGGAGACGAGGAAAGAGAGAAGAGAAAAAGGAGAGGAGGAAAAAGAAAGATGGAGTAATTCCACCTTATCCACGAGGGATACGTTCCAAGATACTCTGCAGCTGTCTCAAACCGCGGAAAGTACCGAACCCTGTACATAATTGGTTTTCTTCCGTAAACACAACCCTACCATAAAGTTTAATTAATTAATTAGCACAAAAAGAGATTATCAAGAACAACTAATAATACAATAGAACAATTATAGCAAAGTACTGTAATAAAAGTTCAGAAGTTTCGTTCTTACTGTAAATCTTATTAGGCACAATAAGAGATGAAAAAGAACTACACTATTTACATTATTCGGACTATTGTGTGACAGAGAGAGTTTGGGAAACACGCAAACACACACACATATATTTTTTTTTTATTGAAATTGCAGTAGATTTGAATAGCGAAATTAGATCAGAACAATTTTGTTTACTGATGGAAACCTGATCTCGCCCATTTGGAATTGGGTCATTAGAAAAGACAATGAAAATGATCGAAATAACTTTTATCGGTTAAAATTATAAATAGGTCTGAGTAAGCAAGATAGGACTTTTAAAATTCCCATGGTTTTGGGTTGACAGCGACACTCATGATAATCCTGTGCGGACCAAGGGTCCATTTGTGATCAGCTATGCTTATCTATATAAACGCGCACAGAAATCTGTTGAGAGAGTGGTTGGCTGGTCTGCTGTCGAGTGCAGTCGAGCTGGAGAGAGAGTTCGGAGTTTGAGAGTGACGTCAGAGGTTGGAGCCAGGCGCCCGCTTATATATTTTGTTGATATACGTACGAAGCGAATTACTCCTCCAACGTCTAAGACTACTGCTACTATTATTACTACCACTGGAAACGGAAACGTCGAAAAAGCTATAATAATCAAGAGTCACATACCGTTCTGAGACGATTTCACAACAAGCTAATCACAACCCACTCTCTCTCTCTCTCTCTCTCTGTCTAGTATCCAGTGTATGAGATTTTACGTCAATTATTTTAATTTCTGTAAGCCGTTTCTTTTCTATACTATTCTTTTCTGCTATATAAAAGATATTAACAATTCAACCACTGAATAGTTGTTTGTTCGGCTTACTGCACACACACACACACACACACACACACACACACACACACACACACACACACACACACACACACACACACATATATATATATATATATATATATATATATATATATATATTGGTGCATTCTAAATTTCTTAGCACAGACTCTCCAGCCGTGTCTACATCTTCAGTCGACCGTGAATGGATGAACATCACTTCTGCTTTCTGGATCAAACCAAACACAACGTGGGCAGGAAGCAGGATTAAACCAGTGAACCGGTCGAATGATCTACGGATGCTCAGGGGACTTACGGCCACTCCCTTAAGTTCGGTTAAGACCGAGTAGACATCTCAATCCAGAGAGTAAGACGTGGGGCGAAAGTGGTTAGAATTGTCCTCATCTTTGTTGCCATATTTATTACAACGTTTCGGCCGATGTACGCTCCGGCCTTCTTCATGTGGTTGGAATGTCGAACTGAACACTTTATTTCGCTTGCTGGGCTAGACTGTTCTAATTCCACGTGCCATGTCTAATGGATGTCAGTTATCAGTTATCTCCTGTTAATTCCCAAGCTCTCCACTGCCTTACCCAGGTATTGAACTCACAACTCTTTGGGTCCTGTCACTGGATATAACCAACGCCTTTATCCACTGTACCATGTGTCATTGGGGAAACGTTGTGATAAATATGGTAACAATGATGAGGACAATAGTCCGAATAATGTAAATAATGTACATAATACCTCATCTCAGAAATATAGACATATACTGAAAAAGAACTAATATTAAAATAGATCTATCTATCTATCTATCTATCTATCTATCTATCTATCTATCTATCTATTTAGATAGATAGATAGATAGATAGATAGATAGATAGATAGATAATCTGTACATGCAACGTGTGAAAGCACGTGCGATGCCCTGCCTTCGTCAGCCGTTAACCAAGGGAGGTAACACAGCTTCGGTGGCTAAGGCCGTACTATCACCCCAGGCACCACCAGCAACTTAGGCCAACGGACAGAATATTGTTTTGTATACGTGTCAGTCTCTAGCGATGTTTCTCACAACTTTTTTTAAGTGTTTCGCCCCAAGCAAGGCGGGAAGCCACTAGCACGCAAAGAGTTACAGAGAGTTGGAACGAGAGAAGATAGGAATGACAGAGGAAAGGATGAAGAGAAGCATAGGGGATAGATCAAGGCATCTGGAGACGTCGATTGACATTACATTTGAATAGTTGGAGATTATAGCTATCAGGGAAACAGGAAATGGGGAGGGAGTTCCACAGGCGAGAAGTGCGAGACATGAAGCTATTGGAGTAGAAGAGACGGATAAATTTAACAGTTTCGACAGTGAAATGATGTGAGCGGGATACCAGCTCGTAGGACGCTTAAAATGAAAATTTCAACGTTGTGTTAAAATGCACAATGCGCCCATAGCGACCATCAGAATGGAAGGTGAGCATATGTTTCACGTTCGGGAATAGCATTGTGTTGCAAGCATGGTTTTATTTCATATTCTGTCCAGTGATGCCCACCTTCAAAAGGAAGAAAACGATTGACTGTCTAAGGAATCCACGGCACCCGGACTCAATAGTTACCGCACGACATATCCATCGCTTTTCCAAGCAGCAAGTATCAGCGATTCGTAGCGGGTTTTTTTTTCGCCCGTGTGCCTTCTCTTTGTTCTTCTCCCATTAATTCTACTCGAAGGACACACTTCTTTGAATCAGACCACACTACAATGTTAGGGCGAGCGTCTGTCTGAATGATGTGTACCGGAAATTGCAGAGATCAACTAACACCGTCCAATCACAAGCTCCACTCAGTAGTGTCATGTCGGGAGCTATTTGGGTCTTTCGCACACGGCGTTCACCTTCCTTGTGAAAACGGGTCTTAGTTTCTCTGGCCGTTACAGAGTAGCTGAGGGCTGCTTCACTCTGTGTACTGACTAAGTCCATGACCACTTCAGCTCTTTGTTATGACGCCACGCCTACATCTGCGGCCATTGTAGACATGCAGAGTGCACGTGACGTAAAGTGCCTCAATCAGATTAACACAATGCGCATACAGCAGTGTCACACAGCTTGAGTTTGTTCACATTTGGTAAGAGATCATGGATAGATTTCAGGAGGAATGATATTGCTAATGGCTCCATTGCAATCAGGGTATTCCATGATAGATAGCCTCACTGGATCAATATCACTCCATGTAGTTCAAGTACATTGTTTAGACTGAGAAACATCAGTTTTGCTGTTCTCTGCTCTTCCTCGAAATTCCTTTTCTTCAATCACCACATCTCGTTTACCGTTTGGAGTTTTGCTTGGAGAAAAATGGTTGCTCGTACTGTTCAAGCCAGATTGATCGACCTTGAACTCCTCCAACAATGAGGAGATAGAAAATTGCATGTTTCTGTCATTGGTATTAAGTCCCCACCGTCGAGTAGCAGGAGTGAGCTGAAGTCACTTACGCAGGTACGTTTTGTTACAGTGCTGCGTCGGCTGAATGCGAGACAGAGTAATATCAAACACCAGTAACGACCACAGAAGTATGGGCAGCAAGCCATGTTGATATCACCAAGCCTTCGATTGATTCAAGTGCATCTAGTGCCACTTTCTGCACGTGTTTATCACAGTGTCGATCATTCATTCAGATGTCCGAAGTTTCTTCTTGATAGTAGGGATCATGACGCCCTCAATGCAGAAGTGAAATTCCCTTAAAGAGCCTCTGAGTAAGGATAAACTCCGGCTTTTCATGGGCTTAGCCTTCATTTTTACAGGGCTAGGCTAAACCCCAATCGTAACCCTGGATCCTTCCAGAATCCCATTGTGGTTTCCGGCCTTCAAGAGGCACTGTCGATATGGTCTACTATGCGTGAGTTCCTCAAAAGAATCATGAGCAGCGAAAACCACTATATTCATTTTCTGGGATCTCCAAAAGGCCTTCAACAAAGTCCTAAGACCAGCAATGTGAGATACGCTTGCCCACTTTGGCTGTCCGGCTCGCTTCGTGTCTCTGATCGCTATGCTCCATGACGGAATGGCGGGCCGAGTGAACCATCGAGCTGTCCTCTTCTTATCACCGATGGCCTTAAACCCGACTCTGTGTTAGCTCCGACCCTCTTCTCTCGACCATGACCAAAGAGATTCCCCTTGGTAGCAATGTCATTGACATCCTATATAGATTCGAAGGCGGACTCTTCAACCTTGAACGACTTCGTTCTCGAACAAAGAATACCACAAACAACGTGCGAGAAATTAATTCAGTATGATGACGACAGTGCAACTGCAGATCAGACTGCCATTAACCCCCAGAGATCGGTAAACCTGTATAACGAGTTAGATCTGATGTCGGTTTCTTTTAGGAGAACGCTGATTCGAATCCTACCTTAGAACGTAGATTTCTCAAATATCCAGAACGGTAGACGAAAATAAATACTGTTTAATAAATAAATAGGACGTCTACACAAATACGAGTATCCACTAAAAAATAGGGTTTAAGTAATGAAAAATCTGTAGTTTTTTTATAAATAACCAGCAAAAAGGTTGGTAAACCTCGGAAAACGAATCACTCAAAGAAATCATTACAGGGTGAGTCAAAATTATTTTAATGCAGAGTGTCCATAAAGTTCGTGTGCACTTTATAAAATGTATAACTTTATTTGTATTTGCGATAGAAATAATTTGTAAAAAGGATTAGAAAGAAGTAAATCTATATTTTTTAAGGTTTTATTGAAATTTTATTTAAGTTTCCACATGTCCTCCAACATTAGCAATAGAAAGGGTAATATGATTTTGCAGTTCACGGAAAACATTTGCCAACTGATTTACAGTAACGCCTGAAATCGCATTAGTTATTTTAGCTATACTTAAAACTAGATACATTAAACTTTATAACATTTTTACAGAAGAAGAAGAAGAAGAAGAAGAAGAAGAAGAAGAAGAAGAAGAAGAAGAAGAAGAAGAAGAAGAAGAAGGATGAGGAGGAGAAGAAGAACAAGGAGGAGGAGGAAGAAGAAGAAGAAGAAGAAGAAGAAGAAGAAGAAGAAGAAGAAGAAGAAGAAGAAGAAGAAGAAGGATGAGGAGGAGAAGAAGAACAAGGAGGAGGAAGAAGAAGAAGAAGAAGAAGAAGAAGAAGAAGAAGAAGAAGAAGAAGAAGAAGAAGAAGAAGAAATTATTTCTTCAAAGGAAAGAAGAATGAAAAAAACGAAGTAGAGAAAATAATGAAAGAAAAGACTGAAGAAAGAAAGAAATAGTGAACAAGAAATAAGGAAGAAAAAGAGGGAGAAATACGAAAGAGAAACATAAAGAGAAAAGAAAGAGATGGTAGAAAAAAAGAAAGGAAAAAAAAAGAAGGAAGAAAGAGAAAGGAAGAAAAGGAAAAGAAAAGAAATGATAAGTGAAGCGGTTTTATTTGCAAGTTTTCTAGCCATGTTGATGAAAGCGACACCTAGCAGAATAATTGTCACTTGGATTCACACAAATCAACGTTATTTTAAAAGCTCTGACAGATAAGCTGCCTTGGGCCCTGAAGACCAAACATCTCTCTTGCCACTACGTTGAAGTCAAAACGAGGAAGAGATGCAAATAAAGTCGACACGTGTGCGCGCTCACACACACACACGCGCGCGCACACACACACACACAGACACACACACACACACACCCTTTTTAGCTCTTCCCAGGGATGGAGGTACGTAGAGGTTTGTTTTGCAGTCCCACGTGTTATAAATAATGAGATCACTCATCATTAACGCTCCCTATAAATGGCTTTGTGCCAAGCTTGCCTCAAGCCAACAAGCAGCTCATGCAAACCAGTCGAGCAGAGTTCATAACTCACCGAGAGCTCCATTTCAGTCGCCTTGTACCAGATTTATCTCAGTTCAAGTCGTATCTCTTAAGGAAAACACATCGTTGCACGTGGAATAACAAGGAGAAAGGCTATGAGCTATTTCTTTTTCTTTCTTGGATGAAAATGTTCGCTTAAAGTTTCCAAAACCTTTGTGCAACGTTTTGTTCTTACTAATCTCCCCTAAGTCCGTACCTGAGGTGAGGAGTTCTGACTTTTTATCCCGAATATGCCAGAACAAAAAAGAGAAACAGTATATGTGTGGGTGTATATTCTCAACGTCGCATAAAAATACGAGTCTAAATTTTTCATACGTCGAATAAGTATTTATTTACTTCTGAACCCCATGAAAGTAACTTCGACCGAATCGGTTGGTATGTGGTTTCGGGGCTTTCTTCGAACACTCGATCTTATCTACTTGCAAGAATACATATAGTTCTGTCGATCACTTCCTTAGCTAGACACTTTCTGCCATCCGGTTGTCATCAGTGTGTATGGCCTTCGGCCAATTGGAATTTTCATTTTTTATTTGGGAAGATTCATTTTTTTAAATAATGCCATGTGTGATACAAACTTAGGCGATCATGTATCTTTCGATACATGACTGACGATGCAAATTTTCCCGCAGTAGGTTGCCATTTCTTTCTTCGGTAGACCAGTTGCCATCCAAGGCTATAGAATACGGTCTGTCCTGCTATTTACCCATAGATGGGGAGAAGCAGATTCATACCTTTTCCAAGATTATTAGCACGTTAGTGAATATAATAGATTCGACTGGAATTCGAACACGGCTCTCCGATTCCTCAATTCGAGCCGTTATCCATTACTCCACCAGCACCATTTTTGAATTCCATCGGCATGGCTGATGCTAACCTCCAAGGCGAGTAATTCGTTGCACTTTCTCTTGAATTAGACAGATTATATTGAATTGAACCGCTATCTATTACGCCGCCATTTTCTTTCCAAATCAACTTTAAACAAGGCAAGAACGTTTGGGTTTCGTAAGACAACAAATTATTTCTACTTTTTACACATATTTGAGGAAACATAAGCAAAATCCTCAGCTGAAATCCATTAAAAAGAATCATTTTCACGCAATTTGGTGGGGGGGGGAATGATATTTAGGAAAAAAAAAAAAAAGTTTACTATTTTATTAAATAAAACGATAAGAGATAAACATAAGTTCAAATTAAATATTTAAATAATTATATGGAAATTTTCTGTGTAAGAACGATGAGCTATGATAGTTTCAGTCAAAGAGGCTACCTAGAATATTTCGAAGACCCCAAGCATATGTTAAAATGAAATTTCAGACAAATACTAAGAAAAAAAAAACAAAAAAAACGCCCACTCAGGATTGTCTCAAGAGACCGTAGCCTAGTGGATTGGTTTGTGAATTTGGTGATATAGTAATTGTGAGTTCAATCCCTGGGCCAGGTAGTGCAGACAGTAGAAACGAGGCGAGAAATAACTGAGAAAAAATGAATAAGAACTAGCCGAGATATCCCTAGACATGGCCAGTGGAACGTAGATTAAATAAAAGACTAAGTTTTCGACAAGCCGTTGAGCAGAAGAGCAGAAACATTGAGATAATAACAACAAAGATAAGGACAACCGTAAATGATGTAAATAATGTTCATTCCTCGTCCCAGAATCTCAGATAGTGTCCTCCTACATACTGTGACTTTTAGGGTGGGGGTGATCATGGTTTTCCACAATATTTTAAAATTACTTACATTATTTACATTATTCGGACTGTTATCTATATTCACAACGTTTCGGCCGTTGTACGCTCCGGCCTTCGTCAGGTGATTGGAATTTCGAACCGAACCCTTTATTTCGTTCAGCGAGGTAGATTGTTCTAGTTCCACGTGCCATGCATCTTCTTGGTGTCTCAGTTATATCCCTTTAACTCAACTCTCCAAGTTTTTGGTTCACCACTGCTGTGATCTGGTATTGAACACACAACTCTTTGGGTCTAGTCAATGGATCTAACCAACGTCTTTATCCGCTGGGCCATGTGAATATGGCAATGAAGATGAGGATAAGAGTCCGAATAATGTAAATAATGCAAGAAATCATGATGCCTCATCTCAGAGCTATAGACAGGTCTTAAAATTAGAAGCTTCCAAGTTTAAAATAACCATGCAAAATCTTGATTTTGATCGGTTCTGGTTTTTTTTTTTAGGTTTTTATTGACGAGCCTGGGAGGTTAACAGCACAGAAAATGAAATCTGCGAGCCGAGTTCAAATTCTGGTAGGAACAGAAAAATAAGGCTTAGTTTTTTTTGTTTTTTTTAATTAAATTTATTTATAAAAAATAAACATCTCTGGCTTGGCCATTTCGATGACTTTCTCAGACGTCGTGTTTTTTTTCGTACTCAAAACATACAGAAAGTATTTTTTGAGTAATTGATGGATTTAGTGTTTAATCCAGCATTATGTATTCTTAATAAATTTTGGATTAAAAGATAAATTCATTCGCTACTTATAAATATTTATTTTTAAATGGCATGTTCTTTATGATGTAGGCAATCATGGCTCTCTTCAACAACTTTTGCTTTTAATATCTGTGAATTGTCATGACTATATTTGAGGAAGTCATCGGAGTGGCTTCGCGTTGTCTACTCCACGCTTTTGAATTCACTTTCTATGTTCCAAGATTGGTTACCCTAACCAGGCTGAAAAATTAAGTCTACCCTACTAGTTTACCTATAGCGTTAAGAAAACAAATGAATTTATTGGAAAGGCAAAATTCGGTTGGAATTTAGAGTCGGTACGTTGATTCCATTTTCCGTGTCGATAACCATTACACTACATTCCATTTTCCGTGTCCATAACTCTTATGCAACATTTCATTTTCCGTGTCAATATCCCTTACGCCACATTCCATTTTCCGTGTCAATAACCGTTACGTCACATTCTATTTTCCGTGTCCATAACCATAACGCCACATTTAATTTTCTGTGTCCATAACCCTTACGCCACACACTATTTTCCGTGTCAATAACCCTTACGCCACATTCCATTTTCCGTGTCCATAACCGTTATGTCACATTCTGCTTTCCGTGTCCATAACTCTTACGCCATATTCCATTTTCCTTGTCGATAACTGTTACGTTACATTCCATTTTCCGTGTCGATAACCGTTACGCCACATTTCATTTTCCGTGTCGATAACCGTTACCCCACATTCTATTCTCCGTGTCGATAACCGTGACGTCATATTTTTCCAGATGGGAGATTCCACGTAATGCCTGAATCGATAGATTTTTGATGACTATACGATTTCTGTGAGACTATGTATTGATTAGACAAGCGAATCTTAAGTAAAAATCGTTTATCTCAAAGAAGTTTGGCCAAAGTACCTTGCAGATTACGTGATACTCGCAGAACAACTTTTTTTCTGCTGACATGAAGTGGAAAGATTACAACTGAATCAATTGCTAGGTCTGCTGCTAGAAAAGAGAGACAATCATTCTCACCAGAATCCAACTTTCGCATTTAGCAGTCTACCATTCTCGCGTGCAATAAAAAATATTACTGGAACTTCGGCTGTAAGGTTTTTAGGTTTTTATGATGAGGTTCAACCTGTACAAGGCCCAAGCGTAACTCGAGGTAGAGGTTTACAGAGAAAGAGGAAGATAACGCTTAACCTTTGTCGGAGTTATCTCCTCCTCATTTCCTTAATCCTTCAACAGGGGTCTCTCTCCCACGAGTATAAATACTGGCTGACCTTTCGCCTCTCTCTCTTTTTCCGGCTTACGCCTCGGGCGGCCATCTTGCGGGGATGAGGTAAAATCTTTTTTCAACTCAGGCCTTGAGCCGCAACCTCGCGCGTGAAGCGAGGTAAAAAAAAAACTTTCTCTTTTTCACTTACACCAATATGTGAACTCTCACACATACAGCGTTTCCCATATTCTGGGAACACTCTAAAAACAATATACATTCGTACGGACACTCAACACACACACAATAACTTCTCCATACAAACACTCTGTAACCTTTCATGTCTTCATGCCATTGTAATTTGTTATTAATATATATTTGTTTGCATACATGTATATCGGTCTTGTTTGTTTCTTTATCTTCTTTGGACTCCATTAAAGTCCAACGTTCCTATGTAGCTGGACCGGCCAGTAGGAAATCTTAGCCCAGAGATATCATCCTCATCTTCACACGCCGGTCCTCTACACCTTATACAGCTTAAGATTCTAGTGATCAGGGAAACATCCTCTTCGGAGTCAGTTCTAGAGAGCAGAGGTTTGTAGAAGAAGCTGCTCGAGCGGAACTTCAACAATGGAATACGAAGATGTTGTGACCAAGTAAATGGTTAAAGAAATAACAAAAAAAGGTGTTGCAGATATATCATATATTAACAGTAAGTACAGCAGAAGAGTAGTACACGACTAGTGAGTGTGTGTCGGTTGACTCAGCGATCAATCTATTCGACTGTTATATTTTCCAGCCTCCCCACGAGGTAGGATGTGGCACAGGGCCGAGTTTAATGTGGGGCAATCCAAGCCAGTAGGCTCGGCCAAAAATTCCCCATAGACCCCGCATAAAACGGGGTCGGGTAGCTGCTCTTCGACATAGCCTCGTCTGGGGGTCCTCTCTGCCAGGAGGCAGAGAGTTTGACCATCACAACTGGAACAGATCTATTCGACTGTTAATATTTAGCAGATACGAAGTTAGATATGGCACAAGGCCGAGTTTAACATGGGTCATCCGAGCTCATTTGTAGGCTCGGCCAAAAATCTCTATAGAACCGGCATAAACGGGTTCGGGTTTGTCTACCACCCAGATGAGGTTGTGCAGAAGGGCGGAGTCTCGTCCGGGTTCCTCTCTGCTCAAATGCAGAGAGTTCGACAGCAGCTGCGAAAAGTCACGCTGCTTGCGTGCGTGCAATCAAACGAGTTACATTCCATCATAGCCGATCAGACACTAACATACTACCATTCGCGATGAACGGATGTATCCTCGGAGAGGTCCCGTGTCCTGAGAGACTATCAGGCCTCAAACTAACTATCGCTAAAGATGCAGGAAAAATGGTCGGTTTCCTGTGCACCTCCAATGAGTACCTGACTCCTCACGATAGAGTCCAAATGCGTCTCCGTTATCCCCTGCTTTTACAAGAGTCAGATCAGGCCGAAAATGGAGTACAGCTTCCATATATGGACAGTAGTTGCCCAGTCTCCACTTTCCAGTCTGGATAGAGTCCAATTGCGTCTCCGTTATTCTCTGCCTTTACAAGAGTCAGATCAGGCCGAAAATGAAGTACAGCTGCCATATATGGACAGTAGCTGCCCAATCTGCACATTCCAGTCTGGATAGAGTCCAATTGAATCTCCGTTATTCTCTGCCTTTACAAGAGTCAGATCAGTCCGAAAATGGAGTACAGCTTCCATATATGGACAGTAGTTGCCCAGTCTCCACTTTCCAGTCTGGATAGAGTCCAATTGCGTCTCCGTTATTCTCTGCCTTTACAAGAGTCAGATCAGGCCGAAAATGGAGTACAGCTTCCATATATGGACAGTAGTTGCCCAGTCTCCACTTTCCAGTCTGGATAGAGTCCAATTGCGTCTCCGTTATTCTCTGCCTTTACAAGAGTCAGATCAGGCCGAAAATGGAGTACAGCTTCCATATATGGACAGTAGTTGCCCAGTCTCCACTTTCCAGTCTGGATAGAGTCCAATTGCGTCTCCGTTATTCTCTGCCTTTACAAGAGTCAGATCAGTTCGAAAATGGAGTACAGCTTCCATATATGGACAGTAGTTGCCCAGTCTCCACTTTCCAGTCTGGATAGAGTCCAATTGCGTCTCCGTTATTCTCTGCCTTTACAAGAGTCAGATCAGGCCGAAAATGGAGTACAGCTTCCATATATGGACAGTAGTTGCCCAGTCTCCACTTTCCAGTCTGGATAGAGTCCAATTGCGTCTCCGTTATTCTCTGCCTTTACAAGAGTCAGATCAGTCCGAAAATGGAGTACAGCTTCCATATATGGACAGTAGTTGCCCAGTCTCCACTTTCCAGTCTGGATAGAGTCCAATTGCGTCTCCGTTATTCTCTGCCTTTACAAGAGTCAGATCAGGCCGAAAATGAAGTACAGCTTCCATATATGGACAGTAGCTGCCCAATCTGCACTTTCCAGTCTGGATAGAGTCCAATTGAATCTCCGTTATTCTCTGCCTTTACAAGAGTCAGATCAGTCCGAAAATTGAGTACAGCTTCCATATATGGACAGTAGTTGCCCAGTCTCCACTTTCCAGTCTGGATAGAGTCCAATTGCGTCTCCGTTATTCTCTGCCTTTACAAGAGTCAGATCAGGCCGAAAATGGAGTACAGCTTCCATATATGGACAGTAGTTGCCCAGTCTCCACTTTCCAGTCTGGATAGAGTCCAATTGCGTCTCCGTTATTCTCTGCCTTTACAAGAGTCAGATCAGTCCGAAAATGGAGTACAGCTTCCATATATGGACAGTAGTTGCCCAGTCTCCACTTTCCAGTCTGGATAGAGTCCAATTGCGTCTCCGTTATTCTCTGCCTTTACAAGAGTCAGATCAGGCCGAAAATGGAGTACAGCTTCCATATATGGACAGTAGTTGCCCAGTCTCCACTTTCCAGTCTGGATAGAGTCCAATTGCGTCTCCGTTATTCTCTGCCTTTACAAGAGTCAGATCAGGCCGAAAATGGAGTACAGCTTCCATATATGGACAGTAGTTGCCCAGTCTCCACTTTCCAGTCTGGATAGAGTCCAATTGCGTCTCCGTTATTCTCTGCCTTTACAAGAGTCAGATCAGGCCGAAAATGGAGTACAGCTTCCATATATGGACAGTAGTTGCCCAGTCTCCACTTTCCAGTCTGGATAGAGTCCAATTGCGTCTCCGTTATTCTCTGCCTTTACAAGAGTCAGATCAGGCCGAAAATGGAGTACAGCTTCCATATATGGACAGTAGTTGCCCAGTCTCCACTTTCCAGTCTGGATAGAGTCCAATTGCGTCTCCGTTATTCTCTGCCTTTACAAGAGTCAGATCAGGCCGAAAATGGAGTACAGCTTCCATATATGGACAGTAGTTGCCCAGTCTCCACTTTCCAGTCTGGATAGTGTCCAATTGCGTCTCCGTTATTCTCTGCCTTTACAAGAGTCAGATCAGGCCGAAAATGGAGTACAGCTTCCATATATGGACAGTAGTTGCCCAGTCTCCACTTTCCAGTCTGGATAGAGTCCAATTGCGTCTCCGTTATTCTCTGCCTTTACAAGAGTCAGATCAGTCCGAAAATGGAGTACAGCTTCCATATATGGACAGTAGTTGCCCAGTCTCCACTTTCCAGTCTGGATAGAGTCCAATTGCGTCTCTGTTATTCTCTGCCTTTACAAGAGTCAGATCAGGCCGAAAATGGAGTACAGCTTCCATATATGGACAGTAGTTGCCCAGTCTCCGCTTTCCAGTCTGGATAGAGTCCAATTGCGTCTCCGTTATTCTCTGCCTTTACAAGAGTCAGATCAGGCCGAAAATGAATACAGCTGCCATATATGGACAGTAGCTGCCCAATCTGCACTTTCCAGTCTGGATAGAGTCCAATTGAATCTCCGTTATTCTCTGCCTTTACAAGAGTCAGATCAGTCCGAAAATGGAGTACAGCTTCCATATATGGACAGTAGTTGCCCAGTCTCCACTTTCCAGTCTGGATAGAGTCCAATTGCGTCTCCGTTATTCTCTGCCTTTACAAGAGTCAGATCAGGCCGAAAATGGAGTACAGCTTCCATATATGGACAGTAGTTGCCCAGTCTCCACTTTCCAGTCTGGATAGAGTCCAATTGCGTCTCCGTTATTCTCTGCCTTTACAAGAGTCAGATCAGGCCGAAAATGGAGTACAGCTTCCATATATGGACAGTAGTTGCCCAGTCTCCACTTTCCAGTCTGGATAGAGTCCAATTGCGTCTCCGTTATTCTCTGCCTTTACAAGAGTCAGATCAGTCCGAAAATGGAGTACAGCTTCCATATATGGACAGTAGTTGCCCAGTCTCCACTTTCCAGTCTGGATAGAGTCCAATTGCGTCTCCGTTATTCTCTGCCTTTACAAGAGTCAGATCAGGCCGAAAATGGAGTACAGCTTCCATATATGGACAGTAGTTGCCCAGTCTCCACTTTCCAGTCTGGATAGAGTCCAATTGCGTCTCCGTTATTCTCTGCCTTTACAAGAGTCAGATCAGGCCGAAAATGGAGTACAGCTTCCATATATGGACAGTAGTTGCCCAGTCTCCACTTTCCAGTCTGGATAGAGTCCAATTGCGTCTCCGTTATTCTCTGCCTTTACAAGAGTCAGATCAGGCCGAAAATGAAGTACAGCTTCCATATATGGACAGTAGCTGCCCAATCTGCACTTTCCAGTCTGGATAGAGTCCAATTGAATCTCCGTTATTCTCTGCCTTTACAAGAGTCAGATCAGTCCGAAAATGGAGTACAGCTTCCATATATGGACAGTAGTTGCCCAGTCTCCACTTTCCAGTCTGGATAGAGTCCAATTGCGTCTCCGTTATTCTCTGACTTTACAAGAGTCAGATCAGGCCGAAAATGGAGTACAGCTTCCATATATGGACAGTAGTTGCCCAGTCTCCACTTTCCAGTCTGGATAGAGTCCAATTGCGTCTCCGTTATTCTCTGCCTTTACAAGAGTCAGATCAGGCCGAAAATGGAGTACAGCTTCCATATATGGACAGTAGTTGCCCAGTCTCCACTTTCCAGTCTGGATAGAGTCCAATTGCGTCTCCGTTATTCTCTGCCTTTACAAGAGTCAGATCAGTCCGAAAATGGAGTACAGCTTCCATATATGGACAGTAGTTGCCCAGTCTCCACTTTCCAGTCTGGATAGAGTCCAATTGCGTCTCTGTTATTCTCTGCCTTTACAAGAGTCAGATCAGGCCGAAAATGGAGTACAGCTTCCATATATGGACAGTAGTTGCCCAGTCTCCGCTTTCCAGTCTGGATAGAGTCCAATTGCGTCTCCGTTATTCTCTGCCTTTACAAGAGTCAGATCAGGCCGAAAATGAAGTACAGCTGCCATATATGGACAGTAGCTGCCCAATCTGCACTTTCCAGTCTGGATAGAGTCCAATTGAATCTCCGTTATTCTCTGCCTTTACAAGAGTCAGATCAGTCCGAAAATGGAGTACAGCTTCCATATATGGACAGTAGTTGCCCAGTCTCCACTTTCCAGTCTGGATAGAGTCCAATTGCGTCTCCGTTATTCTCTGCCTTTACAAGAGTCAGATCAGGCCGAAAATGGAGTACAGCTTCCATATATGGACAGTAGTTGCCCAGTCTCCACTTTCCAGTCTGGATAGAGTCCAATTGCGTCTCCGTTATTCTCTGCCTTTACAAGAGTCAGATCAGGCCGAAAATGGAGTACAGCTTCCATATATGGACAGTAGTTGCCCAGTCTCCACTTTCCAGTCTGGATAGAGTCCAATTGCGTCTCCGTTATTCTCTGCCTTTACAAGAGTCAGATCAGGCCGAAAATGGAGTACAGCTTCCATATATGGACAGTAGTTGCCCAGTCTCCACTTTCCAGTCTGGATAGAGTCCAATTGCGTCTCCGTTATTCTCTGCCTTTACAAGAGTCAGATCAGGCCGAAAATGGAGTACAGCTTCCATATATGGACAGTAGTTGCCCAGTCTCCACTTTCCAGTCTGGATAGAGTCCAATTGCGTCTCCGTTATTCTCTGCCTTTACAAGAGTCAGATCAGGCCGAAAATGGAGTACAGCTTCCATATATGGACAGTAGTTGCCCAGTCTCCACTTTCCAGTCTGGATAGAGTCCAATTGCGTCTCCGTTATTCTCTGCCTTTACAAGAGTCAGATCAGGCCGAAAATGGAGTACAGCTTCCATATATGGACAGTAGTTGCCCAGTCTCCACTTTCCAGTCTGGATAGAGTCCAATTGCGTCTCCGTTATTCTCTGCCTTTACAAGAGTCAGATCAGTCCGAAAATGGAGTACAGCTTCCATATATGGACAGTAGTTGCCCAGTCTCCACTTTCCAGTCTGGATAGAGTCCAATTGCGTCTCCGTTATTCTCTGCCTTTACAAGAGTCAGATCAGTCCGAAAATGGAGTACAGCTTCCATATATGGACAGTAGTTGCCCAGTCTCCACTTTCCAGTCTGGATAGAGTCCAATTGCGTCTCCGTTATTCTCTGCCTTTACAAGAGTCAGATCAGGCCGAAAATGGAGTACAGCTTCCATATATGGACAGTAGTTGCCCAGTCTCCACTTTCCAGTCTGGATAGAGTCCAATTGCGTCTCCGTTATTCTCTGCCTTTACAAGAGTCAGATCAGGCCGAAAATGGAGTACAGCTTCCATATATGGACAGTAGTTGCCCAGTCTCCACTTTCCAGTCTGGATAGAGTCCAATTGCGTCTCCGTTATTCTCTGCCTTTACAAGAGTCAGATCAGGCCGAAAATGGAGTACAGCTTCCATATATGGACAGTAGTTGCCCAGTCTCCACTTTCCAGTCTGGATAGAGTCCAATTGCGTCTACGTTATTCTCTGCCTTTACAAGAGTCAGATCAGGCCGAAAATGGAGTACAGCTTCCATATATGGACAGTAGTTGCCCAGTCTCCACTTTCCAGTCTGGATAGAGTCCAATTGCGTCTCCGTTATTCTCTGCCTTTACAAGAGTCAGATCAGTCCGAAAATGGAGTACAGCTTCCATATATGGACAGTAGTTGCCCAGTCTCCACTTTCCAGTCTGGATAGAGTCCAATTGCGTCTCCGTTATTCTCTGCCTTTACAAGAGTCAGATCAGGCCGAAAATGGAGTATAGCTTTCATGTCTGGAAAGTGCAGACTGGGTAGCTACTGTCCATATATGGCAGCAGTACTCCATTTTCGGCCTGATCTGACTCTTGCAAAGGCAGAGGATAACGGAGACGGATTTGGACTCTATCGTGAATAGTCAGGTACTTATTGGAGGTGCACAGGAAACCGACTATTTTTCCTGCATCTTTAGCGATGGTTAGTTTGAGGCCTGATAGTCTCTCAGGACACGGGACCTCTCCGAGGAGACATCCGTTCATCGCGAATGGCAGTAGGTTAGTGTCTGATCGGCTATGATGGAATGTAACTCGTTTGATTGCACGCACGCACGCGGGGCCTCGCAGGCGCCCGCGTGCGCGGGCACACACACACACACACACACACACACACACACACACACACACACGCGCACGCGCGCGCGCGCGCGCGCGCACGCGCGTGCATTCATTTATTTCAAAATAGCTTTGTTTACGCTCGGATACAGAATTGAGCTGATCTGTGTTTAAAGAAACTTTTCTAACATTGCTTGGCAATCGACGCTCTCCGTAGCCGAAATGGTTTTCCCTAGGAGAACACAGGTTCGAATCTTGCCAGAGAGCGCATACAAAAAAATAGCGGCTTAATAAATTAAATATTAATAAATTAAAAAAAAATCCATTCCTTTGTTTCGTTCATGTTTGGATACGAAACTGCGCAGATATGTCTATTTCAATAATCGGAGAAAAATCTGTGTTGAAATCCATCAACGCGTTCCGTAGGCGAGATTTCAAAGCCCATCAGATCTAATGACGTTTTTATCTAGGGAAACGCTGGTTCGAATCCTACCGTAGAACGCAGATTTCTCGAATAACCAGGGCGGTAGACGAAAAAAAAATACTGTTTAATAAATACACTGAATGTCTATACAAATAGGATTAATAAATAAAAAATCAATTTCTTTCCTCGCTCTCTCTCTCTCTCTCTCTCTCTCTCTCTCTCACACACACACACACACACACACATAAATATATGTGAATAAAAAGAAAAGAGGAAAAACTTATGCTCAGCCAACGCGTTTTCACCTCTGAGTTCGAAACACGTCGCCCAAGAATAATGTGTGTGTAAATTATTTGCACATAGAGTGTATCTGTGAAGGAGCAAAATTAATAATTCTCTTAAATTTTTATTAATTTTGATCCTTCACAGATACACTACTGAAAATAATTTACACACACACACACACATACACACACACACACACACACACACGCACACACACACACACACCTGTCCTGGGTAAGACGATAAACTACGTCCAGCAGCAAGGCCTCTGATCACGAGGTTTTGAGGAGCGTGGAACCACCTCTTAATTGCTGATGTTCCCAGGTCCACCCTGACCCGGAGTGGTAGCACCTGTTAGGATCCCAGCTATGGGCAAATAGTTAACACCTAAACTTGTGTAAAAATAGGTTTTAATATCAGAAATACTAAAAAAAAAAATTATATGCCGTTAAACAAAATAAACGAAACCAATCTAAACCAAAGAATACATATTCTATTCATACGAATCTATCCTAAAAATGTTGTTGGCATTAAATAACCCATTGAGGTTGAAATGCGGTAAAAAAAATAAAAATAAACCAAACCAAATCAAAACACCGACACACACACACACACACACACACACACACACACACACACACACACACACACATACATACATATATATATATATATATATATATATATATATATATATATATATATATATATGTATGTATATATGTATGTATATATATATATATGTATAAAGGCGGAATGAACCGGATCAAATCACATGGGCGTTGTAAAATTCGCAAACAACTCCAAATAACTAAAAACGCAGTTATCCCTACTTCTTCTTCTTGTTCTTAGTAGTAGTAGTAGTAGTAGTAGTAGTAGTAGTAGTAGTAGTAGAAGAAGAAGAAGAAGAAGAAGAAGAAGAAGAAGAAGAAGAAGAAAAAGAAGAAGAAGTACTAATACTACTAGTAGTAGAAGTTATAGTAGTACTTGTATGTGCCATTCATCTTCAACGTTGGCGATCATGGCTCTTCACAATTTACTGTCCTGATATTATTCTCAGCGTATTACTGATCGTAATTTGTCAAAGTTCTACCCATATGATTGCTATTGTGGCTAAACTGGCGTACGTGGCACACGCCTCAGCCCTCTCCTTCACGGACAACTGCCTTCGGGGCCAAACCTTGACCGACGCTCCCACATTTGCCTATACATCCGACCAATTTTTCTTCAGCTGGAGACCGGACCCGAACCACACTCCAAGAATGCAGACAGGGTTCCGGAAGGGTTCCGGAAGCACGACCCCTTCCAGACACCTAACCGCAAGCCGGAAGACTTGTTTCGGTTAATCTTGGGCTCTGTGGACTTCCTGTTCTTGTACCACCCTGGGCTGTGATTTCACGGTGAAGCGGACTGCATGCCCGTACTCGGAAACCGTGGCTTGAGCACCACCCGGGGCAGTGATTTCACATTGGAGAGGACTGCAGGCCCATACTCGGAAACCGTGGCTCGAGCACCACCCGGGGCAGTGATTTCACGTTGGAGAGGACTGCATGCCCAGTTCCTTAACCGGAAAATAAGGGGATCCAATGCCGAAGCATAAAGTAGGGCGACAGCGGACACCCCTGCCGAAACGACGTGAAAGCGCAAAAGTCCGAGACCGCTTTTCGTTTACCTGTAGGAGGCTGATCCACTTGCAGAAGTCGGGTTTGAATCCGGCGGCTTGCAGGACAGCAGCCAGGTACTGGGATTTCTTCCTAGCCAATAAAATAGGTCACTTCTCAATTTCATCTGACTCAGTCCCGATCTGTCTTGTCTTGAAGCCAGAACGCTAGGTTCGTTTATTGGAATTTGCTCTTGTGTGACAACTCCGGTGAACATTTTGTCATATTACTGTTGTTTGCCTTATTACTATTAATTTGATTTGCCTATTTTGTTTGCTTGCATTATTTTATTTTTTTAAATTGTTATTTTCTTTTTTCTTCATACTGCTTATTGCAAACTTTGTCAATTTTGTTTGTTAGTCAATTCTGCCATTTATTTCCATCTAACCATGACCACACACTCTATACAGTTCCTTCTAAAGTCTGCTTTAGCTCTCTAGAACTAAGGCTTGTTCTTTCCTTTACTAATATAAGTCTACACAGTAACCCTCTACCTTGAGTGGCTCATGGGCTTTCTAGTGTGTGAACATTAGTAAAAAAAGAAAGAAAAAGTATTATCGTTATCCATTCGATGTTATCTTCTGTTTTAAAAGAACGGCGTGAATAGAATGTAGGAGTGTAACTGACTCTATATTTGATGGCAGACGCAGTCAGAACACTGCAGGAACTCGTAGTGAATATAATACACGGAAAGCAGGGGCAAACGGTCTGACGATCAATTCTTAGAAGACAGCCGACGGTATGATTATCATCAAGAGGACAACTTGTGATGCTAGCTACAGATTGGAAATACTTAGACAAGTAAGAAAAGTAACGAGTGTAAGCGTATCTCAACGAAGCTAAGTCACTATTTGCTGCTCGGATGAAGGAACGTATTGCATCTTGCAAATTCGGCTCCAAAGATTATTGGCGCCTCTGCAAGAGCGTTCTGAACAATAGCAAACCCTTCATTCCTCCCCTGTTCAATCAGTTTGAGGTCCTGACCACCTCTGCCGACAAGGCTGAATGCTTTGCTCGGAAGTTTTCTTCCAATTCAACGTTTAACTCTTCCGGGGTACCCATGCCCGATTTCCCTCCCAGAAACGAGGCCCTTTTGAGCGGATTGCACGTATCCCCGTCGTTGGTATTGGGCATTATTTCTAACTTAAATCACCACAAGGCTACTGGTGGTGACGGCATAGCAGCCATTGTCCTGAAGAAATGCGCGCCTGAACTGGCGCCTGCCCTCTCTAAATTATACAACCACTGCCTGAAGGAGTCTTGTTTACCTGACTGCTGGAAGTCCTCAACCATTGTTCCTGTCTTTAAGAACTCTAGTGACCCCTCCGACCCTTCTAACTACCGTCCTCTCAGTCTCCTACCCCTCTTCGGCAAAGTCTTCGAAGCCATTATAAACACCGAAGTGATTAATCACCTGATATCCCATGATCTGCTCTCAGACAAGCAGTATGGTTTCCGCTTTGCCCGATCTACAGCCGATGTGCTTACGGCCATCACTGAATTTGTCTACCAAGCTATTCATAATAACGGTGAAGCTGGTGCCGTGGCCCTAGACATCTCCAAAGAGTTTGATAGAGTTTGGCATGCCGGCCTTCTTCGCAAGCTCCAGGGTTATGGTATCACAGGTCGATTGTTCGACCTGATACAAATCATTCCTGTCAAACCGTGAATTGAAGGTCGTTCTCAATGGACTGATCTCCAGCTCCTATCCCACTAACGCAGACGTTCCTCAAGGCTCCATCCTAGGCCCTACTCTGTTCCTCATATTCATAAACGACCTTCCTGACGCCATAGATTCCCAAGTCGGCATCTATGCGGACGACACAAAAATTTACTCCTGCCTCAAACACAAATCTAGTGATGCTGACAAAGTTAACCTGGCAGTTCGATTCGAAAAGGACCTACAATCGGTTGTGAACTGGGGCAAGAAATGGATGGTTAACTGTAACGCCTCTAAAACAAAACTGCTCTCTATTAACCACCACAAGGATCCATCCCTGCATCCCATTAGAATGTCTGAAGACCAACTTCTCGAGAGCTCCTCTCTGCGGCTGCTCGGTCTCACGCTGTTCGCTGATCTGAGATGGAACAAATACATCGAGTCAATTGCATCATCCACCGCAAGGAAAGTTGGCTCCCTGTGCCGAGCCAGGAAATTTTTCTCCTCGGAATCGATCCTCCAACTCTATAAATCCACCATTCGCCCTTGCATGGAGTATTGCTGCCATATATGGTCTGGAGCCCCTGCTGTTTGCCTCAGGGTCCTTGATAAGATCCAGAGACGGATATGCAATGTAATTGGCCCTGATCTGTCATCTCGTCTGCAGTCGTTCTCTCACAGACGCGACGTTGCCTCGCTCTGTCTTTTTTACAAATACTTTCACGTTAATTGCTCCGATGAGCTGCTTTCGCTGGGTCATAGGCCTCATGAATTTAAACGTCCTACGAGGCTGGCATCCCGCCCCCCTTCACCGTTGAAACTGTTAGATGTAGACATCTCTTCTACTCCAATAGCTTCATGTCTCGCACATCTCGCCTGTGGAACTCCCTCCCCTCTTCCTGTTTCCCTGATAGCTATAATCTCCAACTATTTAAGTGTAACGTCAATCGACATCTCCAGTTGCCTTGATCTATCCACTTCCCTTCTCCACATCCTTTCACCTTTCATTCCTACCTGCTCTCGCTCCAAATCTTCTGTAACCCCTTTGCCTTGATTGATCCACTATCTTTCTCCACATCCTCTCCTTTACCACTCTTATCTGCTCTCGCTCCAAATCTTCTGTAACCCCTTGCGTGCTAGTGACTTCCAGCCTTGCTTGGGGTGATAAACTTTTTAAAAAAATATCTCGGAATTGTTCTATCAGAGAACGGAAAATGTGACAACGAAATCCGAAGTTGCATTGCAATGGCGAAAGATGCCTTCCAAAATTTAAGCATTTAGTAACAAGAAAATTTCGTCAGAAACAAATAAGTACTACTATACAATACCACACCTTTTATATGGCTGTGAATGCTAGATAATTTCCTCGGGGATCAAGTGGAGACTTGAAGCAATAGAAACAAAGAAAAGAGTTCTGAATTGCTATGTAATAACAGTCCTCCTATTTGTTAATGAATGCCAGACAATTTACGTACAGATGAAAATGTGAATGCTGCACAGATCAAGAGGAGACGTGGACTAACAGAAGGATGCTGAGAACAAATTGAACTGAGCACGTGAGTCCAGTTGTCTCGTTACAGAATTCGACAAAGTTCAAAAAGGTTTACCCTTCCTTGTAGGCAATGAATGATTTCGACGCTACAACTCCTTCCCAATAGATGTAATGTCGCAAACTTCTCGCTACTCGATGTCTATTTCCTTAGAAAATGTTCTGACGAGCTAGATTCCCTAGTTCCACCAGTTCAGACCTATACAGCTAAGACATGAACCCAGAGACGAAACAACAACATTATCTTCTACTCTATCACTATTTTCATGACAAAGGTTTAGATGAGCGCTCCATTCTTTAGTTTCACCAGTTCATACCTTTATAGCTAAGATCTGCCCTGACATGAACCCAGAGACGAAACAACATCATTATCTTCTACTCTATCACTATTTTCATGACAAATGTTTAGATGAGCGCTCCATTCTTTAGTTTCACCAGTTCAGACCTTTATAGCTAAGATTTGCCATGACATGAACCCAGAGACGAAACAACATCATTATCTTCTAAATCTATCACTATTTCATGACAAATGTTTAGATGAGCGCTCCATTCTTTAGTTTCTCCAGTTCAGACCTTTATAGCTTGGACATGCTACGTCCACAGAATTGTATCAGCATCTTTTCTCCGGCATTCCTGTTGGGAGGTGGTAATTCCTCTCAGACACCATTCTTCCCACGTGCGACTGCTTCAACGACTACTACAATCTTTACCTTTTCAAGTCCCGTGTCAACTGTTATATATTCTACATATCATCTTAGCCTTCGGTCCATAAGACAACCCGATTCACTAACCTCTTCTTTGAATGGCTCTTGGGCCTTCTATTAGATGAAAATTAGCGTAAGAAAACTGCTATCTGGAGAAATAATTTTTTCAAAGGTCTTGCCCGAAGTGAGGATCGAACTGGCAATGTTCCCATAACCGATATCGTGACACTGATTTCTTTGTTTCACGGTATATGAACTCATTTATCATCATTTAATGTCGAAATTTAATAGTTTTTTCGATTTCAAGTAATAAAAATATATCTTATTCATCTTTCACAGTTGAATACATGTGCATATATATGTTTGTATGGACATGATTACTAGAGGCGATGATATGTATGTTTTATGTTGTACTTTTGTTGAAGTTATATTTTGGAATACTTTTTTGATTTCTTGAAGTAATTGTAGGATATTCCGCGGATTAATGCCATGAAAAAGTTCTTTCATGTTTCTTGTTTGGTTGGTTGATTTTTTTAGCGGCATATAAAACTCTATCGGTTATTTAATGCCGATATCTAAATATTTTGAACACTATTTTATGGCTTCAACTAAACTATTTTAGACACAATTGTATGCGTTCAACTACAGATAAAATTTATTGTTCGTTATTTTACTATGAAATATATTGTTGGTCAATTTGTTGCAAAATATGTCCTGGGTCATTTTACTATAAAATGTACTGTTGGTCATTTTACTATAAAATATATTGTTGGTCATTTTGCTATGCATTGTTGGTCATTTTGGTATGAAATGTATTGTTGGACACTTTGCTATAAAATATGTTGTTGATCATTTTACTATAAAATATATTATTGATCATTTTGCTTTGTGTTGTTGATCATTATACTATAAAATGTATTGTTGGTCATTTTGCTATAAAATATGTTTTTGATCATTTTGCTATGTGGTGTTGATCATTTTACTAAAAAATGTATTGTTGGTCATTTTGCTCTGAATTGTTGGTCATTTTACTATAAAATGTATTATTGGTTACTTTGCTATAAAATATATTTTTGATCATATTGCTATGTGTTGTTGGTCATTTTACTATAAAATGTATTGTTGGTCATTTTGCTATTTGTTGTTGGTTATTTTCTTATATAATGTATTGTTGGTCATTTTGCCATATATTATATTTTTGATCATTTTGCTAGATGTTGTTGGTCATTTTGGTATAATGTGTATTTTTCGTCATTTTACTATAAAATATGTTGTTAGTCATTTTGCAATAAAATGTATTGTTGTTCATTTTGCTATAAAATTTATTGTTGGTCATTTTAGTATAAAATGTATTATTGTAATTCTATAACATTATATTGCTGCTCGTTTTGCTTTAAAAGTTTATTGCTGGTTATTTTCTTTAAATAGGTTTTGTTGGTCATTTTACAAAATAAAACTGTATTGCTAGTAATTTTACTATACAAACGCATTTTTATGCTTTCATAATCTCTTGTTTCTTTTTTCGCTTTCACTATTTACCCATAGTTGGGACCTAGCAGGTGCTATCACCCGGGGTCAGAGTGACTATGGGAGCAACTGTAATTAAACGATGGTTCCACGTTCCTCAAAACGTACAATCTCCCGATCAGGGTTCATGCTGTGATGTAGTTTATCGAAGATATTGAGTGCATTCAATTACTAATAAAGTGATAATTTTAATTCATGTGCAAATCTCGGAAACTAGTATCTTTATAATCGACAACACCTGTTCTTGAAGTGCGATAGTGCAAAGTTTCTCAACCAGTCTGCCCCGACGTACTAATACGTCCTGGAAGGTAGTCAGGCGTCTCCCTATTCAACGGAAGAGTAATTTATGAATTATTTTTATATTTAAAAAAAAAAATATTTTAAAAAATCTAGAGACCCCCCAAACACATAGCTTTCATATCTAAGTTAAATCTTTGTCAGTCGATGTTTAATACTGGATTCTAAATCCCTTTAATCTTTAAGGAGTGGATAATCCTTTCCCTTTTGGCTTGCTCAATGGATTTAAATCCGTTCATTTTCGATCTCTCTAAATGAAATACCAGATTCTTTATAAATCCATTAAAATGAAAACTGTACCGCTCAAATATACAGTGTGATTGTTTAAAATAAACTAGAAGCCATACCCAGCTGGTCGATCAGAAAAAGCGTTCAATTAGAATCGAGCAAAAACAGCATCATGTTTAGATGTAACAGAGTCTATCTTCTTCAATTACTTTAAAATACTTTCATTAAAAAAACATTTTAAATTAACGCAGTTACTAATATAACAGAAGTAGTCTGTATTTATTCAATCGAAGTTATCCGAGGACATGAAGGTGTAAAACAGGCAACATGAAGACCCAATTCAGACCACAATTATTTTGGAGGTTTTTGAAATTCAATTTGTCAATGTTCTACTAGGGATGTAAAAGGGTATACATTTATTAAGCAATTGTTAAGTTTGATAAAAACTGGTTGAAAGATCAACGAAAAATAAGAAAAAAAAACAGCAGAAATCGCCATTTTACAGTATTTACGCGTGTTTTCACTATATGGGTGGACTCAATTATCAAGTTAAATGACTGTTAAATAATCGACTTATTTTACAATCTACAATTGAGTGAATCTTAGATTGCTTGATAAACTCCCTCAGGGAGTTTTTACGTTAAAATCTGTGCTGAAATCGATTTTTCGTTTTTCGCTAAACACAGTAGCGTAGAAATAAAAACGAGGTATCATTGAGCTCGCCATGATGTAAGTAACCTACATGCTGAATTTGAACGAAATCAGAGGAAAAAAATTGAATTCATCGACTTTGAATCGGTTTTATCGATTACTGATTTTTTTAAATTATCGATCTTTTTACGTTAATAATGTAAAATGTCTGTGTCAAGTTTGGTCAAAATCGGTTGAATGGATCGCAAGTGAAAAGTTATCACACAGACAGACAGACACAAAGACATAGACATCCTCTGTTTTATATAGAGAGATGATTATTTCGGGACACGTTTTTATTATTTTTCCTATTTTCAAATTTTATGGCTAATTTTTGCTTCTTAAAATTTAAGGTGCATTCCAGAGTTTTAGTTATTCCACAAGTGAACTGTGAAGTTAAAAAAAACACATTGAGAAACACTGGTCATGATAATTCTTATTCAAATCATATTATAATTCCGCTTGTTCCTTTGCACATGCGTTACGCCGTGTCAATATCTCAGAGATAATGGACTATTCAGTTATTGATTGTGAGGAGAGATGAAAAAAGAGATATCAGATATGCTTTTTGGTTTCAGTTGTAACATTCTTGTAAAAGGCTAGCTGTCGGCGAGCGAGGAAAAGTAAGGCGAGGTTACGGGGTAAACAGTCTAACAGGCATGCTCTCCCTTTCGCGTGTAGTGAGTGAGGGGTCCTCTGTGTTAGGAACACATAAAACAAGCGTTCTTCGCTCTGTCAGCTTTCGTCTCAAAACGTCATTGATCAAGAACCCAGGGTCCCGCTGGCCTGATTCTTGTGAGGTCCACTCCACTCAGCTGACCTTCTTTGTTAATATAATAATTGTCAAAACGATTTCTGTAACATCCTGCCGATGTCTCCTGAACAAAAATAAGCTGATAACAGATACCACTATATTATTTTTCTATTTTTAAATTTCATGACTAATTCTTCTGCATTAAAACTGAAAGTGCGCCCCAGAGTTTTAGATATTCTACAAGTTCGCCCTGAATTAAAAAAAATAATAATAAAACGTTGAGAAACACATATTGAGCAAAATCGACGATTATACGAGTAATTACTGCACATAGTCTCAAAGAAAAAAAAATCACGTAAGTCTCGTGTGATTTGAAATGCATTTTGCGTTTCTACCATTTGAAAGCTCACTTGAGCAAGAACAATTTTTAATAAAATATTTATTGAAGAAAAAAATAAATAAAGCTATTTTAAATAGTTCTTGTTCTAAGAAAATATCGAGATAAAATCGATCAAAAGGCACAATCATTCGATACCGTTTCGTTCAAATACGTCGATTATTAAATAAAATTGCAGAGTAACTGTAATTACAGTAAAAAGAAAATGACAATAAACTCTTTTTTGTTTTTAATGGAGAAAAGAGGAAAGAGAACAGCAAATCCATCGACGCGATAAGAGAATCCCATTCCTTTGGGTCACACAAAAACAAAAACAAAAAAAAAACGACAATAAATAAGTAAATGAGCAGGCGGTGGGGGGGAGGGAAGATATCGTCATAACGAGAAAATAGAATTGAATTGTTAAATCTATAATGTTTGGAAACGCTTATCACTGAGATTTTTTTTTATTTGTTTCAAAATGTATAGATATCGGAATTCGATCGTGACTAGCTGATGTGATGGAAAGTTTGATTTCGGATGGTGAAAACAAATAGCAAATGAATAATTCAAAGATCCCCAAATAATATTTGCCCGTTTTTTTGGTTTTTTTTTAAGCATTCTCTAAGAACGAGGCGACGTTTGGTCTCCAGTTGTTGGCCGTTTTAAACCAGCAACGGCTGATAACCTTTGATAGATTGTTCAGCTCTAGAGAATACAATGGCACATTTCGTATTTTTCATCACTTCCAATTAAAATAAACATACAAGCATGCACACATGTTATTTATACCATTTATATAGATGGACAAAAAACAAATAAGGATAAACATTACGTAATGTTAATGGTAATAAATATTAGCCGTTTCCCTATAAGGAAACATTCGGTCTTCATTGACCGAACAGCCAATGCTGTTGTCGTTTGAAACTTACAGAATCTTTCTCTTAAAACAATTTTTTTAGGAAAATAGGTGTTGTGGAATCCAGGATGAAATCCGATATCAATGAATCACAAACGCCAGGAATGGATAACGAAAATAAATGTATTAACGTAATAATACAAACTGGTAATACGGGTTAGTAGTTCCAGGAATGCAGGTTAGTAGCAATAATATATATATACAGTCTTGGTATTGAAGTATCGCGGTATGACTCCTTACTGAGTCTACGTGCTCGCTAACTGTGACTCTTGTGCTACCCTCCGCTATTATACACAGTATTTACTGTCCCCCCTAAGAAGGATAGATGTGGCACAAGGCCGGGTTTAAAGTGAGGTATTCCCGAGCCCGTAGGCTCGGCCAAAAAATGCCTGTAGATCCCGTATAAACGGGATGAGGGTTGGTCAACCACCCCGAACGAGACTCTACCGTCCGGGTTCCTCTCTGCTCAGAGGCAGAGAGTTCGACCGTCCAACCGAGAAGACGTCGCCGTCTTCTCTGTTGCAGACTGTCCGAGTATTCACTGGTAGTAGTATATGTATACCTTGGGTGAGTCCATTTGTGTGAAAAGGGGAGACCCCATAACAATAGGTTTATCTAGTCAGTAGTTATCGCTATTTCCAGTATTGATGATTTGGTTTGGTTTGTTGTGTTTTACGGTATATCAACCTCAATGGGTTATTTAATGCCGACAACGTTTTTCCTGGTAATATTATGTTTTGTCAAAAATCTATTTTTGGTAATATTTGTTTTTCCTGAAAAATGTATAGCTGGTAATAGTATTTTAAAAAATGTATTGCTGGTAATATTTTTTTGTTCAAAAATTTATTTCTGGTAATAATATTTTTACAAAGTATTTCTAGTATTAAAACCTATTTTTATACTTTTACAATGCTTTTTACCTCAGTTTCTGGGTTAACTATTTGCCCACAGCTGGGACCCTAACAGATGCTATCACCCCGGGTCAGTGTGGACCTGGGGACACCAGGAATTAAGGCGTGGTTCCACGCCCCTCAAAACCTCCTGATCAGAGGCCTTGCTGTCGTACGTAGTTTATCGTCATACCCAGGACAGTGTATTGATGGGAATTTCCTTTCTAACATTTTGTTTGAAGTTGTGTGGAATATCAACATTAATTTCTCCTCAAGTTACATATGCTGGCCATTTTAGTTGCTGCTGTTGTTAAAAGTCCTCAAGTCAAGTGACTACTGATATCTAGGACAGTCCTTTATGACATTGTAACCCCAAGCTTCGAAGAAAACTGGCCTTCACTTGCTTAAAGACACTTTTAACAATCAATTTGAAAATTTCTTTGACAAAATATACCTTTAATGTTTCTAATTTAGAAATGTAGGGTTATCGTGTGAATAGATTTTGTGACATACGGTGGTCGTTAATAATTAAGTATGACTCAAGATTTCAATGTTAAATAAATCAGAATTTAATTATAATCGCAAATAAATACTCAGAGGCGACAGGCTGTTTCATGCTGGGCGCAATCGTCAGGCCTGAATTTATACGGTGTTTACTCATTCCCCCACCAGAATGAGATGTGACACAAGGTCTTTTTAAAGTGGGGACCCGAGCGCGTGCAGGGACAAAAATTGTCCACAGCCTCCGCAACCGTCGGTAGCGCTGGCCTCGGTGCGAGCATCGAACCCTCCCTCTTGTTCAATGGGAGGGCGCGACCTCAGGCAGCTGTTACCCAGGGCTGGGCACCTCTCAGTATTATTTTCTCAGTTGCCCCTCTGCCCTTTGACAGAGAAGCCCCTGAGCGCACTCTGTCCAAGGACAGAGACGCAACTGAGAGATGATAAATAATGTGCACAAATTACTTATAGTAATTTATGCGCTAAAGGCTCAAAATCTATATTATATATTATCTATCTCTGTGTGCTTTCACACTTCAGGTTTAAGTAATTTTCATATTGATTTTAAGAAAGTATATTTCATAAATTAACTGTCCTTCATTAGTGTTCTTTTATTCAAGGATTGTTTTGATTTCCTTATCAAAAATAGTTCTGTTTAGGAATATTTTCTTAACTAGTACAGAAAAGTGTTTGAAATTTGCATTTGACTTGGCCTTCAACAAGTTGGCATCTATTTGTAAAACTTTCTTTAACTATAACAAGCCAATTTATGAATGAAATGTTCATTTAAATTTTTTGTTTCAAAGATTTCTAGTGAATATATCTTAATATGCGAAGCGATAGCATGCGGGCGAAGTCTGATATTATAATATAATTTCTTGTCAACGCCCTTAGTCCAACGATTCTTCAGTGGCCAAATAGATTGTATTTTATACAGTGAACATTTCAAATGAAAATCCAGCTGATTCAGTAGGGTCAGTGTGTCTGTTGACGCTTGTTCGCGGTCTGTGACGCATCTGTTGCTTGATGAGTTGTTAAGGGTGTGGAAGCGAGAGCGTTGTATGGGGTAGGAAGAGGAATGCATTCGAATGATCTTTGTCTTGTCACCTGTCTCTCTATTTTATTGTCCGTTGTTCTCCATGATTCCTTTCGATGTTATCTCATAGATCTCAGCAGTCTATATTGATGATAATGATCGTGGGACCCCCGAAACCTTGTCATACGCTGTTGTAAAAAAAATTAAAAATTAAAAAAATCGAAGAATGAATCCCACAGAACAGGAACAATTACAGAAACCAATTCTCTATGGATTTTCAAAGTCTCAGATACATTTTTGTGATTCAATGTAACAAGAGAGATAAGTCATTACAATAGACTTTCATGCATAGGCTTAGCTAAACTACTTATTGTTATAGTGTAAAACCATAGAAAGATAACACGAACTCGGATATAGGTTAAATAGTATATTCTCGGAAACGTAGTACAAAGGTAAATGTGGACTGGAGAGTACTTTCTCTCACTGGTGTCCCGACCCACTCATTCACCCACTCACGCTGTGGCTACTACTCGGTGACCCTCACTTGGTGACTGACACTTGGTGACTGGATATTTAGCAACCCCCCACACGGGTCGAATGTGGCACAAGGCCGGTTTAATGTGGGCTTACCGAGCCCGTAGGCTCGGCCAAAAATATGCCCATTAGAACCCGTATACACGGGTTCAGGGACTGTCTACCTCCCCGGACGGCACTTTGCCCTGCGGCAAAGCCCCGTCCGAGTCCCTCCCCGCCGAGACGGGGAGTTCGACAGTAAAGAACAGTTTATACAACCGTTCCAGTCACGGGGTGACTGGATATTTAGCAACCCCCCCCACACGGGTCGAATGTGGCACAAGGCCGGTTTAATGTGGGCTTACCGAGCCCGTAGGCTCGGACAAAAATATGCCCATTAGAACCCGTATACACGGGTTCAGGAACTGTCTACCTCCCCAGACGGCACGTTACCCTGCGGCAAAGCCCCGTCCGAGTCCCTCCCCGCCGAGACGGGGAGTTCGACAGCAAAGAACAGTTTATACAACCGTTCCAGTCACGGGGTGACTGACTTTACTCAGAGTTGGTAGCCATATTATATAGGTGTGGAAGAGTCCATTTGTAGGTAGGTCCCCACAATACTTAAGCTCTTATCTCCCGGAGGTCAAGTAGACCTAATTAGTTAACTGTACTTTCTTTTTGTGTCTCTTCCGTATTCATCCGCCATTTGCATTTATTCTTGACCGACATAGTGGATTGACTTTCTTAGCAACTGACCTATCACTGAATTCAATATAGTCTTTCAGCTTTATATCAGCAGGGAACGTGAGCTTGAGAAGTCGCAACTAGACTCTTTCCTGGAGGTTAGCATCAGCCATGCAGATGGAAGGCAGCTAGAGAGCTCTCAGATGATTAAGGGTGAATATTTTAGTTTTGGAGTTGTTAAAATTAACATGCCGTCTTTTGCCCAAGTTAACGACGAATTTGATGTCGTTTTTTGGCTGCCATTTTGACATAGGCAATACTGATAAACCTTACTATCGAGACAGGAGTAAATAGATATGTCATCAGCGTAGATAGAAATTTGAGAGCTGATGTCACATGTCAGAGATGAACTAAGGATAGAGCCCTGTGGACACCTGCTTTAAACGAAAGCATCATGATGAGTGGCCATTCGGGATAACTTTCTCTTCCCGATTTGATAGTTCCAAAAAGTATCCGGAGAGCCCGTAACTTTTCATCTTGTGGAGATGGCTTGAATATTTATATATATATATATATATATATATATATATATATATATATATATATATATATATTTGTGTGTGTGTGTGTGTGTGTGTGCGTGTGTGTGTGTGTGTGTGTGTCATTCGCAGACACTACTGCAGTACTGTTTCGCTGTATCACAGCTCCTCAATGCGACTAGACAACCGAATGCCTCAAGCCCGGATCGAAGCCCAACCGATTTGGTGCCAGTCAGATGGGCAGTAATCCGTTGATATAATCCAAGCGAGTTCTATTGAGATAATATAGAAATTGAAATATTAAATATTAAATGTTAAAACCGACTGACCACGAACGATCAATTTCTATTTTCATTAAACTGAGCAAATCTTACGTACAATTGGAATTAAAATACCATTAGTTAATGATCATTTTCACCTGTAAATTTTAAAATTTAAAATTCGCAGGACTTTTCAAACTGTTTATGGTGTGTGCTTGTAGAAGGGGATTGGTTAGTTGGGGAAGGAAAAAGAGAGAGAGAGAGAGAACGTTAGAGGGGACAGAGGGGAAGAGATGACAGAAGAAGGCATAGTTACAGGAAGTGATATGGGTTATTATATTATGGAGGTAGGAGTGGGGAGAGGGGAGAGAAGTGCAACTGACCGTCATCTTAATGGTCACACGGCTAAAGTTTGATTTAACTGGAATCCACAGAAATTAATGAAAAAAAAAAAAGAAAAAACTAACTTATATAAAACATCAAGACATAACCTTCGTGAGAATGTAGATAAAACAGAATTCAGGTTTATTAAATTAATCCATATATCAGAACCTAAAAATTAAGGGAAGTGTATCAAAGTGTTGGAGGGAATTTGAATACGCATGCGTACACACATGCGTCAGTACACGTTAAGAACATTTCTACCCGTACAGCCATTTATACGTACATACACATGGATAGCTACGTAAATGTATATACATACGTATACCAGCCAACATGTATCTATATATAACCCTATGTTAGGATAAAATATTTTCGAATGGTAATACAAGTAGTTAAATTAGAAAAAACTTTAAAAAATTTAAATGAGTCTTAACTCAATCGCAATTATACAGAATTATAAGATAAAAATAAAAATGAAATAAAAATTATTAAGTACGCATGTATAACCATTAATTAGGTATATATTCCAAGAACACTTCTTCATTTCCGTAATGTAATATGGATTGGTAAGTTACTTTTTAATGCTACCTATTAAATTCGTATATTAACGAATGTGCCATATATTAAATATTAGAAAGCCTTATGATAATAGTAAAATCTTATTAGTTAAGATTGGATATACTGCCTGATTCATCATAAATATATATAGGTTATAAGAATTACGTATATATATATATATATATATATATATATATATATATATATATATTAAACATGTAGTATTGAATGTTAAAGACAACATAGTCTTGCATATTTTCTTTTGAATTTTCTCATATTCTCTAATGAGACTTTTTATTTGAAAATGATTTCGAAATATGTATTGTCCATACGATGACCTAGCGCTTTCGAACATCATTGTTCATCTTCAGGGTCAATATTTTTAGTCAAAATTTTTTTTAAACAAACATTTGCCAATTATCTTGTATTTCTTCATATATATATATATATATATATATATATATATATATATATATATATATATATATATATAGATATAGATATATATATATATATCAAGAAATATAGTCTTAAAGTGTGCTATATTTATGGGATAAAGTGCTCAATATCAGAGATAGAGCGTGTGTAAATATGAAAGTGAACATAGAGTCAACACTTAGAGGCGACAGTCTGTTTCATGCTAGATGCAATCGTCAGGCAATCTAGATGCAATCGTTGCCTGATAATTGCATCTAGCATGAAACAGACTGTCGCCTCTAAGTGTTGACTTCTATGTTCACTTATATATATATATATATATATATATATATATATACACTCATAGATACACATACACAGATATACATGTAATAGCTGGCCAACCGTATTCGAGGATCCCGTCGACGCTCGCTCAGGCACATTTGTGCTTATTCAACATTGTTATTATTTATACTTCAACTATGCTAAGCTTAGTTACAGTTTCCGGGAACACTCAAACACTCGGCCACGATGACTTGTGGCTTCGTGCTAGCACAGCTATTTAACATTTACAATTTCACTCACAAGGCTTGTGTCAACACGTGTATGGTTTTCAGGTACTTTCCAAAGGTGCCGCACGCTGGGATCGACCTCGATCAACATCAGTAAGTAGCCTTCCTGAAAAATCGATGCCATGGTGCGATTCGAACCCGGGTCTAATGGTCAGAAAGCGAACGTTTTAACCACTCTAACGCACATATACATATACCCATATGTACACATACAGAAACATACATACACATATACATCCAAATTTATGGAGAACTCATATAAACTTCATAAATAAATATTATTACATGATATTTAATTAACCTAAATATGATCTTATTATTATTATTGTTTATTTTTATATCATAACCTATTGTAGTGGAAATACATGTTGATGTAGTTGCATGACATAATCTCTATAAACATTATATATATATATATATATATATATATATATATATATATATATATATATATATATATATATACACGTAGGAAAACTGTTTATTAAATTTATTCCAATATACTTCCCCCGTCAAGCACTCTCCACAAGATATTCAACAGAAACACAGTGAAACTCAGCTATATTTCCATCGAGAACTTGACAAAAAATAAAAATCACAACAGAAAAACACCAACACAAATCAAACCCACATATAACTGCATATCAAAGAACGAATGTCCCCTAAAGGGCAATTGATTGAAAAACAATATAATATCCGAAGCCGCTGTAAAATCAGCAGATAACGAAGATAATATATATATATATATATATATATATATATATATATAGGACTAAATGAAGGACCCTTGAAAAAAAAAAGAATCGAAACACACAAAAACATCTTACAAAAGTGTAAATGATTTCTAAACTGATTTGGGAAATTTAAAAGAAAAAACTAAATTACACCAAAAATATGATGGAAATTAAAAGAAAACAGCGCCAGTCTACATCAATAGATCCTAAAAACAGCATCAGTCTACAACCAAAAACTTCCTGGGAAAGAAAATAGCTATAATCTCCTTCCGAGACCGACACAAATTACTAAACAAACGATCAGAACTTATGTCAAGATACAAACACGTGAACAATTTTTTACCACGTTACTTAAAATCGAAAACTAAACACAAATAACTTCTAAAATACTGCGATAGATATGCACTGTATACAGTGTAGATAGTGTAACATACTTTAGACGAAGCCAATACGTTAAGCTCAAGGAATAAGACAACCAACTCCGAAAAATAAACAAAATATCTAAATAAATAAACATATTAAGTAAATAATGGACAAAATAACAAACTGCAGCCCACATGAACATAATTAAATGTAATAATAATAACCAACAACAAATAATTAAGTAATCAAGTATAAACAATGAGTAGAAAGTTAACAAACAACACTATGAAATAGCTACAAATAACCGCATTCGAAACCACAATTAATTGTACTCAGTAACCCCGAGAATAATTTGAAACATAAACGTTACTGCTCACCCAATATCCGTTAGGATAATACAATAGACCTTAATCCATAATGTAGTACCATTGACCAGTATATTTTAAATAGACGAGCCAAAAGACAACACACCTGCTGTCCTGGGTATGACGATAAACTACATCCCGCAATAAGGCCTATGATCAGGAGGTTTTGAGGATCATGGAACAACCTCTTAATTGCTGTTGTTTCAATTAATTTACATAAGGGTGTAAACATAAGTAAATATAATAATAATTAAATTGTTAAATTGTTAAGTAATAACAAAAACCAGGTTTGCAGATATATCGTATATTAAACAGTAAGTATCCCAGAAGAATATTACACGACTAGTGAGAGTGTATCGAATGAACTAGCGCTCAATCTATTCACTGTTCCCTGGTCAGTGTTAATATTTAACATCCCCCACTCACGAGGGATGTATGTGGCACATGGCCGAGTTTACCGTGGGTTTTCCGAGCCCATAGGCTCGGCCAAAAGTATTCCCTTACAATCCGTATAAACGGGTTCAGGGCCTGTCTACTTCCACGGAAGAAACTTTGCCCTTTGGCAAAGCCTCGTCCGAATAATAATCTATTGGGGTTTCCCCGCGTGAGTTCGAATCTCATTCTCTTCGCCAAGATGCTGTGACCAAGTAAATGGTTAAGTAATAACAAAAACCAGGTTTGCAGATATATCGTATATTAAACAGTAAGTACACCAGAAGAGTATTACACGACTAGTGAGAGTGTATCGAATGAACTAGCGCTCACTGTTATATGTATCAGCCTTCCCACGAAGTAGGATGTGGCACATGGCCGAGTTTAATGTGGGGCAATCCGAACCCGTAGGCTCGTCCAAAAATTCCCTATAGACCCCGTATAAACCGAGGTCGGGTAGCTTTTCCCCCGAGACGAGACTGCCCTTTGACATAGCCTAATCTGAGGATTCCCTCTGTCCAGAAGCAGAGAGTTTGACCAGCACAGTGCAAATAGATCTGTTCGACTGTTATATTTAACAGCCCCGCCCCCCCCCACACACACACACGAGGGATGTATGTGAAGATCGAACTCACTACTCATTAGTAATGTGTAACCAAACTAGCCTCACTAACCAATATCCTACACCAATGCGTCTCTAACTGTTGCGACCAAGTAAATGGTTAAGTAATAACAAAAACCAGGTTTGCAGATATATCGTATATTAAACAGTAAGTACACAAGAAGAGTATTACACGACTAGTGAGAGTGTATCAAATGAACTAGCGCTCAATCTATTCACTGTTCACTATTCCCCCGAACCTTCTCTCTTACTAAACTTATAGTAGTCGGAAGAGTTTAACATAGACTCTTAGAGGGAGAACACCACAACAATAACAATCATAACAAATAAAGTCATCAATAATAAATGATTAATAAATTATTCCTATTCAGTAGCCTCTAGAATAATTTGAAACATAAAAGCTTCCTACCTAATAAGCATTAGGATAATACAATAGACCTTAGAGCCCATAATGTAGTACCATTGACCAGTATATTTCAAATAAACAAGCCAAGAGACAACACACCTGCCGTCTGGGTATGATGTTAAACTATATCTCAGAATAAGGCCTCTGATCAGGAGAATTTGAGCATCATGGAACCACCATTTTAATTGCTGTTGTTCCCAGGTCAACCCAGACCCGGGGTGGTAGCGGTAGCACCTGTTAGGGTCCCAGCTTTGGCAAATAGTCAATCCCCAAACTGGAGTCAGAACACTATGAAAGTGTAAAAATGGGTTTTTACAGTAAAAATGCCAGTAATATATATTTATCTATAAAAAGAATGTATAAACATAAAAATGTCTTAAAATAATTGTTGGACTTTGTCCATTTCACAATATATCAGCATACATGTTTTTATTACTTCAGCCGATACCTAGTTTTAGTTTGTCTCACCGGCTACGTACTTTGGAAAACCTCGTGAAGAAAATGATGTATCTTGGGTATGCAAGCCGTTAGACGAAAAATAAAGCTGTTTAAAATAAATTCAAATACTTGCATCCACTAAGAAATAAACGAGGCGTCTACTCAAATATGGGTATCCACTAAAAATATCATTTTGATGTAATAAAAACATGTCGGATTAAAAAATAACATGCATTCATATTTGCATACATACATACATACATACATATATATATATATTTTAAAATATGTGTAATTTGGCAGCAACTTTTCTTTTAAACATTAAAATTATTAAATGTCTTGCATATTTTCTTTTGAATTTTCTCATATTCTCTAATGAGACTTTTTATTTGTAAGTGATTTCGAAATAAGTATTGTCCGTAGGATGACCTAGCGCTTTCGAACATCATTGTTCATCTTCAGGGTAAGAGGGTTGTTATAGATGTAATTAGTAATTATATCAATGTTTCAATGACGGGGACGTTAGTAAATAGACTTTCCACTTCAAGGGAAGCTAGTATTCCATTATTCAGTTTATGAGAACGTAAGGTTTTTATTAACTCATGAGTAGAGTTAATATTATATTTATTAGGTAGATATGGTGTTATTAATATATATATATATATATATATATATATATATATATATATATATATATATATATATATATATGTATTATAATTTTATCATATGGACAAAAACAGTTTACTCACGACAAAGATAAAACTTCGTTTCGGTGCATTTTAACTGCACCTCGTCGGGTGAGATCCGGAAATAGTTATGAACAATTCTGTTTTCAGACAAGCCGTATGTGAAACGTCACTTCCTTCTTTCCATTTGTTAGAGAAAATTTTACACACATCAAAAAGGTGTCGGAATGAAACAATACTGCTTGTGGAAGGATGATAAAACTATAAGAAATAATTATCGCTCTACTATCGGTATCGAGCCATCTTTTGGATTAATGCTGTCAACGTTAGAATTTATATATTACTTTCGTTCTCATTGCATCGTATATATATATATATATATATATATATATATATATATATATATATATATATATATATATATATATATGTATATATATATATATAAACAGCGAAACAGTCTGTCTGTGGATGACAAAAATATTGGCTCCTGAAAAAATTAATTTCGGTGGAGCTCTTTGGTTTGAGGTGTGAATTTGTAAACAGTGACTGTTTAAGCTAATATTGCATGACTCTTCGGCAGAATTGAGTCACTGTCAGTCACTGTGTGTTTATCTAACTCTAAAAATAAACACGCTAAAATTCACCTTCATCCCTGCCGTGAGCCGACGGCTTAGTGGTAGAAGTTCCCACTGACGCCAATTCAGTCGGGTTTCGTCTAGCCACACTGATGAGCTGTGAAACAGCGAAACAGTCTGTCTGTGGATGACAAAAATATATGTGTATATATATATATATATATATATATATATATATATATATATATATATATATATATGTATGTATAAATATAAATATAAAAGTCAACATAAATGTCAACACTTAGAGGCGACAGTCTGTTTCATTCTAGGTGCAATCGTCAGGCAACTTTGCCTGACGATTGCATCTAGCATGAAACAGACTGTCGCCTCTAAGTGTTGACTTCTATGTTCACTTTTATATTTACACACGCTCTGTCTCTGATATTGAGCGCTTTATCCCATAAATATAGCACACTTTAAGACTATATTTTTTCATATATATATATATATATATATATATATATATATATATATAATACAATTTTCAATGCTATAGTAATAAATCATCTTGAAACCATATGAATTATAAGTACATAAACATCTATTTATCAAAATTTTCTAGTACCACCTTGACATATTTTTAAAGTGAGAGTAAACTAATTTTTAGATTTGTAGGTTAGTAGAGATTTGGATTTTCTTGGCAACTTTAATTAGGAAAAAAGAAAAGAGTCTTATTATTCCTGCTATATGGCAATGGATGCTGGACAGTCTCCTCACAGATGAAGAAGAGAGTCGAGGCAAAGCAAATTCGGTTGCAAAGAAAATACTGAGAATACAATGTACAGAACGCGTGATCAACGAAGAAGTTTTAGAGAAAATGGAAACAAAAAGAACAAATTAACATCGGAAAGAGACAGCTGGTATTTCTAGGACACATAATGAGGAAAGTGGGCTCGGAAAACCTGACGCTCACAGGACATACTGAAGGCAAGAGGGACAGGGGAAAATTAGCGCATGAGCTGGATTATGAGGTTCTGTAAATTGCTGGCAAAACAGGGTTTAGGTGACACGGCAAATAAAGAGAAAATTTACTAAGAGCTACAACGGGCAGGAAACAGTGGAGAGCCATGATCGCTAACGTCCTCAATAGACATGGCACATAGAAGAAGGCTTTCACAACGAAATAGACAAACACATGCAAACATACACACGCTCATATATACATGTGTGCGCGTGTGTATACAAAACATGATATATATATATATATATATATATATATATATATATATATATGTATATGTATTTATGCGTGTGTGTGTGTGTGTGTGTGTGTGTGTGTGTGCTAAATTGTAGTTTATATGTTCATAGATATGGAGGGGGAAGGAAGACGAGAGTAGAGAGAGAAGAAATAACGGAAAAAGTGATGGTAAATTTAGCAGCAACATCATTTCTATCGCCCATGCAGATGCATACACGCAAGTGAACTTAAGTATTAAGCATTTTCATCGTCAGAATACAATTTTTTCCAATTGCCGACCCCCCCACACACACTCCCGCCACTTCATGCGTCCACTTTTTCCCTCCTTTTTTTTCAGTTCCTTTCTTTTGTTTTTATTTTTTTATTTATTTTCCCCCTTTTCTTCTACTGAGCCTTTATTTCTGGGCCGGGATCCAAAAAGCATTCTTCTGCATCGAGCATGAAAAAAAAAATAAATAAATAAAAAAAATACAATTTTGTTTTCCATTTGTCTACATGTTTATTTCTTTAGCATTTTGTCAGTTAGGGATATCTCATAAGTACGCATGCGCATTTACGAGGGCGCATGCGTGTTTGGATGAATGCACGAGTGCAATACATTTAGTAGCCACTTGTTGGTACATGTGTGTTAGTGTAAGGGAGTATGGGGTATATACTTCGACTACTTGTCTCCATATTTACGTTTATCTATCTATCTATCTATCTATATATATATATATATATATATATATATATATATATATATATATATATACGCACGGTTACAAAGACACACACTCATTATGAACATTTTGTTAAGAGCAATACTATGAGAAAACCGACAGTATTTTTACGATGGGATGCTAAAATTCCTCAGCCCGACCCATACCACAATATGTAAAGAAACGACCTAACGTCGGATTTTTGTTGGAAGGTCTGCTTGTCACGGCCGGGAATATTTTAGCAACACCCCTATGCATTTAATATGTTTATTCTGTAATTTTTCAAATACATATATATATGTATATATATATATATATATATATATATATATATATATATATATATATATACTTAAATAGATTCTATATATCTATTCTATAAACATATTTTTAATCTCTTTATAAATATCGTATATACGAATATATACTCTATATCTATATCTGTATCTATCTATCTATCTATCTATATATATATATATATATATATATATATATATATTACGTGACTATATTCTTATATATATTCTCTCCCTCTCTCTCTATATATAGAGAGAGATAGATAGATAATATATACTTATATATATTTTGTTAATATTGTTTTGGTTACCTATATGCTTATAAATATTCTCTCTCTCTGAATATATATAGAGAGAGAGCGAGAGAGGGAGAGGGAGGGACAGAAAGAATATATACTTATATATATATTCCATTTAATTATATGCTGCATATATTATATTCTATTTACTTACCTATATATTCTCCATATATATTCTATAGACTTATTTATACTCTAATATATATATTTTATATTATTATTTATATTATTATTATTATATTATTTATATTATTATTTATTATATATATTATTTTCTTATGCAATATATATTCTATATACCTATCTACATTCTATTATATATATTAATTTTAATGAACTGTATTATGTGTGTGTGTATATATATATATAATATATATATATATATATATACTCATACACACAGAGACACATATATAGTCATACACACATACCCACACAAACATATATATAGATATATATATACACACATACAGACACATATATATATAGTCATCCACACACACATCCACACACACACACACACACACACACACACACATATATATATATATATACACATATATATATATATGTGTGTGTGTGTATGTGGATGACTATATATATATGTGTCTGTGTGTCTGTATGACTATATATATATATATATATATATATATATATATATATATATATATATATATATATATATATATATATATCCGAAATACTCATCTTTTAATCTATACATATATTCTATTATATATATATTCTTTATATATTCAATCTATTAATCTGTATTATATATATCTTTTGTATATATATATATATATATATATATATATATATATACTCTCTATACTTTCCTGTTGATATACATGTTAAGGCACTTACCCAATATATAATTTCTCAACTGGTTTTCTGGTAAGATAAAGTATAAATTTCCAAATTATATATATAATTTTGATTCCAAATTTATATAAAAATGTATATAGACATACGTGTGTGTGTGTGTGTGTGTGTGTGTGTGTGTGTGTGTGTGTGTGTGTGTGTGTGTGTGTGTGTGTGCATATATTTAAGGTGTATTTTATAATACATATTTCAAATTCTATGTTGTGTTAATAGGACTCGCCTGGATTATACCAACGGATTACTATCTATCTATCTATCTATCTATCTATCTATCTATCTATCTCTCTCTCTCTCTCTCTCTCTATATATATATACATATATATATATATATATATATATATATGTATATATATATATATATATATATATATATATATATATATTTCAAGTGTGTGCGTTTCTGTGACAATTCCTTTCATGTGTTACTTTTACTTTTCCATTTTCTACTGTTAAACCATTTCTTTCTTTCTTTTTCCATTCTTTTTTCCTTCTTTTTTTACTTTATTTCATTCTCCTCAAGTTCCTTTCTTTCTTTTTCTCCGACCATCATTTCTACCTTTTCATCGTTTTTTTCTTTCTTTTTCTTCGTTCATTTTTCTTCTTCTGTTTCCCTTACTTGTCTTCCATATTCCGTCTCACCATATCTGTCTTTCTCTCTCTCTCTCTCTCTTTCCTTCTTTCTTTCCCTCTCGTTTTTATTCCTAATATCTCTTTTATTAAATAAATTTCTAGCTCTCTCTCCCACCCACCCCCGTCCGCCCCTCCCTCTACTTTATGTTCAATCTTCCTGCTTTGTCTCTCTCTCTCTCTTTCCTCCGCCATTTCCGTCATCTATTTTCAACTCGCGTGAAATTCGCCCTGTGTTTACATCACGCTCCTTCTCTCTATCGATTATTGCTGTTGTTGTTGTCGTTGTTGTTGTTGTTATTGTTGTTATCTGTAATGGTGCGCCGAAGATCCACTTAGTCAGTTGTGACATTTTGGGAAGATGAACGCTAGAAACATTGGTTCTATTACGAACACAAAGCACCAATGACGAAAGAGACGATAACGATGTCTTGTGCCTATTGCCCGACGCCAATTGCAGCCAGAAAGGTCGTCGTCGTCGTCGTCGTCGATTACAGTTCGAAGCGAAAGCGAGGTTCGGTGTCGGCGGGGTGGGGCGAGGGTCGGAAGTTGAGAGTAAGAAGGAAAATCTTTATGATGAAGAGAAAGAAGAGGAGTTCGAAAATTACAATGGAGAGAAGGTGGATCAAGGAATAGGAGATTTATAAAGAAGGAGAAAGAGGAGACGGAAGTGAAGAAAAAGAGAAAGAAGATTACCAAGGAGAAGAGGATATTTATGAAGAAGAAGAAGAATGATGAAGAGGGACGTGGAGGCGAAGAAGAAAAAGAAGAAGAAGAAGAAGAAAAGGAAGAGTAGAAGAAAAAGAAGAGAAAGAAGGGGAGTACGAAAGATAGATGGAGAAAGGAATAGGATATTTATAAAGAAGGAGAAACAGAAGAAGAAGAAGAAGAAGAAGAAGAAGAAGAAGAAGAAGAAGAAGAAGAAGAAGAAGAAGAGGATTGGAAGAAGAAGAGGATTGGAAGAAGAAGAAGAACAAGAGGATTGGAAGAAGAAGAAGAAGAAGAAGAAGAAGAAGAAGAAGAAGAAGAAGAAGAAGAAGAAGAAGAAGAAGAAGAAGAAGGGAAATAAGAATATTACGAAGGAGAGGGATATATTTATAAAGTAAAAGAAGGAGAAAGAGGAGGAGAAGGCGAAGAAGAGTAAAAAAGAAGATTATGAAGAAGAAGAAGAAGAAGAAAGAGGAGGAGGAGGAGGAGTAGAAGAAGAAGAAGAAGAAGAAGAAGAAGAAGAAGAAGAAGAAGAAGAGAAAGAAAGAGAATACGAAGGAGATATAGACAAAGGAATAGGATATTTATAAAGAAGAAAAGGTAAAAGGAAAAGGAGAAGAAAGAAGAAGTAGAGGAAGCAACAGGAAAAGAAGAAGAAAAACACGAAGAAGAAGAAGAAGAAGAAGAAGAAGAAGAAGAAGAAAGAACTAAGAAACTGATGGAAGAAGAGATTAATGAAAGAAAACAGAATAAATAGTCAAACCGACGGAGAAATGTCTAGAGTAGAAGGAAGGATGAAATAAAGAATACGTGAGAGAGAAAGAAAGATGAAATATCGAAGCAAAGGTAAACAAAGAAGAAGAAGACAGAAGAAGTCGTGTACAATTCAAAAAGGGAAAAGGAAAAGAGGAAGAGAAAGAGAAGGAAGAAAATATAAGTGAAAGAAAAGTAGAATCAATATGAGGTTATATAATGAAAAAAGGCAAAAGGTGGGAAAGAAAATGAAAGGGAATGGGAGTGACAAATGAAATAAGGAGAGAAACGGAGGGAAACATTTTTAAAAAAAATATGAATAAAATGACAGAAGCAAGAAAGGCAGAAGTAAAATGGGAGGGAAAGGAGATAATAAACGGAAAAGAAAAAGAGAGAAAGAATGAAGAGACAATGGCGAAATGAAATAAGGAAAGATGGGGAGGGAAAGAAAGAATAGGACGATTTCACTGAAGGAAAGGTTGTTCCAAATAAAACGATTGATGAAGAAGTGTAGAGATAGCTAACTGGCGAGATACATATACGTTGGTATATAAAGAGGGTGAGAGAAAGAGAGAAAGAGAGAAAGAGAGATAAACATACTGAGATAGTTAGATGTGAACAGGCTGATATATATATATATATATATATATATATATATATATATATATATATATATATATATATATATATATATATATATATAGACAGAGAGAAAGAGAGATACATAGATACATAGATAAACAGACTGAGAAGGATAGATAGATAGATAGATAGATATGAACAGACTGAGATAGATAGATAGATAGATAGATAGATATGAACAAACTGAGATAGATAGATAGATAGATAGATAGATAGATAGATAGATAGATAGATAGATAGATACTGATGAGACATAGATAGAGAGAGAGATAGAGAGATAGTTAGATAGATATGAACAGACTGAGATAGATAGATAGATAGATAGATAAATAGATAGATAGATACTGATGAGACATAGATAGATAGATATGAACAGACTGAGATAGATAGATAGATACTGATGAGACATAGATAGATAGATAGATATGAACAGACTGAGATAGATAGATAGATAGATAGATAGATATGAACAGACTGAGATAGATAGATAGATAGATAGATAGATAGATAGATAGATAAGAACAGACTGAGATAGATAGATAGATAGATAGATAGATATTGATGAGACATAGATAGATAGATAGATAGATAGATAGATAGATAGATAGATAGATGTGAATAGAAATAGATATTTATGAACAGAGGCCAAATATTTTTCAAGTATCCTTTCATCATTGTTGATTTATACGCACACACACATATGCATACACACACACACGTACACACACACACACATATATATATATTCATCAGCATATATCTTCATCTTCATCTACCTTCATATGTATGTTTGTGTGTGTGTGTGTGTGTGTGTGTTGCCTTATGTCATATTTGCAAAGAATTTATATAAGTACTTTGTGTATTCCTGGTAAAAATATTCTTACGTTTGTTGAGCAATTTTAAGAATTACCAGTCATCTTATCGCTCGGCAATCTATAAATCCCTCTCTCGATCTCCCCGCACCCTCACTCTCCCCGTCTCTCTCTCTCTCTCTTTCTCTCTCTCTCTCTCTCTCGATGCCTTTCTACTGTTCCCTCTTTGTCTATTTCGACTGTCTTCTACAAACTCACACGTACGCATTAGTGAATTTCCGTCTGTAAGTACATTTATGTATCAATGCCAAATTTGGAGACAGCATGACAAGAACTGTAAACGGAAAAAGGATAGCAAAGGTGAGAGAGAGAGAGAGTGTGTTACACAACAACTGTATATATATATATACATTTCATTTTTCATTTTTCGTTTCACCTTTTGGAAGTGTAGTCTGATGATCCGGCGTCCTTTAAAAGGGCTATGGTGAAATAAATTATTACATGGAGCCTTAAAGTGGTCTGTTTTTCTTTAATATATATATATATATATATATATATATATATATATATATATATATGAACAATAAAAAATATTAGAAATTTAAAATTTTCAGGCACACTGGGTTGTATATTAATATTTTTGTTTTATTATTTCAATTAGGTTCCTTGACTAGAATCGGTCAGTATGCCCATCATCAGGAGAAAAAAAAATCCCTGATTATTAGTAGCAGTGAACTACAGGAGTGAATGACTGTTTCTGAAGAAAGTGATCTTTATCTGTAGATTTCATTTGTAATTTTTTTATTGTCAATTTTGGTCACTCCTGTGTTTGTCAAACGGCCTTTTTCAAGTTGTTTTAAAGATATATATATATATATATATATATATATATATATATATATATATATATATATATATATATGTATATATATATATATATACATATATATATATATATATATATATATATATATATATATATATATAAAAGTGAACATAGAAGTCAACACTTAGATGCGACAGTCTGTTTCATGGTAGATGCAATCGTCAGGCCTGACGATTGCATCGAGCATGAAACAGACGGTCGCCTCTAAGTGTTGACTTCTATGTTCACTTTTATATTTACACACGCTCTATCTCTGATATTGAGCACTTTATCCCATAAATATAGCACACTTTAAGACTATATTTCTTCATATATATATATATATATATATATATATATATATATATATATATATATATATATATATATATATATATATGTACAGGGTGTCCATAAAGTTCGTGTGCACTTTAAAAAATTCATAACTTTATTTGTATTTACGATAGAAATAATTTGTAAAAAGGATTAGAAAGAAGTAAATCTATATTTTTTAAGGTTTTATTGAAATTTTATTTAAGTTTCCACATGTCCTCCATCATTAGCAATACAAAGGGTAATACGATTTTGCAGTTCACGGAAAACATTTGCCAACTGATTTACAGTAATGCCTGAAATCACATTAGTTATTTTAGCTATACTTAATACTAGGTACATTAAACTTTATAACATTTTTTACACATTATTTCTATCGCAAATACAAATAAAGTTATAAATTTTGTAAAATGTACACAAACTTTATGGACACCCTGTATATATATATATATATAGAGAGAGAGGTGAGAGAATGTATGTATATATATATATATATATATATATATATATATATATATATATATATAAAGACATTTTTATGTTTAACATTCTTTTTATAGATACAAGTATTTAAGTAAATGCTCTGTTTATAATAAACAGTATTAAATAACATTTACCGGCCTGAATGTTCTAGAAATTTTCATAGAAAATATTCGTCCACAGACAGGATTCGAACCTGTATCCTATACGGAACAGTCATATAGCCTGACGTGCCTTTTTAACCGATTCGGCCACTGAGGATCGTTCGGTTTGCAAGGTCGAATTTACTGCTTATAAATTTCAATATTCCATGAATCTTTCACGTACATTCATACTTGTATCTATAAAAAGAATGTTAAACATAAAAATGTTTTTAAATAATTGTCGGACTTTGTCCATTTCATAATGTGTGACGTCATTTGTTTACATTTGGATACGCCATGTGCAGATATGAATGTACCTGAGAGATTCATGGAAGATTGAAGTTTATAAGCAGTAATTCCGACTTTGCCAACCGAACGATCCTCAGTGGCCGAATCGGTTAAAAACTCACGTCAGGCTATATGGCGGTCTCGTATAGGATACAGTTTCGAATCCTGCCTGAGGACGAATATTTTCTATGAAAATTTCTCGGACATTCACGCCGGTAAATGTTATTTAATACTGTTTATTATAAACAGAGCATTTACTAAAATACTTGTATCTATAAAAAGAATGTTAAACATAAGTAGCAGGACAGTCAATGTATCGAAATATACATGATCCTCTAGCGTGTATCACGCATGGCACTGACTGAATAAAGCAAATCTTGGTAGAGACAGATTTGAAATCGAAGCTGTGAAAATCTAAACTAGATAAAGAAAACATGATTTGAAGAAATTGTAAGGTGAATCTACAGAAATGTAAATATAGGAAAATCAAGGCGTCCTGCTTTCTCTCTATTGACCAATGCCAAGTTTTTTTTTATTTCCTTTTGTTTTCGGTTATTGCTTTCCCAAACTAGACCTGTTTTCAGAAATAAAAAGCGAATGGAATTAAAAGAAAGAAACAGCACCAATAAAGTCGTGTCAGAAAGTAAGTGCTTCTTATGAAATTCTGCATGAATAGGGCAGAGCAGAGTAAAGCGACTTGTTGGCTCGCGGGAGGAAAAGGAAATATTTTAAGAAAAGTTAATAAGCGTGTCTGTGTGTTGATATAAGTAATTTGTAAATGGTATTTCTGTAACAGTCCCCCGATACCATATACAAGTGTAAAGCAAGTAACAAATAAATGATAATATAAAGAGGGGACCAGTGAAAGAAAGAAAGAATGAGAAACAGAAAGGAACGGCATTTTAAAAGAAAGAAAGAAAGGAAGGAAGAAAGAAAGAAAGAAAGAAATGTAAAGTGCGAAAGAAAGAAAAAATGAGAAACAGAAAAAGAACAGAATTTTAAAATGGTGCCGTCGACAAAGAAAGAAAGAAAGAAAGAAAGAAAGAAAGAAAGAAAGAGAAAAAAGAAAGTGAAGAACGAAAGAAAGAAAGAAAGAAAAAAAGAAAAAATGAAATAAAGAAAGAATGATAAACAGAAAGAACAGCATTTTAAAATGGTACCGTCGACAAAGAAAGAAAATGAAGAAAGAATGAAAGAAAGAAAGTGAAGAAAGAACGAAAGGAAGAAAAGAAAGAAAGAAAGAACGATGACAAAATGGAGTTTAAAAATAGTGTGGTTGACAAAGAAAGAACGCTGAAAAGTAATAAAGAAGGAATGAAAAACAAAGAAAATCGAACGGTATTTTAAAATGGTGCTGTTGACAACGAAAGAAAGAATGAAAAAAGAGGTAGAGTTTTTAAAAAACGTAGGAGAAAAAGAAAGAAGAGTTGAGGAAAAAAATGTAAATACAAAAAGATGTAGAACGAAAAATGTCCTCACGAAAATAACAATAAAAGCGTCGATATTTCGTAGCATAATTTGTGGAGAAAAAAAAATGAAGAAAGAAAACAAAAGAAACAGTAGCGTTCTGAAGACAGAAAACAAAAAGAATCCGACAAATCAAGACTATCTTATAAACGATAAGGAAGTAAAATTGACTGACTGAATGAAAAAATGCCATGAGCAAAAGAGAAGCGTCGTTTGTATACAAAATAATTGTTTTAAACATTTCAAGCCAAGCATTAATGCCAGTAGGAAGAAAAGGGTTGATGAGGAGAAGCAATAGAGGAACAGGACTAAATAAGTCAAATGGCGATTGACGTTGTATTTAAATTTTTGAAGATCCACAGGAGAGCTAGCTGCTTCAACAGCAAAACGGTGGACCTAATTGCCAATCTAGTAGTACGCTGAAATCGAAGCAATCGAGGTACGAAAGATGAAACCTTAGTACAATACTTTCCGTGAAAATATTTACAAAAGAGACAAATGGAAACTACGTCACGATGTTGAGGAAGTGATAGTTTTTGGTTGCCTTCTGCAAGGTTTTGAATCCAACGTTAGACGTCTCCTAAGTTGTCTGTCACTCAAGGCCAGGGCGCCTTAGGTGGAGGTATAAACGATGGATACATTCTTTATTCAACGACATTAGAATGAAGGTGAAAGTAACAGATTGTACGGGACACTCTATGCAAATTATTATGCTATGTAAATACATGTGACTTGCAGCGGGTAGAATGAAGATCAACGTGTTTTAGTGGACTCGGCAGTTTTCAATCTGCTTGTCTGAATCATCTTCAAGAAGCGAGAGCAATATCTAAAAGGTCAGCCAATCTAACAGTGATTTCACCTCCCAATCCACGCTCTCTGCTTCATATGCGGCCTCCTTTGTAAATCACTAGCGGGCCTTAAATGCCACTTAAGATTATCGCACAAAATTTCATAACTGAATCAACTAAGGTGTCAGATCCTCATACGTCGAAACCGACGGGAGAGTCCATTATATATATATATATATATATATATATATATATATATATATATATGTATATGTGTGTATGTGTGTGTGTGTGTGTGTGTGTGTGTGTACACGCGCGCACACACACACATATTAACTTGTATGGATATTAGTTTGTGACTATCGGTTCCACGGTTTTGTATTTCATCAGACAATCTGGTTAACTTTTAAAAAATGGATCTATCTATGCTTATTTGAGTTTGATTATGTTTGTTGTTGGGGGGGTTTCTTCTGTGTTTGTTTGAAATGACACGCTCACACACAGACACACATACATATGGGCGCACGCATTCTAGTTCACACAAACACACCCATATAAACAAACTCACAAACTAATATCTATACAACTCAATATGTTAGCTCAGTCACTGATATTGAGCACTTTCCACTAAGTACTGCGCACATTATATATATATACATATAATAATAATAATAATAATAATAATAATAATGGACTCTGTCGTCGGTATCGGCGTATAAGGATCTGACAGCTTAGTTGATTCAGTTATGTAATTTTGTGCGATAATTTTAAGTGGCATTTAATTTACAAAGGAGGTCACATATGGAGCAAGAGTGAGGATAGTGAGATGAGATCACTGTTTGATTGGCTGACCTTTTAGTTCTTGCTCTCGCTTCTTGAAGATGATTCTGACAAGCAGATTGAAAACTGCTGAGTCCACTAAAACACGTTGATCTCCATTCTACCCGCTCCAAGGCTAATCGCTCAAGGGTGATATGTGGTATATTGACTGCTGACAAGTTGCTTTTCAGCTTGTCTTTGTATCTTAGCCATGGACGTCCTACATTCCTGTAGCCCTGATCTAAATGGCTGTACATTAGGATCTTGGGTATATAAAGACAAAAGAAAACTCCTCTTAGCCGATGCGTTTCGTTTTCTGATGAACTTTATAAGGATTTTATTTTATAAGTATTTATAAATAAAAGTAAAAACCGCAAAAAAGCTAATGACATTATTAACAACAACAACAACAGCTATAAACAATGATAACAACAATTAACAAAGATGGCTACTAACAATTAACAACAATCACTATAAACTAGATAAACACAGATATATAATACGACCTAGAAACTCCTTAACCTCTGTCCAAAACAATTTATCTAATCTTAACAATAAAAAAATAATTACAACTACACCCAAAACTGTTATAGATATGCTTAGAACCAAAATACCATAACAATAAAAATTCTGAAGTAAGTATATATAAAAATAAACTATCACAATACATTGGGGAAACTTGGTAAAATAAAAAAATGAAAGTACATATGAAGACAAAAAGCAACTCATACCCAACAATTTATCGAAAGGCATTAGTCACACATAGAAATAAATTCAAGCACAACTTCGATCTAAAAATGCTATACTTAATAAAAGAGATAGTAACTTTATAAAAATAACATAAGTGATAGTAACTTTATAAAAGTAACATTAGAGATAGTATAAAAATAGCATAAGAGATAGTAACTTTATAAAAATAACATAAGAGATAGTATAAAAATAACATAAGAGAGAGTAACTTTATAAAATTAACATAATAGATAGTATAAAAATAGCATAAGAGATAGTAACTTTATAAAAATAACATAAGAAATAGTAACTTTATAAAAGTAACATTAGAGACAGTATAAAAATAACATAAGAGAGAGTAACGTTATAAAAATAACATAATATATAGTATAAAAATAACATAAGAGATATTAACTTTGTAAAAATAACATAAGAGATAGTAACCTTATAAAAGTAACATTAGAGATAGTATAAAAATAACATAAGAGATAGTAACTTTATAAAAATGACATAAGAGATAGTAACCTTATAAAAGTAACATTAGAGATAGTATAAAAATAACATAAGAGATAGTAACTTTATAAAAATAACTTAAGAGATAGTATAAAAATAACATAATAGATAGTATAAAAATAACATAAGAGAGTAACTTTATAAAAATAACATAAGAGATAGTATAAAAATAACATAAGAGATAGTAACTTTATAAAAATAACATATAATGCTATACTTATTAAAAGAGATAATAACTTACTTAGACGGAAAATTCTTGACAGGGCTACTATCGAATCTTATGAAAATATAAATTTGCGCCCTGGATTTTTAAAAATCCATAACCAATTATTTACAATATATATAATACGTAAAATAATCTTAAACTAAAATAATATATATATATATATATATATATATATATATATATATATATATATATATATATATATATATATATATATATATATATATATATATATATATATATTAATTACCGTATTTGACGTCATATAAACCGCAAGAGTGTATATGACGCACCCCAATTTCATCAGGGTAAATAAAGAAAAAAAATTGTAAAATTAGTAAAATTATTAGTAAATGGTGCAGCCTAGGCTATATTGTGGTATTATTTTAGTTAAACAAGCCATGATTACAATTAAATGAAAAATAATAGGAAAAAAGAACATGAGCCGATATAAACTTTATTATATCCTTTATATGATCTGTACAACCTGCGTCTTGTAAACGTCTTATTCGAATAATTAGGATATAAAAATTCTGATTGTATTTATACCAATGCAACCAGAAGTTATCGTAAGAAAAATATTAATGAAACAAATATATTTTACAAGTATATAATTTGAATTTATTGCTTTTAATTTTAGTGAAACAAAGTACTAATATTAAACGCGATGAAATTAATATAATGAATATTATCAATGCTAACACTTTTAATCTGCATAATAGCCTTTTAAATAATGACAATAGGTATATGAAATTTACTCTAAAGTCTAAGCTAATAGGAGTTGCTAGGTAGCTAATTTCGGCCGACTATCACAAATTTTAAACCTACATATGGCATAGAAGATAAAGGGGAATTTTAAAAGATATTCTTAGTAAAAAAAAAAGTGCGCCTAATATGCCGTCAAATACCGTACATTATTAAAAAAAAATCATTACTCACTTTAGTTTAATAGATATTAAATTACGTCACTTAGCGCCCATAATTTACCCAGACTTTTCAGTTAACCTGATGAATATGTATGAGCGTCTATTAAATTTTAAAACTTTGAAAAACTAACGACGTTTTGATTTTTTTTATTTAATCGACTTCACCCGAAGCAAGGCAGTAAAGGGACTAAGTCAAGTTATGGGCGCGGAAGAATTAGAAAACAGAAACAATAGTAACGAGCGAGAAGAAAAGAAGAGTAATCAGGAGGACAGTAGATAGCGATTGACATTGCGTTTAAATTTTTGAAGATTAAAGTTGACTGGAAAGCATGAAGCCGGAAGAGAGTTCCACAAGTGAGAAGTGCGAGAAAAGAAACTATTAGAATAGAAATAACGATTACATCCTGTCAACACAACGGTAAAACGGTGAGGCCTTTTCGCCAGTCTAGATACCATAGTGAAGAGCTCATCTGCTCGAGGTACCATAGAGAAGAGCTCCTCGTGTAGTCTAGGTACCATAGCAAAGAGCTCATCTAGCCCAGGTACCAAAGCAAAGAATTCATCTAGTCTAAGTACGATAGCGAAGAGCACATCTAGCCGAGGTACCATATCAAAGATCTCATCTAGTCTAGGTACCATAGCGAAGAGCGCATCTAGTATAGGTACCATAGTGGAGAGCTCATTTAGTCTAGGTACCATAGCGAAGAGCTCATCTAGTCTAGGTACCATAGCGAAGAGTTCATCTAGTGAAGGTACTATAGCGAATGGCTCATCTAGTCTAGGTACCATAGCGAAAAGCTCATCTAGTCTAGGTACCATAGCGAAGAGTTCATCTAGGCGAGGTACCAGAGCGAAGAGCTCATCTAGTCTAGGTACCATAGCGAAGAGTTCATCTAGTTGAGGTACCATAGCGAAGAGTTCATCTAGTGAAGGTTCTATAGCGAATGGCTCATCTAGTCTAGGTACCATAGCGAAAAGCTCATCTAGTCTAGGTACCATAGCGAAAAGCTCATCTAGTCTAGGTACCATAGCGAAGAGGTCATCTAGTGAAGGTACTATAGCGAATGGCTCATCTAATCTAGGTACCACAGGGAAAAGCTCATCTAGTCGACGTACCATAGCAAAAAGCTCATCTAGTCGACGTACCATAGCGAAGAGCACATCTTGTCTAAGTACCATAGCGAAGAGTTCAGCCAAACAGTTGACATGGAAGTATACATAGAAAAGGCATAGAGAGGCAACTTTAAGGCGGTGGGAAAGTGACTGAAGCCGAGACGCAAGATCAGGACCAATAATATTGCTGATTCTTCATTGGATTTCGTCAAGGAGTTCAAAATGAATAGCAGGAACACCGGACTATATATGGTAGCAATATTCTAAGCATGGAAGACTGGTAGAGATATAGATATGAAAGATAAATTCTGGAGAGAAAAACTGTCTCGCACGACACAGTGAACCAACTTTCTTAGCAGCTTACTTAGCAATGGATTCAATTTGTCATCTTCATGTCAGCTGAGAACGTTTAGCCCGAGAAGGCGCAACGAGTCACTTTCCTAGAGGTTAGCATTAGCCATGCCTGATGGAGGGCAGAAAGGGGTCTCTCAGATGTTTACCAGAGAGAAGTTTAGTTATGGAGGTATTAAAATTAACAAGCCATCCTTTGCACCAGTTAACAACAGACTGAAGATCGTTTTTGACACCAGCCGCCATTTTTACTTCATCGGGCTGATCAGACTTACTATCGGGTGGGGCCGTCTGCGTAGATACCAAGTTGAGAGCTGAATCGTTAATGAAAATTAAAAACAAAATAGGACCAAGGATAGATCCCTTAGGGACAGCTGCATTAGTACAAAAAGATCTAGAAAAGTGGCCGTTCGGGATGACTTTCATTTCACGATCTGATAAGAAAGACTGGATCAATTCAAAAATTTGGCCGGAGAAATCGTAACTTTTCAACTTGTGAAGAAGACCTCTATTCCAAACCCTGTCGAATGTTTTCGAGGTGCCCAAACCAACAGTCCTAGCTTCACTATTCCTATCTACAGCTTGATAGATTCTTTCCGCAATTATTGTTAATACAATTAACCCGGAGAAACGAAAGTCTTATTCCTTGTCTGAAAGAAGACCTTGCGATGTGAGATAATGAATCTAATTCAGCATTGATTAGGGCCTCTAGTAGTTTCCTCCAAAGAGGTAGAAGACTAATCGGCCGATAGTTGGAAAGGTCGGACGGTTCACCGGAGTTCCTAAAAACTGGAACAACAGAAGAGAATTCCAAGATACAGGAAAGCAAGAGGTGTATGTATGTTATGTATGTTGCTGCATTCACCCTGGATCGGTTAAGCCGGCTCCTTCCAAGGAATTCACCGCGTCCGGAACGAAGGCCGACCAAGCACGGCGATCCGTCGCCAATGCTGAAACGAGCGACAGTCATTCCCGATTCCAAAGGCGGTGAACTCTTGAAACGGAGTAACAAGGGAGTTTAAACTTCACACGCGGTCCCCACACCTCGCGTGCTATCCCAGTGGAGGGAGGAATATGCTCTTACTTGCCGCAGAATTTCCACAGACGCAGAGGCAGGAGTAACCAAGAGGCCGCCGGATGCCGGTGCAGACGCCGAATGGTTTTGAATTCAGAGTTGACCTTCTTCTAGACCAGTTGCCATCAAAGGCTATAGAACCCAGTCTGTCCTGCTATTACCCATAGTTGGAGGGAGAAGAAGACGATTCACACCTTTCCCAAGGGTGTTAGCACGTAAGTGAATGTAACGGATTCGACTGGAATTCGAACTCGGCTCTACGATTCCTCAATCCGAGCCGTTATCCATTACTCCACCGTGCCTCCAAAGCAAGAGTTGGCGAGGTATTTATTACACAATTTAGAGAGTATGGTGTCCATTTGGGAGCATATTTCTTAAGAACTATTGCAGGAATAACATCATGTCTACATGCTTTGTGGGGATCTAGGTTAGAGATGATAGCAGAAACCATAGAACGGGTTATATGCATATCACTCAACAGAGACTCTGTTCTTAGTGGGAAGTTAGGCAGGGATACTCCAGATGAGTCAAGAGTAAAGTTTAAGGAGATCTAGTCTAGGTACCATAGCGAAGAGCTCATCTAGTCAAGGTACCATAGCGAAGCGTTCATCTAGTGAAGGTACTATAGCGAATATCTCATCTAGTCTACGTACGAGCGAAACATTCAGCTTTGTTAGCGGAAGATGTTAATGCCTCCAACTGATTGAAGGGAAGAAGAAGAATAGAAAACTTACTCTCATTTAATACACTATTATAGAGACGCCGATAATCACGAAATCCAAAGACGTTCGATGCAATAAGGTGCCTCATGCTCTCAGCAAACAGAGACTTAGGTCCTTGGAGAACAGGTTTACATTTATTACGTACAGCCACGAATAGGAGCCTGTTATGATGGGAACTGTCACGATGGTATAGCCGGAAATAGTGGTTCGGTGGGAAATAGCGCCAGAATATACTGGTGTGAACAATGGAGAAAATTGAAGTTTCGTCTGGTATTTGCGAGAAGGAATGAAAGAATCGATACCGACTTTGGCCAAAGAAAAAAAATTCAGTGGTGAAATTCTCACTAGGAAGGTTAATAAAATCAGTCCGAGTGGCGTCTCGAAGAAAGTCAGCATGCTGGTAACGGAAAGCGGTCTTATGAATAGGGGGTTCCTGTCTAACAGATGATTGGAACAAGATATCAATAGATACGACAGAGTGATCCGAGTTGCCAAGCAGAGTGTGTTGCGAAACTCGGCAAGAGCTAGAAGAGGAAGTAAGAAAGTAAAGAAGCCTGTTACTCAAATTTTGATAGGGGAAACAAGTAGGGAAAATCCACGATTTGAGTAAGGGATGAAGCAACATCAGTAAGATTAGAATGTTTAAACCACGTGTCGTGATGCGCATTAAAATCACCAAACACAAAGATGTTTAACAGATTGATGAAGAGTGAGTGTCATTTCTAGACTATCAGAGATTATATCTAAGATCCTGCAGTCCTGAGAAGAGGTGAGGCGATATAAGAAAAGAGATAGCTAACAGAGTGCAATAATGAAAGTCGAAAGCACACGAAAGAGTTGTCTGGGGACACGAGCGGCAGTTCCCTTGTCATTGGAAGATTATTTCGGATGCAAGCGCCAAGTTCATGCATGTGAATGCTGGAAACTTATTCCGCAAAGAGAAATAAAGCCTGGAACAGAGAATTTATTGGTAGCAATCGAAGAATTTAAATTGGCTTCTCAAAGTGCAAAGATATCCTTCGACCGTTCCAGAGAAAAGATATTATACTTCAGAAGCTGGAATTTTAGAAAAGGAAAGTTTGAGACGGGCAGGTGGTGTTTTCTTCTTTTCTGGTTTTCTCGTATTTCTTTACATTGTATCTGTCATGAGGAGTTTTGTTTTGAGGAACGAAAAGGAAAAAGGCCAATGTGAATATCACTCTCTGTCATCAATGGTAATACAATCCAATCGTCCTGAGTAAGTCGATAAACTACATCCAGCAGCAAGGCCTCTGATCAGGATGTTTTGAGGAGCGTGGAACCACCTCTTAATTGCTGGTGTTCCCAGGTTCACTCTGACCCGGGGTGGTAGCAACTGTTAGGGTCCCAGCTATGAAAAATAGTTAACTATTAGCAGCAATACAATTTTGAAGGAAAATATTACCAGAAACAGATTTTTGACAAAACAAAATATTACACCAATAAAAAATATTGTCGGCATTAAATAACCCATTGAGGTTGATATGCCGTAAAAAAAACAAAACAAAAACAATCTAAACCAAAGAATACATATTCTATTCATGCAAATCTATCCTAAAGATGTTGTCGGCGTTAAATAACCCATTGAGGTTGATATGCCGTAAAACAAAATAAACCAAGGAATACATATTCCGTTCATACGAATCTATCCTAAAATGTTCTCGGCATTAAATAACCGATTGAAATTGATATACCGTAAAACAAAATAAACCAAACCAATCGAAACCAAAGAATACATATTCTATTCATACGAATCTATTCAAAAAATGTTGTCAACATTAAATAACCTATTGAGTTTGATATCCCGATAAACCAAACCAATACAAACCAAAGCATAATGTGGTCACCGGAAATACATGCAGGTACACCTACCTATTCGCCTTATGTCACTAAAAATACCTCGATATTATATTCACAATGAAATGTCGCAGACACTGGTTAGTCTGATCAATAAAAGGTTATGACAGTAAAATCGTTATGGCCATAAGAAGAAATAACCGGTAAGCCTTGTCCTATATAGGGAACAAGGGAGAATTCTCTACTTCTGTTCAATTAACATGGAAGGAGTGCGGGTGTCGCAAAATAAAATACTTGCATTTACCTTGTTAATGTCCATCAAAGGACGGAAAGTGCCGGCTAAAATAAGTTTTCCTTTTGATTTTATTCACATTGACCTTTACAGATATACTTTTGTAATATCAGAAATTTTAGACATCCGCACACCCTCACTTGCTCTCTCTTCCTTTCTCTCTCTTTCACACACACACACACACACACGCACGCACACACACACACACACACACACACATATATATATATATATATATATATATATATATATATATATATATATATATATATATAAAGAGAAATGTCAGGGATAGTAACAAAGTGACTTAGAGACTGAGATAAAGAATGTGTAACGATATATATATATATATATATATATATATATATATATATATACATAAATATAAAAGTGAACATAGAAGTCAACACTTAGAGGCAACTAGTTGCCTGACGATTGCACTAGCATGAAACAGACTGTCGCCTCTAAGTGTTGACTTCTATGTTCACTTTTATATTTACACACGCACTTTATCCCATAAATATAGCACACTTTAAGACTATATTTCTTCATATATATATATATATATATATATATATATATATATATATATATATATATATATATATATTTATTTATTTATTTATTATAATTTTATCATATAGACAAAACCATTTTACTCACAACAAAGATGCAACTTGGTTTCAGTGCATTTTAACTGCACATCTACGGGTGAGGGTTGGAAATGGTTCTTCCAACCCGTAGATGTGCAGTTAAAATGCACTGAAACCAAGTTGCATCTTTGTAGTGAGTAAAATGGTTTTGTCTATATGATAAAATTATAATAAATAAATAATTATCGCTCTACTACCTGTATTGAGCTCTTTTTTGAATGAATGCTGCGAACGTTAGAATTTATATATTTTATATATTACTTTCGTTCTCATCGCATCGGATATATATATATATATATATATATATATATATAGATAGATAGATAGATATGAATTTACCGAGATAGATAAATTGATAGATTCTTTCCAATATCCTTTTGGTATTCCGATATTTCTCAGGTTTCCCTCTGGATCTTACGGTAGTTGGTATATTATATTGCTTTGTCGGCATTTACGTTCAAACGTTATTATAGTGGAGACTCGCATTTAAAACGGACGCCCCATTTTCCTTTTGAGCAGTGTGTATTCCCTCCGTCGGTTGGAGCATTCGAGAAATCTTAAAGAAAATTCTCTCATCGACTGTGATTGTATCTGCGTCCCACTTTGTTAGGGAAACCACCATTTCATCCGACGTGCTTTCCAGCTCGGCCACGAAGAACGTCACACTTAACGGGCTCTGTTTTCCCTTTTTAAGGGGACTACATCCCCTTCACTCAGTTTCGCATCCGAAACCTAATTAAAACAAATTTTAAAGAATTAATGCTTTTATATTTATTTTTAATCCGACATTTTTATTAACATAGTGGCAGTTCGTTTAATATGTTTACTTTATTTACATTATTCGGACTATTGTCGCCATATTTATTACAACGTTTCGGCCGTTGTGCGCTCCGGCTTTCTTCGGGTGATTGGAATGTCGAACTGAACCTTTTATTTCGCTCACTTTATTTCGCTCTAGTTCCACGTGCCATGTTTAATGGATGTCAGTTATCAGTTATTTCCTGTTAATTTTTCCCTCTGAAAGTTCTCCACTGCTTTAACCGGGTATTGAACACACACTCTTTGGGTCACTGTATCTAACCAACGCCTTTATCCACAGTGCCATGTGTCCTTGACGACATCTGCGTATGAATTTCTGGGTATTATAAACCTAGTGTCTTCAACAACCATTTTTACCAGTGCTCATATTGCAATTTGTTGATGTTATCATTCCATGGTTTTACCAGAGCTCATATTGCAACTTTTGTTGTTATTATCGCTTTTCTCTAATAAACATGGCGACAAAGATGAGGACAACAGTCCGAATAATGTAAATAATGTACATAATACCTCATCTCAGAAATATAGACAAATATGTTTACTGTTATATAGGGAAAAAGTGTCGCTGCCGACACTTGAGTTTCAACGTAGATCGCCAGTGAACTAACACAGGCGATCCCATAATTGAAGTGGGCCATGTGGCCATAGAGGAAACGCATCAATAGGAAGTCGAGTGACGTCTAGATTGATCGCTATTCCCAGTCTATTCTCTATACTATATGGATAACGATTTCACCCTCTATACTCTATTACTACACAGACCACTATTCTCTATACTATTCACTGGACTATTTCTCTATACTATTCACCATTCGGTGGTTAGTATTCGAGGGAGTATTATCGAGCAAGTACTATTAGTGCGAGTGATATTCGAAGGCGTCTGACACCAGTATTGTTCAACGGCGTTTCTACAGTTGTATCGGCGATTATAAAGTCCCTACTACAACGAAGATCACAAAAGTGGCATCGAGTGTTCGTTGACATCACAAAATGTACACTACGTTTCACATATATATATCTGGGAACAGGTTTTCGTAGCGCCGCCCACGTGACGCCAGCGTATCTGACTCCAAGAAAGAATACTCTGACTTTAGAATTTCAGTTTTTCTGTTTCTGACCAGTCCTGTATATATCGTCTCTTCATCTAACTTAAATCTAATATAAATATGTCTCCATTAACCATGTCCTGAAGAAGGTCTATTTGACCGAAACGTCTGACGTCGACAGAATAACAAAAACAAAATAAAAACAGTAAACTCACATATTCGGATTTTGCTTTGTCTTTTCCACATTTTCATCATATATATATATATATATATATATATATATATATATATATATAGAAAGAGAGAGAGAGAGAGAGAGAGAAAGAGATAGAAACTACCTAACTAGATTTCACCTAAATGGATCTTCAGGGCGCACTGGCTTAAGAGGATATTACAAAGGAATATATTTATTGGTAAAAACAGGCACTAAAAACTAAAATTAGCATAAAAGTATACGACGTTAAAAAAAGGGAAAAAAAGAAAGAAAGAAATATTAAAAAATAATTATTCTTTTATTCCAGTAACCATGCATTCTTATGTTTACACCCATTAAAATTTTCTGATCTTTGGTTAAGTAACATATCAGATTTCCTATTAAGTAGCTATGACTTATCCTCTATTCTACTTAATTTATTCGCCATTTTATTTTTTTATTTTTTTTATTTTACTCCATTGTTTTTTCCTTCTTCTTTCGACTAGAAATTACGACACTGGCTGATTGTTTTCGTCTTACTCGGATCTTTTAGTCTTTTCTTTTTGTTCCATATTTTTCCCCAGATACCAATTTGTTTTAATATATTTTTATTTGCAAATTGTGCTATCCGGGTTTTTTTTACACCACTCGAGTGTAGACATTAACATAACATAATATATATATATATATGTGTGTGTGTGTGTGTGTGTGTGTGTATTTGTGCATTATTTGGCAAAATCTATCCATCTATCCCTCTCACTCACTCTCACTATATATATATATAGAGAGAGAGAGAGAAAGAAATAGATTGATTGTATTTTTCGAAATAATGCACACACACACACACACACACACACATATATATATATATATATATATATATATATATATATATATATATATATATATATATATATATCAACGTATGAAACTTGATATTACTAGACATATTAAAAACGGGTGAAGCAACCGCTTTCGCTCCCGCTCATCAGGCTTTCAACGGGAGATTTAATTTAAATTGCTTCGCCCGTTTTTAATATGTCTAGTAATATCAAGCTTCATACGTTTATTGCTGTGATAAAATTTTGTACCTTCAAAAATATCTTTAAATATATATATGCGTAAATATAATAGTGAACATTGAAGTCAACACTTAGAGGCAACAGCATGAAACAGCCTGTCGCTTCTGAGTGTTGACTTCAATGTTTACTTTTATATTTACATACGCTCTATCTCTGATATTGACCATTTATCCCATAAATATAGCACACCATATATATACATATACACACACATATATATACATTTAATGAAATGGATTAAGTCCAACAATTATGTAATATATTATCTGATTATACGTTATTCGTATAGATACAATTTATTAAATAAATTCTCTGTTTTAATTAAGCAGAATTAATTTTGTAGAAAATATTCCTCCTCCGGCTGAAATCGAACATGTATTCCTAAATGGAAACCGTCATTTAATCTAACGTGCTATCCCATTTAGCTTGTTGCAGTGGGCCGAAAGGTGTGAGTGCCAATCGACCGTACAACTAAGAAAGTGGACACAAAGGCAAGGATAGGCAATAGCAAAGAAGGATGACAAAACACGGATGGTCGGTTGAAGACGATGGGTATCGTGTCTTTATTTATTTTGCTTAGCGTGCGGTAGATGGTGAGACGAAGGAAAGTCGTGTATCGGGATCCGGATATCGCCGGACGCTGGAGTCGGTAGCTGGGCGTCAATGGCAGTAGGCGGCTGGCGTTGCGATGGTGAGTTGGACGTTGATGTGTGGATGCTCCATTCGGGTCGACGATTGTTGATGAGTGTGGTTGCTCCGGTCGGTGTCAACGGTGTGTGGTTGTTGAAGTGCGGGAATTAGCCGGAAGTTGCAGGAGTGAGCCGGAAGCTGCGGGAGTGAGCTGGATGTTGCGGGGGCGAGCTGGAAGCTGCGGGAGTGAGCCGGAAGCTGCTGGAAGGCGCTGGAGGTCAGCAGTAGCAGAGAGTGAAGCGAGTATCGTGTTAGAATGACTTTCCGAAGTTAGCCCTGAAAAGGGCTGTTTGAACAACTGCTGCTACTGGGTCCCGCCGGCTGCGGGGCTCTGTCGACTTGACTGATCGCGTCAAAGTCGCGATGTAGGAAGGCTCCTGGCTCCCTAGCCGTCTCTCTTGATTGCTGTGAAATCGCTGGTATTTATGGAAACAGTCCGTACAACAGCAGGGGTCCCGCTAAACCAATAAGTGACTATAATTAATTTCAGGTCGTATTAATTACAGTCAAAAGTGTAGTCGGTGTTTGTTGACTGTATTGAAATTAATTTCGGTATGAAATTAAAAGTCTTTTGTTTTGGTTTCGTGGCGAAAATTAAGTTTTTGTGTTTTTTCTTTTGGTTTGAAAATGGGTCATTGCTATTTTAGCGCACGTGGGTCGTGAGCGTTCTCTGCCGAAGGCGTATACGGGATTGTTTACAAAAGTGGGAGTGGTGATCGGGCACACCGTGACAAGCTACATAGAGGAGCGTCTGGTTAGCAAAGTCTAATATTTTTTCCCGATCGATCTTTTCTACTGACGCCGGTGAATGTAATTAATACGGTTTGACTAAAAGAAAGTAATTGCTTAAATAAATTGTATCTATAAAAATAGCGTATAAACAGAAAATATTATATATATATATATATATATATATATATATATATATATATATATATATATATATATATGTCTGTGTGTATGTGTTCAAATATATAGAAGAACAGGAAAGAACACGTTAGCTTAATATGAAGTCATCAAAAAACAAATTGTACTTCAATACGACGCATTTATATACAAAGAACCCTTTTAGAAATAAAAAAAATTACTCCCTCTGTTCTGAAATAGTTATTCCATAGCCGAAATCTCATGTGGAATATACTAATCCTTAGTCGAATTGTTTGCCGTTTACATTAACAGGTTAGCATTGATGTTCCTCATGTATTTATATTAGCTTATTCAGGTAGAATAATTTGAAGCGCAAATTATATCTTTTTTCACTACATTAAAATTATATTTTTTTCAGACCACCCGCTGGCAAGAGATTATGATGAGAAAAGAGAAGCCAATTGGTAGAAATGCTAAACGAAATGGCAAGAAACACGAATTGACAAATAATGAACGTAGTGCTGTGTTGCAAGCACTGCTGGAAAGATCCACAGATCGTGTCCTGAAGCGTGGTGCAATAAAACAGGTTGCAGATGAATTAAACGTAGCTGCAGAACGTCTGGGTTTGCAAATTGAATTAGTCTGCCATCCTCCAAATAGTCCTGATCTCAATGTCCTTGATCTGGGTTATTTTAATCCAATTCAATCAATTCAGTACCAGCAAGCTCCAAATAATGTTGACGAGCTCATTGAAGCAGTGGAAGAAAGCTTCAATAAACTTCAGAAGTCGAAGCTTAACAATTCTTTTCTAAGTTTGCAGTTAGCAATAGAACAAGTTATTTTAGCACAAGGCGATAACAACTATAAACTCCGGCACATGTCTAAAGAGTAGCTTGAAAGAGAAGGAAAACTTGAAGTATCCATTTCTATTTCTGACGCGTTGCAACAAAATCTGCTTTTGTTAAAGTAAACCTTCCCCAGTTATTTTTGTTATTAATTTAACTGTTTATGTATATCAGTTTCGATATATTTCACACTTATTTATATGACAATTCACTAATATTACTCATTTACTGTTGAGTATGGGAATAAATTATATTTTTTGTTCTTTTTGGTGTTTTTTTTATCTACTGGAACAATTATTTTGGAACAACATGAAAATATTTTTGGAACAGTTATTTCGGAACGGAGGGATTATAATCTTTAGACATTTAATGGCGCAACAATAATGGCAATAACTCTCTATCGCTGAAACAGACTAGACGATATGCGCCTAATGAATGTCATTATTCGCTTTAAAATAGGCACCCCGACCCCACCTTGACTTGACCTCTTTCCGAAAATAACTAATATGTTGATACAATATGTTAACCTTTATGCCCTCTAATGAAACAATTGCTTCAGCCGTTTCCATAGTAATTAATATTACGAATGAATATACTGATTAAGCTGGATGAATTTCAAGATTAGTTATTCAAAAAACTTTCGCTTGTCAGACGAGTTTTTGACCGAAAGTGACCAAATTTGGAATCTATTGTGTTTTGTTTTTAGATTGACGAACTTTCTTCGGACCACAAAGTTATTCGTTAAGATTTATTTTTCTTTCTTTCATTTCTTTTGTTCGAATTCAGTGGTCAGTGATGTCAGTTCTCTGGTAGTTGCCGGATGCCTTTCGGTTCGCGTGTGTGTTTTCGTAATTGTAGTTGTGACTGAATGAGTGCGTGTTTGTGTGAGTGTTTTTTGGATTGATCAATGTTTTTATACTATTATAATCCCGCAATTTTTTCGTCCAGTTAAGTGATGTTTCTGTCACATTTAGGGATTGTGGGCATTTTTATTACTAACCTTATTTTGTTTTGTTTTCATGTAAATAGTATTAATTCTTCTTGTAAATAATCATTGTTTTTTTTTTTAAATTGTTGTTTTTATCCCCCTCTCCCCCACAGACTTTGAAAGGTACATATGAGGACTAGTTTGGATTTCATAGAGACATGAGGTATTATGGTGATTGTAGTAAGAAAGGTAGGAGAGAATGTGTTGTTTTGGTGATAAGGCTATTGTTGGTATGCTTGGGTCAGTGTTTGTGGCTAGCTAAGTTTAGAATTAAGACAGAAGAAGACCGTCCTTTTCACCAATCCCCTTCTTGGCCTTGTGCCACATTTTGTACCCCCGTATGAATAAATATCTATTCCAAAAATTTTGCTTGAAGATGAAACAGACCTTAATACTTTAATTCAATTTAATTTTTATAATTAAATTGAAGTTTTAGCTCCTGTTTTTGAAACATGAGAACTCTTATGTCGCGATGGAATCCTATTTTTTTTAAATAATTATAATATATATATATATATATATATATATATATATATATATATATATATATATATATATATGTATGTATGTATATATATATATATATATATATATATATATATATATATATATATATATATGGTGTATCAAAAATACTTTTGCAGATTTCGGGGCGGGTTCCTCACAGCAAAACAAGAACAAAAATCCATATAAACGTCGACAGTTTGTGCAATACACCATCAGCAGAAATCAAATTGTGGCAACGAGTCAGGCCGCCTGGCGATTGCGTCTAGCATGAAACAGTCGCCTCTGAGTGTTGATTTCAATGTTCCATTGTGACTGATCAAAGAGCGAAAAACACTGCACACGCTACAAATGATATGGATATACGAGCTGGTCTTGAAGTACCCTCCATGCGGCACCATAAGTTGTATGACATGCTAGGACCACTTAATGTGTGCTGATACCTGGATCATCTCCGACGGCCTATAGAACGTTCTTCGTGGTCAGGTGTACGAGCGAATCTCGGTCTCCCTCGATCCATAGATTGTGGTGCCACGGACCCTGTCTCAGCAACGCGATGATAAACAGCAGAAAAGTTTGAAGGACTCGACTGCCTTCGGTCTAGAAACGCAATCTGGTACAGTCGTGCAGCCTCGCGTCCATTACCATTTGCCCGCCCGTATGTAAAAATCATATCTGCCTTCTCACGATATGAATATCCTGCCATTATTATACTCAATGCTTCTCAGTTAACTCACTACTATACACGTTAAACGTTGAAGACAGACTAACCACAAATGTACACGACTGACAAATGTAAGCTAGTCTATGATTTAATACAGGGCCATCTACCGTAAAGTTTCTTTTAACTTAATAACTAAAAAAACGAAGGATTTGCAGACATATGTTTATATGAACTTTTATCCTTGTTTTGGTGTGAGGTACCCGCTCCCGAAGTTTGAGAATGCTACGTATTCATCAACAGGATAATAACAATGTAGACAGACCTCTCTAGCTTTGGTTGGCAACAAGCCTTGAAGAAGAGCAGTTCTGAATTCAAGACTAAAGAAGCGTAATCTAGAGGGCTGTGTGTGTGGCCCTTATTCTTCCAATGATCTGGACTTATGTGTGTGTGCTCTGAAAACAAACAGGCTTGCATGAAAATACCCTTACTATCCACAGATCTCTTAATGGAACTTTCCAGTGAACTGCAATGTACTTCGGGAAGTCTATCAGCAAATGTACAGTGCTGTTCGATAAAAGTGACTCACCTGATTTTTTTTTTGACTAAATGTTCTCTTCTCCGATGAAACGAAAGTTGAGTTAAATTCAAAGGATAAGCGATCTAAAATCCGAAGAAGAAGCTTTGAAAGCTCTTTAAATTTAGCAGTAAGTACTGTCAAGTATCCGATCAGTATAATGTTCTGGGAATGCTTTTCTTTTTATGGAACTGGTTTCTGAAAACCTATTGAAAAGACCCTCAGGAGCGAGCAGTACAAGAGAATTTTAGAGTCTTGGCTGCTCCCTTCTGCTGAAAGGGTGCAAATCGACCCCACCAATCTCATTTTCATGCAGGATAATGCTCCCTGTCACAAATCAAAATTGATGAAGGAATACTTTGATGAGAAGCAGGTGAGTGTTATGACATGGCCGCCCCAATCTCCTGACCTCAACCCCATAGAAAACCTATGGAGCATTATAAAGTACAGGCTCTTGAGAAAGCAGTTGAGCAACAAAGAGGATTGGATTGCGAATTTCATATCCGAATGGAATTCAATGCTTGGAGATGAGATTTGCCAGAACCTAATCAAGTTAATGCCAAAAAGGATTGAAAAGGTTATTCAAAATAAAGGAGGACCCATAGATTATTAAATATTTCGAACTATATTACGTATTATAAATAAATTATACCTCTATTATTCTTTATTTAAAGCTGTTCGGATATGTTTCTATTGATTACTAGTTGCAGGAAATAAGTGAGTCACTTTTTTCCCCCTAAATCTCATTTATATCCAAAATTATAATTATCAATAGAATACCTTAGGGTGAGTAAACTTTTTTTACTAGGTGGTCGGGAAGTGGTCTTTATATTAGTAAGATTAAAAATTAGTTTGACCCCAAAAACAATAGACGAAAAAAAATTTAGGTAAAAAAAATCAGGTGAGTCACTTTTATCGAAAAGCACTGTATATGTCTATCAGTATATATATATATATATATATATATATATATATATATATATATATATATATATATATCCTGTGAATGTCTAGTTCTTCAAGTCCTCCTTTTTCATGTTGTGTCTAAGAAATTTCAGGTGTCACTTTTCGGATTCCATTTTCCTGAAGATTGTCACTGAGTAGACATTTTCTTGTCGTTACACTCGAAAAACAAAGATAGTTAAATCAGCCTTTGCTTTCCACAATCGACTCTGAATTTTATCTGTAGTCTGGATATAAAAACCGAGACATTTTCAACTATCATGATCTGCTCTCAGACAAGCAGTATGGTTTCCGCTTTGCCCGATCTACTGCCGATGTGCTTACGGCCATCACTGAATTTGTCTATCAAGCTATCCATAATAACGGTGAAGCTGGTGCCGTGGCCCTTGACATCTCCAAAGCATTTGATAGAGTTTGGCATGCCGGCTTTCTTCGCAAGCTCCAGGGTTATGGTATCACAGGTCGATTGTTTGACCTAATACAATCATTCCTGTCAAACCGGGAACTGAAGGTAGTTCTCAGTGGATTCATCTGCAGCTCCTATCCCACTAACGCAGGTGTTCCTCAAGGCTCCATCCTAGGCCCTACTCTGTTCCTGATATTTATAAACGACCTTCCTGACGCCATAGACTCCCAAGTCGGCATCTACGCTGACGACACCACAATTTACTCCTGCCTCAAACACAAATCTAGTGATGCTGACAAAGTTAACCTGGCAGCTCAAATTGAAAAGGACCTCCAATCGGTTGTGAACTGGGGCGAGAAATGGGTGGTTAACTTTAACACCTCTAAAACAAAACTGCTCTCTATTAACCACCATAAGGATCCATCCCTGCATGACATTAGAATGTCTGAAGACCAACTTCTTGAGAGCTCCTCTCTGCGGCTGCTCGGTCTCACGCTGTCCGCTGATCTGATATGGAACAAATACATCGAGTCAGTTGCATCATCCACCGCAAGGAAAGTTGGCTCCCTGTGCCGAGCCAGGAAATTCTTCTCCCGGAATCGATCCTCCAAGTCTATAAATCGACCATTCGCCCTTGCATGGAGTATTGGTGCTATATATGGTCTGGGGCCCCTTCTGTTTGCCTCAGGGTTCTTGATAAGATCCAGAGACGGATATGCAATGTGATTGGCCCTGATCTGTCATCTAGTCTGCAGTCGCTCTCTCACAGACGCGATGTTGCCTCGCTCTACCATTTTTACAAGTACTTTCACGGTAATTGCTCCGAGGAGCTGCTTTCGCTTGTCCCCAGGCCTCGTGAATTTAAACGTCCTACGAGGCTGGCATCCCGTTCCCTACACCGTTGAAACTGTTAGATGTAGACGTCTCTTCTACTTCAATAGCTTCATGTCTCGCACATCTAGCCTATGGAACTCCCTTCCCTATTACTGTTTCCCTGACAAATACAATCTCCAACGGTTTAAGTGTAGCGTCAATTGACATCTCCAGTTGCCTTGATCTATCCACTTCCCTTCTCCACATCCTTTCATTTTTCATTCCTATCTGCTCTCGCTCCAAATCTTCTGTAACCCCTTTGCCTTGATCGACCCACTGTCTTTCTCTTTCTCCACATCCTCTCCTTTACCACTCCTATCTGCTCTTCCCCCAACCCTTTTATAACCCCTTGCGGGATAGTGGCCTCCAGCCTTGCTTGGGGTGATACGCTTAAAAAAAAGAAAAAAAAAAAAGATAGATGGCTTGACTATAACTATGTATAGCCATCTATCTATATCAATAGATATGAATAAACTGAGATAGATAGATAGACTCTATTCATCTCTGTCTTCCCCCAAATATATATATATATATATATATATATATATATATATATATATATATATATATATATATATATATATCAGAGAGACTGACAGATATGAACAGACTGAAATAGCTTGTTTCAGCTTTCAACTATAGATGAATAGAGAGTCTGTCCATATCTATCTATCTATCTATCTATCTATCTATCTATCTATCTATCTATCTATCTATCTATCTATCTATCTATTCCAGTCTGATCAGTATCTATCTATCTATCTATCTATCTATCTATCTATCTATCTATCTATCTATGCCAGTCTGATGAGTATCTATCTATCTATCTATCTATCTATCTATCTATCTATCTATCTATCTATCTATCTATCTATGCCAGTCTATGTCAGTCTGATCAGCATCTATCTATCTATCTATTTATGTCTAGCAAGGGATAGGGTAGATATAAACACGGTTGTCAGTTATGATTATGTATTGAGGAGAAATACTGAAGATGTGAGAACACTGAATATAAAATATTTTAGACAGCTATTAACAAACTGAGATAGATATATATATACAGAGAGATGGACTGTACATATCTATCTCCATCTTTCTCTCTCTCCCTCCCCCTCTCTCTCTATACATATATATATATATATATATATGTACATTAATAAAAAGAGAGAGAGAGAACGATAGAGAGTCTGTCCATGTCTATCTCTCTGTCTATCTATATACCAAACCGATAGGTATGAATAAACAGATATAGAGAGATAGATACATAGATAGATAGATGGCCTGTCGATATCTATCTATCTATCTATCTATCTATCTATCTGACGGACGGATAGATATGGACAGACTGAGATATACAGATGATAAAAGAGCTGAAGGGTTGAAGTTTAAATAGACTTGATAAATGTCAAGAAGCAACTATGGATGGATAAAGAAATAATCGATCAATCCATCCCTTCATCCAATCATACAGGGGAAAAACTCTTAAGTGAATTTGGAATCAAGGAATAAATGCCGAACACGATATTGAAAACGTGGCGTATGTTTAAGGCACAACCTTTGTTTTCGTTTTTCATATTTAAATACATCAAAGTCAATCACGTATGCATATATATATATATATATGTATATATATATATATATATATATATATATGTATATATATATATATATATATATATATATATATATATATATATATATATATATATATATATATATAGGTAACTATACTCGTGTCGAAAAACCTTCGAATTCTTGATTTACCAATAGTTAAATCAATCTCGAAGGGGAAAAAAGGTTTTAAAAAAGAAAAAGCCAGGAACATGAAAGTCTGTCGAAAATAATCGCACAGATACAGGTTCAAGGCCCATGTTTAACTGAGGCATCAAATAATAATAATAATAATAATTAATAATATAATACTAATAATAATAACAATGATAATAATAAGTGAAATCCGTGTGACGTGACTTTCTCTGATGTTTATTATAAACTTTTTAAATGAAAGTGATATGTGCTTCTTATTATGGGGTTGATAGCGTTGAGAAGACAATTCGTAACTGCCTCTTGAAGAAACCTGTATAACTTTTGAGCTGGGCATGGCGGGTGGGGGAGGTTTTGCAGCATTTTGTCTGTATATCACGTGTCACACAACCAACCTTTCCCTCCCTTTCTCACCCATCTTTGAAACAGACCAATACCACCACGTCACGTGATTGATGACTCTATTCGTTCTTAGCGTGAGAGGAATTCGACAGGGAATCCCCGTGAAAAGGAGCAAATAAAAAGCGTATAATAATAATAATAATAGTAATAATAATAATGATAATAATAATAATGATGATAATAATAATAATAATGAGATGAAGAAGAGGAAGATGAAGAAAATATTTTTTAAAGAATATTTTAAAATTAAAAATAAAATGGAGAAAGGGATTGGAATGAAAACAAATAAATTGAAGAAAAAACCGGAAAAGAATTTTCGAAAAAAAGTGTAGCTGAGAAAAATAGGGTTCCCTTTTTCGCTAAAAAAAAAATGGAAAAAATGTTTTTAAATATTTGAACGACGAGCAGGTATTAAAACTGACAAAACCAACCAATGGAAATACATTTAAAACATGGCGCATGCGACTGAGTTGATATGAATGAAGGCACGAACGTGCATGTCACACGCACACACACACACACACACACAGAGAGAGAGAGAGAGAGAGAGAAAGACACACACACAAACGTATGCATGTATTAAGGTTTGTATGAATTAGGAATTAACATCGTCTGGTGCAAGCTCATAAGAGAAAAGGATCTGTCAATCTAGTTTATTATGACTCTAACGGAACCAGTCACATCACACTTTACCTATCCCCTGCTTGCCAGCCTGCCTACCGGCCAGCCTATCTATCTATCTATCTATCTATCTATCTATCTATCTATCTATCTATCTATCTATCTCGGTCTGTTTATCTATCTATCTACCTATCTATCTCGCTCTGTTCATCTATCGATCTATCTATGTCAGTCTGATCAGTATCTATCTATCTATCTATCTATCTATCTATCTATCTCGGTATGTTCATCTATCGATCTATCTATGTCTGTCTGATCAGTATCTATCTATCTATCTATCTATCTATCTCGGTATGTTCATCTATCTATCTATTTATCTCGGTCTGTTCATCTATCTATCTATCTATCTATCTATCTATCTATCTATCTATCTCGGTCTGTTCATCTATCTATCTATCTATCTATCTATCTATTGTCTATCTATCTATCTATCTCGGTCTGTTTATCTATCTATCTATCTATCTATCTATCTATCTATCTATCTATCTATCTATCTCAGTCTGTTCATATCTATCTATCTATCTATCTATCTATCTATCGCAGTCTGTTCATATCTATCTATATATCTATCGCAGTCTGTTCATATCTATCTATCTATCTATCTATCTATCTATCTATCTATCTATATATATATATATATATATATATGTGTGTGTGTGTGTGTGTATATATATATACATACATACTCTACTCTCCCGTCGAATTCGACGTATGAGGGTCAAGCAGATTAGTTCCTAGGAAACCGACAGCCCGACAACAGCACATGAGATTTGATTATAGCGGTGAAGGTTTCGTGCAGGACCATCCATTTTTGATGGGGCCGAATACAGAGACTTGGTGCACTAAGTGCCACAAGTTTCCCAAACGACCCTCCGCAGGTTTTGAATTCAGAGTTGTCCTTCTCCTAGACCATTTGCCATCAAAGGCTATAGCACCTAGTCTGTCCTGCTATTTACCCATAGCTGAAGAAAGCTGAAGAGGATTCACACCTTTCCCAAGGGTATTAGCACGTAAGTGAATGTAATGGATTCGACTGGAATTCGAACGCTGCTCTCCGATTCATCAACCCAAGCCGCTATCCATTACTCCCTAATGTCTTTTCAGAGTTTACTTTATGTGAAGGGATCATGAAGAATAGTGGTTTTAAAAGAAAATAAAAATTGCGCACAAAATAAATGTAAACAAACTACGGAAATCGGTTCCGTATACGAAGAAAGATTATGTCGAATTAAGAAATCAAATAAAGGTGAAATAATTTTATTATTTCTAAATTCTTATAAATCTTACGTACGTAGGTAAAAGGCTGAAGGCCAAAAAGCCCCCCCCCCGCAAAGGCAGGTTGAAAAGCCAGCCCCAAGGGCGGCTTCTAGGCTTGTTAAAATTTAATTTTCAAACAGCAGCAAATATCTGCAGTAAATCCCTCATATGTATCATTAGGTATAAAAAGTTTAAATCTTCTAATTTAATCGTTGCCAATAAATTGCTCCATCAAAAATCTCTCCTATGCATAAACCATGTTGTTTTCTAAATTGTCTTTTACTTTGGGAGATTTCATCTCCAATATTAAAGACAACATTAAATTCTTACATCGGACACAAGTACCAAAGGCTCTTGTCACTTATCGAAAGTAACTCAAGTATAATTATTAACATTAATTTTTTCTTTTTTTGGTTAAGTAACACTTCATATGAAAGGAAACTTTTTTTGTTATTACTTACCTGTTATGTCAGACTGTTCGTTGAAGATGAGGGTCGATCCGCGTGGTCAACCTAAGATGAAGGAAAAAGACAAGCTCGCCGTCGAGTCTTTTTTTGTATCGTCTTAGCTGAGGAGGAAGTGACGTAAGTCGGTGGTGATTGGTCAGCAGTGGCATTTATTAGTGGAGTCCATTTGTTGCGTGCTTCACGTTTTTTTTTTGTTTTTTATTTTTGTTTCAGGATCGCCTGCCAGAATAGTACTGTTTCGGTAGGGTCTCTTGGGCGAGCAAGTATGATGTTGGAAGACCCGAAACTTGCCATGACCCCAAGTCATAACATCACTGACGAGGCGATCCTGAGCACTCACGGGAGTGTTTTCATAACAAATTAACATAGCAGAAATATTAGCAGTGTGGTGGAAAGGTCTCATCATTTTACAGTTGAAATGACTATATGTAACCGTAAGTTCTATGCTAATATTTTCTTTTCCTGCACTTCTCACCTGTGGATCTCTTTTCTGGCTTATTGCTTCATAGTCAGCTTTGACCTTTAAAAATTTAAGTACAATGTCAAATTATCTTTTATCTTCTTATACTTTTATTGTTCTTTCTCTTTGCATCTTAGTGGTCGTATTGCCTTGCTTGGGGTGAAATGATTATTAAAAAAAAATCTCTGTTATGATTCTATCTGGTCCTGCTGATGCTTTGTTTTTTTGTGGCCAGTGCTGATTCTACTTTAGATTTTAACACTTCTGCTCCTTTAATATTCGTTTCATTAATTTACAATTGAAGTAGCTGGATGTAACCCTAAGTTCAATGCTAATTCTTTATTCTATCGCGTTTTTCGATTGTGGAACTTCTACTCCCGAGACAACTTTGTTTTTCAAAAATTTAAATGCACTGCCAATCGTTATTTTTTCTTCTTAATTTCTGTTCTTTTATTTTGCCCTCTCCTCATATATATATATATATATATATATATATATATATATATATATATATATATATAGAGAGAGAGAGAGAGAGAGAGAGAGAGAGATGTACAGGTTGTGATGGGTTAATTGTCGACATTTAAAAATTTAATTTTGCGCATGCGTGTTGCTTGTTTATGTTTTTTTTTCGACTGAACAGTATAGTAGGGTCAGCTGGGCACGGTCTGCGAGAAAAAGAGCTCCGTGACGCAATTCACTCTGCCAGAAATTCGGAAATGACATTCTGTCCGGCTTGGTATTCGCGCCAAATTCTCGAATACGAACATTTCAGTGTGTTTGGTTGTTAATCTCAGGACAGTGCGGGGGGTTCAGAAAGAGTTGGAAGAGTCTAATCATGATTACGAAGGTACAGCAGATCGAAAAACTCATTGTTCTGATGAGAAAAGAAACTCCCAATTTTGTGGGTGAGGACCTCAGATTTGCCTACAGCAAGTTCCTTGAGAAGGTATTGTTGACCTGGGGTAAGTGGGTGGCTGCTGGAAGACCGTATGTCTGGCAACAGGACACTGCACCATGCCACACAAACAGGACACCCATTCAGGGCTGTCATACCATTTCTGTGACCACATCATCCCATTCCTTACATCTGGCCACCTGCAAATCCCTTGTTTATTATTTGGGGGGACGCATTTGAGCGAGAGACCAGCAAAACTCCTTGTAACATCAAATATAAGCGGAGGCAAGGGTTATGGCAGCATTCACTAACACCAAAGAAAGAAAAAAGTGAAAGGAAAAAAGAAAAAGAAAATAAAAAGTTAATGAGAAAGAAAAAAAGAAAGAAAGGTCGTACTAGTAAAAGAAGAAAGAGTAGTATATGTAACAGAAAGAGAGAAAGAAAGAAAGAAAGAAAGAAAGAAGAAAAAAGAAAGAAAGGTAATACAGCAAAAGGAAAAAGAGTAGTATATGTAACAGAGAGAAAGAAAGAAAGAAATAACGAACTACCGAAAGAAAGAAAGAAGAAAAACGAAAGAAAGAAGGAAGAAAAAAGAAAGAAAGTTAGTTTTGGTATAAGAAAAAGAAAGAGTAGTATATGTAACAGAAAGAAAGAAAGAACGAACTAACGAATGAAAGAAAAAAGAAAGAAAGGTAGTAACAGCAAAAGAAAAAGAGTAGTATATGTAACCGAAAGAAAGAAAGAAAGGTAGCATTGGTAAAAGAAAAAGAAAGAGCAGTATATGTAACAGAAAGAATGAAAGAAAGAAAGGTAGTATTGTTAAAAGAAAAAGAAAAATAGTATATCTAACAGAAAGAAAGAAAGAAAGAAAGAAAGAATGGATGAAAGAAAGAACGAAAGAATCAATGAATGAATGAAAGGAAGAATGAATGAAGGAAAAAGGATGAAAGAAAGAATGCATGCATGAACGAAAGAAAGAATGTATGAAAGAAAGAAAGAATGAATTAATGAAAAAGAAAAAGAATGAAAATGCATGAATGAATGAATGAATGAATGATGAAGAAAAAGAATGAAAAAAATCAATGAATGAAAGTAACAAAGAATGGATGAGAGAAAGAATGAATCAATGAAAGAAAGGAAAAAGAAAGAAAAACGAATGAAAGAAAGAAAGAGAAAATGAATGAAAGAAAGAAAGAACGAAAGAAAGGATGGGAGCAGAAATGAAAGAAAGAAAAAAGAATTATGAATATTCTTTGATAGGAAGAAAGAAAAAAATGATGTGAATAAATAAAAGAAAGAAGGAAAAACGCGAGAAAAATATAGAAATTAGGAAAGAGGCAAAAGAAGAAAAAAGTGGAAATCGTTCGAGACGTTAACCAATCTGAAGAGTGCAATGAAAGCACCATTAGACTTTGGTCAGAGAATTTATAACTGATTCTTTGAATGAGAGGTTGGCAATTGGTACTAAAAGAGGAGCTTCAGTTTAAAATGTTACAAAGAATGACAGTACTTCGGAAAATACACCTCTGAATAGATTATTGAATAAGTTCAAAGAATATTTTACTGGGAGAAGACATGACCGTGAAAAATGGATAATAGCAGTGAGTAGTAATTGAAACATAAAGGCAAATAAAGATTGGATTTAGGCAAGCTATGGTTGTCTTTAAAGAAACCAAAAGAAATACAAGATTAATACAATCAGCCGAAAAATTGGAAACAAATTGGCAAAAACCGATACAAACTTGAAAGAACACGGAATACGAAAGATGTCCGTTAAGATTCCCGTCATAGAAATAAAAAAGGGAAACATTAAAAACAAATATTTATGTACCAAAATTAATTAACGCGAATGGCATCACGTTAATTAAAAAAACGGTCAATCAATTAATTAATTTCGATTTTGTTGTCTTTTTACTATTTTGTTTATTTATTACGCTTTAGTGTGCGTGTTTCTACCAGGTATTGAAAATTTTTTGGTAATACCAGTTTGCGCCATTTTTTTTATGACTGTGTACACAGTATGTCACTATATTCTTCGCGTAGCATAACTGAATTAAAAAGGAAAACGACATATGACTACAGGTTAAATAATTTCCCTTGAAGTGTATGGATTTTTATGTGTTCTTAGCTGAGTAGATTAATTGGTACTTTGAAATAAAGTACATCAAGGATATACATACATGCACACACACATTTCTGGACACAAAGTATGTAAAAACTGTTCAAAAGTGCTGCATTTTCAAGCTTTTTCGGCAATATTTTTAGCCATTATCAAGAATGATTTGTTTTTACTTTTAACAGAATGTATGGGTTGTGCAATGTATGTATTTAGAGTTATAGGGATGTTTTATTTTGCAAACCCCGTCTGCACATTGTGGTTCTGTTCACAGATAATGTTATTGTGTGTTGTTTTTTTTTCTATTTTATTATTAGGCCTTCCGAAATTTCTTTATCTTTTTTACACGTGGATGCTTGCATTTTTTACTTTATGTTTCAGATAGAGTCTGGTAGGTCTGTGGGTGTGTTTAAATGAGTTGTAATGGAGCTGTGGTCAGATAGGTGCAACGTAAGTCGTCTGGATAGGCATGTAGTAGTGTGACCGATGTAATTATTTATGAATTCATTTTAATCGGTAAAACAGTACGCAGAATTAAAAAAGTGTCTTTCGTTTAAAAAATTCAAAAACAAAAGCAAAACGAAATTCGGAAAAAGTTGAGAATGACATTAGAAGAGAAAATCATCATGCAACAGCGATTAAAAAATCCTCATTACATTATTTGTTTTGCATACGCCGCAGACTTAATTTAATGAATTTTCATTAACATTACATAATTTATTTATTTTTCCTTAAAATCAATTCCGTTATATTTCACTCACCAATAGCTTATTTTGTTTACTGTAAAACATTGAAAATAAACGTTAAACCTGATTTCAGTTCTTTTATTTTAATCTAAATATAACCCCTCATATCCGGACATTGTAACCAATTCCTCATATCCGGAAAGCCTTCTTAGTCCAGTTGTCAGAGAGTCTACTGTAATTAGATTCAACGAGAATATTTATGAATAAATTTCCAACGTCGAGTGATGCTAAAATACCTTAGGTTGGTTTTATATTTTTAATAATTTGAAGGAATTCGTGGGTTGATGTGATACTGTAATTGGTATGGGGTAATGATGTCATTAAGGAATTTTGATAGCTCATAGATAGGGGCTGAGATCTGGGAAATATATATGAAGAAGATGAAACAAAATCGAAAATCTATCAACAAAGCGTTTTGCCGAGAGCGTCTGCTCTCCATATCTTTTTCTGGTTAAAATGAAAGATAGTCAAAGACTACGAGAAGTGGCGGCCATAAATCAAATTAACTTATCGCATCTCATTATGACCATATATATATATATATATATATATATATATATATATATATATATATATATATATATATATATATATTAGGGTTATGACATTTTGTAAAATAATTGATTTCCTGGATCATTATTAAATGAACTTTTCTTAAAAATAATGAAGAAGAGTTTAATTCAGTATATTTTTTCAAATGTCACGCCAACACGAAATTTACCAGACACCCTATCTATCTATCTATCTATCTATCTATCTATCTATCTATCTCAGTCTGTTCATATCTATCTATCTATCTATCTATCTATCTATCTATCTATCTATCTATCTATCTCCATCCGTTCAGCATATATCTATCTATCTATCTATCTATCTATCTATCTATCTATCTATCTATCTATCTATCTATCTATCTCAATCCATTCAGCATCTCTCTATCTATCTATCTATCTATCTATCTATCTATCTATCTATCTATCTATCTATCTCAGTTTATGCATTATCTATCTATCTTTCTATCTATGTGTCTATCAATCTCATCTTCTTTATCTAAATAATCTTTATCTATCTCAGTCTGTTCATATCTATCTATCTATCTATCTATCTATCTATCTCAGTCTGTTCATATCTATCTATCTATCTATCTATCTATCTATCTATCTATCTATCTATCTATCTCAGTCTGTTCATATCTATCTATCTATCTATCTATCTATCTATCTATGTGCATGTGTGTGTGTATATGTGGCAAATAGGACAATGCGGAAAATGTCTCGTTTAATTTGTTTCTCCGATTGACAGACGTCATCAGGTAAAAGAATTTTATTTCAGAAGAAAATCTGCATTGACGAGACAACTTTATTGCAGTTAGTCGGATGAAAGCTTGATTTCTGTTAATTTATTTCACCTGTATGGTTATATGAATTAGATTTTCGCTACTTTTAACTTATCTATTTATTTTCTCCGTATTACACATTGTTTCAGTCTCAGTTTAGTACGAATAGTCTACAAAATGATACGGCGCATTTGCCTACTCATCTTTGGAGAGTCATAGATAATGGCAACTTCAGTGTAATTTCATTTGAATGAATTATATTTGCTTTTTATTAAAACAACATTACCCACGTCAAGATTGTGATCACAACGTTTTCAGTGGCGCACAAGTAACTTCTGTACGTTGTTAAGTCACTTGTAACATATTGAGTGTATTCGTATATTATTTTTTGATAAATCTGGGGATGTTTCCAGAATGTACAGAGTATCCATCAGTAACATTTTAAAATTTCATTAAAAAATGAAGATAACTCGCAGGGTTTATTGGGGGACACAGGTAAACAAATAAAGTTTTATTTAAACTCATCAGATCACTAGCACATGGAGCTCTATTATTTGCACGCAACTCATCTAGACGATACCCAGATTCTGTTTTTTTTTCTTGCGCGACACGTTCTTTTCCCATAAATGTCTTGTGACAGACCCGGATGCCAAGGTGACTTTGTTTTGTTTTCCTTCACACGTTCTACTGAGTACTGCGCAATCATTAATAGTGGATAGGTTTGCCTATCATCCGTTTCACACACCTCTCGGTCTTTTCAACAGGAGCAGAGGTGTATACCTTGTTCCCTGTTTAGGATTGAGTTCCCGGTTCGTTTTAATGTCATTTCTGTTGTGGGGCTCTCCCCGTTTTACACAAGATGGACTCCTCTAAAGTATACTTATTCTGACAGAGTGGAGATACGTCGAGTACACAGGGTGTTCACAAAGAGATACGTTGAGATAAGGTTGAGATACGTAGAGTCCACAGAGAGAGAGACAGAGAGAGAGAGAGAGAGAGAGAGAGAGAGAGAGAGAGAGAGAGAGAGATAATTACGGTTTCACTTACAGTGACTTGTACATATACTTTCTACTAACCCGCATTCCTGGACTACTAATCTTCATTTCAAGTTTGTATTCTTACGTTCAATGCACTTATTTTTCTATTTCAATCACTGGCCTTGTTTATTTATTTGTGCAGGATTCCTTCCCCGGAATCCACACCAACTTGGCGACGAGGACTTCGGACCCACACGAGAAAAAAAAAGTCTCTCTCGTCACCACAACAATTTCCTTCCTTCTCGATCACTTCCAGTATCCCTTTGGAGTGAACTGATTAAAAAATTATTTGTTCGATCATCTCTAGGTTCTCTGTTCTTTCGGCCTTGTGCCACAAGTAAACTACGCTTACTAAATCGATTTTTCTAATAGTGTGAAAGCTTTAGTTGATATTAAATTGACTCATAATTAATTTCAGTTTCATTTTATCAACTTTATTCATAAAAAAATACATTTGCATTTTATTCAATTATACAGTGCGTCTATAAATTATCTGTACAATTTTAATAATTCTTTAAAAATTGAAAAAATCAAGATAAATTTACAGGGTTTATTGGAAAACAGGTAAAAGATAAAGTTTTATTTAAACACATCAGAATACTTTCACATGTGCTCCATTGGTGGCACTATGGCCAACTAGTAATATACGGACCCACATATCACATAACAAACTGAATTCTATAAGGCCAATATAATGTAAACAAAACAAAAATTTCTGAATGGCCGCTTCGAAAATTGTTAATCTAAAATGGTGGTAACTTTAAAAATTGAATTCTTAGAACGTAAATTGAACAACGTACAATTACATAGAATTTATCAGAAGTTATTTCCATTCCCGAGACATGTTTTCAACACTAAAATGCATATTTACACTTATTTTAAAAATAATCCACGAATTATAAACGGCTGTGAGTTTTCCCGCTTTTATGATTTTCAATTACATATGCAGCCCATTTTGCAAATGGACGCTATTAGGTAAATTTTCTACTTCATACTCCGCTGCATTTAAAGATTAAATTATAAAGTTTGTTGTGATATTTTGTTTAACAGAAATGGTTAACAAACGTGTTGCATTTGGCTGTTCTAGTGGATATGTTACTAACAGGAAAAAGTATCGATATTTTCTTTTCCTTTTGGAAAATCCGACCGCGTAGAAAAATGGATAAAATGTTTATCGTATTGTTTGGTTTCCTACGAAAAATTCAGTTCTCTGTATGAAAAATTTTGAAAAGAAATTTACTTTGAAAGGAAAACGAAACAAAGTGAAATTGGATTTACTGAGGATACCATGAACCGAACAAGTGAGAAAAATGGAAACAAAAAGAAAACTTATACTTAAAATTAAGAAGAGGCAGTTGAAATTTCTGTGGCGAAGATGAGAAAAGACGCTTGGAAAATCTGATACTCACAGGGTAGATTGAAGGAGAGAGGGACTGGCGTAATGAGCTTGAGTAAATGGATGGCGGAATAGGGTTTAGGAGAAATAACAGTAAAATAAAAATTATTAAGTGCAACAAAAGATAGGAAATTGTGGAGAGACATGACCGTCTATGTCCTATGGGGAAACGACACTTAAGGAAGATGAAGGAATGGAGATGGTCTGAACATTTGGCATGAAAATACGAACGTAGTAGCGATAACAGTGATAGGCTTACGATGTTGCGTCTGTGGAAAAATGGTTCTCTTGTAAATAAGCCACCCCTCATCTAAGTAACAATTATTTTATAGCCAATATGAGAACCTTTTGAACGAAAATATACTAATTCGGACTTCAAAGGGTTTGGCCAAAATTCATTAATAATATTGATTGGCTTCCTACGAAAAATTCAGTTCTCTGTATTTTTCATGCAGAATTAGGTTTTACTAATACCTACAATAGATTCAGAATAAATAAGAAAACTGTCTCTTTTGGCGAATACAAGGGAATTCAGAACGCCTCGAAGACAACGACTGGTCCAAAATGAAGAATTACATGATTTTATTTCAGCTGATACCATAAAGGATTTTATTCAATTGGAAGAAGTAGTGTTGTCCAACAGTTTTGAATTTTAGAAAAGTATGTTTATATTCTAATTTATAGAATAGTCTTTGACCCTGAAACACATTTTTCATCTATAAAAGAATGTATTCGCATTGACCAAAACCTTGACGTCCAGCTCCAGTGCTATGGAACCTCTATACCATTACTACACTAGTTTATACATGGACATAATGCTAAACTCACAAGATTTAGTATGTTAGAAAATTTTCCAAACTATATACAAAACGTGGTGGAAGAACAACCATATTCAATTCTCAAAGAATTACAAAAAAGACAACATTACCAACCAAGAGGTCGTCCTTCATTTTCTGAAGAAAACGTTATGTCTTACTACTGCGCTATACGTCTCAACAAACCTACACATTACTGCTGCAGAAATTTCCATTGCCATCTTTTTCTTTATTAGAGAAAATTCAAAAAAGTTAAACGTTTTCAATGTGAAATTTGTTTCTTGGTCATGGTAGGCAATGATAGTGATGATGCTACAGAGAACCAATACATTGGCTGACTTTCCCGAGGACGTCTTAGGATTCCATCTAGAGCCAAATGGCAGAGTTCCTTTGTGCTTCTTTTGCTGTAATTGACTATGCAGATAAATTTATTGTAACAAATAATGAATCCTCTTCAAGAGAGTCTGCTAGGAGAATTTTAGAAATTTATTCTCCTAAATATGTTTTTACTTGTGATCAAAAATTGAAAAAGGAATTCACTTTGAATCAAAAATTGTTGCGAATATATTTTACAACAATAAACGAAAGTTTTCATCGGATGAAGTTCGAAAAAAATATGTAGAATGTTTTAAAAAAAAGGCAAAGGCCAAAATAAAATTGATTTTTAGAGAAACTATTGGTAATTTTTTTTTTACTTGTATTTCTTTTGTATTACTGCTTAATTCTTCAATAACTGTTTCGTTTTTTCCACTCTTTTAATGTTATTTTTCTGTTTAAAAAGAGAAAAAACAACAACCTGTTTCTGTATTTTGGGATGGTTTTAACATGTTTTAGATAAAACATGAATAAATTGACTATAAATCAAATAGACCTGTTAGAAATTAGCCTGAAATATAATATGTGGGGCCGTATATGTGGGCCGTGGTTGCACGCAACACATCGTGACGGTTCTCCATTTTTGTTTTCTACAAATACACTTCCTGTTGCTTTGTATTTTAATTCTGCTGGACCTGTGAAACCGATTTCGTTTCTTCTAAACCAGGATAAACATTTCGCTTTCTCTTGCGATGTTGTTATTTTCAGTAAAACTCAACTGAAAAGACAAACGAAAGTGAATTAAAAAAGGGACAAACTATATATAAAATCGTACTTTAATAATAATACTTTAACTTGCAAAGAAATGTATTGATGTTTCTTAAATCTAATTGATACAATAAACTGTGGAAGTTGCACAGTTAATTTATAAACACCTTGTACACACAGACACACACACACACACACACACACATATATATATATATATATATATATATATATATATATATAGAGAGAGAGAGAGAGAGAGAGAAAACAACTAAAAAGTTGTAAATTAAAGAAAATATAATGTTTTTGATGAAAGCATTTATTTATATTTTTATATATATATATATATGTAATTTGATATTTCAGACCGAACTCGATCTTTCATCAGAAATAACTGTTTTTTGAGGTTTGTTTACAAGTAGCGTCCGTCGCTATTAAGAAAGTATACGTGGCTTCTCATTATGGTATATATATATACGGATTTATGAGGCAGGCATAATATCCACTTCACGTACGGTAAATTCTAGACCCGGCTTCTTTAACATCTCCCCGTTCCTGGCAAAATTAAGGCTTGACAAATGTACTGATAAGCTCTAGATTCAAATAGAATTCCTCTTTACCACTTAAGATAAAGTCTCTTTCTTGGGAGAGCGTTTTCGCAGCATCGCCCGCGCGACGCTAACGTGACTGAATCCAAAAAAGGGAACGCTGACTTTAAAATTTCAGTTTTTCTGTTTCTGACTAGTCTTGTGTCTATCGTCTCTTCATGTTGACTTAAATATAAATATGTTTCCAATAACCATGTCCTGAAGATGGTCTACTAGACCGAAACGTCTGACGTCGACAGTAAAACAAAATTAAAACAGTAAACTAGCATATTCGGATTTTGCTTTGTCTTTTCCATATTTTTCATCATATATATATATATATATATATATATATATATATATATATATATATATATATATATATATATTAGAGTTGAAAAGTTTGAAGCCACCCCCAGAACAAGCATGGGAGGAACTTGAACTTGACAGAAGTGTGTAAAAAATATGTAAAAAGCTTTTAGAGTCATTAAAGAAAAATGGAATGTTTCTTAAATCTAATGGATACAATAAACTATGGAAGTTGTACAGTTAATTTATAAACACCTTGACAGTATATATATATATATATATATATATATATATATATATATATATATATATATATATATATATATATTATAGTCATCCACAGACAGACTGTTTCGCTATATCACAGCTCTTCAGTGTGGCTAGGCGTCCGGCTGCCTCTAGCTAGGATCGAAATCCGACGGAATTGGCGTCAGTCGGAAATTGTACCACTAAGCCGTCGGCGAAGATGAAGGTAAATTTTAGCGTATCTATTTTTAGATTTAGATAAACACACAGTAACCGACTGGACTCAATTCTGCCGTAGAGTTATGCTATATTAGCTTTAATAGTCACTTTTTACAAATCCACGCTTCCTTATATATATATATATATATATATATATATATATATATATATATATATATTAGAGTTGAAAAGTTTGAAGCCACCCCCAGAACAAGCATGGGAGGAACTTGAACTTGACAGAAGTGTGTAAAAAAATGTAAAAAGCTTTTAGAGTCATTAAAGAAAAATGTAAACAACTATCAAAATTATACTTTGAGAAACTTTTTTGACAAGAGCAAAATTTAATTATAAGACGCTTTACTAATGAAAAAAAATCATGTCACTTTTTTAATTATATATAATATTTTTCTCTCATTTAAAGTACAAAACAACTGCATTTTGGGCCAATTTAAAATATTACCATAGGTGTCTTCAAACATTTGAACCGTAGTGTGTATATGTGTGTGTATGAGTTTGTAGGATGTATAATATTATCCGAAACAAAGTGGAAAATTTATTAAGGATCCGTTTAACCGAGAGCGTCTGCTCTCTTTCACTTCCTGAAGTCAGAATGAAAAACACAACTGTATGTGAGGAAGAATGCCTTAGGATCTGTGCAGTTAATTTATGAATACCTTGTGTGTGTGTGTGTATATATATATATATATATATATATATATATATATATATATATATATATATATATATATATATATATATATATATATATAGATAGATAGATAGATAGTTGTAGAGATAATTTAAGGATACATACACTCCCTCTTTTTCTTTCTTTCTTTCTTTTTTCTTTTTTTTCTTTATATCTTTCTTTCATTCTTTCTTTCTTTCTTTCTTTCCTTCTTTCCTTCTTTGCTCCTCCATTTTGTTTCTTTCTTTTTTTATTGAATCCAATAAACTATAGAAGGTGTAGAGATAATTTAAGGACACATACACTCCGTCTTTTTCTTTCTTTCTTTCTTTCTTTCCTCCTCCATTTTCTTTCTTTCTTTCTTTTTGGATGCAATAAACTATTGAAGTTGCAGAGATAATTTATGGATAACCTGTATTCTGAGGAGATCATTTCCATTCTTTCTGGCTGACTCCGGTGTTTCATCTACAGATAACTCGCAATTAACTGATTAAATTTTTAATTGTTTTAGAAATATACAAATTACGAGCGAAAAATAAAGAACTGGAGGATAAGAATTTTAGTTATCCATGCAAGTAGTTCCTGCTGTATCTTTCGCTGAATTTGAATCTATATATTTTTCAGTTTGACTCAAAAGACGTTGCAACAAAAGTGGTTTTATTGTCCAAATTTGTTGGAATTTTGTTTCGGACCACGCAAGTGAAAAGTGATGATCCATTTTCTTACACTCGTGAATTACATTGTGATACAAATTAGAAACTGTCGCGCCCAAATAAAACAGACGGAATAATAGAAAGAATATCGACCAGAAAGAGAGCTACTTTGGTAGAAAAAGTATTTCAGCTTATTCACATGCATTAAGAACAGATTGCTATCTATCTATCTATCTATCTATCTATATATATATATATATATATATATATATATATATATATATATATATATATATATGTATATATATATATAGGTAGATAGATAGATATGAACTGATAGTAAATAGGTGAATATATATATATATATATATATATATATATATATTCAGTCTATTCATATCTATCTACCTATCTATCAATATATATATATATATATATATATATATGTCTTTTTATATATATATATATATATATATATAGAGAGAGAGAGAGAGAGATGATCTGACTGAAATAGGTATATATATATATATATATATATATATATATATATATATATATAGATAGATAGATAGATAGATAGATAGATAGATAGATAGATAGATAGATAGAAAAAAGAATGTTAACAACAAATACATTTTCACACCAAATTCAGTTCTGCGGAATCAGAATCAACGTTGTGTTTAAGCATGCAAATGACCCAATTGGAGTAAAGTGCCATGCGGATTTAAATTTTTCCCACTTGTGACGAATGCAGCTATCGATTTTTTTTGCATGCTACCATGCCAGTTAACATTCGTGTCAGTCGGCTGTTGGCTCTCACGCTGGCCAGTAGAAAGAAATGGCCACAAACTACATGAAAACTGCCGCAGAAGCATGAAAAAAATCGCTTATTTCCACTATCGATGGGAGTTGGGGAATGCAAAGTCGGTCTTGGCCTTCCCGCTAACTTGGAGCATGTGCATGTAAATTTTGGTGCAAATCTGTCGAAAATTGCGGCCGTGCACACACAAACATATCCTGCCTTTTATAGATAGATAGATAGATAGATAATATTAGTGGTCATTATATATATATATATATATATATATGTGTGTGTGTGTGTGTGTGTGTGTGTGTGCGTGTGTGTGTGTGTGTGTACAGAGAGAGAGAGAGAGAGAGAGAGAAAGAGAAAGAGAGAGAGAAAGAGAAAGAGTGAGAAAAAGAAATAGGGATAGATAGATAGATAGATATGAGAAGATTGAGCTAGCTAGGTAGCTAGATAGATATGAACAAGCTAATATTGATAGGTAGATGGAAACAGATTTGAAAAGATAGACTGATAAAGAGAGAGACAGTCAGGCAGGCAGGCAGGCAGGCAGGCAGGCAGACCGGAGCAAATTAAGATAGGAAGCTGTCTAATATAGATGCATACCGGCTGTTTTAGATAAGCAAACAGATAGGTAAATACATTGATAGATGAGATTTAGGAGCTGTCTGTAAACCTCATGTGCGTGCCAAATTCGCGTGATAACTCTGCTCTTACTTTTCTGTATTGGCGATCAACGCCAAAGTCCCTTTACCGACAGACGGGCGGACCACCACTCGATAATCGAGCTGCATCAACTTAGTATTCGCCCCTGGGGACATCCGTTTTGTTAGCGTTGCGACCTTCCCTCTTTAAAAGCACACAATGATGAACGCGGCTGATAACATAACTTTTATTCAACTGCCCTACCACTTTATTTCTTTCTTTTCCTATTGCACATATTTTCACATGTACCTACGGTTCCATAAAGTGTCGCCCATTTCGTTCTGGCGAATGAGACGGCGAGTGTCTCTTGAATGATGTATCAGGTGTGAAGGTACAGAAATGGCGAATGGCTTTGCACGCATGCGCACACGTTACTTATTTTGTAAGCAGGTGTTGGGTGACAAGGCGAAGAGCGGGAAAAATGAAAGGATTATTTGTATTATTATTATTATCATTATTATTATTATTATTAAGGAAAATCAAACAATAGAGAAATTGTTTTTCTATTAACTTTCGTGACAAACATGGGCAAGTCATGGATTTATATGGTCAGAAGCTGCTAATGCCTTTGTTGTTAAGAGAATAACGACCATTGACGATGTATCGGAAATTCAGAAGCTCGATACGTTGAAATGTACATACACTTAAGTATGTCTAAGGTTACCCAGTTTTGCCCGGGTTTATAATACCTTTCAAGATAATCATTTAATTCTGATTATACATTTCTTTATTTTTTTTATTTTTTTATTTTATTTTAATAATATTGTCTCTATGAAAATCCTGAATAGTCTCCATATTTAGAAACTGATCCCCTACGATGCATGACAGTTAAATATTATCTGTGTATAGTGCGCCTCTTTCTATACTGTACTTTTTGTTTGCATTTTATTTAAAATGTTGTCTTTTCCCACATGTTCAATCCACAGTGTTCTCAGCATCCTTCTGTAGAAACTCATCTCCTTTGCCTCAGCTTCAAGACTTTTCTTCATCCGTGAGGAGATTGTTCAAGCTTCAGCGGACATATAGGAGGACTGATATTATATAACAGTTCAGTACTCTTATCTTTTGAGTCTTAATACAGCTTTTGAAAGGCGACTTTCGCTATCCCCCACCCCAAAAAATAATAGTATTTGTAAAAAAGAGAGAGGGAGGCAACGGCACGTCTCTGAGAGAGCGGCTGCAGACGAGATGTCAGATTAGGGCCAATTACATTGCATATCCGTCTCTGGGTTTTATCAAGGACTTTGAGACTCCAGCCCATATATGGCAGCAATACTACAAGCGAAAGTAGCTCATCAGAGCAGTTACCGTGAAAGTATTTGTAAAAAAGACAGAGGGAGGCGACGGCATGTTTGTGAGAGAGCGACTGCAGACGAGATTCTAGATGAGGGCCAAATACATTGCATATCCCTCTCTGGATTTTATCAAGAACCTTGAGGCAAACAGATGGGGCACCGGACCATATATGGCAGCAATAATCCATGCAAGGGTGAATGGTTGATTTGTAGATTTGAAGGATCGACTCTGGCGAGAAAAATTTCCTGGCACGGCATAGGGAGCCAACTTTCCTAGCGGTGGACGAAGCTATTGACTCAATGTATTCCTTCCATCTCAGGTCAGCGGACAATGTGAGACCGATCAGCTGCAAAGAGGTGCTCTCGTGGAGTTGAGCGTCAGACATTCGAATGGGAGGCAGGGATGGTTCTCTCTGCTGAGTAATAGAAAGCACATATACGCAATTTCGTGGGGCGCTTCGACGTGGTTTAATGTTTAACAGTCTTCTCTCGCTAGATCAACTCAGACAAAGTAATGAGTTCGATCCATACTGGGTGCCCAATACATTTGTGCCACATGTAAGCTACGCCTAGTAAAATCCCAACATATTGTTCATTTCGACGTGATGTAATGGTTAGCAAGCTTGTCTCGCGAGATGGATAGCAGCTTGGTTTGAGGAATCGGAGAGCCGAGTTCGAATTCCAGTCTTATCCATTACATTCACTTACGTTCTAATAGCCTTGGGAAAGGTATGAATCCTCTTCTTCTTCCCTCCCCCCCCAGCTATGGGTAAATAGCAAGAAAGACCGGGTTCTATAGCCTTGGATGGCAACTGGTCTACCGCAGAAAGAAATGGCAACTTACTGAGGGAAAAAACATCTGCTTCGACAGTCATGTATCTTTCGATAGATGATCGCCTACGCGTGTATCACGCATGGCACATAACTGACTGAGTGAATGAGTGAGTTCTTTACTGGATGCCCCACTATTTCGGCATTGTGCCAGATATAAACTACACGTAGAAAACCATCATATATAAGTAATTTTATCTACGGATAAGTTTTAAAAACTGCACATGAATATGTATCTGCCTCTTACTCCATTATAAGAGCAAATTTAATCTTGAGTATTCTGTCTATTAATTATAAAAATGGAGATTGCAGCCTTCCGTCCATTTATTGGCACGGTGATGATTATTGCGATGATGATGATGATCATCATCATTTTTCTTCCGCTATTCCACCGCCATTTTATTTTTTGTCGACTCATAAACTCTGTAGGAATTGAAATTAAAAGAAACATCTGATGTGTGCCCTGGTGCATTTCTGTTTTAATTAATATTGGTCAAATTTGAAACAATAAAAAAGGATGTGATTTTATTGGGCTCATCGCAGACGAGGCACGCGTATTTCTCCAAAGGGCTTTATGTCACTGTCACAGGTCGTTTCATGGTGTAAAAAAATATACAATGTCTGTAGAGATTCATTAATTCAAAATAAATATTCATTTCTGTACTTGAAGATTTTAATATAGTTTGAAATAAGATATTCATTGAAAAGACGGACATTTATTTCTACTTTCTTTCTTTTACCTGGTGCTTTCTTTCTGTCTTTCTTTTACTTGATTCTTTCTTTCTTTCTTTCTTTTAATTGTTTCTTTCTTTCTGTCTTTCTTTTCATGTTTATTCTTTTCAATTATATTCTCTTTATTTCATTCTGCATTAATGTCCTTTCTTTTACTTTTTCTTTCTTTGTTTGTTTCTTTCTTTTTGCGTTCTTTCTTTGCTTCCCAATTTTTCTTTTTCTTTCTTTCTTTGCTCCTCAATTCATTCTTTCTTTCTTTTTGGTTCCTCTTTCTTTCTTTCTTTCTTTCTTCACATTCCTGCTATTTATTTATTTGCTTCCCAATTCTTTTTTCATATTTCCATTCCTTCATTCTTTGCTCCTCGATTCTTTCATTCTTTTTCCTTACTTTTTTCTTTCTTTCGTTCTTTCTTCCTTTTTTCTTTCTTCCAACCATTGTTTGTTTGTTTCTTTGTTTCTTTCTTTCTTTTATTCGTTCTTTCCTTCTTTCTTTCGTTTTTTTCTTTCTTTCTTTCTTTGTTCCTTTATTCTTTCTTTCTTTCTTTCTTTCTTTGCTCCTCCATTCGTTCTTTCTTTTTTTCTTTTTCTTTTACTTTCCTTCTTTCTTCCTTTGACCCTCTATTTATGTTACAGAGAGTTGGAGCTAGAGCAAATAGGAGTGATAGAGGAAAGGATGAAGAGAAGGATAGAGTATAGATCAGGGCATCTGGAGATGTCGATTGACATTATATTTGAATAGCTGGAGATTATAGCTATCAGGAAAACAGGAAGAGGGGAGGAAGTTCTGTCTTCCCGTTGTTTATGCTTAGTCCCTTCTTCTCGCTCTCCTTCACTACATTCTGTAGGATATTTTGCAGTTTCCTTTCTGTGTCTTCTATCATCACTGTGTCATCTGCGTATCCTATGTTCTTAAGACTGTGGCCGCTATGAATCCTGTTAGGATTTCCAATTCTCTCAGAATTGCCTGTATAGGTTGAATAAGTCCGGTGAGAAGACACATCCTTGCCTTACGCTCCTTCTATTTTTGTGTGTCTACTGAACTCTTTTTTCATCTTTATGCAGGCAGTTTGCTGCCAGTAGAAGTTTTTGATTATTCTAATGTCTTTCCCGAATATGTCAAGGTTGTTGACCAGCTCTAACAGATCTTTGTGGTGTACTTTGTTGAACGCCTTTGCATAGTCTATAAAACACAGGGGGCACTTTCTTCTGCATTTGTATTGCTCTTTCTGCTAACATTCTGAGCATGAATATCGCATTCCTTGTTCCAGTGTCTTTAACGAACCCGCACTGTTCTTGTCCTATCTCTGGCCTGATTCTGTTTCTCCCTCTATTCATCAGAATACGTATGATGAGTTTTGTTATGTGGCTCATTAAGCTGATTGTTCGGCTGAGTTCACATTCGTTTGCACCTGGTTTCTTAGGCATTGCTATGAAGATAGATCTGCTGAGATCTTCCGGTATATCACCACTTTTGGAGACTTCATTTATTATTTTTGTAATATTGTCTATGATAAATCACCTAATTCTGTCAGCATCTCTGTTACAATTCCGTTTGGCACTGCGCTCTTGATTCTGTTTAATTTGACGAGTGCCTCTTCTATTTCTGGTTTTAGAATGTCAGGCCCGCCGGTAGTTATGTGTATTGCCGATTGTTCTCTTTCGTCGCGGAAGCGTTCTCCAATATATTCGTCTCAGCGCTGAAGGATTTTTTCTTCTCTAATATGAGCGTTCCATCTTTGGATTTTATGCATCCTGTTGACAAGCATGTCTTCTGTCCTGTTAGTTCCATTATTTGTTTATGCATATCTCCTTTGTCTGTGGTACTCAATCTATTTCTGCACTTTTTTTTATTTAGGCACTTTTCTTTAGTCTTTATATATATATATATATATATATATATATATATATATATATATATATATATATATATATATATACAGACACACACACACACATATATATATATAACTTACCATATATATATATATATATATATATATATATTTATATGTATGTATTGTAGGTCTGATGTATCGTGATTACGATTCCAATGTAATAAATTATAACAATGGAATATTAGTGAGCCTTTTATATTATATTCTTGCTTTGTCCTGGATAATGAATTCTACCTGGATTCTATCCTCTTGGGAATACATACATACATACATACATATATATATATATATATATATATATATATATATATATATATATATATATGTAGGCTGATTGAAAAGTAACTCCCTATTTATGTATGATGGACTCTCCCGTCTAAACATAATTTTTACAAGACTGGAGAGTCTGTCATACATGAAATAGGGAGTTACTTTTCAATCACCCTATATATATATATATATATATATATATATATATATATATATATATATATACGACTAATATTATATATATATATATATATAATATTAGTCATATATATATATATATATATATATATATATATGACTAATATTATATATATATATATAATATTAGTCATATATATATATATATGACTAATATTATATATATATATTATTAGTCATATATATATATATATATAGGGTGATTGAAAAGTAACTCCCTATTTCATGTATGACAGACTCTCCAGTCTTGTAAAAATTATGTTTAGACGGGAGAGTCCATCGTACATAAATATGGAGTTGCTTTTCAATCAGCCTATATATATATATATATATATATATATATATATATATATATATATATATATATATATATATATATATATATATATATATATATAGATAATATTAGTGGTCAATATATATATATATATGTTCAATTTTTCATTCAACTTCTCGTTATCGGTCCTATGGCGAAATCATTAAACAAAAAGAATTACCAGTTGATAGATTTTAAAGAAATGAGCTCATGGTGACAGTCATGGTTACCTCTGTCCTGAATGGACATCGCCCTTAAAAATAGAGAGCAAGTTAGAGGCAAAGAATAGTAGAGTGGAGGAAATAGAAAATGGAATAGAAAGAGAGTGAGAGAGAGAGAGAGATTAAAATCACCCTCATCATTTAAGCGTCAGTTTATTTTTATGTCCTTAGAGAGATCCGGGAGGATGGGGGGGGGGTCACAGTTTTGAATTGAAACTTTTGATCCGTCTGGCTCAGAATCTAATAAGTGCGTGTTACGAGAAACGAATGCTCTATTATGGCACCTCATAACATTTGAATAAGTCGATCAGCGTCTGAAGTTGTTTGCGTCTCATTCAACTTCACGCGACCCGGTATCATCACTAAACATTCGCTGGTCTGTCAGTCAGTCAATTCGGTCGATCATTCAAAATTCTTTAAGAGACAGTCCGCGAAAGGAAACGTAAAAATAATGTCTCATAGCTAATTAAAATTAATGTTTTTTAACCACTGTTCGATCAAGACGGAAGATATATATGGTGTTACTTCGCAATAAAATTGTCAGGTGCCACTTTATTCAATATTTTAACCAGAGGAAAAGACAGTCAATGCTACTCATAATAAAACCGACGTTTTGCAAGCAACACCAAATCAAGGAATAGTGAGTTCGATTCTCAGTGGCAGCAATATAAAAACTCGACATTGAATGATCCAAGAAAGGTAGACATGTCATAAAATCTACCAAATTAACTTAGCGTGGAGTAATGTTTAGCGGAGTTAATTTGGTTGATTCATTACTACTTAGTATTGAGTTAGATCCCAAGTAGCAGCAATACAAAAATTTGACATTGAATGATCCAAGAAAGTTACACATGTCATAAAATCTACCAATTAGCGTGGAGTAACGTTTAGCGAGGCTCGTTTGGTTGATCTATTTCTACTGATTTGTGAGTTCCATCTTCACCATATTCTAACCTTTTACGAACTGTCCCTTCATCATAAATCTAGTAATATTTTTTTGACAAAGACAGTAGGATGAGTTAAAATCCAGACAAGTTGCACTCCAGAAACTTTGAACATTTTTGTGAGATATTTTTTAATTATCTTTAATAAATGTCACTTTAATACTTCCCTATTACATTTGATTTAATTCATTTCACCCCAATAGAGGCAATAAAGCCACTATGACACATAGAGTAACTGCATGTGAAAGAATATGAGAAAAAGAAAACATTATTAAAGAGAGAGATAAATAAGAGAATAGGAATTTAGACATAAGATGACGATTAACATTGCATTTAAATTTCTGAAGAAAATGGTTGACTAGAACGTAAGAATCTGGAATAGAGTTCCACAAGGGAGAAGTGCGCGAGAAGAAACTGTTCGAACAGAACTTACGGTTTCATCTAGCCATTTCCATTGTACAATGATGAGACCTAGCCGCCAATCTAGTATTACGTTCAAATTCATAAAGTCTAGTTACGAACAAAATAAAGCTCATGAGAAAAATTACCATGGAAACATTTATCAAAAAGGCACTTGCAAGCAGATCATCTAAAAATGATAGCAGTAAATAATTGTGTGACAGTTTTATTCAAAATGAAGGAGCGATTAGATGCAGTTTTTTTTCTTTTTGGTGTGGGGGGTGAAAAATATCACGTCACTTTCTAGATTTGGCTTCCTGCGTTTTCTGACATTCACCGTTGAAAAGAATGAGATATCGGACCGTGGATGAGATTAAGTCAACAAGAAGGCTGACGCTATTATCAAAACAGGAGTTTGCAAACTGTTTTTAGAAAAAGATAGGATACTGTTAAAGTGCGTCTGGTCCAAGTGTGCTACGGCACCACTGCCCTAAGTAGGCATTTTATTTCGATATTAGAAGGTTGGGTCCTTATTTCCGTTAATGTTAGATGGTTGGGTACTTTTTTCCGTTAATGCTAGATGGTTGGGGCTTTTTTCCATTTATGTTAGATGATTGGGTCTTTATATCCGTTCATGTTAGATGGTATGGTTCTTTTTTCCGTTAATGTTAGATGGGTGAGTCCTTTTTTCCGTTAATGCTAGATGGTTGGGGCTTTTTTCCATTACTCTTAGATGGTTGCGTCCTTATTTCCGTTAATGTTAGATGGTTGGGTCCTTTTCTCCGTTAATGTTAGATGGTTGGGCCCTTTTTTCTGTTAATGTTAGATGATTGGGTCCTTTTCACCGTTAATGTTAAATGGTTGCATCCCTTTTTTTGATAATGTTAGATGGTTTGTTCGATGGTTGCGTCCTTTTTTTTCTGTTAATGTTAGAGTATTGGGTCCTTTTTCCGTTAATTTTAGATGGTTGTGTCCTTTTTCCGTTACTGTTAGATAGTTGGGCCCTTTTTTCTGTTAATGTTAGAGGATTGGGTCCTTTTTCCGTTCATTTTAGATGGTTGAGTCCTTTTTTCCGTTAATGTTAGATGGTTGGGTCCTTATTTCCCTTAATTTTAGATGGTTGGCTCCTTTTTTCTGTTAATTTTAGATGGTTGGGTCCTTTTTCCGATAATGTTAGATAGTTGGGCCCTTTTTTCTGTTAATGTGTTATGGTGAAACACACCTATTCTATAGTTATAGACCTAATATAAGTAGGAGTAGTAAGAGGAACGAGGGTCAGTCGATGTCGGACGACAGTAGTCGACAGTTAGTCGAATACGAAAGTAGTCAGCGACCACAACAAGATTACTCTGCGTAATACCTATTATATCAAGTTCCTAACGTTTGGTACGTTGAACTTATTTAGGACCGATTTTAGTACAAATACAAGCCTACACTGCGAAATAACTCCACAACAACTTTGGCGACGAGCATTCGCACTCATTCTGAGAAAGAAAAAATTCTCTCGCCACAATAACTTCGGAGACAAAGTCTCGGATTCACACTTAAAAAAAAAAAATTGGCAAAGTTTGTCGCAAGTTTGTCAACTTAGTGACGAAAAAATCTGTCGAGAATAGAAATATTTTTCTCGATAATACAGTTTGCTCAAATAGGTCACGAATTGCAAATTCGTAGGACCCCCTCTACAGTATTTAGACATTGTGTAAACTTTTTGCGAAGATGGAGGAATGCAAATGTCTATTCCGGGAATTCTTTAAGTTCCAGTCGGAACAACAGACGAAAATATTAGAGCAACAAACAACATTCCAGATGCAGCTACAGGAGGAAACTTTCAATAGACAAATGCAATTCCAACTAAAAATGGAACAGATGCATAGGGAGTTTCAAAACAAAATTCTGGAAATAACTGAGAAGATGAAAGAGAAAAATCTACAAAATGATTCTTTCCCAGAGAATACAATATGGAATTCAATTGAAATATTCACGTACAGTCCAGATGAAGAGATAACATTTGCGGAGTATTATAAAAAAATATACGGACGTGTATAACGAGGACTGCCACTCGTGGTCTGAAGGAAAGAAGGTTAGGCTTCTTTTAAGCAAATTAGGAACTGCTGAGCATAACAAATTGGTAAACTACATTTTACCGAAAAAAAACTAGGAAGTTGAGATTTAGCGAGGCGGTAAATATAATAAGTGAACTATTTAGTAAAAAGACATCTCTGTTCCACAAGAGGTGGAAATGTTTGAATTTGATAAAAGATGATGAACAAGACTATATAACGTACGCAACCAATGTGAATAAGCATTGTGAAGAATTCAAGCAGGCAGAGGTAAGCGCAGACAATTTTAAGTGCTTGGTGTTTGTTCAGGGGCTGGTATCGGAAAGAGACGCAGAGTTGAGAAAATTAGTACTGGCAAAATTGGAAAGGGATCCAAGTAATATGGTACAGAAATTGGCAGAAGACTGCACAAGATATGTTAGCGTAAAGAAAGATTAAAAAAAGATAGAACAGTCTGGCGTTTCGCATGTAAGGAAAATACGCTACAAAGAAGAAAGTCAGTCTACCAAAAAGAATTCTAAAATTTCAGATTATCAAGCAAAAAGTGAAATACCAGAGAAAAATAAACTAAAACTCCCGAAGCCATATTTTGCTTGCGGTGAACTACACTGGTACAGATATTGCGATTTTAGGAATAAAAAATGTTTCAACTGTAAAAGAGTGGGACATAAAAGCACGCATTGCAGGTCAAAAAATAAAGACAATAAAATAAGAAAATTAAAGTCCAACGAGGTAAAAGATGGAATAACCAGAAAATTTGTTACCGTCAAAATAAGTAATAAAAATATAAAAATGCAACTTGACATAGTTTCGGATCTATCTTTCATAAAATTTCATATGTGGAAGAAGTTGGGGAAACCAACTTTAATGAAGACAAAGAAAATCGCGAGGTCAGTGACGGGAGAAAAAATACAATTTATTGGAGAATTTGTTACAAACGTCACGTTAAATAAAAAAACGCGAAAAGCTAAACTATTTGTCATAGAAAATACCACGAACTTACTGGGTACGAATTGGATAACAGAATTCCAATTATGGGATTTACCGATGAATTCTTTCTGTTACAAGGTAGAAAGGTTAAACACTGAAGCCCAAAAATTAATAAAGAAACTTAAGGAAACATTTCCTACTGTTTTTTCTCCAGGGCTGGCAACGTGTACCAAGATGGAGGCAAAATTCCAGCTAAAAGAAAACGCTCAGGCGGTATTCAAATTGTTATAGTGAATGACACCTTGTCTAGATAATAGACTCTCCCATCTATTATAAACAATTGCTCATGCTTCTAGAGCACTACTTCCGGCTGAGAAGAATTACTCTCAGATAGAGAAAGAGGCGCTAGGAATAATATTTGTAGTAGGGAAATTTCACCGTTTTCTCCACGGTCGACATTTTAAGCTACAAACCGATTATAAGCCTCTAATTTCGATTTTTGGATCGAAAAAGGGTTTGCCGAAGCATACAACAAACCGACTAACTTCAGCATGGAGTACATACAGTCGAATAAATTTGGCTATGCTGATGGGCTGTCCAGGTTAATTCCTAAAAGGAGTAAACCATTAGAAGACACGGTAATTGCCTCACTGAAGTCAGAAGAAGAGCTGAAATTTACTGTGTGTAATGCAGTTCCGGAACTTCCAGTAACTCTAGAAAAAATAAAAGAAGAAGCCACCAGGGACGAGTATATCTTGAAAGTAAAAGAAAAATATCCAAGATGAACCAGTACACAACAAATGTGTTTTCGCTTTGCGATACAGTATTGTTATATAGAGAACGTGTGGTGATTCCATACACACCCCAAAAACAAATATTAAAGGATTTTCATACTGGTCATCCAGGCAGCACTAGGATGAAGAGCCTAATGCGAAGTTTTGTTTATTGGCCGAATATGGACAAGGACATTGAGAACGCAGTGGCAAAATGTAAAGGCTGTGCTTTGGCTGCAAAGGCACCACCAGTAAAATTTAATCCCTGGCGAAAAACAGAGCTACCATGGTCTAGGTTGCATGTGGATTTTGCAGGTCCACTGAATGGATACCATTACATCATAGTAGTGCATAGTTTCTCAAAATGGTCTGAGATACAAAGAATAAGAAAACCGACGACGCAAAGTACGAAAAACTTCCTACTGGAATTGTTCGCAAGATTTGGTGTAGTAGACACAATTGTGACGGACAACGGAAGTCAATTTACGTCGAAACAATTTAAAGATTTCTGCAAGGAATACAATGTCGAACATGTTACCACAGCTCCATATCACCCAAGATCAAACGGGCTAGCTGATAAATTTGTGGACACCCTAAAAAGAGCTCTAAAGAAAGCTAGGGAAATACCTGCAGATGAAGCCCTACAGAAGTTTCTACAGGTATACAGACTTACCGCAAATAACGCAACACCAGCCTCACAATCGCCAGCCGAGGTGATGTTTGCACGTCGGGTAAGATCTGTCTTCGACAAATTATTACCAAAAAAGACAAGGCCAGGTAGAGAAAAATTTATTCGAGTAAAAAAAATACAATCCTGGTGAAAAAGAATAGTTTTTTTTTTGTTTTTTCTTCATATTTCCTGTAAAAATTAAGAAAACTGTTTTAATCCTACGGAGTAAGTTTTAGGACGGGGGTGTTATGGTGAAACACATCTATTCTATAGTTATTAGACTCTCCCACCTAATATAAGTAGGAGTAGTAAGAGGAACGAGGGTCAGTCGATGTCGGACGACAGTAGTCGACAGTTAGTCGAATACGAAAGTAGTCAGCGACCACAACAATTTTACTCTTCGTAATACCTATATCAAGTTCCTAACGTTTTGTACGTCGTACTTATTTTGGTCCGATTTTAGTACAAATACAAGCCTCCACTGCGAAATAATCCACAACATAATGTTAGATAGTTGCGCTCTTTTTTGTTTCGTTAATGTTAGATGGTTGGGTCCTTTTTCCGTTAATGTTAGATAGTTGGGCCCTTTTTTCTGTTAATGTTAGATGGTTGGATCCATTTTTTTGTTAATGTTAGATGGTTGAGTCCTCTCTTCCATTAATGTTAGATGGTTGGGTCCTTTTTGTCTATTAATGTTAGATGGTTGGGTCCTTTTTGTCTATTAATGTTAGATGATTGTGTTCTTATTTCCGTTAATGTTAGATAGTTTGGTCATTTCTGCATTTACCTCGTATATTACCTCGTAACCAAAGTAGTAGTAGTAGTAGTAATAATAATAATAATAATAATAATAATAATAATAATCACATCCACCACCACCACCATCATCATCATTATATTATGTCATAGGTCTATTGATAAGTAGACATAACAATTGGCAATTAAAGCACCACAACGTGGTATTATGGTTAGCAAGTTTGCTCGCTATGACAAGTATGACTGAATAGTGAGTTCGATCCTCATTGGGTACCCCATACTTTCGGCCTTATGCTAGAAATAAGTTACGCTAGAAAATCCTCATAGAAATTGGCAATTGGTCACTGCGACATGGTGTAATACTTAGCAAGCTTGTCTCGCTAGATCCATTAAAACTGAATAGTAAGTTTGATCCACAGAGGGTGCACCATAATTTAGGCCTTGTGGCAGACATAAGCTTCGCTTAGAAAACCTCCTTAGCAGTTGGCAATGATTTTATTAAAAGCCAATTGTTCTCAATGGTTCTTACTAACAAACATTATCACGTGAAATGAATCAGGAAGTATTTGGCTAGACGACAGTTCGTCTACGTGGCACTTCCTAACAATCCTTATCGTGTGAAACTTTGCCAAAACGAATAATTAGCCTCTTTGTATTCTGTGTCGCCAGTGCTGGATTCGAAATTAACTGAGTGCAATAAATGAACCCGAACTTTTACTTAAAAGCTAAGCGTTAACGTTTTTACAGAATGTCTTAAATATCAACTATAGGGAGTATCCCAAACGTCACCTAGAGAAAGTGACCCAAAAGTTACCGATGGAGAATTTTCCAAAAGTTAAAGATAAAGCCATGTTCCAAAAGTCACCTATAGTTTTCCAAAAGTCACTGATAAAGTGTATCCCAAAAGTCACCTAGATAAGGTGACCCAAAACATATAGATAAAAAGTTTTCCAAAGGTTATCGGTAAAGATATGTTCCAAACTTCACATACTGTATCCAAAAAATAAATGATAAAGAGTATCCCAAAATCACCCAGGTAAAAGACGCGGATGGAGAGTTTCCCAAAATTTATCGATGAAGATGTGTTCCAAATTTCACCTAATGCATCCAAAAATTCACTGATGATATGCACCCCTAGAGAAGGTGACACAAAATTATCGATGAAGAGGTTTCCAAAATTTATCAATGAAGGTGTGACCAAAATTCAGCTACAGTATCGCAAAAGTCAATTTTAAATAGTGTCCCAAAATCATCCAGAAAATGTTACCCAAAAGACAATTATGCAAAGTTTTCCAGAAGTTATCGATAAAAGTGTCTTCCAGAAATTCACCTCCAGCACCACAAAAATCGCTGAAAAATGTGTATCCCAAAAGTCACCCAGGAAAAGTGAACGAAAAAATAACCGATCGTGAGTTTTCAAAAATTTATCGATAAAGGTTTGTTGCAAAATTCACCTACAGTATCCCAAATTCAATGATAAATAATATCCCAAAATCATCCAGGGATTGTGACCCAAATATCGTCGATGGAGAGTTTTCCAAATATTATTGATAGAGGTGTGTTCAAAATTTCACCTAGTGCATACCAAAGGTCACTGATGATGTATGCCCTATAGGTCACCTAGAGAGGGTGACCCAGAGTTACCGATGCATCTATAGTACCCCAAAAGTCAATGTTAAAGAGTTTCCAAAAATCACCCAGGGAATGTAACCCGAAAGACAGGTTTTCCAAAAGTTTTCGATAAAAATGTATTCAAAAATTCACCTACAGTATCCCAAATGTCACCGAAAATTTGTCTCGGAAAAGTCACCCAGAAAAAGTGACTCACAAGTTACCTATAGTGAGTTTTCTAAAAGTCATCGATAAAGGTTTGTCACAAAATTCACCTTCAGTATCCCAACAGTCAATGATAGAGAGTGTCCCAAAACTACCAAGGGAATGTAATCCAAAAGACACCGATGGAGAGTTTTACAAAAGTTATCGATAAAGGTGTGTTCAAAAATTCACCTGCAGTTTTCCAAAACTCACTGATAACGTGTATCCAATAAATCAGCTATAGAAGCTGACCTACAATTTACAGATGGAGGGTTTCCAAGAGATATCGGTAAAATGTGTTCCAAGATTCAACAACTTTATCCCAAAAGCCAATGAAATCTGTATCACAAAAGTCGATTGGATGCTTTCCAAAAGTTATCGATAAATGGCTTCTGCCAAAGGTCACCTACAGTGTCCCAAAATCATTCAGGGCCTGTGACCCGAAAGACATTGATGGAAAGTTCTCCAAATGTTATCAATAAAGTTGTTTTCAGAAATTCACCTACCGTATCCTACAGGTCAATGATAAGGTGTACCCCAAAAGACATCTAGGGAAAGTGATCCAAAAATTACCGATAGTGAGTTTTCCAAAATCTATCGATAAAGTTGTGTTCTAAAATTCACGTTCTGTACCCAAAAAGTCAATGATCAAGTGTGTCTCAAAAGTCACTGACGGACACTGTCGACCAACCGTCGAGTGTGTCACGAAATGAACGCTTAGAGTGTGTCCTGAAATTCATCTATACAGATTGCCCCAAAAGACAGGAAAGGAATCTGTCCCCTCATGTTACCTATCGGAGTTTTCCCAAAAGTCACAAATGGAGTATGGCCAAAATGTCAATTATAGTAAGTGTCACAAAAGTCACCGATAGTAATGTTCCAAAAATCTCCTATGAAATGTGTGTCCCCAAATAATCTATAGAGTGTGTCCCGAAGGTCATCTATACAAGTCCCCTGCAATGAGTGTTACTTACATAGTTTTATAAGATCATCTGTAGAGAATGACTAAAAATCTCATATGCAGTGTCGTGAATGTTACTTCTACCGTGTCCCACAAGGTACCTATTTTATTTCTGATTCATTTCACCCTAAGCAAGGCGATACATACAATAAGACGAAATAAGTTACTGAAAGAAAGTGAGAAGACTTTAGCGAGGAAAGAAGACAATAAAAGAACGTGATATAAAAAGACAGAAAATGACGAATGACTTTGCATTTAAATTTTTTTTTAAATCATAGTTTACAACAGCGATGGCCAAACTGGAAATGATATGGAAGAGAAATATCAGATTCCAGACGAATTTCAAGCTCCAAAAATGCTGGTCGTATTTATTCTCGAGACTTGGACACTGCTGGTTGCGAGAGGAAAAAAGATCCAAGAATTTGAGAGTAAATGCTTGAGAAAGCTCCTCCGGGTCACCTACTAGAAGCACAAGACCAGTAACTGTGCATAGATCAAGCTCCAAAGATTGCTGGTCGTATCCAGCCTCCATTGCGGGTTTGAGACTTAAACACTCCTGGATGAGAGAGGAAAAATGATCCGGGCATTGACAAAGCTCCTCCGGGTCACCTACTAGAAGCACAAGACCAGTAACTGTGCATAGATCAAGCTCCAAAGATTGCTGGTCGTATCCAGCCTCCATTGCGGGTTTGAGACTTAAACACTCCTGGATGAGAGAGGAAAAATGATCCGGGCATTGACAAAACTCCTTCGGATCACCTACTAGAAGCACAAGACCAGTAACTGTGCATAGATCAAGCTCCAAAGATTGCTGGTCGTATCCAGCCTCCATTGCGGGTTTGAGACTTAAACACTCCTGGATGAGAGAGGAAAAATGATCCGGGCATTGACAAAACTCCTCCGGGTCACCTACTAGAAGCACAAGACCAGTAACTGTGCATAGATCAAGCTCCAAAGATTGCTGGTCGTATCCAGCCTCCATTGCGGGTTTGAGACTTAAACACTCCTGGATGAGAGAGGAAAAATGATCCGGGCATTGACAAAACTCCTCCGGGTCACCTACTAGAAGCACAAGACCAGTAACTGTGCATAGATCAAGCTCCAAAGATTGCTGGTCGTATCCAGCCTCCATTGCGGGTTTGAGACTTAAACACTCCTGGATGAGAGAGGAAAAATGATCCGGGCATTGACAAAGCTCCTCCGGGTCACCTACTAGAAGCACAAGACCAGTAACTGTGCATAGATCAAGCTCCAAAGATTGCTGGTCGTATCCAGCCTCCATTGCGGGTTTGAGACTTAAACACTCCTGGATGAGAGAGGAAAAATGATCCGGGCATTGACAAAGCTCCTCCGGGTCACCTACTAGAAGCACAAGACCAGTAACTGTGCATAGATCAAGCTCCAAAGATTGCTGGTCGTATCCAGCCTCCATTGCGGGTTTGAGACTTAAACACTCCTGGATGAGAGAGGAAAAATGATCAGGGCATTGACAAAACTCCTCCGGGTCACCTACTAGAAGCACAAGACCAGTAACTGTGCATAGATCAAGCTCCAAAGATTGCTGGTCGTATCCAGCCTCCATTGCGGGTTTGAGACTTAAACACTCCTGGATGAGAGAGGAAAAATGATCCGGGCATTGACAAAGCTCCTCCGGGTCACCTACTAGAAGCACAAGACCAGTAACTGTGCATAGATCAAGCTCCAAAGATTGCTGGTCGTATCCAGCCTCCATTGCGGGTTTGAGACTTAAACACTCCTGGATGAGAGAGGAAAAATGATCCGGGCATTGACAAAGCTCCTTCGGATCACCTACTAGAAGCACAAGACCAGTAACTGTGCATAGATCAAGCTCCAAAGATTGCTGGTCGTATCCAGCCTCCATTGCGGGTTTGAGACTTAAACACTCCTGGATGAGAGAGGAAAAATGATCCGGGCATTGACAAAACTCCTTCGGATCACCTACTAGAAGCACAAGACCAGTAACTGTGCATAGATCAAGCTCCAAAGATTGCTGGTCGTATCCAGCCTCCATTGCGGGTTTGAGACTTAAACACTCCTGGATGAGAGAGGAAAAATGATCCGGGCATTGACAAAACTCCTCCGGGTCACCTACTAGAAGCACAAGACCAGTAACTGTGCATAGATCAAGCTCCAAAGATTGCTGGTCGTATCCAGCCTCCATTGCGGGTTTGAGACTTAAACACTCCTGGATGAGAGAGGAAAAATGATCCGGGCATTGACAAAGCTCCTCCGGGTCACCTACTAGAAGCACAAGACCAGTAACTGTGCATAGATCAAGCTCCAAAGATTGCTGGTCGTATCCAGCCTCCATTGCGGGTTTGAGACTTAAACACTCCTGGATGAGAGAGGAAAAATGATCCGGGCATTGACAAAACTCCTCCGGATCACCTACTAGAAGCACAAGACCAGTAACTGTGCATAGATCAAGCTCCAAAGATTGCTGGTCGTATCCAGCCTCCATTGCGGGTTTGAGACTTAAACACTCCTGGATGAGAGAGGAAAAATGATCCGGGCACTGACAAAACTCCTCCGGATCACCTACTAGAAGCACAAGACCAGTAACTGTGCATAGATCAAGCTCCAAAGATTGCTGGTCGTATCCAGCCTCCATTGCGGGTTTGAGACTTAAACACTCCTGGATGAGAGAGGAAAAATGATCCGGGCATTGACAAAACTCCTCCGGATCACCTACTAGAAGCACAAGACCAATAACTGTGCATAGATCAAGCTCCAAAGATTGCTGGTCGTATCCAGCCTCCATTGCGGGTTTGAGACTTAAACACTCCTGGATGAGAGAGGAAAAATGATCCGGGCATTGACAAAACTCCTTCGGATCTCCTACTAGAAGCAAAAAACTATGTATAGATCAAGGTCAAAAGTCTTGTGGGTTAACAGGAATTTTTCCTCGACACCATTAAGCGTCACAAGATGTCATAATTTAACCACGTTACTCGGCATAACAGCCTCTGAATGTGCATAATGTAAGGGAGTGTTGAAGGCGGACGCAGGCGGAGAGGGCAACGCAAGAATTGGTCAGACAACAGCAAAGAGTGGACAGACATAATGCTGGGACTCCAGCGAGTCAGCGCGAACAGAAGAGGTTGTCTTTTTCTTCTTCTTTTAGGTACCCCCGACGATGGAAGCCGTCAAGAGAGTGATGATGATGAGTTGACAGGAAAGTAAGAATCTGGAATAGAGTTCCACACACGAGAAGAGCGAGAAAAGATTTAGAAATAAAATGACATCTCTGTTCGCTTCAAATATGTTTCTTTTGAGAATTCAAATTAAAATGTTGATATTACTGACGCAAATATTCTTCTAACCCTGCTCCTTCAGGACGTAGGCGATCATGGCTCTCCACTTCCTCCTATCCCTTGTATTTCGCAATAAGTTTTGTTCCTTTGCTACTTCTCGCAGGCGCTCTTCTGCCATTCACTTGCTTAAGCCCGCTAAGTTAGTCATGCGTTGTTTTCCCTTGTCTCTCTTTCCCTCTATTTGACTTGTGAGTATCAGATTCTCCAACCCCTCCTTTCTGACTACGTGTCCCAGAAATTTCTGCTGCCTTTTCCTGGTGTTAAGTATAAAGTTCTTCCTTGTTTACATCCTCTCCAAGACCTCATTTTTGCTCACACGCTCGATCCATGATATCCTTAGCATCCCTCTGTAGAACCATAACTCCGCCGCCTCGAGTCTCGTCTTCATCTTTGAGGAGACCGTCCAACATTCGCTCCCGTAAAGGAGGATAGATATCACGTAGCAGTTCAGTACTCTTTTTTTTTTGTTACCAACGAAATCCTCCTGTTTCGTAAGACAGTCTGAGCTTTTGAAATGCGTCTTTAGCCATCCCAATACGCCTTCGGATCTCAGTGTCACACTTACCGTCCTTTATCAAAACACTTCCCAGATATTCAAATTTTCACACCTGCTCGATTTTAGTGTCCCCGACCCCAAAACCATTGAATTTTATTTTGAAATCTCCTCACCGAAATATGGCTCATACTTTATATTCCCAGATTTCTCATTTCATCAACGTTTTATGCATTATGGTTTGCTATATGTAAATGATCATATTGAGTTTGTTTATAGGTTAATATTGAACGAGATACTGGAGACTGTCAAAGAAAAATCAAGAACATTATACAACAAATATCTTTACCATAATTTCGCTTGTCTCAGATAACTCGAGATCTTCAAAACTGTTTTTCTTCTCTTATGGTTAATAGTATATATGCATGCTGTATACGCTCGTGTAACGCGCGATCTCGTGTATCGTGCGACTCCAAAATTTTCACTTGATTTAAACATGTATCTCGTTAATACAACAATAAAGATGAGGACAACAGTCCGAACAATGTAAATAGTGTAAATATTTTTTTCCTTTTGACAATACCACACTAAACTTATTCATTCATGTGGCAAAAATACCTCCCAGGTAATGGTAAGACATCAGCGAGATGAAGACGCTATTACCACTAATCTCCTACCATTATGTGGGAGGCATTTTGGGGAGGTGTATGTGGGATGTATTTCTGCGGCACCCTGTAAGGTAATTTTCTAAGTGTAGCTTAGATGTGGCACAAAGCTGAAAGTATGGGACACCCAGTGAGGATAGAACTCACTACTCAGCCGTAATTATTCAAGTGGGACAAGCTTGCTAACCCTTTACACCAGGCTGAGGTACGCTGACGCACTCTGTATAGAAATCCATTCGTTATAACCATGGTATTCGTAATAGGGTCGCAGTTATATTTTCAAACACCAACAGAGAAAAAAATACTTTCTTTTCTTTCTTTTACATATTTTACTTATTGTTGTCGGTACCCGACTTCCATTACACCATGATTTATGTCTACTAACCGATAATTTAAACTCTGCAACAAAAAAAAAAAAGAAAAGAAAACGTTCAAGAATAAATGTCATAAAAAATTAGTTCTAAAAGTAGGTAATTTAGTAATTACTGGATTTTAAAATAATATTATTTTTTACTGGTTCTAGGAACATTCGCGGTAAAAAATTTTACCGTAGGAAAACTCTTCTTAGGAATTTTCGCCGTAGAGAAACCTTGCCGTATATGATTTTCGCCGTAATGCAATTTCACCGCATTTTTTATAGCATGCAAAGTAACTTGTTATCAAGTATATCTGGCTATTGTTATTTCGATTTAAACATTTTCATAAGCGAAGTTATAGGATTAAAATCCAAACATCATTCATCCTCGTCAGTGAGGAGCGCAAAAATTTCAACTTGACATCAGAAACTACGATATGCAATTTCATATTTCAGACTTAACGTTAAACTCTGTTAACATAATATCAGTTGGCCAATAAGTGTTACGCAAGTAATATATATTATTTCAAACAAACTTACAACTTGAATACAAAACCAACTTATATATATATATGATCAAAGAAAGATAACCCTTTCAAACTCTCAGTATGCAAAATATAAAAATCACTTTCTAGATTTCGGTTCTTTCTATTTTCTGACCCTCACCGTTATTGAAATATACCAAAAATCAAATGCGTAGAAATTATCTTACGGCAAAAATCCTATACGGCGAAATTTCATGCATTATCAATTTCCCTACATGGCAGGGAATGCTTAAACAGTAACCGCACAGATGAAGTGAGTCGACGCAATAGAAATATGGTTCTACAGAAGGATGCTGAGAACATGTAAGCAATGACAAAGTTTTAGAGACAATGGAAACAAAAAGGAGACTTACATTTAACATATCTTTTTTATTGATTACTGTTGTGGTAAACCCTCCTACAGTAGAATGAACTATTCCACCCCTCATACATACTAACCGCGAGACTTCCGAGAGAAGTCAGTTGGGCAGCGGAGACGCAGTGTTAACCTACCGTTAGCCTGTTCAACTGTCGAACTCTCTGCCTCGAGCAGAGAGGAACCCGGACGAGGCTTTGTCGAATGGCAGGGGTAGACAGATCTAAGAGAATACATTCTACGGGCTCGGAGAAACCCACGTTAAACTCGGCCTTGTGTCACATACATTCCTCGTGGGGTGGGGCTGTTAAATATAGCACTGTTAACCTACGGTTTGGACGTACACCTCTATCTGCTTATTACTAACACTCTTGCTTTGTATATATCTATTATTTCAATACACTTGATCAACCTACATTCGTCTTCCATGTCTTTCTTTTTGGCCCCTAAACAGGCTACAACAATTACTTAGTGCATTTATATTTATTCAGTGAATATTAATTTAGTTTATTATCTCTATCTATAAAAGGCTACGATAGATAGATAGATAGATAGATATGGGTAGACTGCGATATTGATGAACAGAGATAGATAGATAGATAGATAGATAGATAGATAGATAGATAGATAGATAGACTGAAATATTGATGAATAGACATAGATAGATAGATAGATAGATAGATAGATAGATAGATAGATATGGGTAGACTGAGATATTGATGAACAGAGATAGATAGATAGATAGATAGATAGATAGATAGATAGATAGACTGAAATATTGATGAATAGACATAGATAGATAGATAGATAGATAGATAGATAGATAGATAGATAGACTGAGATATTGATGAACAGAGATAGATAGATAGATAGATAGATAGATAGATAGATAGATAGATAGATAGATAGACTGAAATATTGATGAATAGACATAGATAGATAGATAGATAGATAGATAGATAGATAGATAGATATGGATAGACTGAGATATTGATGAACAGAGATAGATAGATAGATAGATAGATAGATAGATAGATAGATAGATAGATAGATAGATAGATAGATATGATATGATTTAGATAAAAAAAAACAGAGGGATAAATACGAACAGATGGATACCGATAGATAGATTACATACTAGGATATATATATATATATATATATATATATATAAGGCAGGATGTGTCTGTGCGTGTAACGAATGCACGGCCTCAATTTTCGACAGATTTGCACCAAAAATTACATGCACATGCTCCATCGATAGTGGAAATAATCCATTTTTTCATGCTTCTACAGCAGTTTTCATGTAGTTTGCGGCCATTTTCTACTGGCCAGAGTGAGAGCCTATAGCTGGCTGCCACGAATAGGCAGGAAGATTCTATTGGCCAGCGTGAGAGCCAACAGCTGACTGACACGAATGTTAACTAGCATGCTAGCATGCAAAAAAAATGTGGGAAAAATTTAAATCTGCATGGCACTTTACTCCAATTGGCTCATACGCTTGCTTAAACTCAACGTTGATTCTGATTCCGCAGAACTGGGTTGGGTGTAAAAACGTATTTGTTGTTAACATTCTTTTTTCATTCGGTTTTTCCAGTTACGTGTCCTTTTTTAAATCTGATCGTTTTGTGTTCATTTTGTTTAGTTCTTTTTTCGTAACAGATTATTGTTTAGTATAGAGTTTAGAAAAAATTCGCAGTGTGAGATAGGCAAGGAGTAAGGCATGTAGCAACATCAGCACGGCAAAGGGCACTCCTTTAAAGGCAACGAAGGTCAAAAATATTTTAAGTCAAGTGATAGCGATTGCTGTATGAGTTGTACAATTTTTGAATCAAGCACGGGCAACGCCGGGCCATGCTGCTAGTTGTTAGTAAATTTATTTTGTTGATTTGTTTATTTACTTCATTTTTAATTATTTTAATTTTTTGTTTATTTGTTATTTTGATTTTTAATAAACTTATATTTTTCTTTTCGTGTTTTTGTTATCTGTATAAAGTATTGACTTTGTCTAAATTATGTTACATTATCTGATCGTTTACTTGGTCATTTGTTTTGGGCGAGGAAGGCGTTTATCGCTATTTTCTCCTCAAGATATACTTACACTATTGGCTGAGGAGGTGTTAAAACACTGCCACAAAGCAAAGCGAAACAGACAAATTTCATCAGAAATAAAGAAAAGAATACTGAATTCTTATGCATTATCAGTTTTCCTAAATGACAGGAAATACTTGAACAGTGTCCTCACAGATGAAGAAGAGACTTGAAGCAACAGAAACGTGATTCTACAGAAGCATCCTGAAAATATCATAGACCAAACATTTGAGCAATAACGAATTTTAGAGAATGCAAATAAAAGACACTTATATTTAACATCAGGAAGAAACAGTTGATAGTTCTAGGGCGTATAATGAGGACAGAGTGCTTGAAAATTTTGATACACAGAGGACAGGTTGAAGGGAAGAGAAAAACATCGCATAGCCTAGCTAGCGACCTTGAGTGAATCGATGGCGGAGGGAGGTTTAGGAGAGATAAAAAGAAGACGATCTATTAAGAGCTAAAAATGAGAGAAAATTGTGGAGATCGCCTACATTCTGCCGGGACATGACACACTGAAGAAGTATACGTTATCTTTAATATTGAGTCATTTTAAATCGACAGAAATTTCAGCTTAGTGCAAAGTTCAACGAGTTTTTGCTCGGTCCGGAGACAGCGAAAATTTTACGAGTCCATAAAAGCAACGGCTAGAAAAGAAAAATCATATCTGGTTATCGTATGCTGGACATGAAATCACTTGAATTACTGGGGTTGGCGCCGGTAACCAAGCCGTGTATTTAAAGACGTCTCATACTGCTGGACCGGATTCTCCGAGATCCAGGTACGAGGTGTTTTTTTCCCCTTTTTTGCTGGAGAGTTTGTTCAATCATGTTTATTTGTTAATTACCGAGAAAAATTCCACGGAAGTCAGGATTTGACACGATCTTTCGATATTCGTGTGACACAGAAACATGGTTATGGAATTCTGAATCGATTAAAGTGGAAAATATTCGTCAGGGCGTTTGAGGAATTTGTTTGGAGCCGATAAAGAAATATTTTATTCACTATCCTATTGGAAAAATCTATTTGTCCTTGCTGTTGTTTAACAGAAATTGTAGCAACAGAAACAGTAGTAATGATTATAGCATGTTTATCATATATCGTTCAATTCACGCTACCATATTAATCTTGATTGTTATAGTTGCTATATGTCTCCATTATTCATGCCTCCAATATCTGTCTATATTTCTGAAATGAGGTATTATGTACATTATTTACATTATTCAGACTATTGTCCTCATCTTTGTGGCCATATTTATTACAACGTTTCGGCCTTTCAGTATATTCTATATTTCTGAGATGAGATATTATGTACATTATTTACATGATTCGGACTATTGTCCTCATCTTTGTCGCCATATTTATTACAACGTTTCGCTCTTTCAGTATCTGTTTATATTTCTGAGATGAGGTATTATGTACATTATTTACATGATTCGGACTATTATCCTCATCTTTGTCGCCAAATTTATTACAACGTTTCGATCTTTGCGCCATATTTATTACAACGTTTCGGCCGTTGTACGCTCTTTCCTTCTTCAGGTGGGCTGAATGTCGAACTGAACCCTTTATTTCGCTCAATGGGGTAGACTGGTCTAATTCCACGTGCCATGTTTAATGGATGTCAATATGAGCACTGGTAAAAATGGTTGCTGAAGACATTAGGTTTATAATACCCAGAAATTTATACACAGATGTCCTCACGGACACATGGCACAGTGGATAAAGGCGTTAGTTAGATCCAGTGACAGGACCCAAAGAGTGGGAGTTCAGTACCCGGTTAAGAGGGAAAAATTAACAGGAGATAACTGATAACTGATGACTGACATCCTTTAAACATGGCACGTGGAACTAGAACAGTCTACACCAGTGAGTGAAATAAAGGGTTCAGTTCGACATTCCAACCACCTGAAGAAGGAGGGAGCGTACAACGGCCGAAACGTTATAATAAATATGGCGACAAAGATGAGGACAATAGTCCGAATAGTGTAAATAATGTAATCCTGCCTATTTTAATGGCTGCTTTTCCAGTTATTTCCATGTCGGGCTCGTACCGATTTCATCATTTATATCGATTTTTTTCAGATGAAGAATTTTCTGATATTCAAACCATCATGATTATATTGGTTGTTATAGGCGTAAATTCTGTGACTAGAATAAACTAGATGAACATGAAGATGTGCAGTTCATATTTACTATAGAAATACAGAATAGAAATACATTTGCATATTATTTTACTATAGAAATACATTATTTTACTATAGATTTACATTGTATATATTATTTTATTATATTATTGCAATGCATATTAATTTACTTTATAAATTTGCGTGGCATATTATTTTAGTATGAGTGTACATTCCATATTATTTCATAAAGATTTGCAGCAATTATTAATTTACTATATAGGTCTGTTGCAGCACGATGGAGTAAGGAATCGGAGAGCCGAGTTCAAATTCCAGTCGAATCCATTACATTCACTTACGTGCTAATACACTTGGGAAAGGTATGAATCCTCTTCTTATCCCCTAGCTATGTGTATATAGCAGGACAGACTGAGTTCTTTAGCCTTGGGTAGCAACTGGTCTACCGCAGAAAGAAATAGCAAACTACTGCGGGAAAAAATCTGCCTTGTCAGTCATGTATCGAAAGATACATGATCGCCTAAGCGTGTATCACGCATGGCACATAACTGACTGACTAGAGTAGCTAGCACCCCTTTGGCATTCTCCTATAAAGGACTTCAACAGTTGATTAATAAGTAGATACTAAGCTGATTAATATTCGGACTGATGTTCGTTTGGCTATACAGCATTTGACCCTCCTCTATTCCTTGTAAGTTGTCTTGTTAATTGTTTTGTAACTTATTGTCCTGTGTTTTTTGTATGTATCTGTTAACATCGGATACTGATGCGGAATAAATGTATTAAGCACTCAATCTTCTCTGTGTATCATTCACCTCGACGATACAACAGTGTGTATGTTCATATCTATGTTTTTCTTTGTATCTATCAATCTATGTATCTGTATGTACGTGTTTGTATGTATGTATGTGTCTATCTATTTATCTATCGATTTATTATTATTATTATTATTATTATTATTATTATTATTATTATTATTATTATAAACGTTATTTCTCGTGGGTACATTACTACATATCGAATATACATTTTTTGTTTAATTTGAAAATAAAATTTCAGTATACACTAGAATCCCCCATATCCGGAACCCCTCAGATGTAGAATCCCTCGTATCCAGAGTGCCTCATATCCGGAATCCCGCATATCCAGACATGATTTTGATGTGTATATTAGAAATATTTGGGTGATATAAAACTGAATCGAAATTTCTGTTTTTCAGGAAATTTACTTTGGATAATTGCTTATGCTTATTTCACTCTAATGGCTTGTTTTGGTGCTAAAGATGATGGTAATAAGAGGAAAAGAACACTTTTAGAGTTATTGCAAAAAGCACTCTAGCGGATGGCCTGGCTCATAGTCTTAAATAGTCTATGATTAAGGACTTCATCAGTTGATTAATAAGTTGATTAGTAAGTTGATACTAAGCTGATTAATATTCAGACTGATCTTACTTTGTTTGGCTATACAGCATTTGACCCTCCTCTATTCCTTGTAAGTTGTCTTGTTAATTGTTTTGTAACTTATTCTGTGTTTTTATTTGTATGTATCCATTATCACTGGATACTGGTGCTGAATAAATATATTAAGCACTTATTCTTCTCTGTCTATCATTCATCTCGATGATACAACACATTCCATATTATTTTACTAAAGAAATACATTGCCAGTTATTTTTCTAGAGAATTGCAGTGATTTTCTAATAAATAGTAATAAATAATGATTTTCTATAAATGTATAATGCCGATTATTTTACAGTAGTAATGTATATTATTTTACTATAGGATTTCAGTGCATACTATCTTGCTATAGATGTCCATTTTAATGTTATTTACTATAGATATGCATTGCATATTATAGCTTGCCGTACGTATTATTTTAATATTGAAATACTTTAAAAATATTTTACTATAGTCGGTAGTGCTTAATTGTTTTAATATAGACATACATTGTATATTATTTTAATATAGATTTGCAATGCGTATTTTCGTGACGTACGGTGGCCGTTAATAATTAAGTATAGCTCAAACCTTCAATGAAATAAATGAATAAAACAGTATTTAATTGCAACCGCAAATAAATACTTAACGAGAACAAAGAAGTATAAGTCGAGCAATAGAGTTTTTCTCTAAGTTAAAATTAGCAACAATACCTATTTATAGTATATAGTATATTTATAGTATATAATTTATAGTATCAATTTATATTATAATTTATATTATGTTTTTTGTGACGCGTGGTGGATATTACTGATTGAGTATAACTCAAGACTTCAATGTTAAGTTAAAACAGTATTTAATTACTACAGGAAATAAATACTTAACAGGAACAAAGAAGTAAAAGTCAACCAAAGATAATTAACCATTTCAGTGAATACCTTGTTAGTAGCGTGGTTCGGCTTAATGTCAGGTAAGTCCTAAATCAAAACCCAAATCATCGACGCACAATAATTCACACTAATTCGACTGGATAGTTCCATTCAATAGTCACTCAATAATCACTACAGTCAGTAGCCTGACACCGCTTTTTATACACCTGGCAGAAAACATATATTCATAAGTCCAGAGTGTCACGCTCGAACCTCGTTGTCGGCAGTTATTCATTTTCTTCCTACATGATAATATTATTTCAATACAGATGTGCAGTGCATACGATATTAATGCAGAAATACATTGCATATTATTTCAGTATAATTTTGCAGTACATATTTTTTTAATGTAGAGGTACACTGCATCTTATTTTAATATAGAAATGCATTTCATTTTTTACAATGATATTCATCCTGCACAAGCCCCCAGAGCCACTCAAGGTAGAGTGTTACATAAGACAAAAGCTTTAGAAGGAAGTAAAAACCCAATCCTAAATAGGAAACAGGGGATACATTTATATTCCTGTTCAGAAGACTGAGGAGGAGTGTGAACTGGACGACATGTACGCCATTGAATCTATGTATACTTATTGAGGAAAAATAAATAGTAAATTAAATTTCACAGTTTAGACGCAGACGTTAGCAGTATAGAGTTGAAGTTGCCTTTAGAATGAACCGGGAACCCGATTCTAAACAGGAAACAAGGGATAAACTTCTACTCCTGTTCAGAAGAAGGCGTGTGAACCGGATGATAGGCGAACTTATCTACTTCTATTGCATATTTTAATATAGATATGCATTACGTATTATTTTCCTATAGAAATGCATGACATATTATGTTACTGTAGAAATGCATTGCATATTATTTTCCTACAGCAATCAATCAAACTTTATTTTAATACTTTCTATGTAATATTACAGGAAGAGTTTATTGAAAAATACGTCAAATTTTTCATTAAGTTTAATATTAAAATATATATAGGGAGAAATTTACTATAAATTATTTTTAATAGCGTTTATTGTTTATTTTATCCGAGTATGGAATAGAAAATCCGATTTAGATATCAACCTTGTCCAAAAATATCATGCTTATAGCTTTTGGAACTCACGATGGTCAATGCTGGAACATGATCTGGAAATGGGCTGAGCTGTGGGCAAACTGAGTCCAGCGATTCAAAGTAAACACTGAAGTCTATCGTTAACATGTGTTTTGCTTGCATGATAATCCGCGCCCATATAATATTGTTTGAAAATTCCCAGGTGCTAGGATTTTATATATTAGAGAATCCTATATACTTGACCTCAATCCATTAGTTTGCCATTTGCTTGGTCCTCTCAAACATGCTTTAAGTGATCCCTGATTTGCCACAGGTAAAGATTTCAAAGTCATGATATAGATGTGGCTGAGAGGTTAACCGGAAACAGTTTCTTTTGATAACATAGCCAAACTCATAGAAATCTGGAAACCACAGCAAAGTACGAAAAAATATATTGAAAAGTGATGTGTTTGTGAGTCTTATAATCTACTATTGTTCTAATAAACTATTATACTTATGGATGTTATTGCTATTACCGCTGGGTGATTCTTTCACCTAAACATCCAAGACTTGTTGAATTGGTTTAGTCGCTGAAATAAATAGACGGAAAGATACGGAGACACTAGAGGGACAGTTTAGGACACTGTCTCTATTTCTTCTTTTATCGGACAGTTGGCACGTCTTCCCCAATCAAGGTCCAACAGAGAAAGAGATCTATTCTTTTAGTTTATTTTTGGCGCCAGGAAGTCTCCCTTTTTGCACATGCTCTCTTTTGTCTTTCCTGTCCGAGGACTCCTGGGAGATTTTTATGTTTATTTTATTTTGTATTTTTAATTTATTTTGTATTTTTATTTGATCCCCCACATACTCAAGGACACATGGCACAGTGGATAAAGGCGTTGGTTAGATCCAGTGACAGGACCCAAAGAGTGTGAGTTCAATACCCGGTTAAAGCAGTGGAGAACTTTGAGAAGTGAATTAACAGGAGATAACTGATAACTGACATCCATTAAAACAGGGCACGTGGAACTAGAACAGTCTACCCCAGTGAGCGAAATAAAGGGTTCAGTTCGACATTCCAACCACCCGAAGAAGGCCGGAGCGTATAACGGCCGAAACGTTGTAATAAATATGGCGATAAAGATGAGGACAATAGTCCGAATAATGTAACTAGTTTTCTTTTCTTGTTTTTTTCCCCCTTTCATTTCTCTCCCTCTCTATTTTCTCTATTCTTATCTCTCTTTTCACTCTCTTTCTTTGATTCTAACTTTTCTCTCTCTCGTATCTGTTTTTCATGTATCTGCATTCTCTCTCTCTTTCTCTCTCTCTCTCCTTTCTTTTTTTATCTCACTTTTCGTGGATGTGCGTCTGGTGGATAGCGACTCCCAAAGAAATATCAGAGAGTCGAGTTCAAATTCCAGTCGCAATTGTTACGCATAAATAACTCTGAATCTGAGCTCAACGAAAATCGTTCCCTGCCCCTAACTTTTCTAGGACTTTTTAACGAGAAAGTAATCATTGAAATCGGACTTAACCAGCTCTTTCCAACTCACAACTCTTTGGGTTCTGTCACTGGCAGTGAAGAACTTGGAGGGGAATTAACAGGAGATAACTGATAACTGACATCCATTAGACATAGCATGTGAAAATAGAACAGTCTACCCCAGTGAGCGAAATAAAGGTTTCAGTTCGACATTCCAACTACCTGAAGAAGGCCGGAGCGTACAACGGCCGAAACGTTGTAATAAACATGGCGACAAAGATGAGGACAATAGTCCGAATAATGTAAATAGTGTATTATACTGAACGTTTGGTTGATTATTGACACTGATTACAAATGAATATAAACGTAACTCCATCATAAGAACGTCTGGAGAAAATTCTGATTTTTAAATTATTTCTTTATAATTGACACGAGTGTGTGTATTTGTGAAAAGTGATAGGGTGAAAAGTTGTTTACTTGTAAAAACAAACAGAAACGATTTTTAGGCGAAAAACAATTGCATTATATGAAAAATAAGAAAAGTAGTTAGTTATATAGTCGATTTCAATAATTTTATTTTTATTTTCTTCCCAAAAAGACGAATGTTTCTATCCCAAAGTTCGGAGAAAAATAACAAAATAATTAAACAACACAAATAACGAAGGAATAAAACTCAAGGTGAAGAATTAGTGGTGTAAAGAGCAATGATGATGCTGGTGGGGTCTGTGAAAATAGAGGTTCTCCCACCCATATCTATGAATGCTGGATAATCTCCCCACAGATGAGAGAAAAACTGGAAGCAAAAAAACAAAAAAACGTTGTTCTGAAGAATGGTACTGAGAATTCTATGGACAGAGCGTCTAAACAACCAGAATGTCTGGAAGAATATAGCAAAAGCAACAACAAAACAGCTGAAATCCTTAGACACGTAACGAAAAATAAGGGCTTGGAAAAGTTAACCCTCACAGGGCATACTAAGGGCAAGAGAGATAAGGAAAAGCAGCAAGTTTGTGTGAAGGGAGGCGGAACGCTGGGGCGGGAATCTTAACACATGGAGAAAACTGCTATGGGTCACAAGGAATAGGAAGTTATGGAGAACCATGATCGCCCATGACACGAAGATACGCGGCACATGGAAGAGGAAGAAGCAGGTATGCCAACGTATCATTTCATTCGCAAGGACACAGCGTAACGCATCGGCTTGGGGTAATGGCTAACGAGGTTCGTCTGGTCGAGAGACTCCTCCCCACGCGTGATACTATTTTTAATTACCCAGTAAAGCGTGGCATGTCATAAAATCAAACAACAAAGGAATCGGCGTGAGCAAATTTAATTTTTTTTTCTGAAGAATTTTTTGTGGATTTATTTTCCGAATATTTTCGATTCGTGGATATGAAAGTGTCGTCACTATATTTTTTTTACATCCCTAAATTACAGGGTAAAAAGTAACATCTTCTAAAAAAAAAAAATTTTCGAAAATATTCTTTCTTTAACAATTACATTGTGATTCTCAAAAATTAAAAATAGGTTATCTATAAAAAAAAAACGATTTACAGCAAAAAAGTAAAATATTGAATAAAAATGGCGAAAAGATTACAATTTCAAGGAGGAATTTAGGAGTAGATGAATTCAATTGTGGCAATTTTTTTCTAGCATTTTCCTTCTTCCATAATAACCTTTATTAATTTTTTCTGTATTCGTTCAATTCCCTTTCTAACCTTTAGAGATATTCAGGCTTAAATCACGCTCGAACCACCCGCATTGAAATGTAAAAATTCGCGCCTTTTAAAAATTCACGTACGAAATCTACAAATACATATGTACGCATGCGTGGCGACAAATGAAAAGAAATAGTTCAGAAAATCATGAATATTTATACTGTGTTTTTATATTAAAGTGTCATAATTTCATGATTTTAGAATTTTTTATCAAAATATCTTCCTTATTTGAATCTTTGAATTTGTGAAAAAATAATTTTCTTTTTACCTGAAAGCTAATATTTAGGTAAATGTTGTTTTCTGTTTATCATAAACCGTCGAAAATGTAATGGCTTCATATACGTTCTTTCTTTCTCCTTGTTTTATTCTTTATTTCATTATTTCTTTTATCTTAGGCTTACCTTTCCTTTTCTTTCCTCGATCTCTTCGTTTGCTTGTATGTCTGTCTGTTTCTTTTTTTTCTTTCTTTCGTTCTTTCTTTCTTTCTTTCATTCTTTCTTTCATTCTTTCTTTTTTTCCGTCTTTCTTTCTCATTGTTTTATTCTTCATTTCATTATTTCTTTTATCTTAGGCTAACCTTTCCTTTTCTTTCCTCGATCTCTTCGTTTGCTTGTATGTCTGTCTGTTTCTTTTTTTTCTTTCTTTCGTTCTTTCTTTCTTTCTTTCATTCTTTCTTTCATTCTTTCTTTTTTTCCGTCTTTCTTTCTCATTGTTTTATTCTTCATTTCATTATTTGTTTTATCTTAGCCTTACCTTTCCTTTTCTTTCCTCGATCTCTTCGTTTGCTTATATGTCTGTCTGTTTCTTTTTTTCTTTCTTTCTTTCGTTCTTTCTTTCGTTCTTACTTTCTTTCTCCTTGTTTTATTCTTTATTTCATTATTTCTTTTATCTTAGACTTACCTTTCCTTTTCTTTCCTCGATCTCTTCGTTTGCTTGTATGTCTGTCTGTCTCTTTTTTTTCTTTCTTTCGTTCTTTCTTTCTTTCTTTCATTCTTTCTTTCATTCTTTCTTTTTTTCCGTCTTTCTTTCTCATTGTTTTATTCTTCATTTCATTATTTGTTTTATCTTAGCCTTACCTTTCCTTTTCTTTCCTCGATCTCTTCGTTTGCTTATATGTCTGTCTGTTTCTTTTTTTCTTTCTTTCTTTCGTTCTTTCTTTCGTTCTTACTTTCTTTCTCCTTGTTTTATTCTTTATTTCATTATTTCTTTTATCTTAGCCTTACCTTTCCTTTTCTTTCCTCGATCTCTTCGTTTGCTTGTATGTCTGTCTGTTTCTTTTTTTCTTTCTTTCGTTCTTTCTTTCTTTCCTTCTTACTTTCTTTCTCTTTGTTTTATTCTTTATTTCTGTTTCTTTATTCTTTATTTCATTATTTCTTTTATCTTAGCCTTACCTTTCCTTTTCTTTCCTCGATCTCTTCATTTGCTTATATGTCTGTCTGTTTCTTTTTTCTTTCTTTCTTTCGTTCTTTCTTTCGTTCTTACTTTCTTTCTCTTTGTTTTATTCTTTATTTCATTATTTCTTTTATCTTAGCCTTACCTTTCCTTTCCTTTCCTCGATCTCTTCGTTTGCTTGTATGTCAGTCTGTTTCTTTTTTTTTTCTTTCGTTCTTTCTTTCTTTCTTTCTTACTTTCTTTCTCTTTGTTTTATTCTTTATTTCTGTTTCTTTATTCTTTATTTCATTATTTCTTTTATCTTAGCCTTACCTTTCCTTTTCTTTCCTCGATCTCTTCGATTGCTTGTATGTCTGTCTGTTTCTTTTTTTCTTTCTTTCTTTCTTTCTTTCTTCTTTCTTTCTTTCTTTCTTTCATTCTTTCTTTCTTTCTTTCCGTCTTTCTTTCTTTCTCTTTGTTTTATTCTTTATTTCATTATTTCTTTTATCTTAGCCTTACCTTTCCTTTCCTTTCCTCGATCTCTTCGTTTGCTTGTCTGTCTGTCTGTTTCTTTCTTTCTTTCTTTCTTTCTTTCTTACTTTCTTTCTCCTTGTTTTATTCTTTATTTCATTATTTCTTTTATCTTAGCCTTACCTTTCCTTTTCTTTCCTCGATCTCTTCGTTTGCTTGTATGTCTCTTTCTTTCTTTCTTTCTTTCTTTCTTCTTTCTTTCTTTCTTCTTGCGATTTTTTTTTTACATTTTCTTTTTTCATTCTTTACAATTTTTCTTTTTCTTGGTTTCATTTTTGTTTTTTGCGCCAATCTCTTCTCTTCCCTTTTTTTCTCTTCGGATATATTTTCTTTCTTTCCGTTTTCTTTTTTCCTTCTGTTCCTCTCTCGTCTTTTTCGCCACTCTTTTCTCGTAATGGCCTCTCCTTTACATCTCCAATTCTCCAATATCCTAGAAACGCTCCAAAAATAACGCCTCACCCTTATTCCCTAGAGACGAGGTACAGACAGCACAACAGCCAAGCTGGGTGGGGAAAGTTAACATCGACACGGCGCTGTTTTTCCCCCGACATCTTTTCCACCATTAGCTACAGTGATGTTCGATAAAAGTGACTCACCTGATTTTTTTTTACTTAAAAATTGTTTCGCCTATTGTTTTGGGGGTCAAACTAATTTTTAATCTTACTAATATAAAGACTCCTTCCCGACTACCTAGTAAAAAAGTTTACTCACCCTAAGGTATTCTAGTCATAATTATAATTTTAGATATAAATGAGATTTAGGGAAAAACTCTGTGCAAAAAAAAAGTGACTTACTTATTTCCTGCAACTAGTAAACAATAGAAACATAACCGAACAGCTTTAAATAAAGAATAATAGAGGTATAATTTATTTATAATAGGTAATATAGTTTGAAATTTTAAAAAATCTATGGGCCCTCCTTTATTTTGAATAACCTTTTCAACCCTTTTTGGCATTGACTTGATTAGGTTCTGTCAAATCTCATCTCCAAGCATTGAATTCCATTCGGATATGAAATTCACAATCAAATCCTCTTTGTTGCTCAACTGCTTTCTCGAGAGCCTGTACTTTATAATGCTCCATAGGTTTTCTATGGGGTTGAGATCAGGAGATTGGGGCGGCCATGACATAACACTCACCTGCTTCTCATCAAAGTATTCCTTCATTAATTTTGGTTTGTGATAGGGAGCATTATCCTGCATAAAAATGAGCTTGGTGGGGTCGATTTGCACCCTTTCAGCAGAAGGGAGCAGACAAGACTCTAAAATTCTCTTGTACTGCTCGCTCCTGAGGGTCTTTTCAATAGGTTTTAAGAAACCAGTTCCATGAAAAGAAAAGCATCCCCAGAACATTATACTGAACGGATGCTTGACAGTACTTACTGCTAAATTCAAAGAGCTTTCAAAGCTTCTTCTTCGGGTTTTAGATCGCTTATCCTTTGAATTTAGATCAACTTTCGTTTCATCGGAGAAGAGAACATTTTTTTTTTTTTAAGCGTATCACCCCGAGCAAGGCCGGTGGCCACTATCACGCAAGGGGTTACAGAAGGGTTGGAGGAAGAGCAGATAGGAGTGGTAAAGGAAGGGATGTGGAGAAAGAGAAGGACGGAGGGCCGATAGAGGTGGGGAGGTTACGGGAGATATAGAGCGAGAGCAGATAGGAATGGAAGATGTCAGGAAGTGGATAGATCAAGGCAACTGGAGATGACGATTGACGCTACACTTAAACCGTTGGAGATTGTATTTGTCAGGGAAACAGTAATAGGGAAGGGAGTTCCATAGGCGAGATGTGCGTGACATGAAGCTATTGGAGTAGAAAAGACGTCTACACCTAACAGTTTCAACGGTGAAGGGGTGGGAACGGGATGCCAGCCTCGTAGGACGCTTGAATTCACGAGGCTTAGGGACAAGTGAAAGCAACTCCTCAGAGCAATTACCGTGGAAGTACTTGTAGAAAAGGCAGAGTGATGCAACATTGCGTCTGTGAGAGAGCGACTGCAGACGAGATGACAGATCAGGGCCAATCACATTGCATATCCGTCTCTGGATCTTATCAAGAACCCCGAGGCAACACGCAGGGGCCCCAGACCATAAATGGCAGCAATACTCCATGCAAGGTCGAATGGTAGACTTATAGACCTGAGTAAAAAAAAAAAAAATCAGGTGAGTCACTTTTATCGAACAGCACTGTATACGTTTTTAATGAACAGAAGCCTGCATAGAGCTGCATAAAGAACGCTTTACTGTGCTCTCATCCCTTATTTCATCTCCGTAAACTTTCATCAAGCGTCGATAAATGTTTAATAATGTATTTTTTTTTTCACGTATTGAGTGTTCAGTTCTCTGTTCGTTTGTACGTTCATATCAGACGTCCATTTGCCAGACTGTTCATCTGTTTTCGGTAACAATTAAAAAAATACTGAATAGTAGGAAGGATCATCATCTGCTGTTATGCTTACGCCTATTGCGCTTACATGTGGTGGTATTACTTTCGTAGCTCATCTTGTGAGATTTTTTTTTTACTGGTTCAATCAATACGATGCTCTGGAGACGCACAAAATAGATGATTACGGGGTGTGATATTAACGTAAATAGAAGACGCTGAAAGTGAAAAATCACACGGATATAGCCGGGTAAATAAGCAGTGACTTTTTTTAAGAAGTTAATAATGTTCGTGTTCTGGGAAGCATAAACGAGGGGGTCTGTTCCACTAAGTACGTCTATTTTACCAAATGAATGTGTAGAGAATGAGGCTGAT